>CM075476.1:18862500-20062500 GCA_037950665.1 Hypophthalmichthys nobilis | reverse complement strand
CATTAAAATACCAGCCAGTTTTAAAACATTTCTTTTTGACGGTTTCTTAATGGCTGATTAGTTTTCATAAATAAATGTTTTCTCTCTCTCTCTCTCTCTCTCTGTCTCTCTGAAAATGGACTGACCATCCTGTTCTGAATTCATTTAAATTAAAAAAACATGCCTGATAATCACCAAAATAACATTTTGCAATATGCCTAATAGGCTGCAATGACAGCTGAACAACAGGTGGGTTTACAATATTATTACATTATAGTTCAAGAAATAAATAGAATAATTGAACAATAAAACTTTCTACAAAATCTATATAATAAAATATAAAATCTTGAGCATCAAATCTGAATGATTTCTGAAGGATCATGTGACACTGGAGACTGGGGTAATGATGCTGAAAATTCAGCTTTGCCATCGCAGGAATAAATTATATTTTAAAATATATTCAGATAGAAAACAGTTATTTTAAATTTTAATAATATTTTTATTTTTTTACTGTTTTTGGTCAAATAAATGTAGTCTTGGTAACTTCTTTCAAAAGCATTAAAAAAATCTTACCAACCCCAAACTTGTGAATGGTCCTTCATCATTCTCACAGTTAACTGTCGATCATTGGCTGTTTAGTCAATACTATACCAGAGGCTGCAGTTTCAGGACCCTAGTTTTTTGTGACTGCGCCACCTAGGAAGTGCTACTCCAACAGTAGAGACCTGAATTAAATCTAAAATAAACAGGTGCAAAGACTAGACCCACGGAAAATATTACATTTTTATTATTTTTCCACCTTTTTTTAACATAAGAGCGGGCGCAGCCATTTTAAATTTGAATGTTTAAGAATGTTCAACAGAATGTTCAACAGTCTCCAGTTATTTTAGCTGGGCAAAAACAGTTCATTATTGATTGACATTGTAAACCGGTATTTGTTTTCATATTGTTTTCATTTATTAACATACTAATAAACACACTAGTTTTACTGTTTACTGCACTTTAAGTCAGTCACACACCAGACGAGACACGCCACGCCAAGCTGCAGCTAATGAAAAGGAAGTCTCATGTCCTATACGTACACAGAAAATATCTTGCTTCTGTTTTGAAAATAAGCTCTTTCTTTCCATCAAAACTGAATTTAAAACCAGAATATAGGAAAAAGTGTTACCAATAGTGTTTATGGTTAGGGGTTGGTTAGGGCAATATATCAATTAAATTTAAATAATTAAACAACTAAACCATTCCTGAAAATTAATACTACAAATACAGAATTGAATAGTAAGTGCTCTAAAATAGTATGAACTGCTAGTACATACAAAAAACGGTTCTGAAACTGCAGCCTCCGGTATTGCAGGAATACACCATCCATTTTTGAGATGGGAGAGGCTCCGTTCACTCGCTGATGTCCGTGGCACTTGCTGCCAGGCTGTTGGGTGTATCTGGTAACTGAGCTGATATTGACACAGCTTCACTTCCAGCAGAACAAGGGGCTTCCTTTGATAAAGAAAGCTGGAAACAAATGTTTTGAAATCGAAAATGATTTATCTATTATGCACTGTTAGTAAGTCATCTTTTGTGTATCCTGATATTTACCAGTTGCTGGTGTGATCTGTGTTCAGAGTCCTTTTGCAGAATAAAGTCGGTCAGTAGTTTCCATGGTGGGCTGATCATTATGTCACTGTCCTGGCTCTCTGGACTGGCCAGCATTGGATCCTCTGAAACCTTTCAACAAGATGAAACAACAAACCCCACTTAAGTTCTTCACTGCAAACTGTCTATATATTTGTAAAGAAATGGAAAACAGCTATTTTAAATTGTAATAATATTTCAGAATATTACTCCTCGCTACCTTGGCTCCACCTGGGATCATAAAAATTGCATTTTGTTTTTTTATTTAGTACTGCCCTGAATAAGATATTTCACATAAAAGATGTTTTCCATCATCTTCTGCATATTTGACCTCTTTCCAACAGTGACTGTATGACTTTGAGATTCATTTTTTCACACTGAGGACAATATTACAAAAGGAGAAAACATTCACTGATGGTCAAAGGAAACACAATGCATTAAGATCTGAGCGGTTTAAACATTTTCACAGGCTGATCAGGCTAAATTGTTCTTATTTTGTCTTCTGGGAAACATGTAAATATCTTATGTAGCTTCTAAATGGCAGTACTAAAAAATCAGATCTTTAAACAAAATAAGAACAATTTCCACCAATCATCCAAAAGTTTACACCCCCTGGCTCTTAATGTAGTGTGATTCCTTGAACGTCATTGAATATTTGCAGCTTTCGATCATCCAGGTAACAACAAACAGTAGCCTATTATCCCTCTTATTTTTTAAAATGATTAACATTCTGCAAGGGTAAACTTATGACCTCAGCTGTACATATATTTAATGTTGCCTTTCAAATTACCTTTGGTGCAATAAACAATCCTTAGTAGTTTCTTTTTCTTGCTCAAGACACATTAGAGAAAGTTTAATAAAAAACCTTTGAATGTATTTTATTAAAAGGGTGGTTGATAATGATTTCACTTTTCGTGATGTGTAATGTTGCTGTTAGCATAAACAACATCTGCAAAGTTACGAGGCTCAAAGTTCAATGCAAAGGGAGATATTTTCTTTTAAAGAATTCTCTGTTTAAGGACTACAACAAATGGCTGGTAGGGACTACAACAAGCTTCTTCCCAGGTTAGTGACATCATTAACGCTAAATTTACATAAACCCTGCCCGAGAAGGCGAGACCATGTTGGGCTGCTTTAGAGAAGAGGAAGTGTTGTTGTAATAGAGTGTTGTTACCATGCAGTCATTTTACACCAGACTGCTTCACAATAGAGTGTCAATTCAATGCTGGATTTGCACAAAAGATAAACATAACGGCACATGCTAGTCGATGAGTTGAATCAACTCCACAGCAACTACATAAATTTATCCACTAACTGATCAGAAACATCCAGGTGCATTCTAAAAGTTGTAACTTCTTCCTGAGTGTCTGACTCCGGTTTGAACACTGTTACTGACAATCCTCATTTTGGCTGCGTGAGATTCTCCAGCTTTGTTGTTGAGCAACCAAAGCGTGAGCTGTTAAAGCTCTGCTCTCTTCTGGGGACACCAGAGACTTATATTACATCTTGTAAAAGGGACATTATAGGTCCCCTTTAAATCATTCTGAATTTGCAAAATTGCTTTTTAATTCAATCAAAAACCTGTGAATCATGATGTGAATTAATTCTGACCAACCACTGCAAAGTAATGCTGCCCCAAGTTTTCACCCCAGTCACGCAATCCTAGAACAGGGCCTACTATGAGTAAGAACCTGCTCACTCACCAGATGGCCCTCAAGCTGCTTCTGTGTGTGTCTCATCATCAGACTTCTTTTCTTATCTTTGCATCGCTTGTTCTGGAACCAGACGCGAATGACCCGAGGACTGAGGCCTGTCATTTCCACGAGCTGCTCTTTCATGAGGGCGTCAGGTCTGGGATTGGCACTGTAACAGGTCTGTAGCATGCGGAGCTGGGTCTCGCTGAGAACCGTCCTCACGCGGGTGGCTCTCTCTGACCTCCTCCAGGATGCTGTGGATTTCATGCCCTCTGTGATAGACAGATATAGAGAGGTTTTACATCAAAACAACATACATAACTTTTCACTTGTTTACACACAGCAAACCCTTCAGTGTTGAAATGTGATTGAGATTCAACTGCAAATAAATATTTAAATGCTGGCTGGGATTGGGAAGCATGTCCTGAAACTCTGTAGACTTACCAAATGGATCTGCAGTCTCCTTCTGTTGGTTATTTGAGCCAGACTTTAATTTGTTAAACTCATGATGGTCTGTACAAAGCAGTTGACCATCCCGCAGAACATACTCATCTCCAGGGAGTAACAGACGATTGCAGCTCTCGCATCGAAAACACTGGACGTGATAAATATTCACTCCTGTTCGCATGACATACTCCTTGCTGATGAAGGCTTTGTGGCATTTTGCACATTTACTGCATAATCTGACAGAGAATATCAAGGAGAAAAAAAGTCAAGAGACATTTTTTGAATTACAGTTATTACAAACATTACTTTTTTTAAACAAAGGCTTTATCATATAAAATAGCACTTTACTATACAGTGTATATATGTTTCACAAATATATGTAAATTAATTACAGTAGTAATAATACTAACAAAATTGCTGAATGAAATATTTATGAATTTTTCTTCCAACACTTCTAGAAAACATTTTAGAAGTAAAATATATATATATATATATTGTAAATTATTTAGTTAGAAAACTGGGACACACTTTATATTAGGTGTCTTTAACTACCATACTTACATAAAAAAAATGGTTATACAATGTAGGTTATACTTTACATATATTGTGTTCATGTATTACAAAACACTTTTGCTGCTACACATACAGCCCGGGTAAGGTTAGGGACAGGTTTGGTGGTATGGGTAGGTTTAAGGGTGGGTAAAGGTGTAAGGGATGGGTCAACAGTGTAATTATGAATGTAATTATAGATATTAATTACAGCTGTAATTACATGCAGGTATTTTACAGATAAGTACAATGTAAAAAACGTATGTACAGTTGAGCTCAAAAGTTTACATACCCCTTGCAGAATCTGCAAAAATGTTAATCGTTTTAACAAAATAAGAAGGATCGTAAAAATTGCATGTTATTTTTTATTTAGTACTGTCCTGAATAAGCTATCTCACATAACAGATGTTTACATAAATTCCATAAGACAAAAAAATAGCTGAATTTATAAAAATGACCCAGTTCAAAAGTTTACATACCCTTGATTCTTAACACTGTCTCGTTACCTGGATGATCCATCCCTTGTTTGTCCTGAGCAGTTAAACTGAGCTCTGTTCTTCAGGAAAATCCTCCAGGTCCTGCAGATTCTTTGATTTCCCAGCATCTTTTGCATATTTGAACCATTTCCAGCTGACTGTATGATTTTGAGATCCATCTTTCCACACTGAGGACAACTGAGGGACTCAAACACAACTATTACAAAAGCTGCAAACATTCACTGATGCTCCAGAAGGAAACATGATACATTAAGACCCAGGGATGTAAACGTTTTGAATTGAATGAACAGAATAAATTATACTTTTTTTGTCTTCTGGGAAACATGTAAGCATCTTCTGTAGCTTCCGAAGGGCAGTACTAAATGAAAAAATATGATCTTTAAAAAAAAAATCGTGTTTCCTTTTGGAGTCCCTCAGTTGTCCTCAGTGTGAAAAGATGGATCTCAAAATCATACAGTCATTGTTGGAAAGGGTTCAAATATTCAGAATATGCTGGAAAACCAAAAAATTTGCAGGACCTGGAGGATTTTTCTTAAGAACATGGTCAGTTTAACTGCTCAGGACAAACAAGGAACTCATGAACAACCATCACAAAAACAAAAAATAGTCACGGATCATCCAGGTAACGACACACAGTATTAAGATTCAAGGGAATGTAAACTTTTGAACTGGCTCATTTTTATAAATTCAGCTTTCTTTTTTTTTTTTTTTTTGTCTTGTGGACTTTATGTAAACATCTGTTATGTGAAATAGCTTAACCAGGACAGTACTAAATAAAAAATAACATGCAATTTTTATGATCCTTCTTATTTTGTTAAAACGATTAACATTTTTGCAGATAGCGTATGTAAACTTTTAAGCTCAACTGTACACAATAAGTGCATCGTATCAAATGATTAATTCAAATGTTAGTACATAGTTAAAGACACTTAATATAAAGTGGGACAGGAAGCTGAAAAGTAAAGCGTGATCATAATAAATAATGACTCATTTTCGAAGCTGTAATAAAAAAAAGTAGGCCTAATTCTGATGAGCAAAGCGACTTTGCTGTAAGAATGAGGCGCACCTGCTGCAGTGGTCTTTACAGAAGGTTTTCCCATCTCTGATGAAGCAGGTGCAGGACTCGTCCAGATGCTGATGGCACTCTGCGCACTTCAGACACTGCGCGTGCCACTCGAGATCAGGAAAAACCCGCAGAATGAAGCGATCCAGGATCTGATGCCCACAACCCACGCAGTATGAAATCAGCTTATTTCCTTTAAGAACAAATATTACATCATTTATATGTCTGCTCTTTTAATTGTAGTGACATTTAAAAATACGAATAAACATGTCATCTAACGCTAGCCTGTAATTAAGTTGAACTTTTGATCAATGATATCTTACTGTTCTGAGGATCTCCCATGTCAGGAAGCAAATGTACTAGCGCCGTTATCTTCTTAATGAAAGTCTAGCTAAACACTAAAGGAAAGAAAGACACTCTTGAACTATAAACATCTACAGGGCCACTAATGTCAGTCTGTCTCGCTCCTCTATTTATTTGATGTGACGTAGGTGCAGGAGCACCAATCAGGTGTTCAGCGCTGAGCTTGAGAACATGCTTTTGTACCGCATATAATAGATCTCATTACCTACCCGCCATCGGAATCCCCGCTCTCTAACACATGTCCACAACAGGTAAAACATTCATAATAAGTGACAAACTGATGATGTTGAAGGCTGTAACCTACATTAACAAACAAATAGGCCTATATGTGAGCTTTTGAATGGCATCTGAATGATTTGACAATTAAAGTTCACTTCATATCTTACAAAGATATTATTGCAGTGATATTAGTGTTTTAAAGGGTTAGTTCACTCAAAAAAAACAAAAAAAAAAAAAACAAATGCATCTTTCTGTGAATGTTAAATTATGGTTATGAAAATGAAGCCTAAAAATAACCATTAGAGAATGTTCTATAGGGCCTACAGGTTCTCCTTTGTCACTAAAATACCTCCCTGCAGTGTTCTGGGAAGGTTCATTTTTGGGTACAGAAAGACTCTTAATGCATCGTGTTTCCTTCTGGAGTCCCTCAGTTGTCCTCAGTCGGAAAAGATGGATCTCAAAATCATACAGTCATTGTTGGAAAGGGTTCAAATATTCAGAATATGCTGGAAAACCAAAAAATTTGCAGGACCTGGAGGATTTTTCTTAAGAACATGGTCAGTTTAACTGCTCAGGACAAACAAGGAACTCATGAACAACCATCACAAAAACAAAAAATAGTCACGGATCATCCAGGTAACGACACACAGTATTAAGATTCAAGGGAATGTAAACTTTTGAACTGGCTCATTTTTATAAATTCAGCTTTCTTTTTTTTTTTTTTTTTGTCTTGTGGACTTTATGTAAACATCTGTTATGTGAAATAGCTTAACCAGGACAGTACTAAATAAAAAAATAACATGCAATTTTTATGATCCTTCTTATTTTGTTAAAACAATTAAGATTTTTGCAGATAGCGTATGTAAACTTTTGAGCTCAACTGTACACAATAAGAATGAATGATTTGACAATTAAAGTTCACTTCATATCTTACAAAGATATTATTGCAGTGATATTAGTGTTTTAAAGGGTTACTTCACTCAAAAATGAAAATTCTGTCATTTATTACTCACCCTCATGTCGTTCTACACCCGTAAGACCTTCATTCATCTTCGGAACACAAGTTAAGATATTTTGATTAAATCCGATGGCTCAGTGAGGCCTGCATTTTAACAATATCTAGTGATGGCCGATTTCAAAACACTGCTTCAGAGCGTTACGAATCTTTTGAGTCGAATCAGTTATTCGGATCGCGTATCAAACCGCCAAACCGCTTAAATCACGTAGTTGCGTCCCAAACGACGCACTATACACTATGCACTTATACACTATATACTTATGCACTATGTACTCATCCATGTAGTGCGTGAATTGTACATGGTTATTTTGTCATTTAACAACGGAGTCTGAACCCCCCCTCCCCCTCTGCTACGCAATTAAAGCTGCGACAGTTTTTTCCGTTAATTTAGTGTATCATCCGGGTATTTAAAGTGTACTTTTTCTTTTTGGAATTTTCAGTGTGAACACACTACTTGCACTATTTATACTTAAAAACGTCATATAATAGTGCATAAGTACGCGAATTGGGACGCACCAGTGACTTTGGCGCTCCGATCCACTGATTTGATTCGTAAAGCTCTGAAGCTTCAAGAAGCAGTGTTATGAAATCGGCCATCACTAGATATAGTTAAAAAGTCGTTTTTTTTTTGTTTTGTTTTTTTTTGGCGCACAAAAATAATATTATTTATAATATTAAGGTAGAACCAATGTACTCACATGAACTGATTTAAATATGGTTTTAGTACCTTTATGGATCTTGAGAGAGGAAATGTCATTGCTGTCTATGCAGGCCTCGCTGAGCCATCGGATTTAATCAAAAATATCTTAATTTGTGTTCCGAAGATGAACTGTCTTATAGAACGTCATGAGGGTGAGTAATAAATGACATTATTTTCATTTTTGGGTGAATTAACCCTTTAAGCATTATATTTGTATTTCCAAATTTTAATAGGCATACACTTCTTAAACATATGTTTCATAAGACTTCACAGACTTTTAGACCAATGTCGTTTTCCATGTCCTTTCCAGTTTCCAGTGGATAAAGATTGAATTGTTTGATTGATATTTTTAGCCCCATTGTCAATTGTATCTCGGTTCCAGTCTGGAATACATTTAAATGGATAAAATAAAATAAAGTTTGATTTACATCTGATCATACAAGCATGCCAATAAAATAATTGTGTGGATTAGGTTGTCACACACACGTAAAAAAAAAAAAAAAAAAAAACAAATGCATCTTTCTGTGAATGTTAAATTATGGTTATGAAAATGAAGCCTAAAAATAACCATTAGAGAATGTTCTATAGGGCCTACAGGTTCTCCTTTGTCACTAAAATACCTCCCTGCAATGTTCTAGGAAGGTTCATTTTTGGGTACAGAAAGAGGAGAACATTCCTAGAACGCTGTTATTTGATTCCCAAAAATCACTGTACTTCCACTGTACCGCCTGTGGTACACATAGCTTTCAAGAGAGACCAAAACCATATAGACTCCAAATGGTTCATGAACAGCATGCAATTTACTTTGGGTATGCCTTTTTTGGGCGTTTTAGGCAAATTTTACAGGAATGCTAAGGGGTTAAAAAAATGAGATTTCATTGATTTCTATAGGGATTAATTAAAGGGTTAGTTTACCTAAAAATGAAAATTCTGTCATTAATTACTCACCCTCATGTCGTTTCACTCCTGTAAGACCTTTGTTCATCTTCAGAACACAAATTAAGATATTTTTGTTGAAATCCGAGAGGTATATGACTCGTCCAGAGGCAGCAATTTAACCGCCAGTTTCAAGTTCCAGAAAGGTACTAAAGACTTTGTTAAAATAGTTGACGTGACTGCAGTGGTTCAACCTTAATTTTATGAAGTGACGAGAAAAAACGTAACAAAAATAATGACTTTATTCAACCATATCTCCTCTTCTGTGTCATTCTCTTACGCTGTTTACGTCCAGCACTTCCAGGTTCAACATCAGAACGCTGACTCATTATTGGCAGACGCTGCACATGTGAGCAGCACAACGTATGCGTGTGATACTGACGCAGGAGCCGGCCAATAATGACTCTGCATTCTGATGTACAACGTGGAAGTGCTGGACGTAAACAACGTATGAGAATGACACAGAAGAGGAGATTATTATTTTTGTTTTGTTTTTGCCCTAATGTTTATAAATTAATCCACAATTCATACAGTACAACACATGTAATTGAGGTAAAAGAAGGCTTGTACTCCAAAAGTTCAGGTCCAAAATTAATTAAAACAATAATGAAAACTGACCCAACCCCAGGGGTAACATTTGGATGAAAGGTTCGGTGCCCTCATCCTCACAAACGTGTTTGACAAACACATTTAGCCTGCACATATTATGGTGTATTACTGCAACAACAACAAAAAATTGTTTAACCATGTTTCTAATTTCAGAATTACAATTTTTTATTTTAGGATTATCCAGCTAGTCCATAAACATTTTTGGGGTTGATTAGGGGTTGTACAAATGAAAAAGAGCATATACAGAGCATATGCAATGGTTCTCTATTGCAAGGTTAATCATTTTCTTAATTAGCCTTTAAGCACCATCCCAATCACCCAAAATCATGCATGACAAAATAAAAACAACCTAATTCTGAAAACAGAAACATGAAATTAATACATTTTTACTGATTTTGTTGCAGTAGTGCATCATATTTATATTTCCATCAAAGGTTTGTGAAAAACAGTAGTTGACAATTTTATGACCTTATGAAAACTAGCAAAAACTTAGGCCTATGTGATTTTCCTGACTTCATACATTTCAGGGTGAAATGTCTGATGCCTGCCCCGTGCACCTACATGATGTCACACCAACAATGGCATCCAATTTTGATTATGTGGCCTCACAGCTAGGGCTCAGCAAAAATAGTTACCATTTTCACTAGGCAAGAAAATAAACTCTGTAGTTATACTGTCCCATCTGACCTTACGTCCCAATCACCCTTAATTCACACTAACGTTATATTTTTATTTACAGCAGTGGCAATAAAAATGGGTTCCATGATAGTCAGTACACTGTTTCATTTATTTTAACCTAACACGGAGAAAACAAGCTACGCGCTTGAACTCCTAAAATATCAGTTTGTCACCCACATAAATAGGATCCGCGGGCGTCTTCGCGCAAAACGTTCAGGTAGACGTCACATTACATGCGTCATTGCGTCATCAGTGTCCGCCATATTGAATGAGGAAATAAGAGTGGAAGAGGTGGAACGTCCCGGATGCATGTAAACATCCACGTCAACAGAAAGTATATTAATGAAGCTGTTATAGGGGTACGGAACAGCGTGAATATAGACATTATCGGTTCTGTCGGATGTATATTTAAAAGACTGTTAAGCACGGTGGTGTTTTTAGGTTTGTGCAAACAATGACTTCGCTAACGCAGAGAAACTCGGGCCTCGTGCAGAGACGGACCGAGGCCTCGCGTAACGCTGCCGCCGCGGATAAGGAGAAAAGCCCTGAAGAGGATGAGTACGAGTCCCGCCGCGGAGAGGAGGAGGACGAAGACAAGGGAGACTCCAAAGAAACACGGCTGACTTTGATGGAAGAGGTGTTGCTGCTCGGACTGAAAGATCGAGAGGTTTGACGTGGCTTTGTTAGTCAAATCGTCGCCAGGAAGCGGCTAGTTAACATGAGGACTAGATAAATCCTGTTAAACGCTTAAGAACAGCTGTTCCTGAAGACCTTCACCATTTAGCCTGTTAGAAGGGTCCCAGTCGTGCTTTTTAGTAAAATATGGCTAAAAGGCAAAGGTCTGTTACTGTTGTAAATGTAAATTATGTAACTCTTTACAACTATCCTGCGTATAACAATGGCAAAACAGTATAGTTGCTAGATAGGCCTGTCATTTCAAACATGTTGGTGTCATACAAAAGTAATGCAATCAGGACTATAAAGGGCTTTATTTTTAACGTTTAGGTAACATGTTGGCAGCCTGTTTATGGAAGCATGCATTTTCTTCATGTATGATGTCTCCTGATGTTATTCTTGGAATAATAATTGATTAACTTATGTCTTGCTTAGGGTTACACATCATTCTGGAATGATTGCATATCGTCTGGTCTGAGAGGGTGTATGCTTATTGAGCTGGCTTTAAGAGGCCGCCTGCAGCTGGAGGCATCTGGAATGAGGAGGAAAAGCCTTCTGACCAGAAAGGTAGGGTTGGGTGGGTGTTTGTGGGTGTGGGTGTGTGTGTGTGAGATATTAGGGCTTGTTAAAATGCAAGTTACATGTTCTCTTGACTCTTTATACTTGTTTGTTCATCAGGTGTTGTGTAAATCTGATGCCCCCACTGGAGACATGTTGCTGGATGAGGCACTGAAACATATTAAGGAGACTCAACCTCCAGAGACAGTCCAGAGCTGGATTGAGTTGTTAAGTGGTGAGTTGTGAGTATATTTGACACATGTACAAGTATACTAGTTACTTATTTTTAGGAGTAAGTTCATCGTTCCAAACTTGCTTTCTTCTGTGAAACGTAGAAGATATTTTGAAAAATGTATCACTGTTTTGTCCATACAATGAAAGTCAGTGGAATTCAGGGTTGTTTCGAGCCCCACAGACTTTTGATGTTTGATCAAAAACAGTTGAAACATTCCTCATACAGTTTTGGAATGTAAATGATGGCATAATTTAATTTTTTTGCCTTTAAGACAGTGTGGAACAATGTTTGGCATCCATTTTACTTCTGTGATCTGATTTATTTCGGAGTGAAATAGAATAATTAAATGTAGAATAATAAAAATGTAGGGCGGTTAAGGATGCTCATTTAGTTTTTTTTCCTAACCGACAACCGAAACGTGTTAACTAATCATTAACCATTAACCGACAAGATTGTTAAGTTAGAGTTAAATTAAATTAGAACAGATAAGTGTCTGTGAACCATTTAAAAATAACAAAATTTGTTTTCCAGGGGGTTTAGTTTTACATGCGCAAATAGCAGAATAAACAACAGAACATGAGGATTCATCATCACGTCACGCACCAGCATTGCTTCTGTGAACGGAGAAAAACAAAATAAAAGCAATACATAAAAGGAATAAATACGCAAAATATATTTCATATAAATATTAACAGATTAACAACAGGAAAGAAAAAAACTGCAATAAGTAGCAGCCTATATGCTGAGTTTTGGGGGTTTTTTTGTAACGCGCTCCAAAAACAAGGAAACCGAGACGGCAGAAAGTGCATCCTGTTTGTGTTCTTTATTTTACAAAAGCATAATGTTTTGTTTTTATTGTGAGTGTACACAAATAAAAGTAAACACTGGACAGTTTCGAATGATGTCTTGCTCTTATCTTTGTGACCATAAATGACTGAGTATGTTAAGTTGTTTCAGCTTTTATAAGGAAAAATTAAGTGATCGCGCAGATTGCCTCGTGCACACGCACATCAGTTCTAGCATTGCTAACTTGCCATCACAGCGTGTTCATTATCAAAATAAAATTGAAATATTAAATATTCCGTAGTAGAATCTGTACCTTTCAGCGAGAGCACAGCCCCACTGTGGTGTTAAGGCCCAGGTATACTTCACTTTCCGTGCCCGGACGCGTCCGCGCATCTTTCAAAGTAGACTAAACCACAGATGCGCGCGGATGACTGAGTTCGACACGTGCAGTACATTTTTTTTTTTCTATACTGTTTACCAGACATCGTGTCATCAACGGGACATTCACTGGGCAGGATCGGAGAAAATAGTGCATCCACCGTTGCAACATAGTTCAGAAGATACGCCAAGAGAACAGGAATCAAAAACGATTGAGAAGGCATGCTTCTGAGTTTACTCGTCTTGTTTTTGAATCGCTCTTTACACACTCTTCTTCGACGACTGCACATTGTGCTCAGTACTGTGCGTATTGCCACCTAGTGGACTCTTCTGTCCTGCTTGCGCATATGCTGTTGCACGCGCACCATTTGGGCTGCACGCGGACGGGGTGTGCGGCCAGCCGCGAGCCCTCCGCATGACGAAAAGTATACAAGAGAGTAAAGGAAGGCCGAAGTATACTCGAGGCTTTATTATGCCAAGCACATTTTTGAGCATGTGAAGGATGATGTTTTAACATGGATATTGGAATGCAAGTGAAGTAAAAAGCCTAGTTTACATAAAAAATAATAGTTTAGTATCCAAAAACATTGCGAATTTGGAAACTCTGGATTTGTGCTGAAAGAGTGAGGTAGGCTACATGAGCCCAACGGCAGTTTCAGTTTCGCTTAAAATGAATTTGTTTTGGCTTGACGTTTATATAGCTACTTTTATTTTTCATTCTTGTTCTGTTCTGAATACCGTTAAATTTAAAGGATTTGTTGTGGCATGAGGGGAACTAAGATAGAATATAGCTTTGTGGTGTAGTGTTTATAATGTTTAACATTTCGCATTATTTAGGCCTACAGTACATTACATTATTGTAATAATAAAATGCGACTTATCAGTTTTTATCCTCTCAAAAGCTCAATTTTATATGTGTAGTGTATTTGTTTCTTAACCATGCAGCAAACATTTTCAAAATATCTTTAAAAATTACTTTTAAACCATTTAACCTATAGTATTAATTAATCGGTCAAAATTCTTAATGCTGGTTAACCAGTTAATTATGTTGAAAAATAATAGGAATTTGTGTCATCATCTAAAATGAAAGATTGCTACAGAGTTATTTTGATATAGTGGACAATTTTAAATGTCATGTTGACTTTAAGCTTTATGTTGGAAATAAGATTGTGTGCTTGATTCAAATATGTTACAAACATCAAAAAGTACTAGAAATGGATCATTCCAGTTCTTCGAGTCTATTTCAAAGGCCCTTTTTACATTCTGTAGGTGAAACTTGGAATCCATTGAAGCTGCACTACCAGTTGCGAAATGTTCGAGAGCGTTTGGCTAAGAACTTGGTGGAGAAGGGCGTCCTCACCACGGAGAAGCAAAACTTCCTGCTTTTCGACATGACCACCCACCCTCTCACCAACAGCACCATCAAGCAGCGGCTAGTGCGCAAAGTCCAGGAGGCTGTCCTGGAGAAATGGGTCAACGAGCCCCAACGGATGGATAAGCGTCTGCTGGCGCTGCTGTTCCTGGCACATTCCTCTGATGTTCTAGAGAATGCCTTTGCTCCTCTGCTGGATGACCAGTACGATCTGGCCATGAAGAGGGTGCGGCTGCTTCTGGATCTCGAGCCAGAGGCCGAGGCTGCCAAGTCGGGCGCCAACGAGCTGCTGTGGGCGGTGGTGGCCGCTTTCACCAAATGAACCTCCAGAGTAAAGAGAAAGGGACTCAACTTTGTGCTCATGGCATTGGACTCAGACCACTGGCCCCAAGCTTGGTTGATTCGGACTAATATTGGTGATGGTGATGATGGAAATACAAATTTTGAAGGAGATGATGATGATGATGATACTTGGAAAGAGACGTATTTTTCTCATTGTCACAGATCTGACTCTGACCTTCACAAAGGTGTTGCCCTGTCTACGTCTAATGGCCAATAGTGTCTACATGATTGCAATTCACTGTGAGGCTTCTTGTAGTTCATGCACTTAGATCATATAAGAGCAAAAATGAGCACGATTTGAAGGAGGTGTTTTGTAAAGGGTCTGTTTCCCTTGTACTTAACTAGGCCGTGACTCTAATCTTAATCCAGATCCTGGTATAATTCTACAGTAATCTCAATCTCCATGTATCTTTGAAGAAGGAGCCACTACTTCCGAACACACAGATCCTTGTCATTGTTACATGAAAAGGTCCTGTTTCCATTGCTTTTCCATATTCAGCAGGAAATGTTTCATGAGCTTCTGATACCTGAAATAGGTCTTGAGTTAACAGGAAATAAACCATTTCACATTTAAGAAGACTGAAATGCAAGCATCAGTTTTTCTCTGGTGCTTTAAAGATATTATGACCCTGCTTCCTTGCAAGCCTTCTTTCCAGTAATCCACTCTTTCTGAATGCTCGAAGAATAAAATGTTCAAATGTGTGCTAATATTACTGGTTTTAATTCAAAGACATTTGCTGGTGATTTTCATTGGCCTGTGTATAAAATGACTAAAACCTGATAGTGATTGTTATGTTACTTACTGCCATTTTGTTTAGCTGATCCAGTTCATCCATCCAGCCCAAGATTCACAGCTATTTTAATTCATTCTTACAGTGGGTTTTGTACAGTAATACACCACAAACAGGTCAAGGAAGCATTGAGCTCACATAGATATATATCCCAAGTCAAACATCTGGGTTTAAGTTGCCTCATAACTTTCATCCATTTCATGCGAATGGCCAGTCAAACACTAGCAGAGCCCCAACATCAAGGAAGGCTTTCATTCCCGAGGCCTGTCCATAGTGATCACTGCGTTAATGTAGCTGTCTCGTCACACATGTATGGTTTCCTTCATGTCATAATCTCTCCTCTTGCTATATTTCCAATTTTTATACTTGTTTTTAATCATTTATATTTCATTCCTTCCTTTAGCGCAATATTTTCGGAGTCGATTGTCATGTTTTTTGGTTGTCTCCTGTCCTGAAAGAGGACTGGTGAAGGACGGGGTAGGGATATGCCCTTCCTGTGTAAGAAAGCAGGTGTTTGACATGTTGATTTACTGTTAGTAAAAAATGCTTAATGAGCTGTAAAAGTAGAGATGGGTGCCCTGATTTGTACATCTGCTTTTTATCATATAATAAAGGAATATCTTTAAGTGCCTGGAAGGGATATGAATATTAGCTGTCCTCTTTCTTTAAGTCATGTGCATTGCACTTTTTTTGGTGCTGTGACTGTATTGTTCTGATGTAATGAGAATGCACTGAGAACATGTACAGCAATGGTAGGTGGAAATTTGATGATGATGCATACCTGAGTAAACAACGTGACCATAACCTCATGAATTCTAATGCTAGAAGATAAAAGCACTGTGGTACGTTTTTCCCCCAAATGCATCATGCAGTTCAGACGAGATTGAACAGCAAGTTCAACCAGTTAGGTAAATGAGACGAATGTTGATTCAGAAACCGCTCTGATGGTTTTGGTTCAGAGAAGTATTAGTTTCACTTGTTTACCCCAGTAACTCTTGTTTTTTTGCGTTTCAAACAACTTGCTTATAAGAGTCAGTCTTTCAGGAATCAAATGAAATCAGACACTGCTCGCACTCAGTGTTTTGATTCACTGAAAACAACTGGTTCTTAAAAGTCATTTGTTTATCGGACTACTCTGGGTCTCTTCCAAAAGCATACCACTGTGGTCCCGTTGAATTGTGTTGGTAACGATTGAACTTGCGACCATTGTTGTCTTCGGGAAACGCACCCCTTGTGCTGTATGTTCTCGATTCACTCTAAATGACCGGATCATAAGAGTCATTTGTTTGTGAATCAGACTTTACTCACTGGTTGCTCTGTATATTTTTGATTCACTTTAAAAATGACTCCTATGAGCTGCCAACACAATCTCATGGCAATTTGTAAGTATTTTACATTTTGGCAAATTGGTGGCTAATTTATATGAATTCGTATGATTCGCTATATGCACTAGGACTGTCATGTTAAGAGGTTGGGTTAGGGGTGGAGCTTCATGCTTTTTTCCCAAAAAAAATCTTACCTTTTTGTTCAATTCACATCAAATTATAAATTCATTCAAAATTGCCATCTCATAGAATGGTTACATTTTGTGAAATGTTCTAAAATCTCATAAATCAAAATTTGAGGGACCAATCACACAAATAAAAGCAGTTTATTTTGTAGTCTTGGTTATGTCATAGTTTCAGAAAACACCATAAAACGTTAGTAAGAAAGTAAGCGTTTCATTTGCTTATACAGGAAGTTGCTTATACAGTAGGTAGATTTTCATTGTGGTCATTGATAAATGTCATGTTACCTATCAGTTATTATAGATGTACATATTACAAATAGCCTGTCATAGCCTATACCCCAAAAAAGTACCTTTGCAACTTTAGTAAAACCCCAAAAAAGTAGGCAACCTTTGTATTTAAATGTAACAATTAAGTTTACAAATGCTTTAAAAAGCTTCGCATTTCTTTAAAATAGTCAACTCCGGAACTTAATAAAATCTAACTACAATTGCAGGTCCTCAGAATAAAATATAGGCTACAGTGCTTCCTAAAAGTATTTTAACACTTCAGTCACACTTAAAAAAGCAAGTGGCATCTGCAACAACTCAACTCTTTCTTAGAAACACATTTTCTGAGCCACTTTATTATTATTAAAATTATTTTTCTTATTATTTAAGCCATCTGGTATCGAGGTAATTTTTCATGGATAAATGAAGTCAGTTCTCAAGTATGAAACAGGCTCCACAGTTACTGCAGGCAGATATTCCTTCGTTAGACTATGCTAAAAGCATATGTATACATTAGGACATCCATTTCGCACCATCTCTATTTTTACAGAACATATTGTTTACTAAATTCAGAATTATTATAAAAGGAAGTCCAGTTGTAAACGAGCGAGCTCTGCCATTCGACCGATGAATGTTGACTCTTCCTCCTGACGAGCAGTTCAAAACCCCTCAGAGAAACAGTCAAGAGACAAATATGAGAAGAATAGTGGCATCGAATAGCACAGAAATGGTCCACGGTGTTTCTATGTCCTCAAGGGCCATCCTATCCATGTCTTCGTCTCGGAAGGCCATTCCTGTTCAACTTTTGTTGTGGAAGACGACGTCGACGCACCTCGTCTTATGAATCCTCTTCAGATGTCAGGTGTACGTTGGTTCGGATTCCTTCTTTTTCATCTTTTTCCGTCCATCTGCGCTTTCTGGAGCGCGATTATGATTTCCAGTAATTTGTATTTCCAGTCTAACAGATCTCCAATTGTGCGCAACTGTTGCGCGCACTCGACAACAGCGCTTTGCTCTGTACGGGGAAGAATCGAAAGTCGTTACGTTTTAAGTTGTAATCATATGTATTTTTAAAATAACACTTATTTTAAACAGGTCAGTAAAATTGCTTTACCTTTCTTCGCCATTTCAGATAGTATAGACACTTTACGCGTCCTGTCGGGGATTCAGCACTGTTCAAAGTCAGACAGGATGAATAAACGCGCGAGTTTCTTTAAAGGCGTCTGACTGCTGTGATCGCACTTCTCTGAATTATTGTTAGAAGCTGAGCTTAAATAGTGACGCATAAACAACGTGACTAGAATTCCCGTCGACGTGGTAATTTTAATGCCCAATTTCCGTGTTTACATGGCGTCTATAGGCTAGCCTGTTCTTCATAAGAGGAAGGCTATCCCATTGAACTGATAAAATGGCACCTTATATGGACTTACATAAGCAGTACATGTACACTTTGTACATTGTGAGAACGGTAACAGTTAAAGTAACTTCTACTGAAGTGTCTGTACTTGTTTTGTAGAAATCATCACTAAACCGCAATAACATGACCTAGTGGGGAAGATGCCCATTTTAAGAACAATGTTAATTTACTTTTATATTTTGTAACATATTTAGATAAGTTTATCATGTAGCCTACAGGATGTTAATGCATCACTTAATGTATAGGTTAGTAAAGGAAATAAATATATAGGCCAACATTTGCTAACTTAGATGTCATGGCACAAAATGTTAAATTATTAAAACAGGCCATCTAACCGGGGTACAAGCCCCAGATTTGATAGGCTATTATTCTTATAAATATTTGTGTTTTTTCATTAGTGTCATTAATTTAAAATACTAAATAAACTATTCTATTTTAAAATGTGTTTTGACAATTTAGTTGAATTGAATAACCAATGACAAAGCAAAATCCCATAAATATTCTTCTAAAATGTACATATAACTTATATAGGAATATGAATATTACACATTACTCATTTTTAATTGAAGATATATCATATTACAATTCAAATATAATTCAAACTTAATGATTACACTCAGGTTTTAACGAATAGCAAAAAGATCTGAAATGTACATCAAACTCATGGAATTATTGAATAATAAACTCTTATTTTATCTTTTTACTTCAAAATAAAAACAATAGGCGATTTTACTCTACAAATCTAAAAATCTAAAATACATCCCTCAAATATAAAAACTTTGATATTTTGCAAATACGTCATAGATCATTACTTTTTTCCAGAGAATTAGATACTAATTTAATCAAAATCTATCAAAATGCATAGCTAATGTTGATGTTGAGATGGAATTAGCCTACATTTTTAGGCCTATATGACTTTCCTAAATTGCGAACATCTTGTGATTCATGGAGTTTCCCTTCTCGTGTGGTGACAACATATAGAAATCCCATGACAAGAACACTGTAAACTTTTAGTTTCACTTGTTCAGGCTTGCCTCCCTCCGTCACTCCTCATAGAGCAGGAAGTGTCTCTTCTGGACACTGATTGGTTGCGGTGAGCTGACGTTTACATGATCTTATTATTTTTCTAAGGAAAAGAATCCAACAAACAGTCCATTGTGTTCATTTCTGTATTAGGAATGTGGCGGTGGCAGTATTTTGTTTTTCTAAGATCTGTTACGTCATTATCACATCTAACATTTAGCCTACATTTGGAGGAGTGAGAGAATCATAAAAAACCTGTGCTTATTATAAAACCAGGGCCTATATAATTATTAACACGGTATTCTTTAGTTTAGCATACTAAAACACTACAAAACGATTAACTTGAACACAAAATTGATAGCCTATAAATTGATATAAAATTAAAGGTCATCACATATGTTCAAGAGTGTCCAACAGTTGAGCAGCGGAATAAAGAATAAAAATACATGTTTATTTATTTACTTGTTTAAATTATTTATTAAATAATGTCTTTTACACATAAATGCATAATTCCCTAGTATCACTGCTTGTTTACAGCTGATAAATGTTTTCTTCAAATTAGAGGAGGGATCCAGAAAGGGTAGGGATCGGCAAATAAAAACAAAAGTAAAAGTAAAAAAACCAGGCTAAAACTGACATGAATCCGAATAATAATGACTTAATGCGAACGATAAGACCAGCAGCTGTCATTCATAATAATCAGAAATAATACTGGGGGGAAAGTAGAGAAAGTACCTAAAAAATGTCTGGAAAACGGGCAAAAAACGTTAAAAACTCCCTTCAGTTCATTAACGCCGTAAACTACGAGTTTAAATTTTAGGTGGACCAGCAGGTGGCGCAGTTTCACAACATATTATCTCAGTTATCAATCCTTTACTGCCTTCAAATGTCAGGGGTGGAAGACAAAAGTGGCGGGAAGGTCTCACAAACTCTATAAATAATATTGAATCACTGAGAGTCTAGACAAGACGGTAAATTGATACTTGATTTGCCGTTTAGACCCTGGATTATATTTACATCTCGATCTTTATTTTCTTACCGAAGGCTTACCTGTTGGGAAATCAAGTTTAAAGGGATAGTTCACCAACAATGACAAATCTGTTCTTTATTCACCCTTGTGTCTTTCCAAACCTGAAGAATCCTGAAGAATGCTGCTGAGGTCCAAACATCACTGGACCCGATTGACTTTCATTGTATGGACAATCAAACAAACTAATTTAACCAGGAAAAGCTCACTGAGATAAAAAATAAAATAAAATAAATAAATAAAACTATTTTACAAGAGTGTCTTGGCCAAGATAACTTATAAAGATAACTTTCATTTGTTAGGGTGAGTAATTGATGACAGAATTTTCTAGCCGATCCAAGTTGTTATATCCTGAACCAGCAACAAACTATAGCTAATCCATTACTTTTCATACCATCTCACGGTGGTCAGGATGGTTTTTGGAGCATAGTTGCTGGTTAATGATCAATCTTGGACCAATAAATATCCCGCGTACACCAACTAATGCCATCTACCATGATCCAAAAGCAGAGTTATCATAAGTTATTATAAACTGATGTTTTTCAACAGGGGGCCTAAAC
Source organism: Hypophthalmichthys nobilis (assembly GCA_037950665.1). Lineage (NCBI taxonomy): Eukaryota > Metazoa > Chordata > Actinopteri > Cypriniformes > Xenocyprididae > Hypophthalmichthys > Hypophthalmichthys nobilis. The sequence continues at coordinate 20,041,175 of CM075476.1, read as the reverse complement.
TTCTAGATTAAACTGAGATACATTTCGGATTTATGAAGTGCTTAAAATGTCATAACACGAGAAGCATTTAAAGATCTAAATTAAGCAGTTGTTCTTGTCAATGCACTGATATAATAATGCATGTTGCTGTTGGTTCTTACACCAGATGAACACCTGTCTGGAAGAAGTGTGTTTGTCTGTGTGTGGCATCTAGTTGTTTTTGCAGACAAGAGCTTTACACCAACAGTATCCAACTGTTGAAAAGCAGCAAAAGGACATTTTATAGCAGGTCTTTTTTGAGTGCACTCTGCATCTGGGTGGTTTCATTTACCTTAGACAAAATATTGATCACCATTGCTTTTCAAAGTGTGTCATTAGTCTGTGTTAAAGTTGTGGACTATTAAGTTCTTGTTTTGAAGAACATTCCCAATGCCATTTGTATTGAAGTATGATAATATACTGTTTGACTGTTTACCTTGTTTGGTCTTAGCCGAATTTCGACCCCCTGCCAGATTATTATTACCCCCTAATATTGGTAGGTTTAGGAGTAGATGTGTGGGAGGTCCTAAGCCAGGCCAGCCCTACTGATACTATATATATATATATATACCATAAATTATAACTATAATTTAAAAAAAAAAATACAGTATATTTGGATTTGATGTTTTTTTTTTTACATTTTTTTAAGAAGTCTCTTTATGGTCACCAAGGCTGTAATAATTTGGTCAAAATACAGTATAACAGTAATATTGTGAAATATTATTTTAATTTAAATTTGTTTTCTATTTGAATACATTGTAACATGTAATTTATTCCTGTGATGTCACTCCAGTCTTCAGTGTCACATGATCCTTCAGAAAACATTCTAATATGATGATTTGATGCTTAAGCATAATTTCTTATTGTCAACGTTGAAAAAAGTTGTGCGCTTGATGTTTTTGTGGAAACCATGATACAATTTTTTCAGGATACTTTGATGAATAGAATTAATGGATGATGAATGAATGAATTTGATGAATAGTTCAAAATGAATAGTCTTTTTATTTAAAAAAAAAAAAAAAAATTTTTTGTAACAATGTGATAGTCTTTTCTGTCAATTTAATGCATATTTGCTGAATAAAAGTATTCATTTTATTATTATTATTATTTTGCAAAAAAAAAAAATCCCACTATCTCTCTCTCACACACACACACACACACACTTTGTGCATATTCGGTTTGTCATTGTTTTTAGACAAGTTGGCATTCTAGTTTTGACAGACAGGTAATGTTTTCCCATTAAGGCCACATAATGTCGCTCAGCCTCATTTAATTTACTGCATACCATTTAAGTGCCTCTGTGAGCCTCTGTGATCAGGAGAGAGCTGTCAGCTCAGCTCGCCTGAATGCCTGCAGCTGAACCGGCTGTGGGCTCAGTTGATGACAGGGAAGTCATTTAGCTCCAGTGACAGGCCTGAGAGAGCGAGAGCTTGAGACTGCCCTAAAACCAGCGCTCACAAAAGAGAGAATAGAGCTGCTCATGAAGGGATGCTTTGTGCATCAGGGAGGATGAGCCCTCCTGGTCTCATACCCATAGATCCGGTGCGATCGCATCATGCATACCGCCGACGTGCCTTTACAATCCACTTTATTCTTTAGTATCCCTTCTCATGCAGGAAGAACTTCTGAACTGTCTGAAGATGCTGCTTATGCTGAAGGTGTTGATGATCTTTGGCCTGCTTCTGCAATTTGGAAACTCCTGGCATATGCTCTCCGTGACCTGGGGTTCAATCATAAAGCATTGAGGAAGTGTGGCCTGCTTTGTCAGACAATCGGCAGAGCGGCAGTTTTGAGCTAACAGTCCCTAAGGGGCCCAAAGACACAGTGAGTGTCCTGAACCACGATGTGAATCTGTTGAAAGACAGGATTTCCCTGGACAGGAACCTTTCCCTTGTCAGACCCCCAACCTTCTCTGGCCCTGCGACCCCTATCCTGTGCACTAGAGCCACCCGTCACACTGGAGGGAGTGCGGGAGGCATGAACCAGGACAGGAAGCCACGAGTCTTCCACAAGCTCCTTGGGGGTCATCGCTAGTTTCCCTCTACTGTAGCCATACTTGAGCCGCCCTGTCATCCCATTGTTCTGGCCCAGTAAAGCCACACACGTTTCCTCAAGAGTTATTTTTGCCTGACCTGCTCTGTTGCCTTGATTTATAATGGTTTCTGTCTTGACTGGGTCTTTCCCTTTTTCTCTAAAGGTGAGGTCATATTTAGTGCCGCTCTGCTCTCTCATTCCAATAGGAGTTTCGCTTGAGGAAAAAAAAATTCCCCTTACAGTATTCGCTTGTGATCAAGTTGGTCATGCGAATTTGCTGTTTACCAACAGAAAACTGTTTGAAAGTGACTTCTTTGAGTTCTGTTTCATGAATTGCTACATTATTGACAATAGACAATTGACCATTTTTCCGTGAAATTTTGCTGAATGTGACCGCAACTTTAAGGCATGAGGGTGAAAAATTTCTCTCGCAGATTTCACTCATATTCATGTTGGTCACACAAATTTGCTGCGTTGCCCAACAGTAAACTGATTCATTTCAAAATGACTTTTGTGAGATCTGTTTCATACATCACTCATGATTGACAATAGACAATTTACCCTTTTGCCTTAAAATTTCACTGAATGTGAATGCGTCTTACTGTTGCTCTTCAAAATTTTGTTGGCAAAATCCAGTCTGCCTAGTAGTAGCACAATCTGGAATTTGATATGAGGATGAAAAAGTTCCCCAAAAATTTTGCATGTGCAGGTTGGTCACATGAAATCACTGTTAAACAGAAAGCTGCTTGGTTTGAAAGTGACTTTTGTCTTTTCTGAGCTTTGCTTTATACATTACTACACTGTTGACAATGTACAATGGACTTATTTTTGCAAACAAAATTTAGCTGAAATTTCACTAATGTGACCATACCTTAAAGGCAGAGGTTTCTATGGGTTTCATTATAATAAAACACTGCATTGTTCACTTTTGTACCATTGGACCCTGGACCACAAAACCAGTCATAAGGCGCACGGGTATATTTGTAGCAATAGCCAACAATATGTTGTATGGGTCAAAATTATCGATTTTTCTTTTATGCCAAAAATCATTAGGATATTAAGTAAAGATCATGTTTCATGAAGATATTTTGTAAATTTCCTACCATAAATATATCAAAAATGTATTTTTGTGAGTGGATATGCAATGCTAAGAACTTCATTTGAACAACTTCAAAGGTGATTTTCTCAATATTTTGATTTTATTTATTTATTTATTTTTTGCACCCTCAGATTCCAGATTTTTTTAAATAGTTGTATCTCGGCCAAATATTGTCCTAACAAACCATACATCAATGGAAAGCTTATTTATTCAGCTTTCAGACGATGTAAAAATTTCAATTTCAAAAAATTGACCCTTATAACTGGTTTTGTGGTCCAGGGTCACAAATAAGCCTCACTGTCTTGGTGTAGAACCTTTGAGCTATTTGGATGAAGCCAGAATGTTTTTTTTTTTTTTTTACCTCTTTTCCTAGTTCACGTCTGACCTGGTGTGCGTTTCCCAAAAGCATCGTAAACCTAGTTGATTATAGAGACCATTGGTGGCAAATGTTAATCAATTAGGCTTACATGCTTTTGGGAAACGCAGCCCTGGGCGGTGGCAAAATGGCTGCAATCAAAACAAAGCCTCATTGACCAAGCATCAATGACATCTACTGCAATAGCTTTAGCTGTGCTACAGTATCAACAGCCCATATGAATACTTAAGCATGGTCCAAACTGTGTTCTAATGTATATTCATTGCAAACAATCATAAGGGTGTGGCAGTTTGCATAGGTGTGGTTACGGTTTGTGGCCATTAGGAACATTTACATTTACAAGTTTATACATTTAGCAGAGGCTTTTAATCAAAGGGACTTGTAATTAGGAATTCTACAGCACAAACAAGAAGTGCTATATTTGAAATTCTGCAATACAAATTTACAAAGTTGTCCAATAAGTAGTGGTGAACCATTGAAATTTCAAAACATTTATGATGTAATGAAGACTCGTTTACTGAAATCATGTGACTTTGGCAGTTTGATACGCGCTCCGAACCACTGATTCGAAACAAAAGATTGGTAAAGCTTTGAAGCTTCATGAAGCAGTGTTTTGAAATCGCCCATCACTAGATATTGTTGAATAAAGTCGTTATTTTGTTTTTTGGTGCACAAAAAGTATTCTCATTGCTTCATAACATTAAGGTTGAACCACTGTAGTCACATGAACTGTTTTAAATATGTCTTTAGTAGTTTTCTGGGCATTGAAAGTGTTAATAAGGTTGCTGGCAATGCAGGCCTCACTGAGCCATCAGATTTTATCAAAAATATCTTAATTTGTATGAATGAAGGTCTTACGGGTTTGGAACGACATAAGGGTGAGTAATTAATGACAGAATTTTCATTTTTGGGTGAACTAACCCTTTAAATGTGTTCTGTTGGCTTTTGCTTCTGAGGCAGGACCCGCCTATTGGGGTAGGAATGTGATATTGTGATGTTTATTAGTCAGAGAGTGTATTGTGAACTAAATGGCTCATCTCCTTTAAAGTCTGTTGTTTGGCTTTTCAAGAGGCCATTAGCTTAGTGCTTTGCTGTGTTAATGAAACATTAGTTTACTCAAGAGATCAGTTGATAGTGTTGCTCGCACCTATTTCTGCAGCACAAGATTCGCACAGATAAAATTACAGGACATAAAAAGCTTTACTCTGTATTTTATTGTGCTGATCCACTATGCATAATTTTAGCTGAACTGTAGCATCTGTTACACAAATACATGGAATCTAATAGATAAACAACACATTAGATCTAGTTTTATATATTGTTAGTTTTATTTATTTAATAAATCTGTCACATCCCTCTGCATCAAGTAAGTATTAGGGATCGGACTACCTGATATTGTTGATTTCACTGTTTGTGGAAAAGGAAGTAGGCCTAGATGAAAGCTTCTGTAATTGAGTTGCAGTGGTTAAGAGTCCGAGGCTTTGATGAGGACAAATACACATCCGCGGTGATCCATCTATCACTAGTCACAGAGGTGAATGAGGAACCATCAGTCTGTCTGCTGGCATTGATTGCTCTTGATATCACCAGCAGGGAGGAAAAACTGCTGAAGACCCTCTTCAAGATGAGACACCAGACCACTGACCTTTTCTCATGTGCAATATCCAGAGGCTTTGATGGAGTGGATCAATTTATCTTCATCTCTATTATAATTGTAATATAGACAAGCTGCATAATGTTAACAAGATTTTAATAATGTATTAGTAAATGTTGAAATTAACATTAACAAAGATTAATAAATGCTGTATAAGTGCAGTTCATTGTTAGTTCATGTTAACTAATGTAGTTAACTAATGAACCTTATTGTAAAGTGTTACCAAAAATCTGTACTGTATACACAGTAGCGTAGTGCAAAGTCCCAACACGCGGTTAACAGGCAAACCCTGCATGCCCGTCCGCTACGCCATCAACTTTAAATGTTTTGTATTTGTATTGCAGTTTCGTTTATCTTCATCTCTATTATAATTGTAATATAGACAAGCTGCATATTTAAAAGAAAATGAATCACATAAAGATATTTAATTTAAAAATAACTTCAACTGTTCAGTGATATCATTAGAATTACAAAGCACAACTGTTTTTTTTTTTTTTTTTTTAAAAGTGTATAAGAAAAAATTGTTATTTCTATGATTTTCAAACATATTATTCTTGTATCAATCCATTTATGAATGTTTTTATCCATTATATCTTTTGATATCATATACTCACTTTATATACTCATATTCATCTATTCTATTCAGACCTTTAGTTCACCTCTGCCCTGAAGATGTGCATGTCAAAATTTTGTTGCCACTTCTCCAAAAGTTGAGACGTGCTATCTTATATCCTATACTGATCTTTCTTATTTCTGCAAAATATGCTATCCTTTCTCATATTTTTGACATGATAGACTTACACTTTCCTTATCTGATCTGAATATATGTATATATGTGTATGTGTTTGCAAAGGTCCTACTTTGCTACTCTCTCTTGCTCTTGCATCCCACTTACAGCAAGAAGGGCCCTTTTGCTCCTTTTACTCTCGTGGCAACATATTAACTCAGTGATATTTTGTTACAGATTGGTTTATTGTTACTTTGTTACTTACTATTAAAAACTGATTATTACTTACAAATTAATTTAACCATTCATTGTTTTGTTGTTTTATTATTAATTTTATTCTTTAGTTATAAATAAAATCATTTTTATCCATCACGTCTTTGTCTGACCGAATCTCACACATCAAAAAACATGATGGGTTTATTTCACTGTATGTATATATTTATTTTATGTAATGAGTGATTTTAAAATTGTTCTCTCGCAGATCCATTTTTCATAATAATTACATGTCCAATATTTCCAACCTGATGGAGTCATTAGAGCACAAACATAATATAAATTCTGGTATTGAGATCTCAGTACCTGAAACAACAATGAAGAAGACTGTTTGTTTTCCAGCAGACTCAGTATAGTCAGTTATGTGTATGATATCATACTCAAAGTAGAGAAATTCTGGCTAACAATTGGTTAAATTCAGTGATCTCTTACCTATTTGTTACTGTGGTGCCATCAATCCATTTCCACACTCCCTCTGTCTTTCTCAGACCAATCCAAAAATAATTATTATCAACAACCTTCTTCAAAAACTCCTGTTATGATAGAACAGTAATATATTGTATAATATATGTAATAATAATAATAATTACAATAACAGTAATACATCTTTCTCTCACTAGTTAAAACAGACCAACCCATTCGTGTAAATGTGCACAAACATACACAAAATCATTTTTTTTTCTCACTCACTCTTTCCTCTTGGCTGTTTATGATCACTAGATCTGCTCCTCTCTGTTGACAGTATTGTCTGCTGCCACTCCAGCTCTCATAATCAGATGAAAAATAATAAAAACTGAAGTTGTAGTAAATCCATTTAAAGTTGTCAGCATGCTGATCTATTAATACACCAGTTTAGATATATTAGTTTAGCTTTGTCCATGTTGAAATTTATTTAAGCAGTACTGATGAACAGACATTTGATGTTTAAGTGAATGCTTATTTTTACTTAAGTGGAATGGTAGAAGATCATTTTTTAATGATTTAATGAGGATAAAAATAAAATAACCTTGTTCATAAAGGCCACGTTGGAGTTCATCAATGTTGTTTTTGATCTGCTTGCTTTCTGCAGTCAGATTATTGCTGTGGTTCAGTATCTGCTCATATTTGGTAAATATCTGTTTTCTTTCCTCAGTCAGGTTATTGATGTGGGTTATTAAATGGTTTCTCTCAGTGGTGAAATACACACAGAGCACCATTACAGCAGTCAGCAGGAGAATACACAGCAGACACAAACACACTTCAACTGCTCTGTGCTTTCTGTTCTTCATTGAGACACTTCCTGAGGATGACAGACACAAGCTTTAAATTAGTCTTCACACTTCTGCTTCTGTCTTTTACTCTTTACTTTTACTTTTTACTCTACTTAACTCTTACAGTCTCAATTCTCAAACGAGGTCTCTCAAAACAATAAGTTCAGATCTCTGAATTCATTTCTTGCTCACACCAAATTTAAAATTCTTTTTCATTTAAGCAGATTGCACATGTTTTGGAACAAGTGTTTTTGTGCAAAAGAGTAAGTATTATTGATTATAATTTGCACAATATCTTACTGCACATGGCTTGTTGATCAAAACTGACAAGTTGATTCTCAGTAAAATTGTCATACTCTTCACAACATCTTTCATCGTTTGAGCCATTGTAGATCTATATGAAGAGATTTGTCTGTATGTTATTTTGTGGCAATTTTCTGTTTGTATGATTTTATATATAAATTAAGTGTAAAAGAAGAAATGAATATGTGATTTTTTTGGTTAACATAATACACATTGCTACAAAAAATATGGTAACACTTTACAATAAGGTTCATTAGTTAAACATTAGTTAATGTATTAACTAACATAAACTAACCATGAGCAATACATTTGTTACTGTATTTACTAATCTTTGTTAACGTTAGTAAATGAAAATACAGTTGTTCATTGTTTGTTCATGTTAGTTCACATAGTTAACAAGATTTTAATAATGTATTAGTAAATGTTGAAATTAACATTAACAAAGATTAATAAATGCTGTATAAGTGCAGTTAGTTCATGTTAACTAATGTTAACAGGCAAACCCTTCATGCCCGTCCGCTACGCTATCAACTTTAAATGTTTTGTATTTGTATAAGTTCATGTTAACTAATGTAGTTAACTAATGTTAACTAATGAAACTTATTGTAAAGTGTTACCAAAAATGTGTACTGTATATACAGTGGCGTAGTGCAAATTCACAACACCCGGTTAACAGGCAAACCCTGCATGCCCGTCCGCTACGCCATCACCTTTAAATGTTTTGTATTTGTATTACAGTTTAGAGAATGTTTAGACTGTTTAAAAAAATAAACCAAAGCAATTGAGAAAAATGCAAGAGATACTACAATACTTCTATCTGTCTGTTATAATGTGTATCGGATAAATGAAGTTACCTGTGTGTTGAAGTGGCTGATGTCTCTCTGTGTTTATCCTCAGATCATGACATCTCACAGTATCTGCACTGTCATAGATATCTACCATCATCTCCACTCTTTCTCCTCTGTCCATTTCCACAGTCTCAGTCATCATCACATCATCATATATAACTTCAGTCATCTCTGATGTCTTAATGTCATACATCATAACACTGTGTTAATGCTTCTAGTTTCAGACTGTTTAGGCTGCAGTGCTTTGCATTTCAACAGCCTGCTTTTTAAAACTGAAGTTGAACTAAACTCAAAATGAAACTGTTAGTGGTCAAAGTGTGAATCTTGTGACATTCAATGTGCCAGGACAGGAAGGACTGAGCTTATTAACACTAAAGCGTGTGATTTCTGCACCATCATAGCATCACCAGATGGATTTGCAAAATTATTGTTTTCAAACATGTTTCCTCAAACAATCCCCCCCTTTCATATGTTGGCAAACAGACTTCCCTGCCTCCAAACCCATGTTATTGGTTGAGCCAGTGTTGCTGTTGCCGGCCAGGATGCTCAAATAAAGAGTATTTACACAGTTTTTGGAACTTTACAAATGGCTTCCTTTAGAGTAGGCTATATTAAGCAGGGATAGTAGAAAAATATTTTAATATCCAAAAAATTACCAACATCAACTTTAAAGGGTTAGTTCACCCAAAAAATGATATTTCTGTCATTAAGTACTCACCCTCATGTCATTCCAAACCCATAAGACTTTCCTTCATTTTTGACAAAATCAAACCGAGAGGTTTTTTTATCCTCAATAGAAAGCAACAAAATTACCACATTCAAAGTCCAGAAAAGTAATAAAAACATCATTAAAATAGTCAACATGACTACAGTGGCTCAACCTTAATGTTATGAAGCGGCGAGAATACTTTTTGCACGCAAAAGCAAAAATAACGACTTTATTCAACAAATTCGTCTCTCCCCTGTCATTCTCCTATGCTATTTTCGTTGCAGCGCTTCCAGATTCTATATCAGAACGCCAACTCAATATTGGCCGACGCCTGCTCACAACGCATGCGTGTGATGCTGACGCAGGAGCCAGCCAATACTGAGCTGGCGTTTGGACGTAAACACGGAAGCGCTGAACTGCGTTCACTGCATCAACTGCATACGAGTCTGACAGGGTAGAGAAGAAATTGTTGAATAAAGTCGTTATTTTTGTTTTGTTTTTGCGCACAAAAAGTATTCTCTTCACTTCATAACAATAAGGTTGAACCACTGCAGTCACGTCGACTGTTTTAACGATGTCTTTAGTACCTTCCTGAACCTTGAAAGTGGTGATTATATTGCTGTCTATGTGGGATAAAAAAAAAAAAACCCTTGGATTTCATCAAACATATCTTAATTTGTGTTCCGAAAGTGAACAAAGGTCTTACGGGTTTCGAACGACATGAGGGTGAGTAATTACTGACAGATATTTCATTTTTGGGTGAACTAACCCTTTAATTCTATCAGCATAAGTCACTGAAAAAAAGCAGAATGTCAAGATAAGTCAAGATAAAGAAAAAACATGTTTAGACAACAAAAATGTATACAGGAAATGTAGAGATTCACTTTTTTAAATGGAGTGAGTTACAAAAGATTTTTAATGTATTTCATGCTCTTTGTCTGACTTTACACTGTTAGGTTTCACACTTCCACCATATAAGTGTTTCACTTTAAAGCACAGGAAGCAGCTCATTTAACATATGCAACTTCACACCATGAAATTCACATTTATCATGGAGATCAAATTACTGTTCTAAATCTTTACAACATCTTTGAAAATGTCCCTAGAAATATTGTCCAGATTTTCTTTGAAAACCTAAGGTATAATTTGACACCTGCGGGCAATACTGAGCCCAACATTTGATCTGTGCCCACACACTACAGCTGTTAGCAAAGAAACATGGAACATGTTTGCAGCAGACGCCAGAAACATGGATTAACTTTACATCACCCTGTTATAGTGTTGTTCTTCATTTCTACATTCATTTCTTTATCCATAAATACAAGCTCACAGCTCATGTATTAAAATATAGGAAATGTTTAATTCACTGGGCATCTAAAAATCTGTTTCCTGTCTTCATATTTCACTTTACATCCCTGACAGAAAACAAATAAACAAACCAAAATAAACACAAAGGTGGTCACTAGCCCACACACATGCTAGCAACTGCACACACACACACATACACATACATACAAAACAGACTTCTTCTGTCTCTAAGGGCCATTTATATAAAATCTATTCTTTCACTTCTTCTCTGCTATCTTAATGCCCCACCCTCTTGCTTCTTTTGTTTCCCGCTTAAAAGACGTTTTTCCTGCCTCATAATCCCTGTACTGTAGCATGTTCAGTCTGAGCACTATTCTATTCTATTATGCTGTAATCTTCAGATTAGATATAATTCAGTCATTTATCAACTGCCTGTTAGTGTTTACAACCCAAATTCTGGAAATGTTGGGACGTCTTTCAAATTTGAATAAAATGAAAACTAAAATACTTTCAAATCATATGAGCCAATATTTTATTCACAATAGAACATAGATAACATAACAAATGTTTAAACTGAGAAATTTTACATTTTTATGCACAAAATGAGCTCATTTCAAATTTGATGTCTGCTACAGGTCTCAAAATAGTTGGGACGGGGGCATGTTTACCATGGTGTAGCATCTCCTCTTCTTTTCAAAACAGTGTAAAGACGTCTGGGCATTGAGGTTATGAGTTTCTGGAGTTTTGGTGTTGAAATTTGGTCCCATTCTTGCTTGATATAGGTTTCCAGATGCTGAAGAGTTTGTGGTCGTCTTTGACGTTATTTTTTTCTGTAGGTGAAAGACGTGGACTGCAGGCAGGCCAATTCAGCACCCGGACTCTTCTACGACGAAGCCATGCTGTTGTAATAGCTGCAGTATGTGGTTTGCATTGTCATGCTGAAATACACAAGGCCTTCCCTGAAATAGACGTCATCTGAAGGGGAGCATACGTTGCTCTAAAACCTTTATATACCTTTCAGCATTCATGGTGCCTTCCAAAACATGCAAGCTGCCCATACCGTATGCACTTAAGCACCCCCATACCATCAGAGATGCTGGCTTTTGAACTGAACGCTGATAACACACTGGAAGGTCTCCCTCCTCTTTAGCCCGGAGGACACGGCGTCCATGATTTCCAACAAGAATGTCAAATTTGGACTCATCTGACCATTGAACATTTTTCCACTTTGAAACAATCCATTTTAAATGAGCCTTGGCCCACAGGATACGACGGCACTTCTGGACCATGTTCACATGTGGCTTCCTTTATGCATGATAGAGCTTTAGTTGGCATCTGCAGATGGCATCATTTTATTCAAATGTAAAAAACATCCCAACATTTCCAGAATTCGGGTTGTACTTACACTCTAAAAAATGCTGGGTTGTTTGGGTCAATTATGGACAAACCCAACAGTTGGGTTTAAAAATTTAATTTAAAAACGGTTGGGTTTGCGTTTGACACCTGTTTTTTAGAGTGTACATTTACGTTCATTCATTCAGATACTTTTATCCAAAGTGAGGAATGCTACACAAATGGTAATTAACAAGTAGTAATGTTATTTTTATGCCTTTTTATTTTTTCATTTCTAGCAGTTACACACTCACATGTTGTGGTAAATCTACAAGCAACTAAAGTTTTAAGCTCATTTGTGGTTTCATCAACTTCAAATGATTTTCATTTGTATCATGATGCACATGGTAATAACCACACACTTTATTATGAAGGACAAATATTAGTTCATGATAAAGACATCAGTGCCACTAATTATCTCAGATTAGCACAGTCTCTCCGACAATGATTATGTCCTGACCAAAGCTTATTAGGGAGCTTAATCATTAGAGGGCTGTTTAGGGACTGATGACCCTCCATATGCAGAGCAGTTTTATATATACAGTCAAACCAAAATTTATTCAGACACCTTGAACATTTCATTTATTAATACAGTTTATTACATATGACAAGATCTGAGTTAAATTGTCACTGTATGAAGAATTTTTGGGTATAATATGTCAGAGTTTACTTTATTTTGCTATCCTCACTTACATAAATGAACTATAGTGTCCTGCACCCACTAGTAAAAATATATTAAAAATGTCTGAATAATTTTTGGTTTGACTGTGTATATATATATATATATATATATATATATATATATATATATAATAAATATATATAAATTATAAATAGTAGTATATCTATGTATTTATTACACACAGTGCAGTTGATTCAATTACTTGTTTTGAGTATTTCAAATAACAAATTATGTTTTTTTTTTTTTTTTTTTAGAAACTTTGTAGCACTTGACATCTCTTAATATTTTGGGTTGATTTTTGGTCTTTTTTTAAAAACCTCCTTAGTGTTGCATCTGTGTACTCAACATAGACATAGTTTGAGGCAGCCAAGTACAAAACAAGAAACACAAGGAAATCAGCTTTAAACATGCATTTCCTGTAAGTCACTTGCTTTGATTTTGAACTGACTGAGGACAATAAAAGACAAAGCAGCTACCCTCAGCCCAGTGTTAACAGGAAAACAGCATATATGAGGGAATGTTACAGACATTCCAGTCGAATCCAAGAGCTTTAACGGATGACAACACAAGAGGCATAAACAAGAAATTCATAATACGCATTTTATTAAGTACTGCATAAAAGAATCATACAGCAGTGTTTTCCACAAGGTTGTGTCAAAATAAAAAATTCATCAGAGTTGACTTGCACACATTTCATTAGCTCACACGCACAGTATCTCATCTGTCGAAGCCGCCACCTATTAATTGGCCGTCCCTTTTCCCCGACAACATTTGTCAGCTGCCATCTGTCTGTCTGAGTTCACCCCCCTCCATGTTTTCATCTCCCCCCAAAACACCCACCTCCCCCCTTGAAAGTCTTTAATCAAGCTGCAACACTTCTTCTCAAATAAGGCTCCCATCCTTCCCTCCCCTATCTTGACAGTTTAGATAAGACAGACTCTTCACCAGGGTTCTTATCTCTGCCCCTTATGAACAAGTGCTTAATGGACAAAAAATAAACAATTAACTGAAAAACAGACGGTAAGGAGCATGGTTAAATGCACTAATACAGTTTCAAAAGTAAAGAGTTCATAAATTGCTCTCAAACCCTTCTGTGGGCCACCCACCACCCTGCAGCTCCAAAGTAACAGCAGAGTCTATGAAGCTCAATCTCCAGATGCAACTCTGGGGCCACAAGAGAGGCAGAGGGAAACAGAAAAGCCCTTGCTCCTTCTCCTCAATGTACATTCAACTCTGTCCCGCACGTCTGGAGTGCAGCTGTCGGAAGGGGGTCTGCTTTTCAGAAGCTGCTTGTGGTCTCAGAGAGACCAGGACAAACAGACTGCATCAAGTTCTTCAGAACCAGAACGTTCTCCTTTATATTTCACAGAGTATCAACGTGTAGTGCCGAGACAGGGTAAGCTGGTTCCCACAGTCAGATACAAAAGGAAAGTCTTCTTGTCCCCAACAAACAGAGTTACCTTTGAGTTCTTGTGAAGGATTTAACAGTTTGAGGGAAGTTGCTGACTTTTTACCTCAATTCTGTGTCACTCTTCCACCCGCCTCCTCACACCTTAGTAGCCAGCGACTGGGCCTCGGTCTTCTGTGAAGAAAGGGAGCTGGCGGGGCTGGCGTGAAGGGCTTTCTTCAGATTGAGGAGGCAGAGGCACTGAGAGCGGAAGCGGAGGTCAAAGAAGGCATAGAGGAGTGGGTTGAGGCAGCTGTTGACATACGCCAGGCAGGTTGCATAGGGATGGGCCAACAACAGGAGGTTCAGGAAGGTGCAGGAGTCAGGTGCTAGGTTCAGGTAGGAGAGGGCGTCCATGGTCTTCACAACGTGGAAGGGCATCCAGCACGCAGCAAACACCACTACCAATGTGGTAATGATCTTCAGCAGGCGACGTTTGCGCTGGTCCTCCTTGCGCAGGCTGTTGAAGTGACGTGTGACGGTGCAGCCGATGAATCCATAGCACACCATCATGGCCAGAAGGGGGATCAGGAAGCCAAGAGCTGTGGAAGAGATGCTGAGTCCTGCAATCCAAAAGGCCTCCTGGCCCTGTTTGCTCACCAGGCTGAAGTCCATGGCGCAGGAGGTGTGGTTGGTCTCGGCGTCATACACCGTTGTGCGGAACAGCAGGGTGGGTGCAGCCAGCACACCTGAGAGAAGCCAGATGGTGGCCAGCGAGGCCCGCATGTGCCCTCTGGTCCGCAGCTGTGTGCTGGTGAGGGAGTGCACAATGGCCATGTAGCGGTCCAAGCTCAGGCAGGTGAGGCAGAAGACACTGGCGTACATGTTGAGCAACACCACGTAGCTGCTGATCTTGCAGAGAGCCACGCCGAAGGGCCAGTGGTATTTCAGGGCAGTGTAGATGGCCCACAGAGGCAGAGTCACCACAAAGGTCAGGTCAGCAAGAGCCAGGTTTCCAATGTAGACGTCCGCAGCTCTCCGCTTGGACTGGGCCCGCCACACAGTGAAGATGACCACACCATTGCCAGTGAGGCCCAGGATGAAGATGAGCATGTAGAGCACAGGAATCAGTGAATATGATGGTTCCCACTCATTAAAGTCACACATTGTGTTGTTTACTACCTCGTCGTAGTAATCGCTGTAGTCAGCAGACATATTGTCCATGGCATTCATTCCTCCAAAAATCTTGAAGTGTTTAAAGTATCAGTTGACAAGAGATCTAAATAATCACAGAGAAGTTGCTTGTGATGTGTTCAGGTCAGAATGTACTTTCAGCTGGACAAACAGTGGCTTTTAAACCCTCAGGATCTCACACTCCCCTCCCCTCACCCCTGACCCCTCCCCTCTACCCCAGTGACCCCTCCCTTTACCCCCGCGCTGCAGCCTCCACAGGAAAACCCACAGGATTAGTGAATGAAATATAAAAATAACAAGTAAATAAAAATATTTACAGGCGGAACTACTGAGAAACAGCACGTACATTCAAGACGGACATCAAAAATAGTCGTACATCACTGCCATTAATAATGCTGCAAAGGAGGAGATTTAACTTGATAGAGCTTTGCAGTTTTTGTTGTTGTTGTTGTTTTTTTAATATAGGCTATTTATCGCGAATAAACTATATATATCCTACTACTGCGATGATATAGGCGTTTTTTCGCGTTTTTATCGACATTTTCACGAGTTTCACTAGTTTTAAAATTAAACACGAAACTTCTCTATCCGTCGTGACATGTCAGGACCTGTGTTTTTGCCCTGTACGGATTAATTGATATTTTAATGGACGGATGTGAATGTGTGAACAACAGTCTATTAGTTGGACGATTCGAGGGCTCTAATTTCCATTCCAATGCGTTTGACATGCTGCAGCCACGGACTTGCCCGAGCAAGATCACATATGTCCGAGTTAATCCGAGAACATATAGTGCAGCATCAATAATGCGTATAAAACCTATTTGTGCATACGACTATTCAGTTCTTAACGCCGTTTTCAGTCTGAAATTTACGTGCCGTAAAACTTATTTTAGGATGAAATGCTTAACCTCTGCGTTTTCTCTCGTTTTAATTTGTCTTACAGTCCTCCGATTTCACTCATAAGTAACATTTATAATAATTGTAATCAAATAACAGGCTAATGTAAAAGTAATAAATGCAAAAATAAAAACAACATCAGATGTTAAACTAGCAGCAATATGCCACGCCACAGTGCCAAAATAGTTAAAAATTAAAAAAACATTAAAGAAATAATACATTAACAGAGTGTCAAATAATCAAATAATACGCTAATGTAGATGTAATACACACAATAATGAAAATAACGTATTCATATTTTGTGTTGAACCATGTCTGATGATATAACACAATGGCAAACAATAAATAAATACCTCATAATTTAAATAAAGTCTTCAAATATAGTTTATAGTTCATTGTATATTTTAAAGATGTAAAAGTTATATAATTTGTCTTAATACATTCACAAATAAGTACACAAAGAAATCTATCTATCTATCTGTCTATCTATCTACTTCGTCACCAACTGTGTGTGTGTATGTATATATATATATATATATATATATATATATAAATGATCACCTCTCCTTTTTTGAAAATTTTATTTTTTTATCTGTATCTATCTATCTATCTATCTATCTACTTCGTCACCAACTGTGTGTGTGTGTGTATATATATATATATATATATATATATAAATGATCACCTCTCTCCTTTTTTGAAAATTTTATTTTTTTATCTATCTATCTATCTACAGTCTGTTATATGCTGGAAAAGAAAGAAAGAAAGATTGGGAAAGTATTACTTGGGCAGAGTCTTCAGTGCATATGTTACTGTAACATGGTGTAATTTTATTTATTTATTATCCAATTGTTTTTATTTTAATCACATTGCATACTTATTTGTACTTAACATACTTAACATTCTCAAGCAACTGTTAAAGAGTTCCAGAAAATAAGTCAGATAATCGCTACAGAATTTAAAATAGCATCCCACCCACTTCGTGTCTGAATGCAATTTAGTATTCAGTGTTGCACAAGTATTTAATGAAATATAAACAGGGTTTTAAAAAGATACTGCAAGGAAAAAAGAACAATTTAAGTTTATAGTCAAGAGTAAAAATGGGTCTACTACATTAGCATAAAATTCTGTAAATCACAAAGATAACAGCAGAGAGGTGAGGTTTATTTCACAGAGTAAATCCAACTGTAAATGGCACTTATCAGCCAGAGCATTTGGCTCAGCAGTATTACTGTCTCAGAGTGAAGTAGCAGACGGGAGGTTTCACTCGGCACCCTTCCTCGTCTCTCAGCGATGAGGCGTCAGTGGCGCCGAGGACCTGACCCGCTCAGACACAACTATCCCTTCCTGACCCCATCCTACACACACACACACACGTGCACTGGCCAGGCCCAGGACGGAAGGCAGCAGCGTTTGTAAGTTCAAGTGTTGTGACATCATTAAAATGGCTCAAAATGTGCTTTAGTTTGAGTTTGCTGGCTGTTTGAATCTCTAAAACTCCCTCTAAACATCCTGAACAGGGCACACACTCTTTTCGGTAGGTCTGAGCAGCAATTAAATGGAGATTTAAACATGCCCCATGACAGAATCTCCCTCCTTTATTTTTATATATTCTTCATTGAAATGAGCGCAGCTAAAAAACTAGAACTGTGTTATCCAAAGCTAAATCACAGATCGTGCGCTCCCCCCTCCAAATACACACATCACAGGTGGCATTGGACTTATCTCCACTTGATTTTAACAGGATAGATATGATAATGGGACAAATGGTACAGATAGATATGCAAATGCCTGACAAAAGCAATTGGGGGTCCAACAACTGCCAAACTGTTTATTCCTTGGCAATTAAATTTATTTCCGTAGGTCTCAAATGACCTCTTTCCAAAATAAAGTATCTTATATCTGTTTCTAAATGGTGCAGTGTTGTTTAAATGTTAAATGATGGGACCGAAACTGCTATTAAGATCTGTGGGCTTCACACATGACAGAGTTTGATGTGGTATTTGCATGCACACACCATACATGGAATGAACTGCAAGTGCAGTATTAGACCACACACACACACACACAAACACAAACACACACACACAGGCAGAGAGTCCGAGTGACAGAGCTCTCCAAGCAGCTGGATTCAGAGCAGCCTCTTTGATCCGTTGTGTCCGACCTTGGCCATGGATAATAATTGACTCAGTTTTTCAGAAGTTAACCGACTAAATGTGCACCGCAAATGAACTGCTTAATAAGAACAAATGTGTACAAGGCATCTGTGTGAGGGCCACAAGGGATTTAGGAGGGTAAGTATATGTTTTAAACAACTGAGAAAACACATAGACCTCCTGACAGAGGAGAACAATTGTGCTTATTTACTTTTCAACCAAATTAAATCTTAACGAAACAGCAGTTGTCGACCATCAGCAATTGTAGAATAGTTTTTCTTTGAAATAAATGTATTTATTTAAATGAATGAATGAATGAATGAATAAATGAATGCTAGGGGAAGAAGTATATTTGGGCAGAGTTTGCAACAAATTGCATATGTTAACATGGTGTCATTTTATTTTCATATTCAATTGCTTTTATTTAAGATAAAATGCATACTTATTGGGAAACAAGTACTTTGATAGTTTTTCTTTTTAAGTTAATTATTTTTTATTATACTTTATTTGGTTTAATAAAGAAAAAAAAACTCAACACTTTACTACTTACATGACTATACTGTCATCTTCTGGTAAAAGAAACATAAATATGATAACAGTAATATATTTATAATGAGAAAGACTTGATTATAATATTGAATTTAGTAGAAGAAATC
This sequence comes from Hypophthalmichthys nobilis, assembly GCA_037950665.1. Lineage (NCBI taxonomy): Eukaryota > Metazoa > Chordata > Actinopteri > Cypriniformes > Xenocyprididae > Hypophthalmichthys > Hypophthalmichthys nobilis. The sequence goes on along the minus strand of CM075476.1, from coordinate 20,022,212 downwards.
CGAATTTAACTCTTGTAACACTGATTTAATATCATTGTAAAAAACAATGATATTAAGTCACTGTAATCTCAAACTAGCACAATTGAGAATGATTGCTTTAATGCTTATGAACATTTATGAATAATTTTCATGTTTATATTATTAATGATTAAATAAATATTTTAACTGCCAGAAATTAGTTATATTTAATGAATAAAAAAACAAAAACATAAAAATCAAGTCTTCAACTAGATATTTTAAGTTCATTACATATTTTAAAGATTCAAAAGTTATACAAAAAAACAAATGATAGACACATAGATAGATAGATTGATATTTTTCTTTTTTCAAGCCAAGGTTGCAATATTTTATTTTTATTTAGTTAGTTAGTTAGTTAGTCACAGTTTTTGTTTTAAAAGTAGACCTATATAGTGTTATAATTACTCCCAGTCTCACAAGCGAAGTCTTGTATGGGTGTCACCAGCAACAATGTTGTCCATATTAACCTTTAAAAAACAATTAATAAATAAAAAGAGGTAAAAGGGCACCATAACTTTCTGGATATCCGAAAACACTTTAAACCTTCCTGGGATAGAATCAGCAAAGTGCTTTTACACTCTTAAAAATAAAGGTCCAAAAGGGTATTTCGTAGCGGTGCAATAGAAGAACTATTTTCAGTTCCCTAAAGAACCTTTCAGAGAACATAAAAGAACCACTTTTTTTCTTCAAAACCTATCTAACAAACCTATAAAGAACCTTTTGTGGAATGAAATGGTTCCATGGAGGTTCTTCACTGAATCTTATGCCAATAAAAAATACTTTATTTTTAAGAGTGTTGTTTGATAAATGTGAAAGTTTGTGTCTGTCTCACTCACCATATGACTGGCTTGATAAGCCGAGTGTGAGGAGGTTCTCAGTCTGTTTGATGTGTGAGTGTGACCCCCTGTCACATGACAGCTGCGTCTCTCAGGTGTTGATATGCTCTGAACAGCATCTCTGGCATCACACACAAGCTAAAGTGAAAGAACAATGAGGAGCTTAGAAAAGAGCTTAATTGATTTGGCTGTTGATTCTTAATATTAAAAGTTGAGTGATACCATATAGAGGCATTTGTAAATGCGTAATCTTTTGCGCTTCACATGGAAAGGTGTGGCGGTATTTTACGGCACCCCACCCGTGCTTCATTGACTGACTCTCACAAGAGTTTTCGACTCATTGACACCAAGTCGCTGAGCACCAGGGACGGGACAATGAACGAGTTCACACCTAGGGGCTGTCGCATGGCCACCTCTATTCAGCCCTTGAGCACACTTGCCTTGAGCCTGGCAGTGTATTGAAGGTGTGGGTGTTTGTTTTAAATAAGTTTCAGTTGCAGTTTCTAGTCAGAACCTGAAATGTGATTAGCATAGGCTTGATTAAAAAAAAAAAAAAAAAAAAAAAACAGGATCGCAGGATCAAGAGTGTGGACAACATCCACACGGTCTTCCTGGAGACAACAAGGAAGCTAATTATATGGGCTAAACATCCCTGATTACTCAAAGCCCCTTCCTGTCTCTCTTGTCCTGCCATGACCCAGAACACAGATCATCAAGAGAAGACACTGTCACACATTAGTGTTCAGAAGTGTTTGGGAAGCTACTTTGAAACTAGTTTGCCATGCTACAAGATCCTCATAATTTAAAGTAGTAAAAGTCAATCTACCAATTTGAAATTGCAGTTAGGTAAAAAAAAAAAAAAGAAAAGAAAAAAGAAGCTTCTTAGAAAAAGAAGCTAACTACACATATGCTATTTAAGTGGTCACTATCTTTCAAAATAACTATTAGATGATATAATGTATACAACAGTCGGGTTCCGGAAGTAAAAATCCCATTCATTTTCTTCATAGGGAAATTGATTTTTAACAATAATCTAAACTGTTAAAGTACACATGAAATCAAAATTGACCTTATTCATTTTGTTAGCACAAATTGCTAGTTTTGGGGTGAACAATTCATCCGTGCAAGTCAATCCACACAAAAAAATTGTTTGGCTTCGTAATATTTAATCAAAATCTGAAAATGCTCCTCCCCTCTGCAACGGCGTCCCTTCTCTGATGACGTCAGTTTGACGGATTGGGTTTCGGCTTAACATCCTTAATCACGCCCATCCAACTGACAGACAGACTGCTGCCTGCGAGTGCAAGCATTGACAGCGCGTGAAAGAGACATATACAAAAAACAGAGATGGCTAGGAGGTGCGTTTTAAGTTGTGGCTCTCCCGAAACACTCTTCCCATTCCCCAAAATTCCCTCATTGCGGTCCCGATGGCTTGAGTTTTTGCATTTCGAGGATTTCAGAGCGGTCACGGTTGTGCTCGAAGCACTTTACACGTGGATGCTTCACAAACTGGACACAGCACGAAATGGGGTTTGTTAAATATCTGTCTTTAACAGATACGGCTGTCCCATCTCTGTACACCGTCGGTAACTCACAAAGTTTGACGGTAAGTGGAACTAGCGACAACCAAGCTCTTCAGACACTGAACATCATACAGGGCTGCCAACATAACTTGATGTCATATTATCCATAATCAACTCAATAAATGATTTTGGCGTGCGCGCCAACAACCAACATCACCACTCAAATCAAGACCAACATTTGTCATACCTATCATCTCTTACTCTTTACAGAGGGTATGTTGAAAAATACACCACAACTTATTGAAATGAATCATGTCCATTCCAGACCACTTGTGTGCTGCCTTTGACAGGCCCGACCTACAGGAATCTGGAGCCAGACCCTGGTCGCGTTTTTCACAGATGGAGCAGGAGCCGTTTTAGATAGATTGATAGTGTGTATGTGTCTGTGTCATTTTGGTGTAAAAAGTTACCTTCAAAATTTAGTAAATGAAAAATCAAGTGGTATTAGTCCTTTGTCATTATTTATTAAATTTAGTATTACATACATATTACATTTTACTGTGGATGTAGTGAAGGTAGCTTGAAGCCTTTGTATGTCTCTGATGGGAATGTAGATCTTATTTTCACAACTACACATGATGGGAGGACAACACATATTTTTCTTCCAAAGTAGCCCCAACACCATCTGACGAAGGTCCTGTAGGCAGTATGACGGTATTGCCAAAAAAAAAAAAAAAACATTAGTAAACTGTAGATTAATAATGCATTTAATGCAGGATAGAAACTGACTTTTGTATATATGATTATTCACTTACTCTTCAATAGTAAAAACATGTTGGTCGTAGTCACCATAATACTGAACCATGGATGCATATTCAACTTGAAGAACCCATGGGTTCAAGCAGACGGCTTCAAAACCTGGGTGTTGAGTCATGCATCCAGGTTGCAGTTCTGCTTCTGCACATTTGTCCACAACCTGTATATATATAAAAAATATTAATTGTAACATTTACGTAGTTTTAGTATTTTACCCTGTAGTATTAGTAATTTATTCTATAGTATAAATGTTATGTAATGTAATAACACATAGGCACTGTCTTACAAATGTTAAGTTTCTTTGCAGTCATAGAGTTTGCTATCTTCTCTCCTACTCTGCTGTTGTGTCATTTATAGGCTGGCTAATAACATGATACCCATTCTCTGCACTTCTGTCACAAACCTGCCTAACCTCCCTACAACACATTCTTTCAGGACCAGTGTCCATGTGCTGACAGTAGCCACAGGAGCACCTGAATGAGAAGCATAGTACAGTTTAACATGATAAATAAAAGTTGCTGGTTAATTAGGGTAAGTTGTGTTATCTGTCAATTATAGATTTAGACAGTAGACAACTATTGTAGGCAATGTAAAAAATTAAGAAAACATAATGAAACGGCGAATAATAAACAAATGCCAGTAATAACAATAGTTTTTTAATTAAAATTAGTCTTACCATTGTGACACATCAAGATGCTCTCGAGGGTGAACTTACTCCTGAGCTGCCACGTCCAGGTAACTGTTGGGACCCTCTGCATGTAACGGCTCAAACATATAGGGCCTGTTTTCCGGGACAAAATGATCCTCCTGCTGGTGGTGTATCAGGCGGCGAGTAATCCTCAACAACCGATTGTAAACTTGCGTTCAGATCTGCATCCATTTCTGAATGAAACGCCTACTTTTCTAGATCCAATCAGGTCCCAGTTGAAAAAAAAACACGCCCACTATTTTTCTCATTTATTATTCCGTTTCTCTCGGAAATACGTCGTAGCACTGAAATAAAGTCGGTTGCAACTTCCGGTTCACGCGGACTTTAAAGGCAGATCTGCTATGTGTCACGATCACCAGTGAGAGTGCCCATCATTGTCACCAGAAAGCACTCCATCCTGGACTACACACATCATTTGGACTCTATTTCCCATCTACCCTCATACCCTGGACTTATCACCCTGCACCTGCTACCCATTATACAATCACTCACTCACACATAAAAGACACTTGCACACACACCACCATGCGAAGTCTTGTTTAGCCCTGTCTGACATTTCCCCTGGATTCTGGATTCTTGTGTTTGACCTTGGACTGTTACTCGTTTCTGATTCTCTGCTGCCTGCCCTGATCTCTGCCTGCCTTGGGACTCTGATTGTTTGCTGCCTACTCTGACCACTGCCTGTCACTCTTTCTGCCACTGGCTCATCCTTACTATTACTGTGTCTGTCAACTTAAATTCAATAAAAGCTGCAGATGGATCCTCACTCCGTTGACCCAATCCTTACAGAACACTTCGCCACACAAGGATCCAGCGGCTTCTCCAAGGAACATTGGCCAGGTATGAAAACAGCAATTCTGCTGCAAGCGCTCAAGCAGGGCACACGATCACTCGAGGGTTACATTGGGGAATATTTGGCTTTGGCTAATGGCTCAGAATTACCAGACTGTATCTTCATAGACTTTTTCTGTGATGGCCTTAATCAGCCTTTAAAATCAAGAGTGATCCATGAGGGTCCTCGTTCGTCATTGGGTAGTTCTGTGGACTGTTGGTTCAGCGTTCACTGTGGTTGTCGCGGAGGAACGCGATCCTGCACTCCCTCGTATGATAGCAGCCACGCTTGAACAAGCTCACAAAATGGTGGCCACAAATCAAATCGCAGCTGATCTTCATGAGTCCAGTCACGTCACAGTTAATCTTCATGAGCCAAGTCAAGTTACAGTTGTTCTTCGTGAGTCAAGTCAAATCACCGCTGACCTTTGTGAGTCCAGTCAAGTCACCGCTGATCGTCCAGAGCCACGTCACGTCACAGCTGATCGTCCAGAGCCACGTCACGTCTCAGTGGGTCTTTCAAAACCTCACCACATTATGTCTGACACCCCAGAGTCACGTTTTGTTGCGGTTGTCGTACCACAACCCCCCTCTGTTCTGTCAGGGGAACGCGTCATCAGGCGTCAGAGGTTTCCATCCAGCATGGAGGATCCACCGCTGGTATCAGTACGAACAGCTGGTTTCCCCAAACCAATTTATTTTAGCTCTCCTGCTCCTGAACTGATTTCCCTGTCTGCAGCACTCCTCATAATGGGGGTCGCCTTATGGTGTACCTGGGCTGCATACATCACTGCTGAATCTCCAGAGGTGGCGGCTTATGCTGCAGAACTTCTGGAGGTAGTTACTCCTGCTGCAATTTCCCTAGTGGCATATGCTGCAGAACCTCACGAAGCGGTGGTGCTTGCTTCAGCTTCTTGCACGGTGATGGTGTCCAGCGACACACTCATCCTGTCCTGAATCAGCCCCGGAGGCCGTTTGCAAACTTTTGTCCTGTCTCGACCCAGCCACAGAGGCTGTCTGTGAACTTTTGTCTTGCCCAGGATCAGCCACAGAGGCCATTTATGATTCCTCCCCGTTTTCCGATAGTACCACTGTAGAACCTCCAGAGGTGGCGGCATCCGCTGCAGACCCTCTAAAGGTGTCAGTGGTACCCAGCTATGAACTTTCGCCTTGTCCTGTCACGGCTAAGGAGGCCGTTTATGAACTTTTCGCCCTGTCCTGTCATGGCCAAGATGGCTGCCCCGCCTGAGCCCTCGGCCAAGATGGCTGCCACACCTGAACCCTCAGCCAAGATGGCTGCCACGCCTGAGCTCTCAGAGATTGCAGCGCTGGCCATTATGGCCACAGCCATTTGGTGTGTGTGTGGGCTGGACACACATTAGTTTCAATCCATGAATCTGCCCCAGAGAGAGCTCCAGCCCATGAATCTGCTTCAGAGACCGCTCCAGTCCACAAATTCACTCCAGAGTCCACCTCAGTCCATGAGTCCACTCTAGAGTTCCCTGTCTGCCCTGATGTGACCACTGAGGTCTTCCCTGAGTTTCCTGTCTGCCTCGACGCGACCACAGAGGTCCTTCTTGAACCGCCTGTCTATCTCAAGACAACCAGAGAGGACGTTCTGCTCAGAGTCTTGGAGGGCATTCCTGAGCTCCCTGCCTGTCCTGTTACGGTCCTAGTGGCCAAAACTAACCTCTCTGTGGTTCATGTTGCAGTTTCACCTGATCAGCCTTGGTGTTTTCCGGTGTTGCCAGATCTGCCCTGGTGGTCTTCTGCTCCACCATGGTGGTCTTCAAGCCCGTCTACACTGCCGTGGTGGTCGTCTGCTCCGCCGTGGGGATCTTCAAGCCTGTCTGCACTGCCGTGGTGGTCATCTGCTCTGCCATTGGGGTCTTCAAGCCTGTTTGCACTGCCGTGGTGGTCATCTGCTCCGCTGTGGGGGTCTTCAAGCCTGTCTCCCTGGCCGTCTGTCCAGCCTTCTCCGCCCGGGCTATCTGCTCTGCCTCAGTCTCCAGGCCTTCTTCCTTTCCATGGACCATCCCACCCACTGTTTCGCCTCCACTCCACTTCCCTCCAGGACTTTCTGGATTTTGGGGTTTAGGAGCATCTGGAAGCTGCTCCTTAGGAGGGGGGCTATGTCACGATCACTAGTGAGGGTGCCCATCATTGCCACCAGAGGGCACTCCATCCTGGACTACACACATCATTTGGACTCTATTTCCCATCTACCCTCATACCCTGGACTTATCACCCTGCACCTGCTACCCATTATACAATCATTCACTCACACATAAAAGACACTTGCACCCACACCACCATGCGAAGTCTTGTTTAGCCCCATCTGACATTTCTGAGTATTTCCCCTGGATTCTGTATTCTTGTGTTTGACCTTGGACTGTTACTTGTTTCTGATTCTCTGCTGCCTGCCTTGACTCTTGCCTGTTCCTGGATTGTGTATGTTTGCTGCCTACTCTGACCACTGCCTGTCACTGTTTCTGCCACTGGCTCATCCTTACTATTATTGTATCTGTCAACTTAAATTCAATAAAAGCTGCAGATGGATCCTCACTCCGTTGACCCAATCCTTACACTATGAGCTATGAGGTTTGATTATGGATATTATATATATATAGGCCTACTAGCCATTTAACAATCCTTATAGCTCATAGTAGATCTGTCAGAATCTGAAATTCATTTTCATTTTAGAGTTACAGTGTGTATCTCTTCCATTTGTTTATGTAAAAACAATTATGTTTATGAAGGAAAAAGTGATATAAAGTCATGGGATAGCTTTAATGTTTTTTGTGACAGAGTATGTTTATACACGCATGAAGTAATAATTAAAAAAAATCTAACAATATGAATCATAAATTCAATATCTCAATTACTTTGTGGAGAACAGAAAATGAGTAGTCTATCCTTTAGTGAACAGAGCTGGTTATACATGTTCTCTATAAAGAGAAAAACACATGATTGGTAGGAAACCAATTACAATTTTTAAAGGTCAAATTTACAGACATTTTAAGAAAGAAATCATTTACCCGTTGAGAGTGTGTTGACAGTCTGTGTAATTGAATGGCTGAGCTCCAGAAAATCAGTAATTAGGTGGCTTTGACAGTTACAGATTTGAAAAACAAAAACGCGGGAATAAAGAACCCTAAACTCTAACACAAAGAACCATTTCAGCATAAAAGGGTTCTTCAGGACCATTCTAAATAGAACTGTTACTATGTGTAAAGATCCTTTAAAGAACCATCTTTTTTTAGAGTACACAACATTAATTTCTGGTGAGAAAACATCATTACCCATGATTCTCCCAAACTACTTAAATATTTGTATGTATACGCCTATATATTTTTTTTTATTGTCATTCGCAATTGTTTCAAATCAAAGTTTGTAATAGTGATTCACCTAGTAGCTGGATGGTTTGGTTCATGACTTATAACTAATGATGTTTTTGTTTTGTTTTTTTAAATGGGGAAAATGAGTGGAAAAAATACTTCAGGCTATTAAAAACACACTATAACAACATTAAGAACAGACACATTTACACAAAATACAGCTAACACAACTAAAAATGAACAGCATGCTAATTTCTATAACTGAGCCAAAAACAGTGATGAACTGAAGCGATGAACTAAATATCTTGCTACAAACAAGACAAAATGCCACTAGGAATTCTGTGCAAGGACTCAAAAAATTAGTGAATCATTTTTTAAAACTGTTTGAATAAATCAATTTACTAAATGAATCAGAGAGAAAGGTGACATTCTAGGTGCTGTAAAGTGTGCAACACAAGTATGTGGAAAAAATATTGCAATGTAGCATTTTGTCAGGTTACGCAGCTACTTACAACTACTAATGCTGGATTGTTTCAGCCCATGTTTGGGTCAAATATGGACAAACCCAACCATTGAAAAATGTAAACCAAAGGTTGGGTTTGTCCATATTTGACCCAAACAGCGCAGCCTTTTTTAAAATGTTTCTTAAAACAGAGTCACGCTACTGGAAAATATAGTTGCATGACAACTACTTCTTTCAAACACATGAGTTCCCTGAAGTTCATGAAGTTTATCTTTCCTAGGGAGTTGGTGCAATTCAGTGTTTTCTTTCCTAAGGATCTTCATTTGTTGGCATTTTATCTGCGGCTGGTGAGAGTTTCCTTGCCATGTTTGGGTTGAATATCTAAATAAGCATTTGCCCCGCTGCTCTGTGCGTCTGTAACGACCTGTTGAAAACATCGGATGCTAATCAGGCACATGTAACACCAACACGTTTCAGCTTCCACACTAGATGCTTCAAGGCGGCTGGCCTTCTTTCCACATGTTCCCCAGTAGTGCTGATTTACAGACCAGTCAGTACAGTACCAATTAAATGAGCTGAAAGATGAGATCCGTATGGACGCTGCTGGTGTTGTTAGCAGTTAGCGGCTAGCAGTTGGCTGTGTTTACTTAACTCTCTCTTATCTCCTGCCCCCAGAGAGCAGCGGTGTCATGGATCTCTCAAGAAAGCAGAGTGTCTTTTGTCCTTGCGGTGTATCTCCATGGCTTGGTTTCCTCTCTTGTTGTTCCATGAGCAAAAGCGACATGCCGCATGAAAGTGTAGGAAGTTAGCTCTCAGGCTTGAACTTTGATTTAATCACAGCCTGTTTTAAAATTAGACATTTGCATTGAAGTGCGTTCAAACGTGTGGCGTCTCAATTTTTGCCCTCTTAATGGCTCAAGTGAAACTCTTGATGGCCAAACACAGGCTTTAACAGGAAAAGCTATCTTGAGTAGGCCTACTGCATGTTGTGACTCTGACTGATGTAAACATGTCTGGACTGTGTTTGTGGGGGACTCCTAGTTTGGACATTTGACATGAGAAATCATTCTTTTATTGCTCTTTTCTGATGGCTATTGTTTGGAAGAGGAAAGGTTGCTTCTGATGTAAATATCTGGCACATATCAGGAGGGATGACCTCATCTATTGTTGCTACACTAAATTTGAGGGTCATTGCAGCAAACAGCCCTAGATATTTACCATTACTAATCCTAAATACTAACCCTCAGCACTAAAGCAATTTATTATTTCAAACCCATCACAATATGTTTGGATTTCATGTGTTTACTCTACTGTTCAAAAGTATGGGGTCAGTAAGAGTAAGTAAGACACAGTAGATTTCTATTTCAAATAAATGCTGTTCTTTTGAACTTTCTATTCATCAGAGAATGCTGAAAAAAAAATATTAAGCAGCACAACTGTTTTCAACATTGATAATAATCAGAAATTTTGTTTGTTTGAGCATCAAATCAGCATATTAGAATGATTTCTGAAGGATCATGTGACACTGAAGACTGGAGTAATGATGCTGAAAATTCAGCTTTGATCACAGGAATAAATTACATTTTAACATATATTCAAAGAGAAACAATAGATTTCACAATATTACTGTTGTTACTGTATTTTTGATCAAATAAATGCCTTGGTGAGCAGAAGAGACTATACTTTCAAAGACATTTTTAAAAAAAAAAACCTTCCCTTTCACAGTCTCTTTAAGTTTGGGAATTTAGCACATTATAAATAAAAATAAATATTAATAACCTGTGATATTTTACTATTAAAACTTGTTTTGTCTCAACTTTGCTTCATCTGGAATATGTTACTGGTTGATGGTCAAATAATGGCCTAAACAAGCAAATTGCACCACTCGATATTAAAAATTTTTGACAAAAAAAAAAAATTATCACAATGATTTTTCCTATATTAGTGTTTAACTATGAGTTTAAGCATAATTAAATTCTCATTAAGACTGTAAGAGAAATGTATTTAAGTTTGAACCATGTGGTCAAATAAGTTTATGATGTCTTCAGAAAAATAAATACATAATGGCGATGAACAGACAAATTCTTTTTAGAAAAAAACATTATAGACAATTAAAACCTGCTGTTTTAATTTCAGTAAAATCAAATTAATTCAATTAATTAATGTTAAATTAATAATTTTCTTTTTATTCCTCCAGATAACCCATTAAAGTGTAATGAATTGTGACATGCAAATTGTCTGACATTCAAATGGAAAAAAAAAATAAAGATCATCCTGTTTCTTGTATTAGGACACACTTAGCACACAAATGCCACTGTTTCCTGAGAATGAGCCCTGAAATAGCTGTTTAAACACAAAGGTACTTGGCACACAAAAAAACAGGGGCACAATTTTCCACAGCGGTAATCTTCATTTAGACACTACACATCACAATGTCTCCCGAGAACACTCAGAGAATAGGTCTGACCAGTGCGGGTTACGCTGGCAATCACGGCAGCACAAAGCAGACACAGAGACTTACGGGTTTTGACAGGAAAGGGCCTGTCAGGATGTGCCTCCGTTTGTGTTGGTCCTCTGAGACTGGGGGACAGTCTTGTTTTGTAAGCTGCAAGTCTTCGGGTTATTGATAAAGCTCTTCCTGAACCAGTAACTGTGGAGAAAAGGAGAAAATGTGCTGGACTGAGCTGGTGGGGAAAGAGTTGAATTAAGAAGATTTTATCATGTTGCTAAGCTAACACTGTGATATTCTAATTATGGCACACTCAAATAATAAGGTAAAATAAGGTGAACTATACATTTTTGTTAGAATGTTTTTGTATTGAGTCAGTTATGTTTATAACTAAGATTTCTATACCTATGTAGTTCATTGCAATGCACTATGGGATTGGCTTTTCTGTAAAGGATACATTAGAATTTGGCCAAAAGAAGATTTCTTAAAGGGATAGTTCACCCTAAAATGAAAATTAAGTCATGTGACACAAGATGTAATTTAAAAAAAAAAAAAAAAATGTTAAAGTCATGAATAAATAAAGGATTTTTATATATTTTTTTTTTTCTAAATTCTCGAGTGCCTTGGCCTTACGTCTTTTATGAGTTGAACTTTCCCTCATCCAAATTCCCCAGCAGCACTCTTTGCATCTTGTGTTTTTTGAAAATTAAGTCATAATTTACTCATCCTGGTGTTGTTCTAATGCTGTACACCCTTCTTTCATTTATGGACCACAAAAGGAGAACTTTTAAAAAATGTCCCGCTTGCACTCTTCCATATAATGGCAGTGAATAGTGACCAGCAACAAGCTTTTTAAAAAAGACGCAAAAGTATCACAGAATGATCCCAGGTGACACATGCCATATAAGTGTTCTGGGGGATTATGATAGGGTTTGGTGAAAAACAAACCAAAATTTAATGTATTATTTAACGAAATACTTGACCTTACCTCACCTTGTTGGTCTTCTGTGCTGCATGACATTTGTGAGACTCTATTAGCGCCGTCTCACCCAGAAAAAGCATACAAGTTGTGAGTAATCTAGATTATCAAAAATGCTACATGAAATACGATACATGTGTCTTCTTCTCTGAGGTGAATATATCTGTTGTGTTTGGCGTCACAAGAAGTTTTCGCATTCACATCTCTAAACTGTCATTCTGACTGTCATCTCCAAGTCTGGAGATATTCATCTCAGTGAAGAAAATACACAGATACTTTTTTGCGTATTTCTAGGCATTGTCCTTCATGTTGTGTTTTTGTTCATCTAGATTACTCACAACTTGTGTGCTTTTTCTGGGTGAGTCGGAGTGAACTGTAGTGCTAGAGTCTCACAACTGTGCACGTCGGGCACAGAAGACCAATAGTAATAATTACCTTATTAATTTTCATTTTAGGATAAACTTTAACCTTTAAAAGGCAGCCTTCCTTTTGGACCTTAAATGCCTAAAAAAGCCGCTTTTAAATGAACAGAGCCAAAGAATATTCTAAGTTCGGTACAAGTTCATCTCGATCAACAGCATTTGTGGCATTAAATGTATTACCACAAAAAGAAATTTCAATTCAACCCTCTCCTTAAAAAATCAACTTTACTTACAATGCAAGTGATTGGTGCCAATTTTGGAGTATTAAAAGGATTAGTTCACTTCTGAATTAAAATTTCCTGATAATTTACTCACTCCCATGTCAAAAAGGGTGAAACAACAACGTCGGACGATTTTGAAGTTGGAGGAAAAAATGAGATGGAGTTTTTTGCCCTACCGCGGTACTTCCGCCTACATCACGCGTGACCTTTCTAACGTGATTACGTAATGCGTGGCGCATCGCAGAGCATTGCAAGATGAGCATTTGTGGTTAAAAAAGTATGTAATTTTTATTTATTTTTTTAGAAAATGACAGATTGTTTTGCTAGATAAGACGCTTATTCCTCAGCTTGGGATCATGTAGAGCTCTTTGCCCTTTAAAGCTGCATTGAAACTGCAATTTGGACCTTCAGCCTGTTACCTGTTCAACCTGGTGAAGTCCACTATATCGAGAAAAATCCTGGAATGTTTCCCCTTAAAAATTTATTTCTTTTCGACTGAAGAAAGAAAGACATAAACATCTTGGTTGACATGGGGGTGAGTAAATTATCAGGAAATTTTAATTCTGAAGTGAACTAATCCTTTAAAAGCAGAAATGAAGATTAAAAAATTATAATTTCATACAAGCACATTGATTTTTATGTTAAAACTTGTGTATTATTTTACCTTTCCCCCCACTAAAATCATGTTTACACACATACAGTTAATATCTTGTGGCTATACTATTTAAATAATGTGTATTTTAACATTTAAAAGCTGGCCCCATTAAGTGCCTCACTGTAACCCAGATTTTTGCTTTTCCTAAAGAAAAGGAGGGATAAGTCAAAACGAACTTTTGTGGTAATCAACGTTATGACACGAAAGCTGTCGAATGAGCTGTCGATTAACTTGCACTGAAAACTTAGAATAATCACCTTATCTTTGCAGTCAGATTTAACAGATTTTTCTTTTTACACTTATTAGAAATCATATATGCAGATTTATGTTTTGGATTAGGTCAGCAGCAGTGCTGGGAATATTGATCCTAGAAGTGGATATTTCCTTCTAACATAGTTTAAAAACTCTATGATCAAACCCAATATACTGCAAACAGTGAGTTAATTTAGCAACATTTTTACTAGTTCATGAGCCACATAACTCAACAGTATAAGAGCAGCATGTACCATTTATAGACTTAGATGTTCAACTCAGCTTAATCGAGCTTTGAAGAAAATGCAAATCATACATGCCACGTGTCCTTACACACATATGCAATATACCATCCAAACAGTTCACATAATGAAGGTGTGGTTCACAGCAGCTGGAACACAATAAACCATTGTCCAAAAAAATCAGTCTCTTGCTTGCCATATGGTTTTGTAATCAATCTACACCAAAATGTGCTCTTAAGTGGCTTCCCATTGTGCACAACATTAGTGCCTACTCATCCATCCTACTCACTGTCAGGACACACACACACACACACACACATACGGTCTCTGACACACAGATGTATGACATCATTGCCTCATTAGTACCCATTGTTCACTTCCAAACTTCGACACAGAGCATGCCAGGTCTTTGCTTTTCAAAGTCTTTTTGCTTTAAAACCCTAAAATATTTAAAGGGATATTTTCTCCCAAAAATGAAAGTTGTTATTATTTACTCACCCTCATGTTGTTTTATGAAACATAAATGTAAAAATATGAAGAATCATTTTTGTAAGATTCTTTTGAGATGTGGGTGTTGCAATCAAAAATGCACTCATGCAGTGGATTGTAAGGAAGGGGCAGGGTTTAAGCAAACTAATGGAGTTTCAACAGGTCGGGACGCGGGTGCCAGAGGGTGCCCCGTCTCTGAGTCAGGAGGTCCTTCCTCAGAGGAATGGGCCAGGGAGGTGCTGTCGCGAGGAGCGTCAGATCCGAAAACCAAGTCCGAGTGGGCCAATACGGAGCCACTAGCAAGACCTGCTCCTCGTCCTCCCTGACTTTGCACAGGAATTGTGCAAGAAGGCTCACTGGGGGAAACGCATATTTGCGTAGGCCCCAGGTCCAGCTGTGTGCCAGTGCATCCGTGCTGAGCGTGCCGTTGGTCAGGGAATAAAGCAACTGGCAGTGGGCAGTGTCCGGGGAAGCAAACAGATCTACCTGTGCGGCCCCGAAATGCTGCCAAATCAGCTGGACCGCCTGGGGATGGAGTCTCCAGAAGCGGAGGCTGCCATGAGAGCTCATCGGCTGCACGGTTGAGCACGCCTGGGACATGACTCCATAGCAAGTTGCAACATGCGGCGGGAGCGTAGACCACCCTGGTGGTTGATGTACGCAACGGCCGCAGTGCTGTCCGAGCGGACCAGTACGTGCTTGTCTGTCAACAGCTCCTTGAAGCGGCTCAGTGCAAGATGTACTGCTAGCAACTCGAGGCAATTGATATGCCAATGCAGTTGAGGCCCCGTCCACAGACCTGACACTGCATGCCCGTTGTATGTGGCACCCCACCCTGTGGCAGAAGCATCTGTGTGGACCACAGCATGCCTGGACACTTGTTCGAGGGGAACTCCAGCCTGCAGAAACGAAGGGTCTGACCACTTGGTGAGAGTGCAAAGGCAGTTCGGTGTCACGGGGACACGGAACGTACCGCGCTGCCACACCCATCTCGGGAACCGGCCGTGAAGCCAGTGTTGAAGCGGCCTCATATGGAGCAATCCGAGCGGCGTGACTGCGGCTGCGGATGCCATATGCCCCAGGAGCCTCTGAAAGTGTTTCAGTGGGGCCGCTGTCCTGCGCTTGAGTGTACTCAGGCAGTTCAACACTGACTGGACGCGCTCCTCGGTGAGGCGCGCTGTCTGGGCGACAGAGTCCAGTTCCATACCGAGATAAGAGATCCTCTGCCCGGGGGCGAGTTTGCTCTTGTCCCAGTTGACCCGAAGACCCAACCGGCTGAGGTGAGCTAACACCATGTCCCTGTGCTCGCACAACTGCTCCCGCGAGCTGGCCAGGATGAGCCAGTCGTCGAGGTAGTTGAGAATGCGAACGCCCTGTTCCTTGAGCGGAACAATGGCCACCTCCGCAACCTTGGTGAAGACGTGGGGAGACAGGGCCAGCCCGAAGGGTAGGACCTTGTACTGATATGCCCGACCCTCGAACGCAAACCGTAGAAAGGGTCTGTGTCGAGGCAGAATCAAGACATGAAAGTACGTGTCCTTCAGGTCAATCACGGCAAACCAATCCTGGGGACGGATGCATTCGAAAATGCGCTTCTGCGTAAGCATCTTGAACGGCAGCCTGTGAAGTGACCGATTCAGGACATGCAGGTCCAGGATTGGCCGTAGCCCACCGCCTTTCTTGGGTACAATGAAGTAGAGGCTGTAGAACCCTGACTCCATATCGGCTGGAGGGACCGGCTCGATTGCATCCTTCACCAGGAGGACAGCAATCTCCGCCTGGAGAACAGGTGCATTGTCCAGGGACACGAGAGTGTAGTGGACACCCCTGAAGACCGGGGGAGGCCGGGCGAACTGAATCGCATAGCCGAGTCTGATAGTGCGAATGAGCCAGCGGGACGGGCTGGGGAGCGCTAACCAGGCTCCCAGACTCCGAGCCAGCGGGACCAAAGGCACCACAGACGTACCGGGCGTGGGGCAGCGACGCAGAGTGCTGGGACCCGACTCGGACGGCATAGCGGCCCGAAGTGGGGTCAGACTCTGTGAGGTGGCAGTGTGGATGGGAGACGGTTGGGAGGCGGCCTCGACCATCACACTGGGACCTGCTGGCGAGATGAGAAGGGGCTGAGAGTGGCAAGGGGGGGCCTCGCACACTGACAGCCGCGCTCTCTTGAGACCTGGAGGATTGAGAAACTGCTCTTTTTGTGAGGAAGTGGGTACCGCTGGACTCCGGGGAGCCAGCAGCGGGACAATACAAGACACAAATTCCCCCCGGCCCTCCTCCGGGGGTGGGAGAGATGCTGGAATCCTCTCCCGAAGAGCTGAATCCCTCTCCTCCAGGTCGCCTGTCTCAGGGCCGCTTCTTGGACCTCTTGCCACCTGGCTTGGCTTGAGCGGGCTGGGCGCCGCGTCCGCGACCGGCTCCCTGCTGTTTGGCGGGTGTAGGCTGCTGCTTCGCCGACTTAGCAGGGGCGGAGGATGACTCAGGCGGGCACCCTCGGTGACGAGCAGACTGAGGCTGTGTGGCCGGCGGCGGGGTGGAGGCAGCAGCGGACCGCCGGGGCAGGACATGTTTAATAGCCTCAGCTAGCTTCTGTGCGGCCGAGAACTGCTTGGCAGGCTCTGTAAGCCTTCTCGTTCAAACCCGACGAGAACTTACAGGCCCGGGATGGGAGATGTGGTTCACCGCGCCAGCCGGCGGCCGTCGGACACAATTGCATCGCTACAGACCACTCGACTAGGGGGATCCCAGCATACCCCTTGGCCTTTCCACCATCCAGGGTGGTGAAGGCGGAGGAGGGACCAGGTCTGGCACGAACGCTATAGGGCGCTCTCCAAGACTTGGCCACCTCCTCATGCACTTCCGGGAAGAAAGGTACTGGGGCGGGATGCTGAGGACCAGAATTTTTTAGCAGGGGAATCAGCTCGATCTCGTGCCGAAGCACACAGGGATCAGCCGCAATGTGATCGGGTACACCACTCCCTGATCACAAAGCAGGGACGTCAAAGACAGGAATTGGGAAATGTGCTGTGAGAACAGCAGCTCGCAACCTTGCAGCTCGCGACCTTGCTGTAAAGTGCCGTAACACCAACACCAGATCGCTGACAATCTCTCTTCAGGCTTGAAAGAGTTGACTCCAGTCAAACACCTGAGAACCAAGGGCAGAAACAGCACGGTTGGCTCTGAAGCGAAAAACAGAGCGCGATTGCATACGCTCCCCTATTTATACCACCTGGCGGGGGCGGTGCGCATTATGCAAATATCGCACGCCAATTCCATTGGCTTGTTTTAGTTTACTCGAAGCAGATAGGGCTCTCTAGCGATATCCCAATTCGTCGGTCACTACTGACGTACTTCGAACATGACCGATTGAAAGGGAACAAGTCTTCTTTAGATGAGAGTCTGAAGCAAGGACTGCCCTGCAGCACTTCACAGATGATGAAGTGATTTTAGATTGCCACGACAGTCATTTATGACACTATTCAACAATAACAGCAGCTTGTTCTGTGCGTCATACGTCATTGTACATCATTGCACATGTGCAGAAGGTTCCAGTTTCAGTTTTCAATCCGATCAAGTGTTTACAATCAATTCCCCATGGACAAAATCAAGTCCACACTACATTTTATCTTGTTTGAGAAGCCATTTCACTCGATATACATCACAAAAGACTATCGCAACTTCTGTTTCATGCTGACTTTAAAGGGTTAGTTCACCCAAAAATGAAAATTCTGTCTTTAATTACTAACCCTCATGTTGTTCCACACTCGTAAGACCTTCGTTCATCTTCGGAACACAAATTAAGATGTTTTTGATAAAATCCGATGGTTCAGTGAGGCCTCCATTGACAGCAAGTTAATTTACACTTTCAAATGCCCAGAAAGGTACTAAAGACATATTTAAAACAGTTTATGTGGTTCAACCTTAATGTTATGAAGCGATGAGAATACTTTTTGTGTGTCAAAAAAACCAAAATAACGACTTTATTCAACAATATCTAGTATTGGCGATTTCAAAACACTGCTTCATGAAGCTTCGAAGCTTTACCAATCTTTTGTTTCGAATCAGTGGTTCGGAGCGCGTATCAAACTGCCAAAGTCATGTGAACCATTGAAATTTCGAAACATTTCGAAACACTTATGACATAACGAATCTTCGTTTATTGAAATCACATAACTTTGGCAGTTTGTCTTGTGTTGTCATGTCTTGTGTTTCTTAGCTTTTACCCACTTATACCCAGTTAGACACCATGTTTTGCCACAATCACCCCCTACTAATGAGTGTGTATCCTGTATCTGCATTCATGGCTTCCTTACTAAGGAGAGAGGGTTTCAGGGACGGGAAGATAGAAGACAGTAGGGACATGAAGCAACAATGGCAGGAAGACTGTCCAGATCAAATAGAGATTAAGGCAAAAACAGTCCTCAAATAAACACTAAACACACTCCTTTAACACGCTCAAATGGCTGGGAAAACCACATGCCTTTTCATTTAGACAGAGACTGAAAGTGCAAATAGGGGGAAATAAAAAGCAGGGCTGTTAATTTAACATATTTATTATTAATTAATTATAAAATAAAAAAACTGTATAATGTCACAGAATTTGGCAAATTTTTTGGATGAATAAATCAAGGATATTCACTTAACCTTCTGGTGCTGCTCGCATGGTGGTCAAAAATGGCCTATTTTTTATTATTATTATTTAAATGAAATTAATGTACTATATTTTATAATTTTATGGTACTAAATTATATTTATGCATTAGTTATAATCCATTTTTTCACTATTTGAGCATAGACCTGAAAATAAAATTTCCAACTTAAACTGCCATAAATCTTGAATGCTTTAAAAGCACAGACTTAAGTTTGGTCTCTTTTTAAAGAAGACTTTTGACAGATAAAGAAATCTAGTCATAAATCTAAACAAGTTGTGTTCCAAATCTGAGGATGATATCTTAAAAAATGAGCTTTCAGTATGATTTTGTTTGAGTGCAGTACCAAACATTTCCACTAGATGAAATTCACTTCCCATCCATTTCCAATTCGCTCATTTTTGACTTTGAATAGAAATAATGTGACTATTTCTTTCAGGACCATTTAACCTTTTTGAATCACGTCCATGATTTTTTTTTTTTCTGTGTGTGTGTGTGTGTGTGTTCACATAGCAAGTGTCTCAACCTTTACCATGTTTCGTACCAGTCCGATGAAGTAAAAAGTTCTAAAAAAACCAAAACATAATTTTTTTATCAAAAAGGACCGAAGCGCACTAGACGGTTAATCAAATCGCAATATGGACTTGTGTCTGTGAATATTAAAGTGCGAAATACTGCTAATTAAATATGAAGTCTGCGTGGTCTGTGCTTTTCTGTGAATAAATGACATGATTTCATCTCAAATTTTTTCCCATGTTTTAATTTAAACAGTAAACAGTAAACTGCTGTGTAACACTCAAATAAATTGTTGATTTTTTTTATTTTTCAGAAAAACATTGAACAATTTGAGAATTTGGGGAAATAATATAAAACATATTTCATATAGAGCCATAAAAACTTTAATTAATTGTTTTTAAATTGCATACATTTCATGATTTCAATTAATTAGGCATGCTTTTTAATTATTAAAATTTAATTTAACTAGTCCAGAGAAATTTAAAAACTGAGTTTGGAAAAAATAAAATGGATTTCATGAGGTCCTACAGAAGCAACCACATGCAATGCCAAGAGCAGACAGCACACTAAATGTCACTAAATTAAATTTACTTCCATTTCTCAATTTGTTTGCAGTGTTCTCTCATGGTTAACCTCTTATTCTGACCCCAACTAATTCAATTAAACAAGCTGCGGCTGCAAGATCACTCAGGTCAAACTAGGCCAAAAATAGACAGTTTCTCCACTGACACAGATACAGTTTGGCAGAACCTCCTGCTGAGACTAAACCAATGCATTATTTTGACAAACAAAATGATGAAGTCTGCATGCACACGCCCAAAGACGTGCGTGTAAAGTTGTAAACAATAAACATTGGACTGTGCAGGGCTGTTGATCTCCGAGTCATCCTGTACCAGGAGTAAACAGCCAAATTCCTCTTCCTGCCCTCTGTCCACAGTAAAAGCATCTGTTTGACCTCTGACCCTGACCTGACACAACCAACTTCCTGACCCATATGGACTACTGGATGTTTCCATGCCAATGACTATCATCTGAACTAACAAACACACACCTTAACACATAAACTCAGCTACAGTATATGCAGTAATATGGAAAAAATAGAAGCAAAATAGAAATGTCTGAAATATGAATGCTGCCTTTAAACAGCCATGAATCGATGATCCCCTGTTAAAAGGGTTACAATGTTGACATATAGCATTATAAGAATCCGAGGCTGGCTGTCACACTTTTTCTCCACTAAATATTCATCAGGGTTTATTTTTGAAGTATTTCTGTATAGTTATATACTGTACGTTAAAGTCTTTGTTGTCATACTACATTGAAAAATACAGTTCATCAATGAACACATTCTGACCTTTTGTGACAACCAATATGAGTCTACTATTGAAAACTCTAGAAGCTTTTCAGCCAAATTTAAACAGTAAAACAATTATGAAAAACGAATTATTATAACAATAAACACTACCTTTCAAATGTTTTATAATGTTTTTGACTGAAGTCTCTCATGCGCACCAAAGCTGCAATTATTTGATCAGAAATACAGTAAAAACAGAAATATTGACCCCTGAAACATTGAGGTTCATGACCCCTGTCACCAAAGGACTGTTGTAGCTCATTACAGCGGGTTTAATCCTTTAGACGCCTATGCATATGTCTTCTATGAAATCATCTACAAATACACACAACAACACAGCTTAAATGTGCTATTAAATTGAAGTTGTGATAGTCTTTTATTCCCTATTGTGACAGTTGTCATGTTTTTTCACCATGAACTGTTACAGCCGCCCTATGTCTGGGTATTGCAGGTTTGAGGGGGTGATGTCTGGGTCACCCGTCTCAGATTTTATGACTTCCACAGCAGAAATAAATGACAGAATTTTCATTTTTATTGAAGTAATCTTTGTACAAGACTTTTTTTTTTGTAAAATGACAGCAAGTATGACAAAAAAATGAGTGTCATTAGTTGAGCAGAGGAGAAAAGAGGAACAAAAAAATGGAAAAGAAGGGAATACAAAAGGAGGAGGAAATGGGAAAGCCACAGAGTTGTTCCATATGATCTGACATCCGCTACACCTCATGCAGGAGAGGGGATTTTCATCTTAAGCGGTCATAAATAATAACAGTATTTCCTGCTGGTTGGTTTATGAGCTTTCCCCACCGTGCTCAAGTCCTCAGATTGATTTCCAAAGGATTGTCCTAATGTACTGTGTATTTCATGTCTCTATAGTTTGTGGAACTCATTATTCATTTTTCCATTTAACAGTAAAGACACCATGAAATTGATAATTCTTATGTTTTATTGCAGTATTTATTATAAATGATCTATCCATACACATAATTTATGTTTCTTCATAATCCCCTCCCTCTTGCAGCATCTCTTCTCTTCTCTGATGACGTGTTTACTGGCGTGAGGGCGGGGCAACCTGTCACTCACATGAGATCCACCAATGGCAAACCACAACCACCCAATCAATTCCCTGTGGACAAAATCAAGCCCTAGATTTGATCTTGTTCCAGAAGCCGTTTCATTTGAATATACATCACAACAGAGAAGAAAAATCTGTCACAACTTCTGTTTCATACCGACTTTAAGCAATTTTACAAACCACAGTGAGCATCCATGTTCGGTCAGTGTACTGCCAACGGTTTAAGGAACAAATGATCATCTATATATCATTTTACTGGAATTAGAGAGGGAAATTTTCCCACCAGTCATTGTGGACTAGCCCAGTACTGCATTTGACAGAAATAACCAAGACAAAAAAAAAAATATTCTGTGCTGCATATCAGAGCATTTAGTGGCACTAAAACTGGAAACTGCATGAAAATCAGCATGAAATGGAAGTTGCGATAATCTTTTTCTTCCTATTGTGATGTATATCCATTTGAAACGGCTTCTCAAACAAGATAAAATGTGGGGCGGGACTTGATTTTGTCCATGGGGAATTGATTGGATGGTTGTGGTTTGCTATTGGTGAGTGACAGGTTGTCCCGCCCTCGCAACATTAAACACATCATCAGAGAAGAGAAGAGATGCTGCAAGAGGAAGGGGAAGTTATTTTGATTAAAGATTATGAGGGCAAATGAATTAAAAAAATAAAAAATTATGATGTGCACAAATAAATACTGCAATATTCCATAAAAAAATATTGTCATTTTTGATTTCATGGTGACTTTAAGACTTGTATTTGATCACAATCACAAAAATTACTTTAAATAAAACATTTGCAGTTCATGAACCTTTTGAACTATACAGGCATAACCCACGATTGGCCAATTTGTGGCCAACGGTAAATCAGTTTGCTCCATTGACATTATTCACCATGGGTTTTACATTTACACCTTATTCTCTTTACATAAAAATAAGTTTTCTTAAATTAAATCAAGAACTGTCAGAAGAATAAATAGAACTGATTAATTTAAAGTTTTGTTTAACTGTATGCATTCAATACATTATGGGTCAAAATTGACCCTATTACTTGTTAGTGCACATTAGTCTTGTGGTGAACAATTAATCTGTTAATTTCTTTGCTGCTGATCTTGGATTATCAAATTTAACCATACAAATAACTGCAAATGAATTTAGGCTCCTTTAGTTAAGTGTCATGCCTGTGTTTCAATTTGTTACTTTTATAACAATAATAAATTAAAATATGACAAACCAATTTGCAAGCAACACCTGATCTTGTGTTGAAATATGGTGTATAGGTAAATTAGCATGTAACTTTTTAGACCAAATTTTAAAGCCCAGTTACTGATTTTATTTAAGGTTTGACTAATGCATTTGTCAGTATGGGGTTGGATGACTTCGGTACATCCGCTGCAGGAGGGGGTTCTGGGAAAGGCTGTGATGAGGAGATGAGGAGAGTGGAGCACGCCAGCACCTTTGACATGCAAATCTCCGAGAGCTCAGAGCTGAAGAAGCGAGGACAACAGGTGTCCAGTCCGCACAGCCACAGTACCCTCTTTCACCTCTCCTCATCCCTCATTCTATCTCACTCTTCCCTCCGTACCCCGCCTGACTCACTAATTACAGAGGAAAAGAATCATTCACCAAGAGACAATCTGAGAGTATCAAATTTATTTCATCATGAAAAACTGCTCAAAATTTCATTTGCATACAGTAGGATGTAACAATTTGACTGTAAATAAAGATTGCAGGGAAATAAAATCTAAAAGAACTCAATTTCTTATCAAAGTGACATGTTTTGACAGAGCCTGTATTAAAATTAATAAAAAATGTGGATTCTCCCAAATAGTGCTGCAATGCAACTAGCTGGTTCTTTTCAAGAGCTCTAAAATGTAAATCTTTGAGCCACTGCATCAATAAAACCAGTAAATATGGCAAACACTTTACAATAAGGTTTCATTTGTTAACTACATTAGTTAACATGAAATAACAATGAAAAAATACCTCTAAAGCATTACTATGTTACATTTTATTTGGTTACACTTTATTTTAAGGTGTCTTTGTTACACTGTATTTATATATTTAAGTACTGAGTAATATTAAGTAACTACATTTTTACTATACTTACTATAGGTTTAGGGTTAGCTGCATTTAATTATGCATAGTTTATAGTTAATAGTACTATATTAACTACATGTAACATATGTAACAATGACACTAAAAAAGTGTTACTCTTTATTTTAAGGTGCCCTTGTTACAATGTAACTATACATTAAGTACTAAGTAATATCAATTAACGTACTTACTAAATAATTAGGGTTAGGGTTTTGTTTAGGGTTAGTTGCATGTAATTATGCATAATTTATAGCTATCACTACATGTAACATGCGTAACAAGGACACTAAAATAAAGTGTTACCTATTAATTTTAATGTTAACAAAAATGAATAAATCCTGTAACAAATGTATTGCTCATTGTTAGTTAATGCACTATTTAATGTTAACTAATCGAACCTTATTGTAAAGTTACCAAAATATGATTGAGGAAAATTAACAGTTCTGTTCTGTTACAGTGTAAGTATGCATTTAATTACTGAATAATAATTAACTACATGTACTTACATGTACTATATTACTATTTGTTTAGGGTTAGTTGTATGTAATTAAGCATAATTTATGTAGTTATTACTACAGTAACATGTAACAAGGACACCGTAAAATAAAGTGTTACCAAATTAAGAATATGCTTGCTTCTCACATTAAAAATGTAACATGGCTCTATTACAGCATTGTTTTTGTGGATAAATCTATATGAGAATACCTTCTCAACCTCAATGCATGTGATTTCCCACAAGAGGATTGAACTTAATTTAACAAAAAGCTTAATAAATAGGACACCTGGATCATCAGCGCATAAAATTCAGCAATCAATAGAGATCAAGCATGCA
Source organism: Hypophthalmichthys nobilis (assembly GCA_037950665.1). Taxonomy (NCBI): domain Eukaryota; kingdom Metazoa; phylum Chordata; class Actinopteri; order Cypriniformes; family Xenocyprididae; genus Hypophthalmichthys; species Hypophthalmichthys nobilis. Next base: position 19,997,445 of record CM075476.1, on the reverse strand, counting down.
TACTAAGTATCTGTTTGTGGTTCCTCATAGTGAAATATTGGGTAAATGATGTTAATCAAATGAAATAACATCTGATATAAACTTGACAGCACTGCTAACTCACAAAATTATCATCTCCTCCCAAAGAAAAAGACTTGCAGCATGTCTACACATCTCAACCAATGAGCGCATACAAAGGAAATCTTGCTATAAATGCTCATGAACATACATATATTACAAGAAGCCATAGCAAGAAGAGGAATAAAAAGTCTCATGGTGTTAGAATTGTTTTGGATATTCTATTTACATCAGAGAAAATAAATCCATAGATATTTAAAAAATATAATTTTTCTTCACCCTACAAAAAGTCAGAGGATTGTGCCCTACAGCATCCCTTCATTTTTAGTAAATCAAGATGGCAATGTGCAAAAACAATCTCTTGGTCAACAATTTGACAGTCAAAGTCACGGCTAACTTACACATAAAATAACATTGGACCACAACAGAAATACAAGATGATGATAATTGGAACATACAATTGGAATGTACACAGTATCTGTTATGACTGTGTGCAAACCTGCTCTCAGCAGAGACCTCCTTTATTTGGCGTATATCATGTTTCTCCCAAAAGTTCATTCAATAGATTGATTCAGATCGACTTTTGCATGGAATTAAAATCTATTCAGCAAAATTATGTTTTAAATACATTCATTTTGGCACCAAGTTAAATAGTTTATATAGTTAATGTTTTCAGAGAACATGGGTCATGTGATGTAACACTGACCTCTCCCAATTCTGCTCTAGTGCTCAAGAAGCTGAACTGCAACTGAATTTGGGATTGAAAAAAATAGGTCAATAGAGTCCCTTAGTGGTCAAGACCATGAATTACAACTGAGTTCGCCTCGGAAAAATATTTACTGCCAGGCAGACGCAAAATCTTCCACTTATATTGATGCTAATGACAAGACTTAAAAGATTTCATTCTGTTATTATTTACTCACTCTCATTCTCTGAAGAATATTTACACAGCTCTTCTGACCTAAAAGCTAAGGAAACACCATAAAAACAGTCTATTTGAGCATATGATTAACAAATTGTATGGCATTTTTCTGTGCTTTTTGGGTCACTGTGGAAAAGTGCAGTGTAAAGATTCTTCAAAATTGCTGCTTTTGGTTCCACTGAAAAAAACAACAACATGCAGATTTGAACTATTCACTAAAAAAAAAAAAAAAAAAAAAAAAAGAAAAGGGGGCTAAATTTAAGATTTATGTACTTGAATTGCATATAAAATTTCCTTTCATTTGAATTACACAGTTAAAAAAACATAATAAACTTAATGTGATGAATATTTGTCAGTCATACATAAATTGAGCAGGTAAGAAACGGGTAATATTTCATAAAATCATGGCATAGTTTATAAGTAACTATTTTCATCAATTTGATTTTATTTAAATATTTTCAAATTCTGTTCACTGTTAAAATAATTAAATTTATTCAGTTAAAAAGTATGAACATGGTTAAAATACGGCTAGCCACGGAACAAGCAATATTCAGTCAATTAAAATGAATGAGATTGAATCTAATTGGATTGACTGATGATAAATATATTAAAAAACATTCAGTTTATTAGTACTATTACAGAAATCTTACCCGTTTCATTTATGCATGATTAACAAATCTGCATCATATTAAGTTTATCAGTTCATTTATGTTAAAACTGTCATTTGATATGCAATTCAAATACATAAATCTTTCATTTAGGCCTAAATATTTTTTTGAGTGTTCCTTTTAAGTACAAAAACAGACAAATGTAATCTCCTGAGGAAGATGGAGGAAATGCACTTGCATCCCACAACAGCGTGTTCTCTGTACTTACTAGCAGAAACCATAACTAGTTTAAACAGCATGAGAACATCTGCATCCAGCGTAGCTCATAAACGCTTCATTTAGGGATCCGAGAGCTGGTTTGACTATTTGTCCTTCGTTTCCAAACATGCACATACACATATAATCATGTAAAGACACCTTAAAGCTCATGATGTAAAGTTTCATCCTCTGTAATAAGGTTCTCCTATATGATTGTGACTCCCACAAGTACTTTTTGGTCCAGTTGTGTTACATGAACTTCCCTTTAATGCAAAATCCTGAGAGTGGGGAGGGAGGAGCGGACTGATGCCAGATGAACATTTAGCCGTCTGCACTGGCGTCCCTCTTCCAGTGGTTTACAGGTAGGTGTCGTGCTCCGCGCTACTAAGACTCTGACTGGAGCTCTGCAGGGGAACGTCTTTCTGCAGGTGCTGTGACAGGTTGTCGCTCGGTAATGTTGGATCACTGGGTAATGGGTACGGATTAAGGGGAGGCGAGGTGTTATTAGTGTCTTTTTTCTTTTCCATTTTGCTCTTCTTGACTTTCTTCCCTTTCTCCGCCTGACTCTCGGTGGCCTCGACAATGATTGTGGGGTTTTGTTTGAGGTCTTGGCGACTGGGCGGCTCAGCGGCCATGATGGCTTTGGCGCCGTGCATTCTGGGAGGGGATTTACAGTGCAGCTCTCCGCGGGTCTCCTTCCAGCGCCGGAGCTGAGAGAGGTGCTCCTTCTCTATGTCTCGCTCAGACACGGGCAATTCAATGACCTGACAGGGCGGCAAAAGAGAGGGAGATATACGTCTTAAATGATCAATAACAATAATAAACCTTTATATAGTCGCTGTCGGATGGAAACATTGTATCTTCAAAGAATGGTACTTTTCAGGAAATGGACATTTTTTTTATATTTTACATACTTAAACATTATTTTGTCAAAGTTGATAGTGTGGCTTCATATTTGGTCAGGCACTTGCATGTGTCATTATATTATTAACATTTTACCAAAATTAATGGGATAGTTCACCCCAAAATGAAAATTATCCCATAATTTACTCACCCTCAAGCCATCCCTTTATTAACCCCCTGGAGCTGTATGGATTATTTTTATGATGGATGGATGCATTTTTTTGGGCTTCAAAATCACACCCCCATTGACTGCCATTATAAACCTTAGAAGAGCCAGGATATTTTTAAATCTATCTCCGATCGTGTTCGTCTGAAAAAAGATAGTCATATACACCTAGGATGACGGTGAGTAAATCATGGGATAATTTTCATTTTTGGGTGAACTAACCCTTTAAGCTCAAATGGAGCTTTGAGATTTTTGACCAGTGGATTTCTGAGAATTTTGGGCATGCGTGTTTTGTCAGTCATTAGAACGTCCACATCTGAGGCAGCAAGTGCATCGCATTATGTTTTCATCAACTTAAACTTGTCATATGCCATATGCTTGGCAATTCATAGCCATTGACGACAAATACCAGACTAAGACACTTCTCCGCTCTTCAGATACATAAAACATTAGCCTTTATATACATATAGTGTTTCTTGAGTAAAGAAAATGCTGTACTTATTCAAAGAACCACTTCTTTATTTACCCTTGCATTGAAAACAGGTAGAGATGGTCCAAAATGTTTGCGGTACTTCATTCATGATAGAGGTGGGGTGGAGTCATGAGGTTTGACTGACAGTTTGAGGATCCAATGTAATTAAGAGGCTTAGTCACAAGCTCTTTTTAATACTTCTCTTTGGTTAAATATTTGCAAAACCCACAGAAAGATGTAAAGGGTGACCAATAGTAATGATTTATGAAAAAAATAAAAATAACGCAATGTCAAGATACAAGGTTTCCAAGCGACGATAAAGTATATTTCATCAAATTTTCAGAAACTTTCTGAGGATTATGACAAGGCAAATCAAATTGTACTTGTAAATGTGTAAAGGCAGACATGTGCCAAAAAGACATGTTACAACCAGCAGGGGGAGACACAAGTTATGTTTGGCTGTTGAAAAGTATATATGTATACTGCCTACTATAACTACTATAATCCTTCATTAATTCATTCATTCATTCATACATAATTATGTGAAAAACTATGCAACAATTCCAGTGGTAGTATTCTACATTGTTATTCAGTGAAAAGCATAATATATCAGTTATTTTGCATGCTTAATCCATGTTTAACAAAAAAAAAAAGTTTTAAACTGGATTCAAGGGTAACACATTAGGATGTGTGCGTGCGATACCTCTTGCACTAGGAAAGTCTCATGCATGTATCGTGGCTCAATAGATCTGAGCAGCTCCATGGTCTCATACTGGCCCTGACACGCCTTCAGTTTCTCTTGAGATCCCAGCATGCACTTCAGCAGCACCAGACCTACACGGAAGATGATCTTCACTCCTGCATCACACAAAGACATGCATGTCCATTAAACAAAGTAACAGTGTATGTAACTTAGAAACGTTTGCACTACTTGTATATCAGTCTAGGGCTGTCTCGGGTATTTCAGTATTTATTTCAGAACATAAACACATTTAGAACTTCAGTCGACAGGAAACAGACGTACAATGAATGCGTTTTGGTGTAGGTGTTTGATTGTCAAAAAAATGAATGTTAATTAATTGATTAAATATAATTTTAATACTGCATATGTAGCCTACTGTTTATTTCAAATAAACTGATTAATCAGGGTATATGTGATGGCAAGTTAACCTTGCTTTCTGAAATACCCCCCTGCAGTGAGCATGTTAAACATTTACACATCTGCTATGGCATATAGTTATTGCACTCTGCCAGTAAATGTCATGAGTAGCAAGGTGCAAATCTAGCAAGCTGCTTTTTTCATCTGTGGAGGGGTGAGCTGTCAATAATGGACAAAGTGCACACAGTGTTAAAGAGTCTCACCCTCACAGAAAAACATGTCCCACACACGCAGCACAGAGGCCCAGGGCAGCGTTCTAGAGAAGGCACACATGAACCACTCTGTCATGTAGAGGATAGGGTCAATCTTGTGTTTCTTCAGATGCCGGTGGGCCACCGGGGACACACGCTTGAGCAGAGCGAACAGGATCTCGCCGTCTAACTGGATGGCCTCCTATGCAGAGGGAACAAACACAGAAAGATGACAAAGTGAAGTCTGGGATGTATTGCAGTGGATCCATTTCCCTATAACCACTTTTCATTTTAAAAAGATTTCCAGCATGCAAATTATCTGCGGTGAATGAACAGTTTCGCTGATAAGTTCCTACAATCTGACACTCCTGTGAATACAAGTACATGGATGTGTTAAACAAATTTTTTGACAGCAACAATTCACATGCTTAAAACAGAAACGGTAAGAGGAAACCCCTCAGGCAGAAGTGAGTGAGAAAGAGCGATAGAGAGAGAGCAAGATCCTGATGTTGGTTTAATCTAATTCATCTAATTCACTCCTTATCTGACATGCAGAGCCCTGCCGCCCACTCTCTAACATTTGCCCTTTGGCTCCTGAAGGTCAGACACAAAAGACCTCACATAATGCTGAATTGCACTGGATTCCTGGTAATGGAATAGCTCAGAAAAAAAGAAAAAAAAAATCTCTGCTGGAAGGTAGTTATTTTAGATTATAAAGTTTTATATATGAATTCAATTCCCATTCAATGCCATTATATAGCTTAAAAAGATGCCAGGATATTTTTAAATATATCTCCGATAGTATTCGTCTGAAAGAAAAAAGTCATATACAGTACACTTTGGATGGCTTGAGGGTGAGTAAATCATGGGGTAATTTTCATTTTTGGGTGAACTATCCCTTTAAGATTGTATTTAAAGTATTTAAATTGTATGTAAGATTGGATTTAAAGTGTTAACATCTTTCACCATCTAGCATGCATAATATTGTGAAAAGATTCAGGCAATCCAGAGAAATCTCAGTCCGTGTAGGGCAAGGCAGGAAACTTCTGCTGAATGTGCGTGACCTAATTATGTGTGGGCCCAATTATTCCCTTCTGACAATCCTAGGTAAATTCCCGATTTTCTTGATGGTTCTAAAGATTATTTTCTGAGATTTTCCTGTGGTGTGATGTGTTAAGTGTTACTGAATATGTTCGAAAGAACACCGGAGCTGCACCGATCTCAAAATCTTAATATCCAACATATATTTACAGTCAGAAATCCTGTTGTGTGGGGGAACCCCCAAGGACAAATGCGCATGCGCTCTGTTGGTTGTCACGTGGAACAACATGACACCGAATCAGAAAGCAAGCTGACGGAAGCACAACGCGACTTCATCTAAATCAATAGGCTTGTTCGACTTGATGCAGCACCGCACAGACCGATCGGCGGCTGACTTGAAGCAGTGCATGCCGGTAAGAAATTTTGTCCGACTTGAGACAGCGCCAATGCCATGTGACTGTGACATATGGCTTCAAAGTACCGCGAAAGCGATTCGAGATCAGCTGCCTGAGTCAGCTTGTGCAGTTTCTGAAGAGGAGCTGCACAAGCTCTGATGATGACACAGCTGTTTCACGATTGGCTGGATTCACCGCATGACAACGATCACGTGTGTTTCAAGTTTATTTTCACACCTTTTTTTTTTTTTGGCCCGATGCCAAACTTAATTGCCGACCCTTGCTATATAGGAACAAAACTGCTAAATCTAGGATTTTCAGTCAACTTGTTTGTGGTCTCTCAAATTTAAAAATATGACATTAAAAATCTTTTAGTGTGGGCCAGCCTTTATTTTTTGGGAGTAAATTCATAGAATGAGGTTTTGGAATGGGATTAAACTTACTGCAGTTTGTACGCAGCTAGAGCAGCAGCACTGAAACCTTTGTTCAATTGCATTCACTCTGCTAACAAACAGAAGTCATAAAATCCCAAGTAGCTATTGTTCAGCATAAGTCTTGTTGAGACAGGGTGCTTCAGGTGCAGTTTAACTAGGTGAGCCTGGTTAATCAGTTCTGCTGGGTTAGACAGACTGTGAAGCGTACAAGAAAAGCAACCCTTGAACTCTGATCACTCTGAACAACAGCTCTTTACATCAGCAAATTTCCCTTGGCACAACAGTGTTGCTGAATGTGATTACTAATGCCTCAGACATCCCACAACAACATGAGAGCACCAGCATCTTGTCAGCGATCAATCGAGTGTTTTGTCAGGATTGATTGATTGCTCTGTGTGGATCTGAGGGTTGACAACATGCAGATAAGTGATGAATGGAGGAGGACTGTGTGTTGTCTGCTCTTACCAGGCCTGCACTGTAGTATCCGGGCAGATACTTCTCACAGATCTGGACCAGACCCCAGAAAGCATCCTACCAGAGCATGACCATAAAAGAATAAAGAGACCAGTAGAGGGTATGAGCTTAACTTGCTTCTGACCTCATTTAAACCATTCAAACTAACACACACACATACACACACACACACACATATATATATATATATATATAAAAGTGCTGTCAAAGCGATTAATTGCATCTAATGATTAGCTGATTAGATTTGTTAACACTTGCAACCTTTATATATAATGAATTATTAAAGCATTTTAACTTATTAATGTAATTATGCCTGTAATGCACCTTATAATGCATTGTATGATCTCATTAATAATTACAACCAGTTATTTTGCAATATCTTTTCCTGGTTACACCTTGAGAGCATATGATGCATTAAAGCACATGACAAACAACCAACTGATATAACAAGGAATCTGCAAATATTGTAATGCATTTTAACTTTGGTTACAATTATTTATGAAAATACATAATGCAGTACAAAATACAATATGAATACCTTTATAATTTATTACACAAAGGCTTCAGATAAAATGTTACTGATAATTACAGTGTTTTACAGTACAATAGATAACTGTATAAATCAATAAATAATTTATGACATGCATTCAGAACTACAATGAGGAGAGTGAGTGATCAGAGAGGAGCACAATAACGAACCTCAGCAGGCATGTGCATGAGCAGCACTGCAGCTATAGGGGCCTGAGCCTGACAGTAACCCTCGTCTGGTCTGTGCAGTGTGTACGCCTTCAACACCCGGAACAGATCCTGCTGCCTGCACACACAGATGACTGCAATATGTAACAGAAGTGATGAGGTTCAAAGGAAGAGGCTTGTAGGTTAGGTGACGTACCCGTGGCCTCCTCGAGCTACAAACATCTCATGGAATGGAAACTGTCTGTGGAGGTCTTTCTCTATTACGTCCAGCCATTTAGGATCTCCAGGTTGACTGTCCAACTCCTGCCAAGTCAAGTTCACAGTTATTTATATAGCACTTTAAACTATACGGATTATTTCAAAGCAGCTTCACTTTAATAAAACAGGAAAATAATGTAATGTAAAGTAGCTCTAGAGAGAATAATACTGTCATTTTTCAGCTCAGTGTTGTTTCAATTCAGTTCAATAACTGTCAATAGTTATGTTTCCACCCACCTATTTTTATGAGCATTTTGGGATATTGCATAAAAAACTGCTGGATGGAAATGGCAAGATGTGCATAAATTCTAAAAATGCGCATAAAAAAATCTGTTTGAGTCGGATACATTTTTTTATCCGATAAGAAAACGTGCATAAACTATGATGAAAACACATTTACCGAAAAAATCCCTTGATGCGCAAAAAAAAAAAAAAATCATATGACTTTGCTCTGAAATCTGAAATTCTGTTTTGGTTGTCTGAAATGCCTGAGCAAAGTTTGTCGTCAAAGTGGTTCGGTATAATTACCTTCCAGAACTGTCTTACACGACTGTGTTCCCAAACAACAGGCATCTGCCTCAGAAAAATAAAAATAACGTGTTCATTGCATTTCGTCTGTGCACTAGTTTATCAGGAAGGGACGATTTTGTTTTCTTCGACTCATGAAAAAGCTGCTTTATTCACAAATGTTTTATGTGATATTCCAATTTTACACATAAGTTAAATTCACAACTTTGGATGGAAACATAGCTAATGTTGCAAAGTTCGTAAATTATGAAAGCAGTTCAATTCAGTTATAATCAGCTATACAAAAGGCAATAGTGCCATTATTCAGCAAAACTGATTCAATAAGATGTTGCCAAGGTAGTGTAATCATCCAGCTCAATTCAGTTCAGATTTTGTCATCATCCACTTTCGTTTTCAGTGCCAGTGAAGTTAAATTAATAACATTACTGAATATGAATTGCCTTTTAAACCCTAAAACACAATGATAACTCATTAATGACAGCACAAGACTTACAACTGACATAAATAGATTTGGTAGCATTAAAATGCATAATGCACACAGATATTATACAAATAATGTGAGAAATATTACTACTATTTAAAATATTAAAAATTTTCAAATGTAATTTATTCCTGTGATCAAAGCTGAATTTTCAGCATCATTACTCCAGTCTTCAGTGTCACATGATCCTTCGGAAATCATTCTAATATGCTGATTTGCTGCTCAAGAAACATTTCTGATTATTATCAGTGTTCATATTTTTGTGAAAACCATGACCTTTTTTTCAGGATACTTTGATGAAATTTTTTTTTCAGAAAAATTGTATTTTTATTTAAAGGTGCAATTTGTAAGTGCAATATGCCAGTGTTATATATTTTGTTCACTTGAGTACTTACAATATCCCAAATGTTTCCAACTATTTGTAAATCGTGAGAAAATTGCAATTTTAACCAAAGCTCCGGAACGTGCGAGGAGTCGCCTGTCAATTGCGTCATACCCGCGTTACCCTCGCTTTCCGGTTTTATTTTGTAGAAACCATGGAAACACCAAAAACCCTTTAATATATTACATGTTTTAATAGACAATGGAACAACTGTTTTGATATATTTATAGACAGAAAACTAATTATTGCTATATAGCTCAACACGTTTAGTCTTATTGCTTAAATCTAATTTTCTTGATTTTTTGCGAGTACCATGCTTTACCATGCCTCAGAGAAAAACACTATTTTGTCAAGTAGCTACCAAAGCATAATCAGATGCAGCTTTATTTTTAGTAACAGTAATACAGAATTTTCTCCATCATACAATACGTTTTAAAATTAATTATCAACACAAGCCATCCAGCATTTAATATTATATTCTAAAATTGATCTATCTTACTGCAGTGTGCAACAGTGTCTCACAGCAGCCACCGAGCGAACGCAGAGAGTAACGTTAATCATTTTCAACACACTCAAATGTATCTAATATGATAAATAGAGCTGCATTACCTCATACTCATGACCAGAAAAGCGGAAGCAGCGCCGGCGACTGTGTCATAATAAAAGTTTCGCTGCTCGCGGCGTGTGTTGCGCAATCGCTCCAGCGGCCTCGTTCAGCTCCCATAACGCTCGGTCCTGCTCTGCTTCATACTAAAGTAACGTTAATAATCGCATCCATGAACATGATTTGTTCCCGAGTTCTATCCCAATTCTTTTCCACTGACCGTTGAGATGAAGACCACATGTCCCAAGATTCCGCACTTAAACTTGGCGTCATCAGGCTACGCCTTTGTTTTGAATAGACCTCTAGCGGACAGAAAATATTACATAGCGCACCTTTAAATAGAAATCTTTTGTAACATTATAAATGTCTTTACTGTCACTTCTGCTTAATAAAATTACTTGGCTGAAAATATTCAAATTTGGCTGAAATGGTGTATTAGAAGGTGGCATAATCAAGTTGTTTTGGAACAGTGCTACCAAAAGTTCCAGAGAACAAACCTTGGAGATGCTCTCACCTGAAATTTGGTCTGATTCTGTTCTTTCTTCACTTTGCCTCCAGAAAGATAAAGCCACGCACGACCTCTGAGTGATGGAGGGATGCCTTTCTGACAACGCACCTTCACCTTCAGAGAGAAAGACTGGGATTTTAGACTTGTATTTTAGGACGACCTACAACCCTTAATGGCCAGTGACAATTGTCATTACACAAATATTAAATGAAACTGAGCACTTGCATTCATAAACCTCATTTATACTTCTGTGTGAGTGTGGCGACCAATACCAGCGCCCTCTAGAGGCATTCACAAATTCTCCACGTTCATTTAGTGCGCTTGCATAACTATCGCACCAGAAATAGACATGTGAAAAAAAGAGCATTTCATTTCTATATTTGCTTAAAATGACATTGTTTGGATGGCAAAATGTGACTAGAATAATTATGGTTATCGCAAATATTTGTGACAGGCCTTCTCGAGCTGAATTACAGTAATTATGCATGAGCTGCTGATGTGGCATCCAGATGCTGCTAAATTGTGAGATGACTAACTCAGTGTTTTGTCTGGAAGTTTAGTCACTGGAGAGAGATACAGCACCAAGAGAATCATCAATGAGAATTATAAAAGCGAATGGTAAAAAAACCTTTTACATTATTGTAGAGACTAGTGGTCATCACAGAAATTTTGTGTGGGTGTGGTCATTACTTTGTCTGATTCTATTAAACAGTTTATGACTTTGGAAGAACATGGTGTGAGCTGTGTAGTCAAATTCCTAAGATAACATCATGTGGACATAATTGCTATTGTTGAACGTTTTATGAACGTTACGGCATTCTTTAAAGAATCTGAGCTATTCAAGAACAAACATAAATCCTGTGGACAAACACAGTCCAAACCTTCTTGTGTTTTTTGGCCATCCACTTGTCCCAACTGTTGAGCATATCCAGCCATTTGGCTTCTCTCTGCCGGAGCACGTCTGGAGGAATATCATCACTGCATCCAGAGAGAACAAAAAGAGATTAGATCATTTATCTGATATATCTGCCTGTCAGGACACCCACACATACAAATTCACGCATGCTAGAAAACATAGGGTTGGGAACAGAGAACCGGTTCTTGTTCAGAACAGACGTTCATGACAATCAGTTCTATTAATGGTGCATCTGATCTGTGTTTTTTAAAAAAGTACTATGACAGTGTTTTCTGCAACGCTATTCAGCAGCAGAGCATAGCTGCTATTGAATCTACAATGGCAGTTTTAATCAGCCTAACAACTCACTTCCTCACTGAACCGGTCAGAGTGCTTCTTGAATAATCCTAACCTGACTTCATTAATTTCTTCATGTCCAACTCAACAGGAAACCAGAAACCTGTTGTTTTGTTATGTGTACTTAAATATAGATGTAAAAAACAACTGAAAGCAGATTTAAAGAATTTCATTTATTTTTTATTTTTTTGCTTCTCATCCCAATATAGTACATTAAAAGGTTTAGTTCACCCAAAAATGAAATTTCTGCCATTAAGTACTTACCCTCATGTCATCCCAAACCCATAAGAACTCATCATCTTCAGAACACAAATTAAGATATTAGGATAAAGATTAGCCAGCGTTCTGACATAAACGCGAAAGCCTGCACTGCGTTCACTATGTCAACTGCGTATGACAACAGTTCAAATTGTCAAATAAAGTTATTTTTGTTTTTGCGCACAAAAAGTTATCTCGTCGCTTCATAACATTAAGGTTGAACCACTGTAGTCACACTGACTATTTTAACGATGTCTTTACAATAATGTCGCTGCCTATGTGTGGTTCAGTAACACTCAGATTTCATAAAAAATATCTTAATTTGTGTTCCGAAGATGAACGAAGGTCTTACGGGTTTGGGACGACATGAGGGTGAGTACTTAATGACAGAAATTTCATTTTTGGGTGAACTAACCCTTTAAAAAGCTCATCCTTATATATTAACTCACCCCTATTTATTCAGAAATTAATCCCTATATATTTACAAACACATCCCTATTACAAACTCATCCTTATGTTTAAAAAAATTAATCCCTATATATTTACAAAAGCATCCCTATTACAAACTCATCCCTGTTCAGAAATTCATCCCTACAAACTCATCCCTATATGTTTAGAAATGAATCCCTATATTATATATATATATATATATATATATATATATATATATACACACACACACACACACACACACATATATACATACATACATACATACATGCACGCATACACACTACCATTTATTTAATTAAAAATACAGTAAAAACAGTAATATTGTGAAATATTATTACAATTTAAAATAACTGTTTTCTGTTTGAATATATTTTATAAAGTAATTTATTCCTGTGATCAAAGCTGAATTTTCAGCATCATTACTCCAGTCTTCAGTGTCACATGATCCTTTAGAAATCATTCTAATATGCTGATCTGCTGCTCAAGAAACATTTATTGTGTACAATTGTACAAAACATTTGTGTACAATATTTTTTTTTCAGGACTCTTTGATGAATAGAAAGTTCAAAAGAACAGCATTTATTTGAAATATAATCTTTTGTAACATTATAAATGTCTTTACTGTCACTTTTGATGGATTTAATGCATCCTTGCTGAATAAAAATATTAATTTAATTTCTTTTCAAAAAAATAAAAATTCTTACTGACCCCAAACTTTTGAACGGTAGTGTATAATGTTACAAAAGCTTTGTATTTCAGATAAATGCTGTTCTTTTGAACTTTCTATTCATCAAGGAATCCTGAAAAAAAAAAGTACACAACTGTTTTCAACATTGATAATAATCATAAATGTTTCTTGAGCAGGAAATCAGCATACTAGAATGATTTCCGAAGGATCATGTGACACTGAAGACTGGAGTAATGATGCTGAAAATTCAGCTTTGATCACAGGAATAAATTACTTTATAAAATATATTCAAACAGAAAACAGTTATTTTAAATTGTAATAATATTTCACAATATTACTGTTTTTACTGTATTTTTAATTAAATAAATGCAGCCTTGGTGAGCAGACGAAACTTCTTTTAAAAACATTTAAAACTTCTTTTTAAAAATCTTACCGATTCCAAACTTTTGACTGGTAGTGTATATATACACATACACACACATACACAAATACACGCATACATACATCCCTATTACAAACTCATCCCTGTTTAGAAATTCATCTGTTTAGGAATTCATCCCTATATATTTACAAACTCATCCCCATGTTTAGAAATTCATCCCTGTCCATTTAACTCAGCCCTATATATAAAATTATCCCTATGTTTAGAAATTCATCCATATATATATTTACAAACACATCACTATTACAAACTCATCCCTGTTTAGAAATGCATCCCTATACATAAACTCATCCCTGTGTTTAGAAATTCGTCCCTATATATTTACAAATGCATTCCTATATATATATATATATATATATAATCATCCCTGTATGTTTAGAAACTCATTGTTAAATTATTTACAAACTCATCCCTATGTTTAGAAAATGTATCCATATATACAGTATTTACAAAATCATTGCTTTTTATTTACAAATCCATCCCTATATATTTAGAAGCTTGTTAACACTGGACATGACACGTCCACTCCAATGGCAAAGTACAGTTTGAAAAGCATAACATGGGTGTCATATTAGCTCAACTGAATCAGAGTACTGTAGGCGTCATATGTTCTGGGAGAAATTCAAAACACAAGCTACTTTCCACTGCTGAAGAAAAATAACCTGTTTTTAACTATTACCGTCATGTTTAGCAACTTAGTAACAATGTCTTCAAATATATTACTTGGTTGCACAACCTCTATGTGATGTTAAAGTGGGATGACTGTTTATAAGAATGTTCTGAACAGTCAGAACGGGGGAGATCACTGGGGAAAGGCCTGTTTCTGGGAATCTTTCTGAACTTGTATTCTGTCTGATTGGAAGAACATGTCTAACCCTAGTGCCTCGACTTAAAAGCCTTTTAATTACATTCAGCTGACAGACACACCCTTAATATGAGATTGAGTGGCTTTATATAAGGTAAAACACAGGAAAATATTACAATACAGAGATTTACAGTAATTATCAATAATAAAAAGATCACTTTTCTTCAGAAAATGTGAGTGCTTGGCTGTGCAAAACCTGCCACTACAATTAGGGTTAGGGGTAAAAGCATTATTAACAGCACTTATAATGGCTTTGGTCCTGCTTCTGTGTGTTATAACTGCAGTGATCGAAGCTCTGATCAGTAGGAGGTGGGCTGACTCATGTCAGAGGAGATCCGACATATTAAGCACTGAAGAAATATTTTAAGAGTGCTTTTATTTATCAAATGGGAAAAGATTAGCATACAATGAAAACAGATTATTTCTCAAAGCCGCCTTAAACAAGAAACAATGACATGATGCTGATTTGTTTCTGGCTCTTGTTATTTTTAAATAAATTAAATTATAAAAGGCATTTTGGCAGATTGTTATTTAGAAAAAATATTTAACAAATCTGCTTCACTGCTTATTAACAAAGTCATGTGGTGTGACCAACACTGAGAAAATGATATCATAGAGAGGAGCCCCAGCAGATCCTCATAATTTGACATTTTATTGACAAGGTTCGGATTACAGTGTGGTGCAACTCCCTAAATTTAAAAGCTTGATGTTTATGAATTAATAATTCATTATATTTTGTAAAAACTACTTTTTATCTTGAAATAGTTTTTAAAAATTAAATAATGATTAATTTGTGTACAAATATAATCAAAGTGTAAGAAAAATGATAGTTTTATTATTATTTTATATTACTTTTTATTTGATGGTTAGACCACACAACATTTTTGAAGTCATTTAATCCAAACTTGTCTTGAAAATGGTATAAAAGTTTTTCAAAACTTTCAAAAAGTTTTCCAAGGATGTGGCACATATTTTTAAATGATTTTTCTTTTGTTTATTTCGGATCATCTTATTTTTTACTGATAATGGATGAAAAAGGATGATGTCCCTGAGAAACCAATACATCCTATAATCCCTTGGCAAAAGGTTAGTGACAGGACAAGTTGTGTAAACCCTGATGGCACACGCACATGCACAGTCTTGAAATGGAAAGCAAATATACTGGCACACACAGTGTGTGTACACGGATTACGCAGTCCAGATTGGATTATCGTCAGCGATCAGATTACAGATGACTGCGGTTGTTTAGATCTATGGAAGAGAAACAGGGCCCGCCGTTTGCCTGTTTACTTTTCCCGTGTATGCAGGTCGAGCTAATTGTGTTACGCTGAAAACACAAAGACTGGAGTTGAATGTAGGCTGGAGGATGGGCTGATGAAGTACAAGAGGAGCGGTCTCATGGAAAGGACAGGGCATGTGCCCTTTCACCCAACAAGCATCAAGATTTCGGCCGCTGAAAATTTTCGTTTTTTGTCCGAAAGAGAAAAAACGCCTAAAATATATGCTGCCTTGCCCCTTCAGTGTTCAACACTCAGGTTTCACTCTCGTTCTAGCTGTTATCATTGCGCGGTGTGCCACTCCGCTTAATATTCTGCTCTATGCATGTGCTGAGTTCAGTTGCTCACGGCCCATGCGAACGCACTACTCATGTACTGCTTATGCTCAACAGAAAAGCAAAGTTCGCTCAAATAACATGCCGACATGAAATTTCTATGTAGTAGTATACTTGTTTCTGTTTGCAATAGACGTGGTATAGACATGCTGATCTACGCTGGTAAAATCATGCTATTCTCTTGTTCACTGATCCACTCCCAGCTACACTCTGCTCACATGCTCTGATAATAATAGCTTTGTAGGACAATACATTATTTGGATAATTGTTAAAAAAATAAATCTGATTCTGTTGCATAGAACTGAATAAAGATATATTTTGATATTTAATGTTAATATATTTTCTGTCCATTTTAAGTGTTACATTCAATTTTATTGGCTTGTATTTTTTAAATTCAGTATTATTAAAATTACTGAATTTCATTAAAAAGTGTAATATTAATACAATTATACAAAAAAAAAAAACGGCCCAGAAATTTCATTTCGGTGCATCCCTAACATAAGTACTCTAAAAGTGTTTCCTTTTATCCTATAGACACATTCTTCAGGCCAAAGCAGACAGCTTGCAGTTAGCAGAGGAGGAAAACAGGAAGCACATGACTGCAGTGGGAAAAATCCCTTAGTTTCCTTCCTTGTACTCACTATACCACATATGGCTAAAACAACAGGCAGACAGACAGACAAACAAACTATGACAGTCTAAACAAGAAGTGATGGCATCAATGTTAATATATGTAGGGCTGCCTCCGATCAAAGATTTTTCTAGTCGACTAGTAGTCCTTTAGTCATCTAGGTCATATTTAGTCATATTAATTTAATGACTTTAAAGTGTGTGCGTGTGGGGGGGGGGATATCGCAAAAAAAAGAGAAAAGAAAACCTTGAAGAAAACACCAAGATGAGCATAAAAAACTTTTTTTTATCCAATAAGAAGACAAGCCCATAACTAATGTAAACACATTTACCAAATAAATCCCTTGATGCTCAACAAAAAAAACACACTTGACTTTGCCTCAGCAGAGGATGTGATTGGATAACTGAACTAACCAATGGACCAATTTCATTGCACAGCATCTCAAATGATGTTTTAGTTATTCTGAAATGCCTGAGCCAAAATCTGTCATCAAAACAATGTTTTGGTATAATGACCTCCCAGAACTGTCTCACATGATTGCGTTCACAAACATCGGGCATTCGAACAGAGGAAAACATAAACAGAGTTTATTTCATCTGCGCACTTAGAGACGCAAGTCATTTATGATGTAGGATTAAAAGAGCCACAGTTTCTTCCCCGATTGCAGCATCTTCTGTTTTTATTACAGATATTTTGCGCCAATTTTCCAGGAAGTGACGAGATTGTTCTCTTGAACACATGGGATGGAAACGCTGCTGTATTTGCAAATGTTTTATGTGATTATTCCAATTTAATTCCAATTTGCAAAGTTAAATTTGCACCTTCGGATGCAAACATAGCTATTGTTCTACATTACAGAGAAATACTAAACCATAATAATGAGCCTCGAATGCGCAAACACAAAGCTTGCTGCAGTGCACTGGCAAAAGTAATGATCATGAATGTGTCGGGGGGAAAAAACAAAGGAGACTGTTTGAAATAATTTAATAATAAACTGGTGTTTTCTGAGTCAGTGTCAGCTGCAAACATGAAGTTGATGAAAATGACTCATCTCCGCAGTATAGTGTATGCGCCTACCATATAGAGAGAAATGGGTGTTAACTTAAACATACCATGCAGCAAGCGCTAATTTAGCTTCCACACTCCGCACAAACACTTGGATATGCGCCTCAAAATACCACACATTTATCTAGGTTAACTTTACAGTGAGTGGCCATGTGAAGTGGCTAATGTCAGGCTACTACTTACATGTTTCAAGTGATAAGTCATGTTTGAGGTTGATGAAGGATAGGCAAACGTTTAGATTTCCTGCCAGACATAATTACCACATCAACCAGCCCTGTTATCGATCTGTCCGTCACGGACTACGTGACTTCGCCACTTCCTTTGGGTTTTTTTTTTTTTTTAGGTGTTAGATGAGGGAGACACCCAAAATGTGCAGTGGTGGCGGGTCCCCGTGACAGGTTTGAGCAGCACTGGATTAACACTGCCTTCACGACTATAAGAAATGTCCTACTTCCCACTTCTGAAGTTGTGATTACGAGCTTGTCACATTCAAGTGCTTTGTTGTCAAAAAGGTTAGGAATCGTGGAGGACAGGTTTATTTTTGTCTATTTATAGTGAAAATTTTATTAAAGCCAAAATATTTATTCATTGACAAACATATAAACATTCACTGCGCTATCTAGATTATCAGCTTGCTGACGGTCTTTTGGTCAAATACAAGCTATTTTCACTGTTTATAAAACATACAATATGCTTCAAATGGTTATTCATTTATGTACATTAAATATGTACTACTTTAACGACAAGACAAGGCGATGTAGCTGTTGTGGGAAAGCAGTCACAGCAGCAACTGTTCTCCCCTCCGCTGTGTTTAAACTTAATGGCACAACAAACTTGGGAATCAAAATTATCCCTCAGCTTCCCAGTGGTATACAACTTTAGGGGGCGTTTATGTCTAATTTTTAACTAGGAAACTTGTATTTACGATAATTCCTACAGCATGTGAAGGCAGGATTAGCATCTTCTCATCAACTATTGTTTGGTTGACTATTAGAGGGCAGCCCTAATTATATGGATAGTTCAGACTAAATTCTGGTTGAATGACTCGCATTCAAAGTGAGAAACCATTCAAAAAACCTATCTTTGGCTATATGTTCGAGTCAGTTTGAATGAAAAGTTATTTGTAAAAAAATCCCAAAATCAGACAACATCATAAGATACAAAAACAGATGAAGCTCTATTGTGTGCCTGCCAAACATGAACAGGTTCACTAAAATGCTCTCCAGAGGCTTGGTGCTCAGTTTCATCTCCATGGCAGTAGTAAACAAACGGAGGGAAACAAAAGTCAAGAAGTGAAATGTCATAAATGAGTCAATGACTCTGTCCCCATAGAGAAGTGCAATTGTCATTTTCAATTGTGCAGTCAAACTGTCCTCGGAACATAAGCACAGCCCTCTTTCTCTAACAATCTTTAATGTCATTAAGTATGAATGATTTTTCTGTCATGATGGACCACAGCAAACATAGAATCCTCAAAGACCTCTTTGATATGATATTCGATGGGAAAGAAAGAGCAATGTGTGTAAGAGAGCAGGAAGAATGGGAGAAAAATGCTATTTTCCAATAAAAATGCACATAAGGGGAAAGCAGAATTTGAGGAATGGATTTTAATATGATAAAAAAAAGTCTTAAGGACTATGGAACAGTAACATCTCACAGCAAGAGCTGGCAAATCTTACTGACCACAAAGTTTTTAACAGTAGTGTAGAAAAACAAGGGGTCAGGAATTGGCTAGTTAGTGTCACTCTCCTAACCTCAGCTGGTACTACAGTACGGCTGCGCGATATATCGTTTTAGCATCGAAATCATCGCATCCGCGATAGTCACATCGCAGGATGTGCGACGTCGAACATAGGGATTGTTAATCCGTACAGACCAGTCACCACGGTTAAAAACGCATGTGATTCGCGGATTAATTGCAAAGTTTGACCACCATCCATTTAAGCGTGTTTTAGGTCCTGTCATTTGAAACATTCAAGCGATTTTAAACCATTTGAGCGCACGAAGACACAAAAGAGAACTCAATTCTGAACGTGCGGCTGTTTTCTGTGCGCGCACACACGCAGAGAGCTGCGCAGATGCACGTCCGCACATCCACGATCCATGTCTATTTGTGCCTGAACAGACCCATACATGCAAAAAACAATTGTCAAAATGCACGTAAAACATCAAGCAACCGGATGTGTAACAGTATTTTGGATCTGCGCATTAGGTCTTAAAGTGACAGTATCCTATGCTTTCTGTGTCATGAATGTTAATCAAACAACAAAAGACAAAGATAAAAATCACTTTTGTAGTTTTAACACCAATTAATTATATTTAATTTATACAGTGAAGACTATGCAGTGTTATTTTACATTTGATTATTCAATTTCTGTACCTGAATACTGTTAGACTTACCTGAAATATATAAAGCACTATTTCATTTGTTCTATTATTTTTATCTATGCTTGTAATTTGTTCATTATTTTCTATGCATATTCACTCATCTACAAAATCACCCCAATTATCCTAGAATGATTAATTCTTTCCAAATAGAGCTATTCAATTCTGGTGATTTTTTTTTTTCATATCGTAATATATATAACAGAAAAGCAAAATATTGTTTTTTCTAATATCGTGTAGCCCTATACTACAGCCATAACTACACCACTATGGTGGGGGAAAAAAACATGATTGAGGGCTTTTCAAAAGTAGCTGTTTATTCTGATTAAATCTGTTTGCCAAGCAAAATGTAAATTGCAAGTATTTCATTATATTATACAAGATGTGTTATCTGCCAAATTATTACATAAGTGAACATGCAAGGATCAGTGGATATACAGAATTTACAGAGATTTTGGAGATTCTGTGTGGAGTTTAAAACAAACCAAATGTCTTGATAGATGATTTGAGCTATTTTATCAGCAATTAAAACTATTTGGACGCCTGACCGCCACACTATTGCAGAATGACCTGAATGAGTCACTGGGCAGTTTCATTTCAAAACTGAAAACACTTGCAGGGAGGTTCTGCCAAAACAAATCAATGAGCAATTCTGAGTGCTAAAGGGAGTTCACAGCAAGAGGGGAACGTCCTACATGAAAGCCTAAATGGAAGACTGGAAAAGAAACATTCTGTTATAAAGGGAATAAGGGAGATTCTTTATGTGAACTGTAGAGGACAGATGTGCCTTTCTGTGATTAATTCAACAACGGGTTAATCTGATCAGTGCATGTTTCCTTGGCCAAACAGAACTACATTGTCCCGAGCCATTAGAGACACTCATGTACATCAGTGAAAAACAGACAAGTGTTTGTGTAATAGCGGCATAAGAAAAGGATGCAGGCAATTTACTGGATCATCTATAGAAAAGAAAAAAAAAAGAATTTGGCATGAACATTAGTTTGCACAATATATCCAGTCTTGAGACTAATACAATATATAGTAGTCAACATTTGAAGTGGATCAAAACCTAAAGTTTTTTTTTTTTTTTCCAAAAACTAAAGTTGTCCTAAAACCTTCTTCTTAGGACAACTTAGTTCTTAGGACAGCTTTGATGAACTTTTTTTGATCCACTTCAAATGTTGACTACTATATTTCAAAAGTATGGGGTAAAACTCTTTATTTTGAAAGCTATTAATAGTTTTAATGCGCAATGATGCATTAAATTGATCAAAAGTGACAATAAAGCCATTAATAATGTCAAAAATTTTTATTTCAAATAAATGCTGTTTTGAATTTACCAATAATCAAAGAATCCCGAAAAAACATTAATAATTAGAAATGTTTCTTGAGCAGCAAATAAGCATATTAGAATGATTTCTGAAGGATCATGTGACACAAGACTGAAGTAATGATGCTGAAAATTCAGCTTTGATCACAGGAATAAATTACATTTGAAAATATATTCAAGAAAACAACCTCAAACTTTTGAATGGTAATGTGAATATTATACCAATATTTACACTCTTCTACTTCTTTGGGCCTCCAAATAAATAGTAAATTTACAAACAAATCTAAGCCGTTCGGTCTTACATGGATGGAGGAACGCGAGCTGACCAAGCACTTCTCAAAGCTAGTCGGCTTAGAAGAACTCAGCGAGAACAACCACTGGGGACTTTAGTGGTGTTAAAGACCTGTCAACTCATCTACGCTCACATGGACGAGGATGAAGACTTTCAGCGCAGACACTGTCCTCACAGACAATTCACTTGATGCAGTTGTGAAAATGTGGCACAAACTCCAACAAACCAAAACATAAACATCAGTATGCTTCATAGTAACTTTCATGACTAAGCCATTAATAACTATTACATAATGCTTAATCAGTAGTTCAAGTAAATTTTAAATATATATGCTAAAATGTAAGTTTCATATTCACATGACAGTTAAAACTTGTGCATGTTAGGTATTA
This sequence comes from Hypophthalmichthys nobilis, assembly GCA_037950665.1. Lineage (NCBI taxonomy): Eukaryota > Metazoa > Chordata > Actinopteri > Cypriniformes > Xenocyprididae > Hypophthalmichthys > Hypophthalmichthys nobilis. The sequence goes on along the minus strand of CM075476.1, from coordinate 19,975,246 downwards.
TATAATGCAAGAATATTTGTTAATGTTATCAATGAGAATTATTATAAACTGTCATAGCTATTCTATATCACTCGTTTCTATGGCATAAACTGATAGTTATTAATGGTTAATGTCTTTCTTTTACCTCCATAAATGTGACTTACTTGTCTACTGCGCTCTGTTGAGCTCCTCCTATGAATCCATATCTGTCGGTCTGGATCTCGGTGTTGGCGAAGCCGTTGAGCTCAGTGTTTGAGCCCGGAGAAGAGCTCTCGTGCTCGGCCAGATTCTCCACCGTGCCCCGCTGACTCTTGTTGTCCTTCCACTGCACTCCGTTCCCCGACTGAAGCTTAGCCATGATGAATATACGCTCCAAACGCGACAAATGAACTTGCTTTTGGCCCAGGCAAGAATAAAATGTCTTTTGACATACAAATAGTGGATTTCCTCCTGTCAACCGCCTCAAACTATCAACACACTGAGATTTGAGCCTCACAGCCTCCAGTCACACTAACGATACGGCATATCTGATGGTAAACACATTAAAGTAAAGTAAAACTGAGGTGTATCTGACCCTGGCAGGCCATTGTGAATATGTACAAGCTAAATTTATAAACGAGTTTCACAGAAGACACATACATAAAGACATATTAAAAATGAATGCATTAAATTAGCTTAGCAAAGTAATAATATCTCTCTGTCTGAGGAAATGTCTAGCGCTAGTTTATTATGGCTGAAACAAACTGGAACTCGACTGAATATAAGTTAATGTTTGTATTCTGTCAGACTCTTAAACCACAATTGTAATAGTTAAAAGCTAACAAGCTAACCTGGCGTAAAAAAACACACCTTGACAACTCTCCGTATAAACGAATAAAACTCAGACTCACTGTGTTGTAAAGTCAGCGTTTGTATAATGTTTCTGACGCAATCGTTTTAATCTTATTTCATATAATCTGTGTTTGTGAGCGTTTGTATGTGACTAACTGAACGGCTTGAGCTAAAGTGGCAGCCGCGAGCTTTAAGGAGGCGTGGCTGATTATGCGCAGTACAATGCAGTATTATTTACATCACTTTATAATTGCAAGTGCAACCATAATTACCTCTATTGATTTGACTAATATACACAGGTTTTAACATGTAGATATTTTTACGTGGTGTTTGGTACATAAGAAACAGCAATTTATTGTAATGTATATACTTTATTTATATGTTTATGAGTACATATAAAATTTTAATTAGATTATTAACAATAATACTAGTTGTTGTAATAAAAATAATAATATTTATTATTTATTTATTTATTCATTTTATTAATTAATTACATATTTTGGAGAACCGGGGATCAAAGCCATCCTTAGTGGCTTTCCGTACTCGACGTGCTCAAAGGTTAACCATGTCATCTGCACTGATTATTGCCTCTTAATATGGCAAAGCAATTATAAGTGTATCCTTCACATGCTGTTCTCATGATTGTCATAAAAGTGCCCCAAGGAAGTCGTGATGAATGTGCTTACACATTCAGTTCACATGAACACACTTCAGATGTAGGCTACTGTGTGTTTTTAAAACACAGAGTTTGAATATGTATCTGCATAGAGATATTTTCAGATTTCATTGCTGGAAGGTCATTATTCAGTCAAAAAAAGGTCTTAAATCAAGCTAATGGCTGCCCTCCTGTGGGTGACTCACATATCACCATGTGCCAGAGGCACGAGAAGCTTGTAGTGCATTTTGCGGATTCACGTGCTGTACGAATGCAAATGATGTTCAAAATCTATAGTAGCCTAAAATCTGAAGGAATCATAATCAGTTCGGTTAAATAACTGTGTAAAGTTCATCAATTATGGAATGAGTTCAATTCAGCAATATAAAGCAGCTCTGGAGAAAACTGTTAGATCAGCACAGTACAGTCAATAATATTGCCGAATATTAAGTGTCCTCAACTAAGAAAGCCAGAGGCTACAGTGACAAGGAACGCCATCAGGTGACAGAAATGGAGGGGGAAAAAAACTTATGAGAGACCAGGCTCAGTCAAACCAACATGGTGTGATTATAATCACAAGTCAGATTGTGGATTGGTGTGGTTTGAGGCTTTATTAACGTACATACCTACCCTAAACTTCCCTTAAAACAATGCAAATATAGTCTTGGTAGCACAGCCTGATAAGTATTATTCATCAACAGACATATGGAAAAAAAAAAAAACAGTTATACAACATGCAAATAAAGTCAACCAAAGTTAATGATCATGCAACAATCATGTATGAAATGCACACTAATGCTTGTCACTATGGTTTGTTTTTAAAGGGATAGTTCACCCAAAAAATGAAAAATTTGTCATCATTTATTCACCCTCACGTTGTTCCAAACCTGTTTGAGTTTCTTTCTTCTGTTGTAACTGGAAGAATGTTGGTTACCAGAATGTTGGTTACCAGGAAAAAAATTTACTAAGGAAGTCAATGGCTACCGTTAAAGGTAGAGTAAGTAAATTTTCAACACTGTTTGGAAGTTAGTCGGGCCGACACCAACAACAAACCTGTAAACAATTAGAGTTAAGGGGCGTATGGCGGTCGAGGAGACAGAATGAACAAGTGGAAGATTTGAAGAAAAACTGCAGGAAAAGAGATGAGACACAATACAAAAGAGCTCAAAAGAATATCACTGGAATGAAGGTTTATGACTGGGCAAGTTCTTTAGGACCGCGTTTATATTAGAAAACCTTTCCGGCGCTAGAGAGAGCTAAGAGGGAAGGCCTGAAAACAGATGCAGAGGCTGCTTTGATCCCACTTCTCATGTGAGTAACAGGGTTTTGATTGTCCGGAGCTGCTTTGCTGTTGGCAACTAACAACGAATACTTTGTATTTACTCGTGTGTACGTTCATTTTTTGTGCTTCCTTGCCGTTCCTTCATCAACTGCGCTTTATTTTTCGTGAAGCATTTTTTTCCACGTCAGCTGTGATAAACAGACATCCACTCACATTGCATGTGTAACAGCGGCCAGATAGTGAGAGTTGTGCAGGTAAACCACTGCGCACTGACGATCGCTAGAGAGTGCTGTGTTTAGCATCGTTAGTGCACTGACAGCAGTGGACGGGCCAGGGTTCAAGACCGACTCGGAGTGGGGTGGTTAGGATTGGAGTGTGAGTTTTGGAGGCGGAGCACTGAAGAGAGGGGTGTGTTTGTTTGGGTTGATTTCAAATATCAACAATGTCCAACAGAGTTTTTCAAAATATACTTATCCCACCTTTAACTGTTTGTTTACCAACATTTTTCAAAATATCTTTTTTTATGTTCAACAGAAGAAAGAAACATATACATGGAATAACTTGAGGGTGAGTAAATTATGGCAGAATTTTTTATTTTTGTGTGAACTATCCCTTTAACCCTCTGTATGGCATTTTCTTTACATTCTTACACATATTGCGTTATTGCACTATATTGCATTATATTATTACACTATATTGCCAAAAGTATGGGGACACCCCTCCAAATCATTGAATTCAGGTGTTCCAATCACTTCCATGGCCACAGGTGTGTAAAATCAAGCACCTAGGCATGCAGACTGCTTCTACAAATGTTTGTGAAAGAATGGGTTGCTCTCAGGAGCTCAGTGAATTCAAGCGTGGTACCGTGATAGGTTGCCATCTGTGCAATAAGTCCATTCGTGAAATTTCCTCACTACTATTACTACTACTACTAGGTTGAATAAATTATTTTAATTAGAGGATAAAAAAATTATTTTAAGGAAAAAAAATTCTGACTATTTTTATTTGAATTCCTTTCTTTCTTTCTATTTGATTGTATGTTTGTTATTGGTTCTGTATGTGTATAACAAAAAAAAAAAAAACCCTGAGCATCACATCTGGGTCATCTGTCCACGTGTGGTTACAGAACTACCCTTAATGCCTCGGGTCTCCTCTTGCAACACTTCCCCTCACATGTGTAAGTGTGTAACAAGCAGGAAGTGTTTTATCTAAACAAATGAATGCAGCTTTGCAGACTGTGCCCCAAATGTAATGGTTTGCAGGCTCTCTCACTCTTCACTGTCTTTCACGTGTAAGTGAGTGTGACAGGAGAGAGATTTCCAGCGGGCTGAGATGAGCAGTGTTCACCCTCTTTTCTCTCACAGCCACGTGCTGCAGCTCCAATAAAGGATTAGAGACAATGTGCTGCCAACAGACGAATGAGGTTTCCTCACAGATACTTCCAGAGCTGTCGTCAGGGAGGGGACAACAGGGACATCCACCACATTTAACTCTGTGGGTGATTCTTCAAATGTTTTGAAAACTTATCTGAAAAATAAAACTTATGCAAATGATGTTTTATGTGACTATGCAATGTTGAAATTTATCACATGTCCTGTAATAAACATCTGATCATAGCCTTGGTCCAGTGTTGTCACTGTTAACTAAAACTAAAAGTAATAAAAATAGTTTTTGATAATTGAAGTAAAGCTTGATAAAATAAAATATAATATAATATTAGAAGAAAAACTTCGATGTAAAAAAAAAATGAAAATTTAAAAATGATTGCTTTGGCAACCATTTGAAGTTTAAATTGAAGTAGGCCTACTGAAATAACTAAAACTGAAAAAAAATAGAAGTTAAATTGAAAAAAGCACATAACAATATAAAACTTAAACTATAATTAACATGAAAACTGAAAATATAAAAATAAAAGCTAATTTAAAAATATTAATAAACACTATAATAGTATATAAATATTTCTAAAATAACACTGCCTTGGTCAACGTACAAGTGGATTTTGATAATTTGATCAAAAAAAATTTGTAGAGGCCTGGGAAACTTTACTGTTGTCAAATTTATAAAATGAAAAGAAATAACAAGGAGCAAACCAGGAACATTAACACACGCTAACAAATAATAAGAATAGATAAGCAACAGAACCAAACAGGGAGTATAATGTATAGGTGTGTTCACACCATGTCGTAATTACCATAACAATTCTAAACAGTAAAAGCTTTCACATGCTTGTAGAACTTGTAATGACAACATGTAAACTCGTAATTTTCTAAAAGACTACGAACTGAACCACGTGGCCGCTGTACCACCTGACCACTGCAGATTTAAGGTGTGTTGGACTTGAAGCAGCACTCTGCAGACCTATTGGTGAATAACATCAAAGTACCGCCAGAGAGATTTGAAAGCATAAGGAGCTTTATTTATAGTAATTACGACACGGCCTGAATGCAGCATATATACAGACAGAACTAAACGAGACACATGTGGGGCTAATCAGAAACTAAGGCAACTAACAGAGAGTAATTGAGGTCAAACTGAACTAAAAAACACACAGGAATGGAAACACAATAACACAGAACATAAACCTGAAATACAACTTTCATAATGATTAACAATTTCTAAGCATAAGTGCAGCTTGATGCATTCTGTTGACTGTATTTACATATTTGTTATACAGTGAGTGATTTAATAATTCTTCTAGTCCTCTCAAAGATCCATCTGCGGGTAGAATCACAGGGATAACGATAATTCCCTGATGCATTAATTTCAGCGCAGTTAGAGTTGTGTCACTGTCAGACCTAAAACATTCATTATTACAGCAGGTTTTATATTTTGAATAGGCCTATTTATGATAAAAACTCACTCATTTGCCATTGTGGTGCCATCAATTAATTTCGACACTCCCTCTGTCAGACCAATCCAAAAATACTGTAAGTAAACTCCTGTAATGTTAAAGTATTTGATTTTTTATGTTTTTATGTTGTATGTTTACAGTTAAAAAAAAAAAAAAAAAAAAAAATCAATGTATTAGAACAAACTCACAAAATCATTTTCTTTCTCACTCACCCATTCCTCTTGGCTTTTTTATGATCAGTAGATCTGCTCCTCTCTGTTGACAGTTTCGTCTGCCGCCACTCCATCTCTTCTCCTCAGATGAAATATAATACTGAAATTGTAGTAAATCCATTTAAAGTTGTCAGCATGTTGATCTGTTAATAAAAAATGTACAATTATATTTTTATTCATGCCAAAAAAAAAACCAGGGTTGTGGAAAGTTACTTTTATAAGTAATGTATAACAATATTGTGTTACTCCTTAAAAAAGTAACTTCATTGCATTACTTAGTTAATTTGTAACTTACATTACTATTGTGTTACTTTTTCTCACCTTTTTCTCACAATTCCGACTACTATATATCCATATATATTCATACTATATAAAGCATAGTTTTTGATAATGGTAATTTAAATGTATTATCTACTCAGACAGTATGCAATTTCGGATGCACCGTTGGTGTGCCTCCAGGAACAGGGTTGGGAAACACTGCTTCATGGAACCATCTGTGCCAATAAAGACCCTTTTTTTTTAAGAATATATGTATATATAACTGGTAAGTTGCAACACAAGTGTGCCATTTTTATCTCATTATTTACTTCATATTTATTACATTTTATAATATTAATTAAAAAGCTTTGTTTTTCTGCAGTAAATTTGAGTTCAAGTGTTGCAAGGCCGGCTGCGTGACACCTAATACAGCTACTTTCAGATTATGACATAAAAGTCTTAAATTTAATGACATTGCTGATCATCAAACTCATGTGATGGACTTTCCCCAATAACTCTTTTATTATATTGGCAAGCTAAGCCATGTTGTCATGTATCACTTTGCTGCTCTGCTGTTATTATATGTCCTGTGGTTGACACCTTCTGACCGCAAGCCGAATGAGAAGACGATATTACCAAAAGTGATTCATGCATTTTTATGGTTCATAATGACATAAGGGTGAGTAGTTCCATTTTTATGTGAACTGTCTTTTAAATGCAAAATATCTAAGTATAAAATTATTAATATTAATGTAAAACAAATATGTTGAAGAGTCAAGTTAATTTCATATAGAATAATCATTGCACAAAAACAGTGACAGAATAATAACTCCAAGTCATATTTTAGTATAAATACTATATTTTTATTTAAATATTTTACAACTTGGAAAACATATTTACAGGAACTTGCATTGTTACACTGTACACACACACAAAAAAGTATAGTTCTCATTCGCACATTGTCTGCTTCAGAGACTGAGAGACTCATCTTGACTGCAGAAGCACCATAGAAACGATCGAATAAGAGAAGGACAGATGATACAACCAAAAGTGACGACACTGCTGTAAGCGACACCCAGATGAGACATGCAAGCTTTGCCACACAAAGGCCTCTGGATGGGACAGTATGAGATTTTAAGGCGTTTATGGTATGTTGATTTGTATAATGGTTCACTCACAGTGAAACACAGATACAGATTTGATTAGCATTCAGTAATTATCAGCCAAACTCAGGGAGGCAAGTTTCCTGTTTTAAATTAGAATGTAAGAAAACTGCACTATATTAAAAGTGCATCTGATTTGATTTGGATGGACCATAACAAAAGCCTTCGGGGGTTGGGGGAAGTGTTGTATGTGTGTGAGAGACAGACAAAGTGGCAAAACCCCAGACACTAAAATGTTTCAGTCTAGACATCATCTCATGCAATGACACTCACTAAAGGCAAAACGTGTACTTTATGCACCACCAATGACGCCAAACAAAACTGCATGTTTTCAAACAAGTTTAATTGGCTTTGTTCACACTGCACACAAATTTAATTTATTTTTTATATTTAATCTCTAGGACTGATTTTTGCATTGTCATTTTGTACGAAGGGAAAGATTCAAATCAGATTGTTCAAACAGTCAATATCCGGTGTTATAGTAAAATAATCAATGCGATATTTTCTCATACAACAAATGAGAGTAGCTGTCAATGTGGAAGGAGAGGACGGAAAACTGGAAAATTTGCCTTGTGATGAAAAGAATTAGTATATTTGGATACAGATCCAAAAAAAAAATCATGCATTTCATTTGTATGATGATATACATGGTGCGTTCACACTGAGACACATCCTAAAACTCCAAAAATGATTGGACCATGGATGTTTAGTCCAGGTTTATTTTTTTTATAATTTACTCAATTTATTTTTTCCCTGTTCCTGACACACACACAAAAGTAATTCGTATTGCCTGTCTGAACAAAGCCAAACACTGCCATCACAGTTAGACTCGGCCATTAGTAGACTGCAGTTCTGTTTGATGCCTCTAGAGGCGCTGAAATTACACCTGAAATCACCTTTGACTAAAATAAAATGACTTAGATCACACATTTTGTAATTTGTCAAGTACACAATTGATTTTAACAACCATTACACATTACTGACTGTTTAGTTGACTTCCATTTCATTTATCTTGAAAGAAAAGCAGACATGGGACACAATGGTGTTTCCGGCAGATTCTCTCAACATTTAACAATTAGTTTTCAGTCTTCAAAGGTGGCAATGATAGGGTGAGACCTTGGTCATGCTGGTCTTATGGCTTTCCTGCTTTGGTTTTCTTTACTGATTAAACAATGTGGATAGAGACATTGACTTCAACATGACCACGACCCACAAGACGTTACACATGGTAAGAGACCACAGTTCTGGTCTAATTGTGTTGCAGGCACAACTGAAGACTTGCTTATAGTCCTCACTATCTGTAGGTGAAGAACTAGAGCCATGCCTTTGGGGAACATATCAGGATGGCAAACCTCACAAAACATTGAGTTTCATGTTTAGTTATACAGGATTTTGAATATGAAAGCTTATAAGCGTATTTATTCAGGGGCTATACATATTATCAATCTGTTTTACCAACTGAATGCACACTTGACTGAGGTTTGCCATCCTGGGCATGCATAACATTTGACAGTTATAACTGGAGAAACAAAAACTAAGAAGACACATTTTAAATAACTGTATTGCTTTATGGTTTCCCAATCTCAATAAACTGGACAAAAATATAACCATTGTCTATAGTTTTTGCTTTTCATACAGCAGAATTGGTGTTCCATTTCATAGAAAGACTGTGAGGCAATCACTCTAAACACTCAATCAGCTTGAATTGTTGTTTTTTTTAGTTAAATAAAGTCATCAGCTCACCCATTTTATATTGTACAGGTAAAAACATTCATATAAATAAATGTAGTCACACACATTTATAATTTACAAAAAATTAATGCAGCACATGAATGTGAAAATGTTCTCTAGAACCAATCTAGAGCGACACTGGAAAACAAAAAGCGTTAGATACCCTTCAATCAATTAAAAAAATAACCCAAGCCTCACTAGGGAGCACAGAAAATGCCAAAAGGCCTTACAGTCGATCCATAAAGACCAACGGTCCCTAGCTTCTGCATTCTGTTTAATCTTGTCCACTAAAAGCTAAATATTTATAAAAATAAAACATTTATTTATATACCTGACCTTTCGATTCATGAAAAGCATTGCCAGATGCTAGCCATTTGTGCGTGTAGACTTCCAAACTCAATAGGTGAAGTCATGTAAATATACATCCAACACGCATTCACAGTCAACGTCAACATCCACTGTCCGCGTGAGCGAGCATCTGTATATTAGCGGATTGTGACATTCTCTGGTATGACGTCTGTGCAGTTTAGTTTCTATCTCTTCTAAATCAAACACAAGCCATTGAACTTCAAATCCATTATCTGAGACCTCACAAAGTGACAGTGTAGGTGAAGGCTGTATAACTCAAGAGGCAGACATGCTGGCTGAACAGAACTAGTCAGCACATCCCAATGCACTTGCATTTCCCAACAGGTTTAAGTCTAACCAGGCCTCCCTCTGAACTTTAACCGACCTTTCCTTTACAGCTTAACCAAAAGTCGACCAACAACCAAATGGGACTTATTATACACGTACACACACGTAGAAGCACTCCAGCTCATTTAGACTTCAAAGACACTCAAATTTTTCTCTCAAGGCATAGACAACCAACCATTTAAGAACAACAACAACTTTCATTTGCACGAGCCACAAGAGTGAAATGCGACAGCTCCTTCCATTAGAAACCCCTTTTTGTGGGTAATGCATGGCGCTCCTTGCACCTTGGGAAACTAGAAATAACACAGATTTACAACACAGGTAATAGATTCGCAAAATCCTTTTGGGAGTGAGGTCATCAATTTTGCACTGTTTGTAGGCGACGTAGTACCACTTGCATCACCACCCACACCAGCGAGTTCATGCTATCCTCTCTGCGTTGACTGGAGATCTACTCAAGAAACTGAAGAATGGAAAGGGGTGCTGGGTGGTCGTAGATGTGAGATGGGGAGCAGTGCAATAGGACAGGGGTGGAAGACACAGGTGTAAGAGAGGAGCAAGCTCCACTGAGCACGCTCAGTCTGTGTATTCTGCCACAATGGACAGCAGCACTGTGATGTCATCGGGCTTCCCCCCTGAAATGAAACCAAAACAATGACAAGGTCAGTACCTCCATTTATGGTTATTCTAAGAGGTTCTGGGATCACAAGGGTAATGGGAATCAAGAACCTCTTTTTGTAAACTCACCTCTTACATTCAGCCCATTGTCACAGGCAAACTGGGCGAAAGGGGACATGTAGTTGGGGTCGTAGGCCAACTGATGAGCCTGTTCAGCGATGCTGCGTGCAGTCTGCTGGATACTATCATAGTTGGTGTTCTAAAGCAAATATAAAAAAGATAAAAATTATTGGAAAGTGTAAGAGTACCCGAGAGTACAGTCTTAAATCGATATATCGGCAAGGGGATTAATCGGCCGTTATGCAGCCATTTTGAGATTATCGTAATGGGCCAATTAACAATTAACCAAGAATAGTGTTAGACTGACATATCAGCCAGGGATTACTTGGTAGTTATACAGCCATTTTGAGATTATTGGAACTGGCCGATAACCTGAAGAAAAGGAAGGAAAAAAAAAAAAACAACACGTAGAAAGTGCCCAAATGTATAGTATTAGACAGGCAAGGGGGATTAATCGGCCGTTATACAGCCATTTTGAGATTATCATGATGGGCCGATAACCTGAAAATAAATCAAATGAAAAAAGTGGAAAGTGTACAATTAACCAAGTATAATGTTAGACCGATATATTGGCCAGGGGGATTAATCGGCTGTTATCCGCCTATTTTGAGATTATCGGAACAAGCAGATAACCTGTAAAAACAATGAAAAAGGTGGATATACGTATATCTCCATATATAAAGGTGGATATACGTATACATATAACCAAGTGTGGTGTTAGACCAATATATATCGGCCAGGCTGTTTTATTTTGAAATAATTGGTGTCGGCCGATAATCATGAACACTTGTCTGCTTGGGTCCAGTTTTGTCTTATTTGCCATAATAACATTGTGTTATATACATATATAAATACAAAATATTGGCCACTCTGTTCTCTATTACACTGGTATAGGCCAAAATACAAATCAGTCACCCAAGTAGTTTTATTGCAGCTATTGTCTGTACCTTCAGTTTCTTGAGTTCTTGCAGGATCATGTAGTCAGGCATGTTGTCAAAGAGGCCATCAGTAGCAGTCAAAATAATGTCCCCTAACTGGACATCAAAGGAGGAGCTATCTGCCGCCTCAGGACTGAAAGAAACAGACAGAAAGACATGCAATTAGACTTCTGCACAGTTAAACCGAATATAAGACATACATGGCACATGCCAACCATTCTACAATACTTTTGTATTTTAATGACTATGCCACCTAATTGAATGCAACCTTCTGAAATGCACTGATAAATAACAAAAAACAATCCAATATGTCAAGTGTAAAGGATCTGGAGTTCTCAGACTAATTTCAATAGGCAACGATCCAGTCATTTTGTAGAAAAGTTAATGAGGAAACAATGATCTAATCCGCCAAATTAGAATGACACTTGATGAGGGCTAAAACTCAAGCAGTAGTGCAAGAGGGTAACAGGGCAGAGATCAGTCTGACCTAAACAGGGGGTAATGGACACTTGGGGTTAAGAAAACTCATCCAGACCCAACATGACCTCTGGACCAAATACAAGCAGTCAGGTTGTTTTCTTGGAAACCAGACTGGCCTCTTCAAGCTCCAAATCCCTTGAGACCAAATTCTAGTTTAATCCATCTTAGTGCATTGGTTAAGTATTGGAGCTCTGATTATAGGTCACATTTAAGGTAAAAAGAAGACATAAAATATCAAGACATCAGAAAGAGATATTTTGCTAAACGTTTGGTCGCATTTACCTTAGTACGGCAAAATTTCACAGACAAAATGCAGTCATTTCAATAGGAATCAGCATGTTTAGTAATTTCGGGTGAGGAACGAGAGTTGAAAAATTTCCCCATGTGGATTTTGCATCGGATTCAAGTATACTTTTGACAATGGATGACGGACCTACATTGCCTTCCAAATTTCACCAAAGTTTCACTAATGTGACCACTCTTTATGCAGAGAATAGAAATTGATTTGATGCAAATACTTGCTCTGATATCTGCCAAAATTTTGGCCACGTTGGTAAGAAAGAAAACATATGTAAATGTACATTTATTTTAAAGAAATATCCGTTTAAAACTAGCTGCTACAGTGCTAGTCAATCTATCGCATTTGTTTGCCCAAAAAGAAAAAGAAAACATAGCTCTCACAAACAAGTTGCACAATTTGAGATATCATTCATGTCTTTAGCCCCAAGAGCACTGGATGAGTTATGTACTTGAGGTTAGGGGATTGAAAATCAGATGTTTGATTCAAACAATCAACCAACAAAGTACAAAGTCACTTTCCAGAACCTTAACTATCTCTGATTCTCTGTGGTGGAACAAGTTTCCTGATCTGCTGAGGACTACAAGGACTACAACTTACCTGATCTGCTGAGAATATTGCAACCTTCAAGAAGACACCTCTTCCGTTAAAAACCTCAACCACAAAGGCACTCTGATAACTTTGTGGTACTAAGAGTATTGTTGGATCTTGATATGATAAATTGCTTGTGGTGCTCCTTATTTATAAATGCTTTGAATAAATGTCTGCTAAATGACTAAATGATCAGTGCATTATCTTATATCTGCAGCGCATGAATTGTGTTAATGGCAAAACATAACTTTTGGAAAAGATTAGGATAGTGATTGGCCATTTTGCAATGAAAACAAAGTTAACATGGAACTCAAAGAGGCTGCAAAGTAATGCATGTAAATGAGTGAAGCGCAATTAGAACTAGGGTTGCAAAGGGGTGGAAAGTTTCCGGTAAATTTCCAGAAACTTAACCTGGGGAATTTTGGAAATATTCTAATTTGGAAACTTAACAGGAATTTACAGGAATTTATGGGATTTTAATGAGAATTAATTGGAAATTTTGGGAAATTTATATAAATGTATAATATTTATATAAAATGTATCATATACAAATATAAATATAAACATTTTGTTTGGTCATAACATGAAAGTTATTTCTTTTTCGCATTCAATTAATTTTAATTTAGTAAATATGTAAAATAAATATATTTTTATTGCAGCAATTGTTATCTGTTATTTATTTCAGTGTCACATGATCCTTTAGAAATCATTCTAATATGCTGATTTGATACTCAATTATTATCAGTGTTGGAAACAGTTGTGCTGCTTAATATTTTTTTGGAACCTGTAATACTTTTTTCAGGATTCATTGATGAATAAAAATTTAAAAAAATTTTTTATTCAAAATAGAAAAGATTAGAGAAGATTTCTAACAATATCACTTTATCAATTTCACACATCGTTGCTGAATAAAAGTGTTAATTTCTTTCAAAAAAAAGAAAGAAAAAGATTACTGACCCCATTTTGAACGGTAGTGTATATTGTTACAAAATATGTATATTTTAAATAAATGCTGTTCTTTAAATTTGTATTCAAAGAATCCTGAAAAAAAGTATCACAGGTTATAAAAAATATTAAGCAGCACAACTGTTTCCAACATTGATAATTGAGTATCAAATTAGAATAATAGAATGACTGACACTTAAGACTGGAGAAATGATTCTGAAAATCCAGCTTTGCATCACAGAAATAAATTATATTTTAATGTATATTAAAATAGAAAACCATTATTTTAAATTTTAGTCATATTTCACAATATTACTGTTTTTTCTGTATTTTTGATCAAATGTGCATGTTATGGACTGGGGGAATGCACAGTGCATGCAGGGGGTGTGGCCTCAATAGCCTTGCAGTAAGTAGTGCGCTGTGTGAATGTGACTGAGGAATGTGCAGGGTAAAAATTCAACTGAAATTGCATTATATCTGGTTGTTTTAACCAAAATTATGCTGTAAGAGGTTTTTTTTTTTTCAACTACATTTAAGTACCCTGTTATAGGCTAACCTGCAATTTTGCAAATTCCCGTTAATTCCCATATATTCCCGTTAATTCCCATGGAAAGTTTCCAGCTTTGAAAATTTTGCAACCCTAATTAGAACCCAACACTCAGGTCAAGCTCAGGTCAGATTCCCTGCTCCACATGAGAAAGTGTTTTCCGTGGAGGTCTGCCATAACAGACTCCGGACAACATAAAAATCTAAAGGTCCCACATAAATTTAGCAGGACATGAGGATCTTAAAATAATCACACCCTCTACAGGGACTTGGGGGGAAAAAAATATACACAAGTATTCAGCACATCCCTGATTGGCTGAGGTGAATGGGTTTGCTTCGCCACCCTCTCTATTTGATTGGAGGTTTTGGGTATTTGCGCGTGTACGTTTGGACGTGTGCCCTGGCAAGACCGTGGCAGTGAGGAACTAGAATCACATGGCCATGACATTAAAGAGCTGGGCCAACACACACACACAGTGCTTTTGGCGGAACGATTTGGCTGTTCTCACTTCTACAGGGTTCAGGAGAATCCCAGCTAATACCTGCTAACACTGCTCAATCTTATCAAGTGCAAAAAATCATCTAATAAGCATCCAACATTAAGAAAAAAAGATTTTTTTAAAATATCTAGCTTTAAATGCATGTTCAAAGTTTTTAGAAATGTATTTGTATATTCATGTTGATTTTAAAGGGTTTTTATATATATATATAAAAAAAAAAAAAAAAAAAAATCAAGATAAAAAGCATTTGTCTTACAAATATCATTTTAATTAATTCTTAATGTTTTTGGAGGTCATATGGCATTGTAAAAGCTCCACTGAGTCAAAATCATTTACTGACCTTGACACACAGTCATGGGGGTCTGCAGGGGTCCTCTCTATGATATCATTTCCTGTTATGTTTGTTTTTCTTTTAGCATGTTTACGCACATTGGTTGCAACAAATGACTTTGATTTGGAAAATGTTTTACATTTGTTCATAATGTTTTAACAAAACTGCTTACACAATAATAAAATATTATGCTAAACTACACAATAAGGTAATACTTGAAACTTTTTCTTTACTATAATATCAGAGCCACCCTAACCTCTCCCTCCAAAATTTGGGTAAAATGACAACATGCTCGCTATAGAACAGTTGTATTCAAGTCATTATATGTATGAATTGAATTTCTTTTTTTAATATTTTTGAATAATAGATCCAGTAGAGAAAGACAAAACAGGAAATATCAGCAGTAAGAGGAAGGAAAGCGATGAATCAAGCACTAGATAAATGTGTCGGCTCCTACAGTAGGTGCATCTTACAATATTAATTGATGTAAAAGCCATACGGCCCCCACACACAGACATCTGTGACACTGATCTGTGACACGCCACCATCTGTGATACTGCAGTGAGTGTATCCGCTATCACCGAATGTCACCAACACACCTGTCACTCAACACCACGCCCTCTGCCCCCGGCGGTGCTATGGACAGCTGGAAGGGTGTGTTGAAGTAGTGCTGCTGCTCATCTGACCGATGGACCACCTCTCCACCCCGAACCACCAAGAAGCCAGAGTCTCCCAGGTTACAGGTGTGTATCCTGTGACTCCGACGATCCAGAACAACTATACAAGCTGTGCTACTCCCTAGAGGAGACAGAGAAGAGACAAAGAATGAAATTGAGAACATAAGAGGTTACTGAACAAATATAAACTATTTTAATCAGAGTTGTGCAACAAGTTACGTAAAATAAGATAACTTTTGTTGAACGAACAGAAGTAAAACGTTTTTTTTTATTTGCACTATTACATGTGAACATAAAACAAATAAATTATACGTTTTTTTATTTATATACAAATACAACTGAAAACCTTTGTCCCCATAACAGTCATGTGACCTATATACTGTGCATGACATCATGCCCTCACTGCAAACGGGTGTCATAATGTATTGTGGCTCCTATTATGTAAGAAGCGGACAAGCAGCATGACGACTATGCAGGGTTAAATTGTTGCATGTAAAGTATGTCAGGGGGACAACAAAAAACACCAAGTTAACAAACAATTACAAGCAAAGAATAACTTCTCAGGAAAAAAAGTATTGCAAAAGTAACTTAAAGTAACATGTACATTTCATAAATCACAATCAGTAATGCTTTACAGCAATTAAACGCAAACAATAAACAACTTATTTTTACTGCAATTTTATCTAAGTTAATATTGATATATAAATATACTACTATTCATTTTTAATTAATGTTTATTCATAATATTTTAAATAATGTATTACATTTAAAATATTAAAAATGTATTAGTATACTACTACTACTACTACTACTACTACCAATCAAAAGTTTGTGGTTTTTAAAGAAATGTATCTGCATGAATAAAAGTATTAATATACCAAAGTGACAGTAAAGACATTTATAATGCTACAAAAGATTTGTTTCAAATAAATGCTGTTCTTTTGAACTTTATATTCAAAGAATCCTAATTTGTTTTCCATCAAATATATTAAATCAGCACAACGGTTTCCAACATTGATAATAGACATAAATGTTTCTTGAGCATCAAATCAGCATATTAAAATGATTTCTAAAGGATCATGTGAAACTGAAACTGGAGTAATGATGCTGAAAATTCAGCAGGAATAAAATATTTAACATATATTACATAATATTACTGTTTTTACTGCATTTTTTATCAAATAAATGTGGCCTTGTTGAGCATAAGACTTATTTTAAAACATGAAAAAATGAAAAACATGAAAAAATCTTACAGACCCCAAACTTCTGAATGCTATAGTACATTTAAAAATTAATGATTCATAAATGCTATAAAAGTATTGTTCATTGTTAGTTCATGACACCTAACATGTTAATTGACATTAAAAATTAACCATTTTGTAAAGTTTTACCCTATTCTTTTAAAAATAGCATTTCTCACCGATCAGTTTTTAAGTTTAACGCTAAAAATAAACTCATCTCACATTAGGTGATGGTCTCTAAGTTAATCACTTAACATAACCTTTACTTCTCTTGATCCCCGACTAAAGCCTTGTGGTCCAAGCGACCTTGTCTTGGAAATGGTCACCCACAGACCTTTATCGCTCCACATGCCTTCCCAAAATAAAAGGAGGTCACTTTAAAAGAGGCAAACAACTCAACAAGACGAAGAGCATGGAGTGACATTTCTGACAGCCCTTGATGTCAGGTTTCAGCAAAAAAGATGACCGGTTACGTGCTTGGTAATCCAACGCCCTGTTCAAGAATTTAACTTAGTCTGTGCTCTTAGTGTTACATCAGAAACACGCAAGGTTAAAACCGCATCCGGACCATTTGTTAACTTGAAGTTATCTTAATAAAACAACAATATTTCTGCAGTTTATTATCTTAGTGAATTTCTTTTCATTTTTGTTATGCCATGACAACACTGAATGGAATTTCCCATTACAAGAGCAAGATAGTTTAAAATCACCTGATAAACAAAAAACACTGTTACATAACTTTAAGATATTTCAATTTGATATTTGACAGAAATTTTAATTTTTTCCTGACGAGACCTTTGTAAAAACATCCATTAGGAACATTTCTGAATAAAATCTTTGCCTACTGATGTTAGAAGCAGGACAGTTCAGTAAAATATGCTTAAAATATATTTTATTCAATGCTGGAATGAATTGATAAAATAATTTAAAACTGACTATTTTATCCAATATTTGAGCATGTTTTTATGGACACTGTACAGCTGGAGCGCGCTTGGATTGGTTTGATCGCTCAGACTGACAGGTCTTGATTTACTATTCACCATAGAAAAAGAGCGCACAGCTGAAACAGAGTTGGAAGATCACTCAGGACCTTATTTTTTGTTGTTTTTTTCTATGTTCTTTTATTGATGTATTGATGTTTACACAAGTAGTTCTCGTGTTCAGTAAAATCACTTGTTTGGAGGAGTTTTTTTGGACCCTTGGTTAATTAGAAAATAAAAGACTAGCCTGTTAAATCCATTGCATGCCTTAAAAACATGAATACACTTAGAATATTTTACGACGCACACGCATCATTTCATGTGTCTGGTGCGTGTGCTTTGCACATGAGCCACACATGCCTCAAAACTATGCACTCTAATGATGACCTTGCTTAATTGACCATTGATAAATAATTTAATCGATAAAATGTTCGACAATTAACCACTTGTCAATTAATTGTTAGCATCCCTACTTGGAAACTAACTGAAATAAAATAAGTTGACGCACTAAAATTACTAAAACAAACAAAAATAAAAGCTGAATAAAATAAATAAATAAAAATGACAAAAGCACATAAAATCACTAAAACTAAACCTACAGTTAAAACAAAAACTCAAAATGTAAATAAATAAAAATAAAAGCTAATTCAAAAATATTAATAAACTCTATAGTAGAACACAAATAATCAAATAAACAAAATCTGCAAACATTTTTTTTCTTGACATTATGGAGGAAAAAAAACTGGACAAGAATCAACACTCCACATCACGACGCAAGGTCTGTGAGTCATCCTGCAGCAGTTTAATGCATTTATTCTATAAAAGCGGCAGCGAGTGTGTGACTCACCGTATGGTTATTTGGCGTATGTGTGTGGATATAATCTTACCCAACAGTGGTACTTTGTTCTGCAGGAGTTCAAAGTAACCGGAGGTCAGGATGCCCACGGGGCTGCTGGGAGTGAATCGGCCTTCCTTCACGAGCCGTTCGCACGTTCTCATCAGTGTGGCGGAGAACTGAGATGGGTCCACGCCGTAATCCCTCCAGCCCCCGACGCCATCTGCAACACCTGAGACAAAAAGAGTCAGACCAGTGTTAATTTCCTTAAACCTGATGGCTTTAACACCTAATTTCTGACAATCAGATGAAAAGGAAGGAAGAGATGTCAGTTTTTGATACTGCAGAGACAGATGGCAGCTGCCACAAACCTCCTTCCTGACCTACTGACTGACTAGGCATTGTGATGGTAATGCAAAACGGCCTTCTGCTACAACATGTCTGACGCCTTCATTCAACAAAGAGGTTGTTAGAAGTATATCTCGTGAAGCTCTTGAACTCCTGTGTAGGATTTACTTTGAAACTACTTTAAACTTTTTTTAAATTGCTAATAAATTTCACAAATAATTACAAAGAAATGGCAAGCAAAATGTTAAATTAAATGTGAAATTTTTAAGCAGAAAAACTGTTTTATTTACAATATTGAAAAATCATTTTTTATTTTTATTATTATTTTTATTTTTTATAAAATTTGTTAAATGTTTTTTGAATAAACTAATAAACTAAATTAAGCCGTGGAACAGAAAAGTGGAACTGAAAGTGTAGCATGAATGCTTCTTTAGGGTGACAGCAAAAAATAACAGAAATAACAGGAAATAAAATAGCCATTTAACCGTGATAAAAATGTAGTAATAAAGAAAAAAACTGAAATATGATTAAAATAGAAGACCAAAAATGCAATCGAATCAATGAACCGCTGTTTTGAATTACTGAATCACCTTGCTGGGCTATAAAGGTGGGGTCACATTTATCATTCTGCAAATTTTTGCAGGCAAAATCCAGTCATTTAAATAGAAATCCACACGGTTGGGAATTTTGTATCAGGTACGAAAGTTTGTCACCCGGATTAATTTGTCGCATTTACCAACAGAAAGCTGCTTGGTTTGAAAGTGACTTCTATGTGAACTGTGCTTCATACATCACTATGCTACAAACAATGGACCTTTTTTTGCCCACAAAATTGTACCAAAATTTTACTAATGTGACAACACCTTAAGGCTGTGTTTTTACACATAAAATACTGTGGTGCTGTGTTTTGATGCGCTACACTGCGACTTTCCTTGTTACTGGAAAGTTCCACTGTTTTGAAAACGGCTGAGATACTGTCACACTGCTGAAAATGTTGTTTACTTTTAGGTAGTCACTCCTCTACCCTGATACTGTGACATCTTACTCTGACTACATATTGTAACCACACACGCGGAGAATTAAGAGGTTGCATGGGCTCAAAAGGAGATCCAGGCTCAAAAGGAATGAGGGCCGACTTATCAGAGTTAAACATGATTTAGAGCAGCACAAATCAAGCCAACATTAACATCTCAATGGAGCTTTGCAAACAAGACCAACTGTTCATCACAAGACTGCAAACACACTGGCGTTAGAGTAGGAAACAATCCTCAAAGCGCAGGCAGAATGTGAAATTATAACTTGGCGTATACTGTATTATAACACTTTGCAGGAAGAAAGTATTGTCATATGATACCACTAGGGTTGCAAAGCGGTGGAAAAATTCTGGTAAATGTCCGTAAACTTTCCATGGGAAGTTAAGTTGGAAAATTTTGGAAATATTCCAAGTAACTGGAATTTAAGGGAAATTTGGGGTAACTTATACAAACATTTTGTTAGGTCATAAGCAGACATGCATGCAAACTAATACAAATTTTTGACTCTGTGAGTAGAACTTTAATCAATTCTTTCATTGAACAAAAAAAGCATGAATGTTGAATAAAATAAACATATTCCCTATGACCAACCCCCCCAAAATGTCCCATTCATAATGTAAAATGAGAGCATCCCCCTTCCCCCCCCCACACAAAAACGGTCCCATTATGGCTAACCTGCAATTTTGCAAATTTCCACTTTATTCCCATTAATTCCCATGGAAAGTTTCCAACCTTGAAAATTCACAAAATTTTGCAACCTCACATATAGCTAGATGTCCAACAGCCAAGTCAAATATTCAGGTGAGACGAGCGATTCCATGACTCAAATCTTTATTCCACAAATGTTCGCATTTAGTTTCAGACACAATAACCTGAGACGACCATATTTACTATAGCAAAATGGCTAAAGGGAACCGCTCTCAGAGGAATCATCTATCTGTTTACACCAGCACTCTCTTGAAGGCAGATTCCACTGCTGCCATACGAGTCAGCTTTATGTATGAAAGTTCAACTTTCTCGTGACACGGTCAACCAGACAGCACATGTGCTACATCTGTACTCAACATGACAGCACATCCATACCTGCCTCTTAAAAGAACAGTTCACCCAAAAATGAAAATTATCCCTTAATTTACTCACCTTCAAGCCATCTTAGGTGTGTCCCACCTTTGTAAAGGCACTGAATAGTGCCCGAGTTTTTAAATCTCCAAAAAGCGCATCCATCCATCATAAAAATAATCCATACTACTCCAGTGGGTTAATAAATGCCTTCTGAATTGTTTTAAATACAGATATTTAAAAAATAAAAATAAAAACATTGCTTCGCTTTAGAAGGCATTTATTAACCCACTGGAGTCGTATGGATTATTTTTTATGACAGATGGATGCCTATTACCTATTATTTAATATAACTTTGTGTAACCAATATAACCGATTGTGTTTGGCTGAAAGAAGAAAGTAATATATAGTATACCTAGGATGGCTTGAGGGTGAATAAATTATTGGATAACTTTCATTTTTGGGTGAACTATTCCTTTAAATGATAGATGTGTGTATCAGCTATCATCTATTCAGGCTCATGTCATGTGGTGTGACTCCCCAAAATCTTAATGATATTAATCATCATGCTAATACTTTTTACCTTGAAAAATATATTTCAAAATATTTTGAAAATAATGATTAAGATATGTACACCCAAATGTAACAAGGTGAAGCTAAATACGCTATTATGTTTTACTTCATGGTTGCACAACATGACATATTTAGAGTCATTAAACAAGGTCATTAGAGTGAAAAACTTCTTGAAAATGGTACAAATACTTTGCAAATCCAATGAAATGAAAATTAATCAAACTTTTTTTAATTAATTAATGCTAACCAACACTGAAAAGTGTTTCATTGAACATCTCTCAACCAACTGCTAATGTGATTTCAAAGGTTCACACCCCCTTGAAACTTCAACATGAAACACTGAGAAAATAGACCAGTGCAACAAATAAACCGTCTAGCTGTTTCTTCCTGTTTCTTAAGACCAGCTCATTAGGCTGATTGTACTGGAAAGTGAAGATCATCAACTGACCTTCAAAGACTTGTGATAGTTGATGAGGGAGTTAGCTAGACTGAGTGGACAGAGACACAGACACACAATTAAAACATAATTAAGTATAAATAAGGGCAGACGATACAACCAGTCAGTCATTATTGCTAAATAAACTCTGGCAAAGGTGATCAGGACTATTATATTGGACGAGGAAATGGTGTGCAACAGTGGCCGTCCACTCTTTCAGAAGCCTTGGTTCCAAAAGTAATTTTTCAATAAATTTTTCTCATATCGGGATTTTTAAAAAGTCTTTGTTAAACCATTATAAGCCATGAATCAAACCAACTATGAGGTGAATCACAACACCAACTGTGTATTTACAGCTTCAGTGAACTACAATCCCATGAAGCATTGTCAATGACAAACAAAAAAAAGAAAGGTAGAAAAAAAAAATTATTGATTTAAATGTTGATTGCGCATATCGACCTTATTTTTCAGGTAAGAGCGGGCACGGCCATTTGTAAATTTAATGTCTCTGGCTTCCGTGTCATTCGCTTCCAGTTATTTTTAGCTGTACAAAACAACGTTATGCTGCTTGATATTAGCAAAGTGGTATTTCTTTCCATATCATTTTAATGTATTAATTGTAAACATGCTGGTTTGTTGCGCAAACAGTTTTACTGTTTACTGCATTTTGATATTCTCGCTATTTCCCTGTAGCGGCTAATAAATCTGAAGTCTCACACATTCCCAGAAAACACCTTACTTCCGCATTAAAAATATGGTGGATAAAAACAGTATATTTTATGTTTATTGCAAAATATTATTATATAAATATTTAAGTATTTCATAAGCGTACTCAATTACATCATTTGCAGCATGCATTCTCTGATTGGTGTAGATTTTTTGCACAATTATGGTTAATTTAATTTGTCACCAGGAATTTTGCTGTTAAACACAATTATTTTAAAAGTTAGAAATAAGTGTGCTGATGGCTTCAACAAAAGCATGTACCATTAATTAACAACCTCATAGCTCACAGTAGGTCTGCCTGTTAATGTTTTATAAGTTATTGTTAAAATCAATTCCCATATGGAGAAAATGAATGGGATTTTCACTTCCTAACAACCACCCAGAACATCCTAGCAACTGCATAACAACTCCTAATGCCAGCACAACTTACATTTTCCACAGAAAATACAAAAGGTATGGTATTATTAGTCAGTATATGTATTATGACCCAAGTTATGCGTAACCACAGTAATTTTAGTGCTGAACACCTGGCCTGCTGCTCACATCCTTAGTTTGTAACAAAAGTCGGTGAACCAGCACGTGGATGTAAAAGGGAACTCATTGTTTCCTTGCATTTTCTTAACTTAGAATCATTGCAATCAGTATTATTTTTTTAGGATTACTATATTAAGTTGTAGAAATACAAAGAGAATATTTCTTTGGGTCAAAGTGAGGACAATGAAACCGCCTGTGTGTGTCGCTGGAACGTGTATGCGATTAAACAACATGGCCGCCTCCATGCTCAACCATTCTGACCTTTACAAAGAGCTCCTGCACAATTTACAGAGAGCGTTTAAGACTCCTGCATATTATAATATAGAGCAATTATACACGTTTACCTCATATCGTTCTTTCAAAAGAACAAATTACTTAAAATATTAATATTAACAGTGTAAATCGAAGATATAGAGGCAAAATACACTAGATCAGGGAAATCTATTAATGTTCAGCACACTTGATCTAACATCATGTCATTTATATCCATGATTCCATGATGTAAAGGTTTTACATGGAAATGATTCTAGTTTCTGCCGCTAGTAGCGCTTCGGGGTTCAGCCTGGCATCTTTCTGGGTGAAAGGTCAACCCGGATTACCCAAGCTCATTTTGCATTAAGTTTACAGTTTATGTGATATATATAATGTATAATCGGTTGCCTGGCTGCTTCTTGTTTAAGAAAAGTGTGTTAAATCTACCAGCGCGATCAAGAAAATCGCAAAGATTCAAAAAGAGGGAGGTTATTTAAGGTGAGGGCTGGACTAATCGTCCCTCACACCCCCTCCATCATGAAATGAGTGCTGACATTAACCCGTGAAGGTCATTTTCATAGTTAAAAGCCCCAAAACAAGTGCATATTTGTGATAAAACAACGTATACAAATGTCATATGTGATATGTATCGCACTGAATTTTGGTGTCAGGCATGTATGATCACTCACCCAAGACATCCGCGGACTTGTGCCGGGCAATGAAGCAGGCATCATCGCCGTAGCACATGCCTTTCTTCAGGATCCCCTTCCGAAAGTCCTTCCCAAAGCCGCAGCTGGCCGTGACCAGGCTATAGTCTCTGCCGTCCGTTTGCGAGAGTCCGCCCAGGACAGCCCTGGCAACGATCCTGCCATAGGAAAGTACCGATAACATCCCCCTCTGGTATACGGTAAGCGTGTACCTGCCGAGCCCGTCTCCCGTCTCTCTAGGATCCGCGCGCGAGTGCACTACCTGCGCCTCTGTGATCCAACATTCGGCTCCGCTCGCCGCAGATAAACCAAACAAGCCAAACCGAGCCGGTTTAAAAGTGATACGAGGGTCCTTTCTTCTTTAGCCTACTGAATGCTGGACACGTAAAATATATGGTTCTTTTATGTCTTGGCGGATTTAACAGACAAAGTTCCTCCAGTACACTCCATCCTATCCAACATCCTCTGTACTCGCTCGCATTCTCAGTCACCAGCGCCCGTGTTCCGGAGACAAGCACATACGGGCTCTGAGGTCATATGACTCGCTGCGGTGACGTCAGTGCGTAGTGGAAACCCAAGGACGTAGTGGAAGAACATGTGCTGGAGAGTTTTAATTTAAGCTGAATATTAATTACTCTTGCGACCTCTGTGAAGGTCTATTTTTCCATTGCATACAATACGAAACTATTCTATGGTGAATTTAATCAAGATAAACAGTTTATAGTTATCTTTTACAGTCGTTTCACATTCATAAAATTAAACTTTGTAAACACTTGTATATTGCGCGCACACACACACACACACACACATTGTGCTGTCAAATCGATTAAACGCATCTAACAAAAGTTTGTAAATATATATGTAAATATATAATACACACATTTATATGCGATTAGTCGTGATTAATCGATTAATTAATTAGATGTGATTGGTCGTGATTAATCGATTTGACAGCACTATATTGTGTTTGACCCATGAATTTATTAAAATATATTTTACTGTATATTATTACTGTTGTACATATATTGTGTGTGTGTGTGTGTGTATATATATATATATGTGTGTGTGTGTGTGTGTAATAGCTTGTAATAAAAATATTAAATATTTTTATATCAATAAAACATAAAACGTAATAATAAAAACGAATAATTATATATATATATATATATATATATAGGTTTTTATTATCACATTTTATGTTATATATACTATGTATAATTTTGTTTATATATAAACAAAAGTATACATAGTAGATTCGACAATTTCTTGTTGGATCACGCTTTGCATAATTAATTATCAAAAGAGTATGACATTCTGAGATGTTATAACCAGGTAGACAGTTTGACCCATGAATTTTTAAAATTATATTTTACTGTTATGTATAGATGAACCACAGAAATCAGCTTGGTTTGGATTTTAATGGCATTTTGCAGCCTCGCAATCCCACAATGCATTTCATTTCCTAGATACCAATGACAACGCGCTGTAACCAAGCATGGCGGTGTTGTGTTGTCTTATTATTCTGACATATTTAGAAACCGCGCTCTGCATTGAAGACACGAACACTACAGGAAACATTAATGTGACACTCAGAGACACAAACGACACGTCTTCTGGTCGAGATGAATCGCTTAATTTCACGGAGCCGGGAGACAGTTCTACTCCGTCTAATTTCCCCTCTCCAACAGCCTGGACGCCCGAGTCAGTGACCGCATTCCCTGAACAGACCGAGTCTTCGGAGAGCTTCATCCCCAACGCGACCCCCGAATCCCCGCGAGTCGCCGCAACAGCACCGCCTCTGCTCGTGTCCGGTGCCCTCCCTGCCCCGCTTACCGATGGTAAGAATGTGATGCCTTACTAATCTCACCAAAACGGTGTGCTTGTTTACTCGTTTCAGTCTAACAGTCCATTTTCCCTTTAGTCGTTAAGCTGTGTCCGTGCAACCTGCAGAATGAGCAGTGCGACATAAACTGCTGCTGTGATCCAGACTGTACAGAGGAACTGTCTCTCTTCACTGATTGCTCAGTAGACAGAGTCAGGTAAGAAACTGGAATAGTAGATGAGATTAAAAGGAAGGAGATTTAACCCTTTTCATATGAATAACTTAACTAATAAGGTGAAAGAAGTAACATTTAAATGAACATTTCATTAAAAAACGACCATTCTTTCATTGTTTATTGTCATTAAAAAACTCATCATTTAATATGATTCATAGTCATGTATTTTATCCTGATAAATGTAAAATTAAACGACTTAAAGATAATATTAATATCATTGCTCTTTTGGTCTGAACAACCTTACATCATCTTACTTTTGTTTATTTTAATTGTATCACTTTTAGTTTGCATGTTTACATTTTGTTTTCTGATTTCACCTCATGTTACATTGAGAAATGTGATTTGGTTTTGCTGAATATGGAAAAAGAAATGTAAAATAAAGTGTATATATATATATTATATATATATTATAATATATTAAATTATTTTACATTTCTTTTTCCATATTCAGCAAAACCACATCACATTTCTCATTTTAAATATGGTACTTGGTATTTATTTTATATATATATATATATATATATATATATATATATATATATATATATATATATATATATATATATATATATATGATTTATTCTAAAAATAAAGTATTTAAATAATATTTATTTATTTACTTATTTTATTATAAACCTGAAATTTCCCCTCATAAATACCAAGTACCATATTAAAAAATCACTTTTCCTGGTATTCAAATATGAGTTGAAAAGATATTCTGAGTAATAATTTATAATCTAACTCATCATTTAAATTCAGTGTTTAAATGTTGCATTATAAGACGATTTGGGATTAATTAGGACTAAAGTATTTGTGATATTGTAAGTCCTAATCTGACTTGATTTGTTGTTTGTTTTTGTATTTAGTTACTGACAGTAATAATTAAATAATAATTTTATAAAAAAGAAATCATCATGAGTTACTACCTTCTATGGTCTTTACAGTAATGACCCCAGACTGTGCAACCAGGAATCAGCCGTCTATTCCCTGAGCTCTACACAAGAAGGTTTATCTCAAGTTCAGTCCACTGTCCAGCGAGAGGTCAACCCTGATGTCTTCTGCATTCAGTCTGCTAACTGTACGGGAGTCTTCTTAAGGCATCTGAGCTATGTGAAATCTTTAGAATTAATTCTTAATTTAATTATTAAGCTCTAATACACTATTAAGCAATAATGGACGGTACATTTTCAAGGCTGTTTTACCGAAGACATCTAAGCTGTGAATTGTTTTTGCAAGAAAATGTTTTAAATCATTTTAAATTTCACTGTTGGTTCCTTTTAAGATAAAGAAGGCTTGACATTTGCAACACCAGAAGTTCCTACTGAGGAGAATTTTGACTTCCTTTTTGGCCGATTTTTGGGATTCTTCTTTGGCCGTCAGAGCATGACCAATGCACTTCAAAGTCCTGATGTGGCAAATTCGCCAGGATACCTGGTAAAATTTTTTAATATTTGTGACCCTGGACCACAAAAGCAGTCATAAGGGTCAGTTTTTTGAAATTGAGATTTATACATCATCTGAAAGCTGAATTGTTAGAATAGAACAATATTTGACCGAGATATAACTACTTGAAAATCTGGAATCTGAGGGTGCAAAGAAATCAAAATAATGAGAAAATCGCCTTTAAATTTGTCCAAATAAAGTCCTTAGCAATGCATATCCACTCACAAAAATACATTTTTGATATATTTACGGTAGGAAATTTACAAAATATCTTAATGGAACATGATCTTTACTTAATATCCTAATGATTTTTGACATAAAAGAAAAATCTATAATTTTGACCCATACAATGTATTGTTGGCTATTGCTACAAATATACCTGTGTGACTTATGACTGGTATTGTGGTCCAGGGTCACATTTGTTAAAGGGACAGTTCCCCCCCAAAGTGAAAATTTTGTCATTTGTCGTTAGTCATGATGTTCCAAATGTGTGTGACTTTCTTTCTTCTGTGACAGTGTGTCATGTCTATTTGTAATCTGGATGATTTTGTTCTGACACTTACATTAGCATCAGGTTTCATGTAGGAAACAGTGCTGGATTAGATTTAATATGATTATAACCGATCAGTGCCTGCACTGATATAAAATTTCACTCTCTCTGCCAGTGTTTTTACTTTTATCAAAAAACATTGATTTTTAAAATGTCAGGATGGTTGTTTTTCTGGAGAAGTGGAAAGCGTAACTTTAAAAGAATTGGATTACTGTATACCGCTCCCCATTTAACATGACAGCTTGTATTAATGTTCTCCTGAAGCGCACAATTTGAATTGATCACCCAATGTTTAAGCTACTTCCTCTGTTCTGCCCTCAGTATGGAGATGTCATTCAAACAGTGAATGAGGAGGGGGAGCAGGAGTTTTTCACCTTTCCTGCCGCTGCAGGCACAGCTCACTGCTTAGACGCAAACCCTGCAGGTAGACAGAACAAAAACTTTCTCTAAAGAAAATGATAGTGCATGTTTTTCATAATTTATGCAAAGTGGGTTAGAGGTTTGTTCATATAGTTTTCCTGTTGGGGTTGAACCACTTGCACCAGACTAGATCATCTTATCTGTTGGTAAACATACATTACCCTGTTATTTTACAGGATTTCTGAAGGACCAGACAAGCAGATGTATGAGGAGTTTTGATTTGGCACGTGATTGTGCAACACTTGAAGCTCTGGGCTTGAGGACTTATATTAAATTCAACATCCGTTCTGTGAGTTCGTCATCTCAGTCTTCAAACCAAAGTTTCAAAAGAGGTTTATTGACCATTTTGATGTTACTATGTCATTTAACAACCTCTGTTTTTATTCTCTAGGGAAAAAAACAGGAAGCTAAAGTAAGTGTTTTTCAGTGGAATTTCATATCATGTACTATTTGCATTTAAAGACATTAATTCTGCATTTTATCTTTACATACATTTTGTTTGTTACCTGAGGTCATTAGTGTGGAAGTGGCAGCCATTACCCTGCAGTCTTTGGAGGGCACGTGGATGCCAGTGGACCCAGCTGATTTTGCAGACTATTTTCCTGTGGTCCTGGAGTCCGGTGACATCTGCAACAATGTTGTTCTGCAGGTGTGCACATAATGCACCTGTTACTGGTATATCAGAAATCTGAAATGTATTAGGAATCATAAACTGTTTAACAAAAATCATAACTATGCTGTCAGGTGAAATACACGTTTAGGTACAGTGAAGCTGGGGAAATCCTGAATGTGTTGGCATCATTTTTGCTGGGAGCCATTAAAAGTGTCACGGTGCCCATTCAACAAGAGTTTCATATTACATTCTTACAGGTATTTATTTCCATATTTTCTTGAAATCATTTTAATTTTTTAAAATTGTATTATTTTACTTAAATAAAAATTATTTTATTTAATTTTATTTTATCAAATTAAGAAGGAAGTAATGGTTTTGTGTACATCCTTTGACAGGAGATCTCTAGCACAGCAGGGTTACAGTTTAGTGGCAATCCTGGCTATGTGGTGGGACGACCCCTTGTGGCTGGAACAAGAACAGCGGAATATCCTTTATTATGAACTTTTGGACAAATGTCAAAATTCACTAATTTAGTCCTTTAAAAAAAAAAAAAATATATATATATATATATATATACACTACCAGTCAAAAGTTTGGACACACCCTCTCATTTAATGTTTTTTCTTTATTTTCATATATAAATGAAGGGTTTTTCCACCATGGTCCACAAGTTAATTTATTATATACAGTAATCATTTGTGTATTGGTAGAATTTAGAACAGTCATTATTAATATTGTTTAATGTTATGATAATCCATAGTGAATTTTTTTTAAATTATTATTTATTTAGAATTATTTCAAAAGTGTGCAAGTGTTTAATTTCCATAATAGATTTTAATAAATAAATGCAAAGCCTATCATGTATCCAAGCATTCACCGTTGTGGTACAGTCCTTGACCCATTTTACTGGGATAGTTCAGTCTGCTGACCCAAAAGGATCACTTACTATCCTTCAAAACTCTGTGAATCAGGATTGCTTGCTTGGTTCTTCTCAGCGCTCCCCTGTCTTATTTGGGATTGACATGCTATCAGGCTGCACTCTGAAGTAAGAGGCTATTGTAATAATGATTTGTGTTTTGATGAATTAGACAAGCATTGTCCAACAACCAAGTATGTAATATTAATCATTACCATTGAATGTACATTCATGTCCTCCCTTCCTGTAGGCTGTCTGATGGGGTTAATTGTTCTCTGATATCTGAAGTCATTTTATGGGCGCTAAAAGGGCAGAGCTTCCCCGATCACGTGGCCTCATTTGGGAACTCCCTGCCTCAGAACCCCTCGGACTGGGTGCCAATACAAAACCAAACAATAACATCGGTAAACGGCATACCTATTTTAACTTTGTGTGGAGTGGAGAACTCATGCTGAAGTTCTCATATTTTGGGAATTTCTTTATAGAGAAGTGTCTAAGTTAGGGGAAATGTTGACATGTACATAACTTGACATAACTTGGTTTGGCGGTCACCATGATGATGCAAAGCTGATTTGTAAATGACTGTTTACAAGCTTGCTTCATTTTTATGGTTTACCAAGGGAACACAGGCTTGCAGCATACCACTGTCTCACCATCTTGAAGTAAAATGGACCAAGTATGGAACCTTGTTGAACCCCCAGGCTCAGATTGTGAGCATCATGGAAACAATCATTACTAACACCAGCAGTTTGGTAAGATAATAAACCAGAACATTTTTCATGACTTTAAGCCATTTTGTAAAACTTATTATTTATTAAAACACAAGCCTATTTCTCTCATCACAGTTAAAATTACCTGGACAGTCAACATACAGTAGATGCACGTATAGGCCCGGTTTCACAGACAGGGCTTAGCCTAAGCCAGGATTAAGCCTTAGTTCAATTAGGGCATTTAAGAAGCTTTTATAAACGTTCACTAGAAAAAAACATTACTGGTGTGCATCTTGAGACAAAACAATGGCATTGACATATTTTAAGATCTGTCAGTACAAGTTACTTTCAGTTACAACAGCTCAAACATGCATTTTAGTCTAGGACTAGCTTAAGCCATGTCTGTGAAACTGGGGGAAAGTGTTTTTAAACTTGAAGGGAATATTTTTTTACATCTCTACCACAAAAGCATGGCTTTACTCTCATTTTTAGGTCTTTCAAAAAATCACTAAAGATTTTATGTGAAATCAGGGGCCAGTTGCATAACATAACCACCATGTTAAGACTGTGTCATCAGTCATACTTTTTGGATTCAAATTACCTACCTTTTTATGTATGTAACTGATTTTGAAAAGTTCTGACCAGTCTTGGAAAAATAAAATGAATGACTAACTTGTAAGACTAGTCTGAACAGTTAAAGCAACTTGCCACAGATATAACGTTAACATTGGAACCAATGTTCTTTGTTTAGGCCTTTCTTACCAGTACCAGTGGTCTACTGTCGGTCACAAGCTCAGTGAGTTTTATTGATGTGTCTGCACCAGCCAGTCCAGGATTCAAAGTTCCTCCTACAATTGATGCCAAACTGCCCTTTGACTTTTTCTTTCCATTTGTATAATAGAATTTTTCAGTATCTCTCTTGTCAACAGCATGCAAGTAAGACCACTCATTTTGGAACAATGTTTCTCTGTCCATTCTCAGGTCTTTTTTTTTTTTCTTCAGAAAAAGGTTGTATATAGTGTAAATTGCCTAGTCATGTTGTAAATAATGTGCTGATTCATATTTTTTTTAAAAATAAAGAATACTTTCATACCATTGTACTGATCTGAGACTATACAGTATATATAGTACACAAGCACACATTATATACATAATGTGTGTTTGAACAATTCATTACAATATGCACACAAAGAGAAATGAACATTCATTGTTACATTATTTACTCAAAATTCACAATGAAAATGTGTATTCATTGTAAAATCTGTTGTTAAATGTTTGAACTGTTACATTAGTGAAATACCACTACTGCTAAGCCAATTCATCAACCAGGTAGATATGTTGGTCTATCAATATTTCATCTCTTTCAGAAAACAGTATTTATTGCATAGCTTTTAGCTGCTCAAACACGTTGACATTTAGAATGAGAAAAACATTAAGAGAAAAACATTAAGAGAAAGGTGCAGTTCATATATAAAACAGCAAAATAGTAATTCAGAATAAAAATCAATCATATCTATTGAGTTTAAAATTCCAGTATATACCTTGTGCAGTTTATAGATTTCCCCCCTTTTTTTAATTTGACCTACATGGGTCACTGGCTTTAATAACCATCTGCCCTTATTTGTGCCACTAAAGATCTGCCAGATTGAGACAATTGTTGAGTGACAAACACATAACACAGTAACATTAACTTCTTCACGTTTCATATGGCATGAACAGACATGATTAGTCTTAAACTCATTCCCATGTTGTGATGTGTTTAATGAATAACCCTGGAGCGTCAAAACTCAATGCTGTGCTGTTTTAAGAGAACACGAATCCTGGCGTTTTCTTCATTCTGTTGAAAGATTAAATTAATAGATTTAATAATTAATGCAGTTAAATCATTACTAATGTTAAGGAAGAGCTACTCACCATTTTTGTGTTCTGCTCTTTAAGTTCATTGACTTGATGAACAAGGTTTTCATTGATCTCCTTTAGTTTCTGAACTTTGTGATGGGCACGATTTTTCACCGAGATCAAGATACCTATAAGATAGCAAACAAGAAAGAAAAGACAAGACAAGAACATTTTTAAGATAATAGCGTGCACCAGCAGGTTCCAAAAGTAGAACTACCTTTAAATTTTGTCTGTAGAGATACAGATTTTTAGTGATAATGTACATAAATATAATTAATTACTTAAGTAAAATGGACCAAGTACAGAACCTTGTTGAACCCCCAGGCTCAGATTGTGAGCATCATGGAAACAATAATTACTGATACCAGCAGTTTGGTAAGTTAATTTTTCAACTTTCAAATGTTTTTCACGAATGTTTTATTTAGTTCATTAATTAATCAAATACATGCCAATAATTTTATATTTTACTTATGTTTCTGACTTGATCACATTTGCAATAATTATTAGGATGAACAATTAATTTTCTCATTAAAGAATTTAAGTACACAGTCTTGTCTCATACTTTCATATATTTTTTTAAAAAATCCAAAATGAAGTTTGTAATATTTAGGTGTTTTTTTGTTTTTTTAATCCCTAAAAAAGAAAATTAATGGGGAAAATACATCCAGATCTCTATTGCCTGGGTAAAAATCATTCCCGTACCATTAATGATCCTGGCCACTCTCCACAGCCTGAGCAAGATCAGAAGCCCCATGGCATCAAATGCATCTTCCTTCGATATATATACAATATCCAGGATGAAGGATACCACCACCACAATTCCATCAAACACCTCGAACTTATGGTGGAGGAATTCTAGGCGATAGGCATAGATTTTTCCAGACAGCTCCACCATGAAGAACGTGAGAAGGGCAAGGCTGAGATAGTGGAATACCTGGAATGATGATAGGAACATTTGGATAGTGGATAATCACAAAATAATCGCTGACATGTCATATTTCTGTTGACACATGACACATTACATCCACATCTGTTGCTGACTGGGCTTCTAAAGCGGACTCACCTGCGGGGCGATTCTGTGATGATCTGCTTGAATGATAGACAAGTCAATAAGCAACTCGCATAGAACGAAAATGGCATCCAGGACGACCAAGCACACAACAACAATCTAATCAACAAAATAATAGTCCAAAGTTACGTTCATTTATATAAACAAAATTTTAAATCTATGTACGTATACATACATATAAGTATATCAACAGTGTAATAATTTACCTGAAACCTCTCTGTTTTGTAGAGGCGGCGTAGGGAGTCCCTGAAGCTGACCTGTTCCAAGTGCTGCCCTGTGGCGAGCTCTACGTCTTCACTGACGTCGTGCGGTTCCTCGTCGTGCCACTGGGCGGCGGTGCTTTGCTCATCACCCACCGCTGTGAAATGCTTCAAATAACGGGACATTTTCCTCAGGGGTCATGAGTTGAACGCTAAACAAATGGAACAGCACCTGATTGTGTATTTGATTCAGTATTTAGATTTGTGACTGTCTTATTGTGATCATGAAGACGGCTTAAACCAAATGTTGTTGTGACCGGGGCTGGTTGTCACACTTTTACTCAAGTAATTATTATTTTAAAGTAAGTTTATGCAAGCACAATCTTGTTTATAAAACAAACAACAACAAAAAAACATTTAACTCTAAAACTATGACAAGAAACATACAATTGACTGTCTACTAGCAGGGCTAATTGTTGTCATAACCATTCCAGGCGTAATTTTAAGCAACATTAAGAGAAAATATTAAATAGTATTAGCAATTAATGAAACAGCAAAATGTAAACAAACAGTAGCATAGCCTATAGAAAAAACAAATATAATCAATCATAAATTATAGATATTAGTTTCTTTGTATGTTACCCAACAGCAATAGCCTACATACAATTTTGATGATACTGAAATTATGGTTTGGATGACTGAATTCACAAAAATTAAGAGGCAAACACGTGTAGGATAATCATATCATAAATAGACTATGCATAAAAAGACAGTTCTCGCCACTTTAAATGGCGTTTCAGTATTCAAATTTTAGGCTTGAGGTAATGTTTTGCATGCCACCATCTACAAAAATCTTCAACAGAGGTCTTATTTTAAGAGACAATTTATACAACAAAAGTGTAGCACATCTGACTACACAAAATGCCAGTTTATGGCTATTTTTCTGTCTATTATGCGACACAGTCGACATGCATCATAAAACACTCACTTTTCATCCGTGACTTGAGCTATAACTCGTGATTTCCTGTGACATTTTAACATTCAAAGTCAACGAATTTTTCACGTAAACTGTTTACGAGTGACGACAATTAAATGTAAGACAACGACAAGACTTTAATCTGGTCATTTTAATTTTTGATTTCACTTAAATACGACAGTAGCATTTAAAATTTTCAAATTATTCAGTCAATCAGACAATTTAACGCGCGCTCAGTTCAAAAAAAGCGAAAAGTTACAGAGCACCAAAATAATATTTAACGTTACCTGTTATGTTGCTGAAACGATGTTGCTAATGGCTAACGCAGCATTTTTTCAGGAGCAACAATCCGTATTCTGTGAAAAACTTTGACCCTAAACTCCGCCTCTACTACAGTCATGAACGTGATCCTCTGCACAGGATGCAGTCTGAAGGAAGTGACATGGAATATCTTTCCCAAATCCTTGCACATTTTTGGGGGATATGCACGGGACACAGTGGCACTGGCTTTATGAAGTGCTGTCTTTCTATCTATCTTATGTCTTTCTTGGCTATCTGACTTTTCAACTTTTTAAACTTAAAAATAATTAACTTTTCATTAAAGCTGCAGTCCGGAACTTTTTTTGGTTAAAAATTATCCAAAGTCAATTTTTGAGCAAGTACATAACCAGCCCGTGTTCAAAACTATCTCCTTATCTTAGCTCGATTCACAACGGTAAGCTTGTAAAAATGTTTTATAATAAGAGCGATCTGGTGGATTTCCGCGGGAAATTCGAGCATGCAGCAGTTTGTCTTTGCGTCATTACGTCACGTCTGTAAACAGAAAGGAAGGAGTTCCAGCTATTAGCTAAATAATATAAACTTATCAATTTTGATGGCGGATTGTAATCCAGAAAGGTCCAAATGACAATCATCAGTGACAACTGGAGATTCACCCGTAGTCAAAAGCAAAAGACTTCAGACTGTGGAGTGGCTACATAAATTTAAATCAACAGGTAATACACTAGTAGCTAATACACACTAAATACACATAGTCAAGCAATGCTGATGTTGTTATCATTAACTATTTGAGAACAAAGTATAACAGTAATAATAATTTGCACGGTTCGGCGTGATCCGAGCTAAGCGATCGTTAGATTTAATCATCATTGGCAGCGCAATTTATTGTAGGCCTAATGCTTTTTTCCTCAGTTGGTCAGAACAAAAGTGACAGACATGTTACTTACTTGTTCAGCTGATATTTTCCAGTGAAAATTCTTATTTTGGTCATACTTTAAAGACGTAGAATCTGATTCTGAAGTACAGTATCTATACCGGTGCAGTGACTGACAGCAAACATTAGATTCATCCGCTGAGAAGTCGTGCCGATGCACAATGCACGTAATGACAACAATTCCGCATATGACTGCAATTGCCGGTTTCAAACAGAGATGGCGACAAAGAGGAAAAATGCCGGACTGCAGCTTTAAAACATCCAAATTTGTTTTAAACTATAAATAACATAATTTCAGTACTTCATAAATCCATTTCCACAGGGTCCCCCATGCATAGATAGATAGATTGATTGATTGATTGATTGATTGATTGATTTAATCACCCTCATGTCGTTCTACACCCGTAAGACCTTCGTTCATCTTTGGAACACAAATTAAGATATTTTTGATAAAATCCGAAGATCTGCATTGACAGCAAGATAATTAACACTTTCAAATGCCCAGAAAGGTATAGGCCTACTAAAGACATATTTAAAACAGTTCATGTTACTACAGTGGTTCAGCCCTAATGTTATGAAGCAGAGGTGGGGGACTCAAGTCACATGACTTGACTCGAGTCAGACTTAAGTCGCACATTTAAGGACTTGAGACTTGCTTGACAAATATTAATAAAAGACTTGACTTGACTTTGACTTGACATTCATGACTTGGACTTGAGTTAAATGACTCGAAATAACTTGTCTTTTGTTTAATAAATATCTGTTTTTGAACGCACCGCAACCTAACCACGTGACGCAGCAGGCAAGCAGAGAGAGCTATTGTGAGCTCTCTCATGGACAGAGCATGCAGTCGTGACTGAACATGGAAGGCGCTACGCCAAGAATAATTAAGTAACAAAATAACATTTTGGACATGTTAAGAGTTGACTTTGAATTGGTTTTGTGTTCATTAAAAAGAAAATTGGGTTAAAATCAGTGCTGTCAAATTAAAATTTAACGCGTCAAAAATATTTAATGCAAACGCAGCATCCGTTTTTTCTGTCATCCTTTGGCTAGCATTACAATATGATCAAGCTCTTATTCATGCAAATGCTTTTAAACCATTTAAGCGCGCCAAAAGAGAACGCACTGTCTATGTCCTGTCACACACACGACGCACAGAAAGACGCGCGCAAGAATGTACACTTTAACGAACAAAAACACACCCAATAATGCCAAAAATGTCAGTTTTGTCGAGTATCCTCATTAGAGCAGCCTTAAAAAGTCTTAAACGAAAGTAAATAGTTGTGAGAAAGTGGGACGCGCGTGAGATCCGAAGATAATCATTTAAGATAATCAAAAAAAAAAAAAAAAGATAACAGAAAAAAATTATCACATTTAATTTTTTGCAAGTGCAATGCATTGTAAATGGTTATTCACTGTTTATAAGGAAATATCTTTTTTTTTTTTTTTGCAATAGCACTTATGTGTACAGTGTGTAATAATTGGTCTTCATTGTTAGACCTATGGATAGTTTATGGGGATGCATATAAATGTATTGTATACACATACACACACACACACAAAAGAAAAAAAAATCATACAGACTTGCAAACCCAACCATGCATGCACACACAAAAAAACTCAAACTTGCAAACAAACAATACACTTTTCACTTTTGCACACACACCCAAATATTAATGAATCACACTCAATCAAATCACCTCTCTCTCTCTCTCTCTCTCTCTCTCACTCACTCACTTACTCACTCTCTCTCACACACACACACTCACTCACAAATAAAAAGAAAAAACAATCAAGTTTACAAACATGCACATGCAAACAATACACTTTTCACTCATACATATGCACACATTCATTTCTTTATTTTCTATTGTATTAACAACTCAGCTGTATGTGGACACCTTTTGAGTGGAAATGCACATTGCAATTTTTTTGTTGCAAATATTCATATTCTATAACTACTGTAGTTTTATTTTAATATAAATTCAGTTAAATCATCAATCAACTTTTGTATGACTTGCCAGTGACTTGTTTGACTCAAACTACGACTTGACTTGAATTGCTTGACATAAGTCAGTGACTTGACTTGACCTGCTTGATTCTCACAAAAATTGACTTGGACTTGCTTGAGACTTGAAGGTTATGACTTGAGACTTACTTGTGACTTGCACATGTGCGACTTACTCCCACCTCTGTTATGAAGAGACAAGAATACTGTTTGTGCGCCAAAAAAAAAAAAAAAAAAAAAAACTTTATTCAACAATATCTAGTGATGGGCGATTTCAAAACACTGCTTCATGAAGCTTCGAAAATTTACGAATCTTTTGTTTCGAATCAGTGGTTCGGAGCACGTATCAAACTGCCAAAGTCATGTGATTTCAGTAAACGAGGCTTTGTTATGTCATAAGTGTTTCGAAACATTTCGAAATTTCAATGGGTCGAACCACTGTAGTCACATGAAATATTTTAAATGATTTAAATATGTCTTTTGTAAACCTTTCTGGGCATTTGAAAGAGTTAATTATCTTGCTGGCAATGGAGGCATCACTGAGCCATTGGATTTCCTCAAAAATATCTTAATTTGTGTTCTGAAGATGAACCAAGGTCTTACGGGTGTGGAACAACATGATGGTTAGTAATTAATGACAGAATTTTCATTTTTGGCTGAACTAACCCTTTAAACAGCATAGACACTACTGAGTTTGGGCCCTCCTAAAAAAATTGAGCAACCAAAAATTTTTAATTTTAAGAAAAATGACGTAGAGGCCAGCAGGACAATGACCCAAAACACTGAATAACAAGAGAAAATGGCTTGAATCCAAAGTAAAACTTGTGGTTTGACTTAAAAGACCACAGATGTTCTTCATTTAATTTATTTTTATCTTCATGTTGTTCGAAACCTGTGTTTTTACTCCATTGAAAGAAAAAAAAATGCTTTTAAAAAGTGCTTTTTGTACATACATTGAAAGTCAATGGGTTGCAAAATTGTAACTTTTATTCAGACTAAACTGCCCTGTGCTTCTCTATGTTTAAGCACACTTGTTACCAAGTTACAGCACTAAATGAATGAATGAACCAGCCAGTGTCCCCCTCTGAATGCCACGGCTCCCATATCTCACATTTTGTAGCAAACACACTGGCTGGAGATCAAGTAACATACATTAGCCAATTCTGTGGTTGACCTTTGAAACTCTTTACAGCCTGTCAACATTTTATTCAGCTTCAGCCCGAGTTCCCTTTCTCAAGAATGTGAAATGCTTTGTTGATTTGTACACCCTATTGATTATATACAATATATATTTATGTTGTTTGTTGGTAGTAAATTACTGGGTGCGTGACAAAAATGTCAATCAAGTACTGTTGAACTGAAAGGGCAGAAGCTCATTCTCAGTACAATTTTCTTATAAGTTTATGGATGAAAATGTTTAAGGAAGATGGCAAATTTTGCCTTTATATCACTAAATGGAGAATCCTGGGGGTACTTTTGCCTTATGCTGAGCAACATTTAAATGATTTTTAATCAAAGCAAGCTTCCTTTATCATTTCTTTTAATACAAGTTCAATAAAATACATATTTTTTGATCGTCAAGCACTTTGAATACATAAAAAGGCAGCATTTTGCTTACGGATGGCATAACCTCACTGTAGTAGTCCTGTAGATATTACTTCCAAGTGTCCTGCGATGTCACTTTGCTGGCCATTAGGAGGCGCTGTTTAGCTATTGAATTGAGAAAAAAAGTGAATGAAAGAACTTTTCATTGCTGTTCTACACATTGTTTCCAGTTTAATCAGTATAGCATTTACAACAACAAATGTCATGCAAATTTTGCTGCCAACTGTTTGCTTTAGAAAATATAGATCTATCTACAGATTAGTCCATGAAAGCACAAACTACCATCGAACTTGATCCAAACAGGGTACAACCCAAAATACACTTCAGCAGTATGGGATGAATAGCTTCAACTGTTCGTTACCCCGTATGAATGGGGTGCATACAGACCAGTCCAGAGACCCGAACTCAGTGAATCTGTTACTGTGTAGATTTTTTTTTTTTTTTTTTTCTTAGTAAGTAATAAACCAAGGATGCTTGAATAATTTAATAAATAATAACGGAATAATTTATTGGGCATGCTATTCAGTATTTCTGACTAGCAGAATGGAGTGAATACGGAACTCTCTTAAAGGGACACTCCACCCAAAATGGAAAATTCTCACATTTAGGCTACTCACCCTCATGCCATCCCAGATGTATGACTTTCTTTCTTCTGTAGAACACAAATGGAGATTTTTAGAAAAATATTCCATCTCTGTGAGTTCATATAGCTAATGCAAGGAGATGGGCAAAGTTGACTCTTCAAAAACCACACTAAGTGAACGGTAATCCATAAGACCCCTGTAGATGAATCAATGTCTTCTGAATGAAAGGTCTGTGAGAGAAAAATACTCATATTTTAAACTTTTGAAACTATAAAACGTCACTTCCGGCCACTGTCAACATTTTGTGAAGCTTGAAAACTCAAGCACGGATGACGATCATCACTTCTCACAATTCACAACCTGCTTACATCTGACATTTCATTATATGAACATACAATATTTCTTATCATCTGAAGAAAGAAAATCATTTTTCTGGGATTGCATGAGGGTGAGTAAATGATGAGAGTATCTGGGTGGAGTATCAGGTATCACATTAGTGAAATTTCAGTACAATTTGCAGGCAAAAAACAAG
Organism: Hypophthalmichthys nobilis; assembly: GCA_037950665.1. Classification (NCBI taxonomy): domain Eukaryota; kingdom Metazoa; phylum Chordata; class Actinopteri; order Cypriniformes; family Xenocyprididae; genus Hypophthalmichthys; species Hypophthalmichthys nobilis. Next base: position 19,934,021 of record CM075476.1, on the reverse strand, counting down.
CAAAGAGAAAATGTACCAAATTACTATATTACTACACTATTGTCAGTAATCTGTGCGGAAATCTTTCGCCCTCATACAAAATTACCAATCGGATGATTAATGAAATGACGTTATTTCGCCCATGTAAATTCGCTGAACAGCGGCAAATGTGACTGCACCTTTAGCAAAGTGGAAATCCGCTCCACTGATATCAGCTGTTCTGCTTGTTTTCTTGCTTGGTGACATGCAATTGATGCTTTGGAGCTATTTTCATTCGTTGAGAAGAAATATACCATTTTATTGGAAATTGAATTAGGCGATAGTACGTTACTTACTTTTTAATAGAACTATTCTATAAAAACATCAAATAGTTGCAAGGCTGTGATTACCTCCCTGTGATACTAACAGCGCTCTTGCGCTTGTGATTTGGCATCATTGCGCGTGGGTTATTTGGTTTTACTTTATAAGCAGGGACATTAAAAGAGTGCAGGGCAGAAATTAATATACTGATGAAGCGAAGAAACTGTGGCTCGACGGAATAAATACTGCAGATAAATAAGTTTCTCCTCCCAGAGAAGCGTCAGGAGTGTGTCGGATTCGGCTGCAGGTAACAACGCACCCTTTATGTGCACGTTGGAGGCGGAGGCAGCTCTGGGGCGGGGTGGACCGGAGGATCCGGTTTCGCCGGGAGCGAAACACACAGTGGTTCACCGCTTCTCCGCTCACTCTACACCGCATGCTGTTCCAGCACACAGCGCGCTGTTCTGGAGGACTCTGATCAATGAGACACGCTGTGACATCTTTTCTCTGTTATGTTGGTAAGCCATATTCCTCACACTCATGGCAACAGATGCAGACTAGAAGCATTGGTGGTCCATGTAATAGTAATTTCAGTCATTCTTAACTGTGAACAGTTATTGAACAGTAAAATAAATATGAGAACACTCGGGCTAGTTATCACATGAGGAAGTTGTCTCAAGGGCTGTATCTTAAGGGAGTGGAGTCAAATAATTGGAGTTAAACAAATAATTGGGTTCTAGCAGTGGTTTTGACCTAGTTGATTTAAACCATCCTAAATTAGCATTTTTGGAGGGATCTAATTCTGTCCTCCAAAGCTATAATTACTTATCTACATCTTTTTGTGATAGATGTAAACAAGTCAACACAATTGAAACACATGGGCATCTGTATATTGAAGAAAGGTTGAACTCTGTCACATGTTTTTTTTTTTTTTTCTTCAACATTGTACAGTTTACTAATTATAGTAGGCCTAGTTGTTGGTCATATTGACATTTTACTTGTTTGCCATTTCATAATTGTTTTACTGTTTTTGCTGTAAAGCCTTTTATAGGCTGTTTAATGGCAGGTTCCATTGTGATGACTTACCCTATATAGTGCGACAACATGTTCCACTATAGGATCAATACTGTGTTAAATGAACTGTATCTTTCTTGTGGGGAAATGTTCGAAAGCTTGTTGTAGCCAAGTGTATATGTGGCTATACAGAAACTGACTTTCAAATATTGTATGTGCACTTGTATAGAGGAGTCAGTTTGTTCAGGTGAGTTATCTGAGCGCTGTAAGAAGGAAGATTTGAACAGTCACCTCTGAAACTTATCTAAGTGAATTATACACTACTGTTCAAACGTTTGGGGTTGGTAAGATTTTTTTATGTTTTTAAAAGAAGTCTCTTATATGCTACATTTATGTGATAAAAATAGCCTACAGTAGAATTACAGTAATATTGAGTAATATTGTGAAATATTATTACAATTTAAAATATTTTAAGTTTTCTATTTTAAAGTCCCCCGTAGTCAATTATTTTATCCCTTAAAAGTCATCTTTGATCACCAAAATGACATATTTTAAAAAAAAAAATTCAAGTGAAAAAAAATGTCTTCATGCCTTAAAATAGCTTGAATGTAACTCTACGACCTTGCCTCATTTAATATACACGGATCAATGAATATTCAAATTAGCCCCGCCTCCACTCGCTCACGCCAGCTCGGAGAGTCTAGTGTTGCTGTAGTGACAAGCAATTTGTTGTTCGTGTTGTGGATATTTAAGAAAAAAGCTTGCTTCGCTTCGTATATTCAGTTTAACAGCTGTGCAACTGAACTGCTCACATATTTTCTGACGCTTAAATTGTGTTTTAAATTATGAATCGGTAAAACACCTTTGCAAAACAGTCTGAATCCACTTGCATTCTTTTGGACTGCTCTCTCACTGAATCACCTGAAGCGACTTCTCAATAAAACAGACAGTATCGAGAGAACAAGGAGCCGTTTTCCTCTGTGAACGTGCGCTAAATGGATGTTTGACAATTTCGTTGCTTTTTGGAGATTTAAAAAAACATTCAGACGAAATCCTGCAGGCGCCCGTGCCTTCTCCGTACATGAAATAAATGCACATCCTTGAATGAGCGCGGATTTCCAGCCTATTTATTTGAAGTTATCAGGTAGGCTAATATCTATGGTCTGATCAATTTCAGAGGCGGCCACAATCAGAATTTATAATGGACTGAATAGCTCTCTCAGAACTTGGCGTGCGAGGCCACACTGACTGACATGCATGAATCACGGTCACACGCACATGCTCATAGCAATATTGTTTTAGCTATGTTTTATAGTATTCAAATATTTCGAAGGACAAAAACATTTATTTTAAAAAAAAACTTTATTGGCTTCACTTCAAGTCAGATGTCACTTTGGCGTTCTTTCACGTTCTTCATCTCAGACAGAGTCAGACAGCTGCCTGCTAACAATCAGTATCCTTACAAACGCTTTGAACAACTCAGAACGTCAGTGGAGAAAGGCATATAGTTCATCATAACATCGTAATAGACTCGCTATATTGCTAAATCTACACAATTTTTCATATCAACAGAAAATATACCGGGATAACCTGGCTTCTCTCGAGACTTTCCTGCTTTAGACCAGTCATAGTTAATGATATGCTAAAGCCTGCCGGCACGTTGTTGTGATTGGTTACAAGGTAGTCTGTGACGTCACAAACACCGCTGATTTCAAACCGCGGGTTTTAGACTGTATTTGGTTTACTGCAGTTTCAAACATAAAATACTCAGCAATGGTGCTGACTTATGAATTTGCACATGGTTTGTCTTAAAGCATATTAAAAACACTACATAGACATATAAACAACATTAAAAACTTGATTTTCACCACAGGGGATCTTTAATATATTTTCAAAAGTAATTTATTCCTGTGATCAAAGCTGAATTTTCAGCATCATTACTCCAGTCTTCAGTGTCACATGATCCTTCAGAGATCATAACATGATGATTTGGTGCTCAAGAAACATTTCTTATTATTATTATCAATGTTGAAAAAACGGTTGTGCTGCTTCATATTTTTGTGGAAACCAAGAACAGCTTTTGTTTGAACAATTAATGTTTTGTAATATTATGGGGGGTTTTTTTCTGTCAATTTCGATCAATTGAATGCGATCTTGCCAAATAAAATCATTCATTTCATAAAAAAATCTCACTGACCTCAAACTACCATTTTACTTTTTAACCGCTGTGCCGTCTGCCAAACTGAATCTGCTTCCTCTGCAACAGAATGATGGGTATTGCGCAAGGCATAGGATGTAACATTAATTAAAATAGTCATTTAATTCTTAATAGATGCTTGGTGAATTCAGCTGCTGCGTCTAGACCTAAAACTCCTTTAGACATTCAATGGCAGCTTTAAATCAAAACTCAATTTTAATTTCAGTCCCCTCTTATTTTTCCATACTGATGTGTTTGTAATAGTAATGTAATGTCTTATTATTGGGCTCTCTGATTATTTCTTCTTTTCTTACACTAATGTCTGCTTTCTCTCTCACACACATTCAAGCTTATTAATATGTACAACAACTTCCTTGGCTATCCTGGGTTTGGAATATCTGTAGCGTTTGCAGCAGTCTGTGTTTATTATACAGTATGCGGCACTGAAACAAATCAGTGCTAATTCCCTGACAATACTGGCATGCAAATTCAGGGCTTATCTAAATCTTCTAATCTAAATGGATACTGAAGGTGAAAAGTGTGTGATTTCTGCACTGCTAGAACCACCAAAACAAGACTGACTCAACCAATAGCTTGAGTTTGAAGCAGAACTGCCTGTTTGTCCAAAACGATGGAGATTTGCAGTGCAATTTGGTGTCATTAATACCACGGAAGTTACTTACTTTTTGAGGGATAGTTCACCCAACTTTTTGTCCATACAATGAAAGTCAGTGGGATCCATTCCAGTGATGTTTTGGACCCCAATCAGTTTATGGACAAAAACATTCTTCAGTATATCTTCTTTTTTGTTCCACAGAAAAAAGTCATACAGTTTTGGAACGACATGAGGGTGAGTAAATGATGACAAAATGTTCATTTTGTGGTGAACTAATTCTTTAAGTTCAGTTATTTTGTGCAACATACTCTTGAATGCTCAAAAGTACTATCATATTTATCTGCATTTACTGAGATTCTTTTGGCACTTCGTGCTCAGTTCTTTGAGACCCAAAACCAGTATGTTGTAGGTCTCCCTCTTGCTTCCAGAAGAAGAATCTGGTGTCCATCTCATGTTAAAAAGCTGTCACTATAGCCTTGCCATCCTGTTGAGGAGATTGCTATGGTGACTAGGTGTTCCTCAACTATGTGATCTCTATGGCAATGAGCGGTCCTGCTGTTTTGGGCTGAAAGAAGCATTTGGCCAATTGAGGCATGCCACAAAGCTTTAATAAAGAGAAGAAAATTGAAAATCAGGCCAACGTGTTACACTGCATTGCTAGTAAATATTATTTTTAGTTTGGGTTCATGTCTGGTTCATGTCTATTAATGTAAAAGCCTTTGTGCAATTTTTGATTTAGCATTTATTTATGCAGTATGTGATTAATTAGGCAGTGTTTGAAATTGCACACTAAATGTTAATTAGTAAATAGTGCTTTCTGTTTTTAACAATATGCAGTAGTCCAGATGGTAGTTGCATTTAAATGGATAGTTCACCCAAAAATGTAAATTATGCCATCTTTTACTGACATTCATGTTGTTTCAAACCTGTATGACTTTCTTTGTTCTGCGGAACATAAACATAAAGATATTTTGAAAATTTTTTGGAACCAAACAATAATGGACCTCATTGATTTCTATTGAATCGGGAAAAAAATATGGAGACATTTCTCAGGATATCTTTTCTCAGGTTTGAAAAAACATGAGGGTGAGTAAATGATGACAGAATTTTCATTTTTGGGTGAACTGTCCCTTAAATTCTGCGAATGTAGACCAAGTTAGTGTAGAAAAGATGTCTTTGCGTACTGCTAGTCCTAGCAGGTAAATTTGAAAGATTAATTTGCATATTAATTCAATTTAGTCTTAACGTTTTGCAATCCTACTCAAGAAAGATGGTAAAATGATATTACTTGCATTCATTCACCATGCTGGAAATGGAAAATTGCTGGATCTCTCCTCTAGCTGAATCAAGAGCCACTTGTTGTACAATTAGGCAGGATTTTCTGCTCTGTTCAAGAGCATATTTGTGTTTTATAAAGATTTCAGGGAGAACTTTTTATGAACATGTGTCCTTCAATTGTGGCTGAAATGTGGGAATTATGTGTGGCTAGTGGCAATGTGGTAAACCATGATCTGTCAGCAATCATTCTACACATTTAAATATGTTTTTTTTTTTACTTTTTATGATTCATTCTTCCATACACCCAGTCAAATGTACATCGCAATCCATTATATAGACTGCATGGAAGGAAGACAAGTGTCCTCTAATTTTCCTCCTCTGTGAGTTTTGAAGGCGTATTGTTCTTTTTTTTTTTTTTTTTTTTTGGACCGTAGATATGAAGTGGCTTGAATTAAGAGGCAGCTGGGTGTTGGAAACCTCAAGTTGGAGGGGGTGCAGATTGGCATAATGAGAGACTGTGGTGGGTTTTTAAAGTGCTGACATAATTTCAGATGTGCGTTGTTATGTGTTGGTTACAGAAGGAGTATGGTGGTTGTGTATGAAGGGGTGTGTTTAAAGACAGGATTATGTTTAAGCTAACATTAAATCAAAGTTCTCTCTATTTGAATTCCTAATTGATGTTCAAGTGTTATTTTGAATGATTAAATAGTGCGTGTTATTCCAAAGAAAAAAATGTTTCTTCATAATCTTAAAATATTACTTGCTTCTCTTTTAAAATGACTTTTCCGCTGGTGTCACCAACCCCTTTCCTACAACTAATGGTGCGATCAAGTTATGTATGTAAGATCACATTTTTGAGCTAAACGAACATGAACGCCACCAAAAAGTGGTAATTACAAGTGGGAAATTCTCTTTGAACCTCGAGTTGGGAGCATGTCAGAGAGAAAATATGAAAGATGCAATGGATGTAGTGTCTGTATTGATGAAAAATTACATTTAATTAAGTTGCATGCACAAAATATGATAGTATTGTACAATAGTATTACAATAGTATACAATGATTCAGGTTACATCACCCTCATAAATTGAGAGCATGAATCAAAAACACACACCTGAAGCACATTATTTATTTATCATTTTGTAGAAGTAGAGCCAAAAAATTTTACTGTATTTTTTTGTAGAAAAGGCACATTGCCATCTTGCTCCGACAAAACAATGACTTGAACACACGTGTCATGATATTTACAAAAAAAAAACCTCATAAACTTCCCAGTATCACACAGGACAGACTTGACCAACAGTTCATTTCAACAGAGTTTGGCATTAGCATGTTGCTAAGCTAACAATGCAATACTCTAATAAGTATAAAAATACAGACATATATTGGAGAAAACAGTATAAATTAGATACTTGATTAAAACTATTTTTTGGTTTTAAATTACTAATAAGTGTTGCACTGGAATTTCGGCAGCCTAAATATTTGGGTGAAATGGTGAAAAAAAATCTATTTCATGCAGACAATGTGGATAAGCTACAACAGGTAAACATGTCAGCAATGTGGATACATTATTCTAAACACTATAAAAACATTTTAATCAGATCTTTATTTTTTAATTCTAAGAATTATAAGTCAATGTGGTATCTGGAAATAGATGCTGAGACTCGACTGAAATTGATTTCAGTAGGTTTGGAATTGGCATGTTGCTAAGCTAACAATGCAACATAACTATAAATACTCCATGAATAAGTGTTGTTTCACTGTTGTACTATTGGAACAAGCCAATCTAAATGTAATCAATTCCTGATAAAATCAAGTCCTACCCTACTTTTTTCCTCATTAAACATCCTGTTCACTCAGAAATGTGTCACAAACAGACATAAAATGGGTTGTGAACACTGTTTCATGTTGATTTTAAAGTCAGAGCATATGGTATGTATGATCCGGGTCGTAAGAGATCCAACTTAATTAAGGGGAATGAGAATCACCTGAGGCCCAGAAGGACATCAAAGGGCCCTTTCTCTCTCTTCTGTCCTGTTTTTCTCTAAAGCGCCCACATTCCCTGTATTTTCCACGTTAAGTTCCTTCCGTACCCTCAGCCCCTGCTGAAAAATTCAGCATAAACCAGCATGAATTCATGTTGGTCCACACTGGTTTATGCCGGTTACAGCTGGTATAGTGCTGGTCTAGCTGGTGGACCAGCATAGTCGTGCTGTTCTCAAGAAAAACCGAGCTGGTAGCTGGTCCATCAGCAACCATCATCCCATGCTGGTCCCAGCATGCAAAACATACCTTATGCTGGTGACCAGCAATGCTGTATTTTTCAGCAGGGGCTTCTCTTCCCTCTTGTTTTCCATGAACGGAACATGAACAACACCTGGAATTGCTTTCTCTGGTGTCCTCCCTCTAATGCAGCAGTGAAACAGCAGGGCTTGACTTGGCTTGTGTATCTGTGGACTCTCTTTTTCTCAGTCTGGATATCCCAACTTGTTAAATTTGCCGGTTCAGACAGTTCCTCTTCAGAGATGTTTCTGCAGCCCTCAAGGGAATGCTGATGACTTGTTTCAGTGGAGAAGAAGAGGACAGCAGATACTGGAATCATGAAAAAAAACAACAGGCGCTGGGTGTACAATACTTGCAATAAATTATTTTACACCAGGCGTTGTGATTCTGCAGTATTGCTCCGTTACACAATCCGAAGCATCCATTATTTATATAAGCATTGACAGTTTAAAGGAAAGTGGTGGATCAGGATTTTAGATCATTCTTTTAGAAAGAAAAATGTGAAGCTCTTTTATGTTTCTCCTTGCTTTTTTTGTGTGTGTCAGGCTTGTCTTTGATGGGAGCTGTACTTTCACAGGGATACGGGCATGCAGCTGGTGCTGTCTAATTTAATGAGAGACCAACAGGAAGCCCGTGTCAGGCACCCATGCCTTGTGGACACAGGAAGTGGTTTGATTAAGAGCGAAGTTGCAGTGAACAGCGACAGAGTGTGAACTGAGTGTTTCTCTTTATTTCCTTCTCTCTCCTTACATCTTTTTGTCTGTCAGTAGAGTCCATTGTTATGCTGTCATGCCAGAAAAGTAGTGCAGATGTTGTAATTGATGCTCAGAAAAAAATCTTTTAAAAGGTCACACATGTCAAGTTCTTAGAAATTTACTATTTCTATTTATGTTGTTTTTTATACCATTTCTTTTATACCATTTTCAAGAAAAGTTTCAATTTAATGACTCTGAAAATGTCATCTGGCGTAACCATCAAGTAAAAGATAACATATTTGTCATGCACCTTTTCCTTACACAGCCTAAGTGAGTGTACACATCTCAATCATTATTTTCAAAAAAAAAGTAAAAAAGGTAAAAAGTATTTTTACAGATATTGTGAATTAATAATTTATATATTTAATTCATTTTTGGTCTCATGACATGTTTACATTTGCTTGTCACAAAAAGATCAAATCTGATATTTTAAGAGACTTTGATCCTGAGACACAGTAATGAGGTTCTGCAGAGGTTCTCTCCATGATGTCATTTCCTGCATGTTTCTAGATATTAGTTGCACCACATGACTTTTTTAAATTATTATAAAAGGGTTGGTTAAAATGTTTTAATCTGGATGTTTTTTTCTAAATTGTGATATTTGGACAGTTTAGGTATCCCAAAAAAATATTAAAATGAATTATAATTCAGGAACATGTTCATCATATAAGTGGTGTATTCAAGTAATTGTATGTGTTAATACACAAGCATGCAAAGTGTTTCTGTGTTCAAGTCTGATACTCTGTGTAAGGTTCTTACTGCAGTCAGGCACAAGGGTCAGCAAAAGCCTCTGAAAGTGAAAATTGCAAAAGGAGGGGAAAAAAAACACACCATTTCCTGACTGCGCACCACAGCCAGATAGTATAACTGTAGCTGACTCTGCAGATGAAGGCTTGTGAAAGTAATTGAACTAATGTAAATGCACTTGGTTTGCAAACGTACACACGCTAGAGCTTTTACTCTGATTAAGATCTTTGTGGAAGTTGTAATTAACAAGCTGGCATTAACAGAATGGTTGCAAAATGTTGTTTGTATTCTAATTTATTTCTGCTAGCTGGTTGCTGTGTTTTGGAACAAGGTGTTTAGCTGGTAGATCGTCTTAGACCAGCAACCAAACCAACATCCTTTTGGTTGTACTAGCTAAAGGAGTTCAGGCTGGCTTTTTAGAACATGTTGGCTGGTCAACCAGTAAATGACCAGCTTATACCAGATAGCATGTTCCAAAACACAGCTGGATTTTCTAACAGGGAGGATAAAGTTGGACCACAGAGTAGGCCAAAATCTAAAGAACAAACTGTTGTTTGGAAGATGGCACATCTCTTCTATTAAAACAACAACACTCTGTTTCAGAAGAGAAAATTGAAGTCTCCCTTTCTTATTTATTTGAGGTTGTCAAGCCCCTCCTAACTTTCCTCAATGTTGTTCAGCCGTGTGTTTGGTCCGTGGTCTTGGCTCTGGTGTTGTATGGCATGGGCACAGCGGGGAGAATGAATTGCTGGCAGACTCATGCTGTGCTCGTCCTGGCTGCTGTACGAGTGAGCTGGAATAGCGTAACATGGTGTGAGGCGTCTTTTGCACCACTCACGTGTGAGCTCTTAAATGAGACGAAGAAAAAGAAAAGATTTGTCATCTATATCACCACCTTGAGAAAGATTCAGTTGTCGATTGTCATCAGCTCTTGTTATACAGCAACTGATGCCCCTTTGCTGTTGTATACAGTATCTAATAGGTTGCAAAAGAGGAAATTAATCCTGATGTAAAGTGATGAGTAAGTGAATGAGTGATTGAATGAATGAATGAGCAAATTGACTGAGTGAATGAATGAACAAGTCAGTGGATGAGTAAATGAGAGTGAATAATTAAGTGTGTAAATTAGTAAAGAATTTAAAGAGAGAGTGGGTGAACAAGTAAATAAGTAAGTAAGCAACTGAATAGATGTGTAATTATACGAGTGAGTGAGTGAGTGAGTGAATGAGTAAATAAATGAAAGAGTTTATGAATGACACCCTACACCAGACACAAGTGGCGGGATGTGTCAAAAGCCAAATAATATATCAATAATATTCATTAATGACAGCGGTCATGCACAGGTTAAACATTGTAAGTATGAATGAATAAGTGATTGAAGGAATCAGTAAGGCCCTGTTTACACCTGGTATTAAGATGCGTTTTGGTCAATCGGATCACAAGTGGACGACGCTAAATACAGGTGTAAACGGGGTCTAAAACGTTTTGAGCTTGTCCACTTTTGACCGCTTTCAGAGGTAGTCGAAGACGCATTCGACCGGTATTCGAACAGCCACAAAAGACCGCCCACTCTCCGCCTACTGACCTAATGCGTAAACATTATGGGAAGCGTGCTAGCCAGATGGGATTTAAACTTTGTTGGCTTAAGACCCAAGTTCGGGTTGAAGACGAAAAACGCGCAATGTTCTCTCACCATTGCTGATTTCTTACACACACTCACTGTGTTTGCCATGGTCTTACGGCTATCAAAGCAGAAACAAAAGCTGCTGCCCTCCGTATGTTTTTCCGTTGTCTCCGAGCACATTCATATGTAAATTGCGCAAACTTATTTTGTGCATTAGATTGAAAAAAAAAAAACCCATACATTTACCCGCCCATAGACCCTCTCCTCGAAGAAATCAAGACAGAAGTGGTTAAAAGTGGACAAAAGAGACAGACTAAAATACAAGTTGTAAACCAGAATGTGTCTCACCCGTCTCCTTGTGATCCGATCGACCAAAATATATCTTAGTACCAGGTGTAAACGGGGCCTAAGTAAGTGAAAGTAATTGAATGAATCAGTCAGTGTGTGTAAGAATGAATGAATAAATAATTGAATGAATCAGTTAGCCTTGTAACTGTTGCATCTTGTGCACTTAATACCCACAAAGAGTCGTGTACAAAGTACACACCACACCTGGGACAAATTAAACTCAATAAAAATGTCTCAACTCATTTTCATTGCATGTATTTTAGTCAAACTTCCTGTTGTGCTGGAGTGATACACGGTAACTTGTGGGTAATTTCCGTCTCCACTGATGTGTGAAGTGATGTATCTATGATCCTTAATACCAATGGCATTCTTAGTGTCTTAAGATGCCACAAGATCACCTTAAGATGCCACAATACCCAAAGTCTACTTCGCAGGGCACTTACGGTGGAATGGAACTCACTTAAGTAACTGAATGACTCCATGAATGAGTGAAAGAATGAATAAAAATGTGCTTAAATGAACTAGACCGTGAGTGAGTGAGTGAAAGAATGAATGAATCATAAAATGAGTGATTGGGTGAATCAGTAAGTGAATGAGTAATTGAAGGAGTAAGTGAATGAATGGATGAGTTATTGTATACATAGGTGAGTGAGTGAATTGATGGATGAATGGATGGATGCATGGAGTGTTTTAATAATTGAGGGAGTTCATATTTGAGTGCCAGCCTCAGATAAATAGACATCCCCCTCCTTAGTGCTGGTCTGTGTCCAATTCTCCTTGATACAGTCCAGTATTCACCACTAACATAACTAATCCTTTCATTAAATCAAGCCTCCTACTAACCTATAAAGAGCTAATTGTGTGGTGAGTCAGCATACACAAACACACAAGCACTCACACATATTCAGAGATTCCTACATCTCTTTACGCTCTTTTTTTTTTTAATTTTTTTTTTTTTTTTACGTTGTATCTTTTACCACCACAGCTTCCCAACTTCCTAACACAGTGTTCCTGTGTGTTCCTGTGATCTCAAATACACATGTGTTTGTGACTGAGTGCATATGCTTGGTTTGCATGGGTGTATGTCTATGAATGCTCTGCCTTTCGTGTGTGTTTGCTCAAACTTACAGTGCGGCTGTTCTTCCCCCATGTCAGATGTCAGGCGTGTTCCCATAAGACTGCCTTTAACACACATCTCTTATTTTCACACATCAGTGACAGCACTGTTCTCGAGCACTGGAGCCATCCCAGAATGCTTCATTGACTGTGCGGATCCTGAATTTAGAAAATAAATACGGTGTGTTTGCTAATAAGTTAGACTAACTTGAACCCTATCCCCCTCATCTCTCTTTTGTCTGTTTAATGGTATGATAATGCCAAGCTATCAGTATTGATGTACTTTGAAGCCTGACTGATTAACATATAGGAGATCTTCATCCACCTATGGATGTGGTTCTACAGAACATAATCAATTTAATCTTCTTTTCTCTACCTTTTTCTAGATAAATCTGTGAAGATCAGAAGCTACACATGATGAAACATGCAGAACACTCTGAATAGATTAAGGAAGACATACAGACTGTCTGAAAACTCTTTGGTCTTTTCAACAACATTGGATTGTTTTATGAAGTTAAAAGAAACGAATGGCAAACCTGTTTTCATGGACCATAGCCATTGATGTCTAATGGCTAAACCTTCAATGAATGGTTTTCTCTTTTGGGTCATTGAGAGTGCTGTAGAATGGAGGATCCATTCCAGACATTCTCTCAAGGGTCTGTCACGCTACCTCCAAGAAGAATGAGCAATTTTTACCAGATGGAGACATGCGCATGTTGCTACTGAACTGGTCCAATGGTTCATTTGTCTGGACAGAGAACTAATAGTACCCCGAAGAGGAGGAAGTGGCCGTAACTTGACCCATGACAAAGTATGTGGCTGAAGAGCCAGGCTGAAGTTTAAAGAGTGGGTGAAATGGGAATTGACAGTAAAGTTTTGAACAAAACTTACTTTGTGGTCTGCACCTGGGAAATATAAGACTTTAGTCAACAGACAAAACAGAAACAGTTCCTCTTCTTTTTAATCAAAGACATACGCCGGTGACTTAAACAAGCAGTTCTGGCGTGGGCAGCCTTTGGCTGATCTTTTTGCTTTGTTTTTGATGGTACGCAGAGATGCCACAACTTTATTGAACTACTTCTTCCTACCCGCCTTGTTGTTGAGGTTGTCAGTTGTGATGCTGCGCAGGGGTCTGCTGGTCTGGCTCTCACGTGTTGGTGTTCTGTTAGTGGTGGTGTGCTGTTGCCTTTCCCTCCTTTATGTTATCACTTGCAGCCCCCACGCTGATGAGCCCATGGCTGGGCAACCCCTGCCCAGGGCTGGAGGGATGGCTATTGCAGGGGGACCAAGCAGGCCAGGTGGTGTTGGAGGTGTCCCCATTGGCCCTGCTGGGCGGGAAGGGTTCCAGGCCCTGCTACAAGAGCGGGAAGAGCAGCATCGGCAGCATATTGCCAGCTTGAAAAAACAAATTGCTCAACTTAAAGAGGCTCTCCAGGAACGGAGTGAACAACTTAAGGGCATGCAGGACTCTTTGGAGAAGACGGCTGGGAGGGGCACGGGGGGTGACATGGCTGACGACCGCAGTCACAGCGACCTGCAGGAGTTCTTACGCAGCCAGCTGAGCCGGGCAGAGGTACACAGTGGCGTGCGACTTCCAAGCGAGTACGCTGTGGTGCCCTTTGAGAGCTTCACCTTACAACGTGTTTACCAGCTGGAAATGGGGTTGACCCGTCACCCCGAGGAGAAGCCGGTGAGGAAGGACCGCAGGGACGAGCTGGGGGAGGTGGTGGAGAGTGCGCTGCACACCCTCAATGCACCAAATCAAGGTGGAGACAAAATGAAAGCCAGTAAAGTCTACGCACCATCAGACTTTATAGAAGGTAAGAAGCTACTTACAGTTCAAGTTACGCTCAAACGGCAGCCAATCTGTAAATGTTAAAATGCGGACTGTTTCAATAGTATAGCCACAAGATGTAAACAATATGTGAGTTAACATGGTTTTAGTGTTACATGGTGTTAGTTTTTTGGAAGCCTGTTTGGAAACATTATTTATGCTATTCCATTTAGTGCTTCTAGCGCTGACAAACTTTACTGTACCATAGGCAATCTCTGCATGTCCCTGGACCATTTATTTAGATCTTTAGAGCTTGTTGGACACATTTGGAAAAAATCTCTTAAAATGATCACTGAAGGAAGTTGTATGCTGTGTATCTTAGAAACAATTCAGTAAAACAATAGACATCCAACATCCTGTAGCAGCATGCTAACATGCTAAAGTCAGGATATCCTGTGATGACTCTAGGAAATGAACACTGTTTTATATCCAGATCTGTGTCATCTCTGCCATTTCCTCTAGAGAGAAAGTGACTCATCACATTATTCATGTTGCTATGCACCTTGTTTAGTTCTAAATAACTATTCCCAGCAATTGAAACTGAAATGCTAAAAATGGGCTATGGTGCAGTTTGCAAAAGGTACAATGATCCACTTAGCTAAGATTCAGAGGTGAGATTTACCTGGTCTTGACATTCCTGCCTAAAAAAAACTTAGAATTTTCATGCTAGTTTATGCTGGTTTGTTGCTGATCTAGCTGGTGTTTAAAAAAATAAAATAAAAAAAAATGTACAAGGGAAAAAGTTACTTGGTACATCTTTAAAATAGAAGACCATTTCTTGTCAAGCTCTTTTTTGACTGTATAACTGAATAGACCTACTCTACTTCACATCAACAATGGAGAGCTTGTAAAGAATTCAAAGAGAGTCAAGGCCAAGTCTTAGCCAGAGGCCCTGCCTGCAAAAACTTACAACTCAGTGTCCAGACACCATGTCAATTTACCCAGCTGTCTTGCTAACACTGAATGAGACTGAATAATATTGTTGGACATTCTAAAAATATTTCATCCTGAAAAAAACACAGGAAGCTTGACCTTTATGCCTGAAACAGTGTTTTAGCAAACAGGAATGTTTGCAGAAAGCATATCTTTTCTACCCACAAAATAACTCTCCCACCCTGTCCCTCAAGGGATACATGTATCTCTCTCATTATCCTGTGTCCGTTATCTCTGTTGGCTAACTGTATATAGTGCTCCTTTACCCAGACCCATTTTGTGGTGACACGATCCAATTTAGAGAGGGAAAGAGATCCCGGGTCATGCTAAAAGTGCAATTTTACCCTGAGCTAATGTTACCAATGTTCGGTAACTCGCGTGATCATGTTGAGCAAAGAAATGTTTTGTCTTATTTACTGTGGCTAGTTTTTCAGTGAAGTGGAGTTGAGCCTGCGGGTTATGCTTTGATGTCTTTGGTGTTAGCTTGTATTGATTCAGATGCCTTCCCTAATGGCCCTGCTTTTCCCAGAAATGCATTTTATGTGTGGAATGGAAAGGGCTAGACATGATAATTATTCCATTTTGCTGGTTTGCTAAGGCAGACATCACTTTTGCTGCTTTGGGTTAGGGATTTGGACAAACATGTATGGCTTGTTGAGGTGTGCTTCAAGTAGGCAACCGCATATTGTAGAAACCATCCAGAACTTAAGAACACTGTTGCAAATGCAAATTGCATAGAAACATTTTAAAAACAGCACAGAACACCACAGCAACTTTTATACAAATTTACGACAAATTAGATCCACATACTTCCCAGTATAGATCATAATAGTATTACCACACTTTGCTACCAAAGCTAATGAAGTATGAAGCTGTGAAGTATACATACTTCATAATACAACCCTTAACCGAATGGTAATGTTTTGTGCAAACTTTACATGAGCATGATTTTCCTCTAGAATAAGAGTCATTATGCCTTTTATACCACTATCAGCACCACTGATATGGAACCCGTACAATACACATTTGATGTTGTACAGTGCAGATCTCTCTAAAGCAGGGGTTCTCAACCTTTTGCAAGCTGGGCCCCCCCAAAGCTGGTTCATTGCAGTTCATGCACATAAGAAGTTCTCCTTTGCATGTAAATATGAAATAATCCATGCAATTGTTAGTGAATGAGACCCACTGTCTCCAGAGTTTCAGAAGAGAACCAAAAAATGTCTTCAAATTTGACAAGAAAGAAACATCTGAATAGAAACATCTAGAAAAAAAAGTTTCAATGAAAGAGCAACCATTGTGCAATAAAATGTTATTTTCCTCTGGGTTTTTCAGTCTAGAGATTTGTGAAAATCTATTGAATGGCTGCATTTGTAATCTTGATGTGTGTGTCTTCCTTCATGTTTGTGTGTTTATCTTTATGGTATTTGTCCTTGAGATTGTCCTTTAGTTTTCTTTGAATTTTGCTTTGCTTGTGTGTGTGTCCATGTCGGTGTTCGGGAAAATGGTTCCTTTTCTTCACTGTTCTCAATGTCTTCTCATCTCTGCAGGCATAGCGCGCACTGAAAAGGACAAGGGCACGCTGTACGAGCTGACTTTCCGCGGCGAGCAGAAACAAGAGTTCCGCAGGCTGGTTCTCTTCCGCCCCTTCGGCCCCCTCATGAAAGTGAAAAGTGAGCTTGTGGAGACGGCCAACATGCCCATTAACATTGTGCTGCCTCTGTCCCAGAGAGCTGACAAATTCAAACAGTTTATGCACAACTTCAGGTGACACCTCTCATTCTTTTCGTTCTTTGTTATAATCTGTTATTTATCATCTTCTGCCCCCTTATTTCTTTCTTTCTCACATTCATACATATCTTCTTGGTGCTTTCCATAAATATGGTATACTTTGGTGTCCAATATTTTTAAAGCATTATATGTTGAATATATATTCAGTTCATTTTGGAACAGAGTTTGCATTTATCGCACAATTTACCCAATTACACAAAACATAAAAAACCTTTAATACATTTTGAAAGTAACACAATTTGAACTCTTTCTACAACATGACTGGAAGTCAAGTAAATAATTTTATTCCATTTTCTCAAATTTTTCACAAACCATAGTGTTGAAAATGACCAAATAAATATCTTTCTGTAATTTATAGGGGTTTTTTATTTATAGGGGTGTAATTTATAACCTCTTTTAGGGGTTCTCATGATGGGATCATTTTATGGATTTAGTTTTAATTAATTAATTTTGTTTTAATTCATTTTTTATTTTGATTAAATTTCATGAATTAAACAGCATTTTCATTACAAAATTGAAACAAAACATTGATTAAACATGAAAGTATTATGCAATAATTTAAAGTCCAAAAATAAAAAAAAAGTCAAAAAAATTATCTTAAAACTCATGTTTGATCACCAAAATGACATTATTTTTCCTATGAAAAATAATTTCTTAAGGCCATAAAATAACTTGAATGTAACTCTACACCCTTGCTTCATTTAGTATATGAGAAACCATGAATATGCAAATTAGAATACCTGATCCACTCGGTCAACTTTACTGTAGTAAACACTACAAGATGGCAAGCCGTATATGTTTGAACCAGAAACTGATACAGAAGAAGTGGAAGAGTGAATTATACATGGTCGTCTACAAGTCGATGTATCAGAATGGTAATGCGTTTTATATATCGCTCTCTACGACATCGGACACATAATAGTAATTGATATGATTAGCCTTTTGCTTGGGGTTGACTTCCCCGCTCCTTTTGAGACTTTTTCAAAAGTTTAGGGACAAATCTAGCAACATCTAGCGTAAACAGTGAATCCGCCATGGCGTGATCGCAACTGGCTTTTTAGGAGATGAGACTCTTGGTTTATTGTACAATACGCCGAAAACACACCCATTACTCATTAAGAGACTCATTAAGGACAACCTTTTTAGATGATGCACCGGGCGCACCAACCATTTTTCACATCCTTAAACTAGCAAAAGTGGATTTGGACATGCCCTAAATGCACTTGCGCCATGCGCTTTAGACCATGCGCTTAGATCATTAAAATAGGGCCCTTTGAAATAGCAAAAAAACTTTTTAATATCTAGTTCAGTTATGAAGCCCTAGAGGGCAGCGCAGGCTGACAGGTCCTTTACATGCAATCACATCATTACCGGCGCAAGCTGATTGGCCTCTGCTGATTGGCCTCTGCTGATCCTGCAGCCAATGAGATTGCTCGCTCATCGTTCAAAGAGTCTGTTTCAGTGTTTGCTGTGGGCTACTCCTGCAGCACGCTATCAGAGTTCCTCTGAAACCCTCCCCTTCCCCCAGCTCCACCTGCCTAGATCTGCTATGGGATTAATGTATGTCTATTTATGCAGCACCAGCATATCTTACATGCTCACAGCAGTGTGTCTGTGTATCTATTAGCGGTAGCAAGTCCATGCATTCGCAGCAGCTGCAATAATCAACAGCAGCAGAGTATCAGTTCTAGTCTGCCAAGACCAAATATGTTAACATTGCCATATTCATTAGCATGCCAAAACTACTTTGAGAGTTGTCATGTTTGAAATGGTTTTGGGTCCTATTTTTACCCTATTTGTGAAAAGTTTCTTCAGTCCATTTCCTCTACATCTTTCAGACTTTGAGTCATTTTTCTCCAACCTCTACAGTCTGTTTTACATATCATTTCTGTTGTTTATTTATTTATTTATTTAAATTAGTGCCTCCGAGCAGTGTTTAAAGAGTCTTATATTAAGCATTGAGGGAACACTTTGACCTCATTCTCGTTTCAGAGGCAGGAGAGGACAAACAAGGGGATTGCGGGTTACCATCACATACAGAATGAGCTCAATGCCAGCAGACCCATCAAACTAATTTGTTGTGGCATGTACATGGTAGCACAGCATATAGATAGTGTTTGTACTCTCAACACAAAAACAGCTTTTAGTTTTTTCGTGTTGTCTTTTGTTGTTCAGTCATAATAGAAGTTATTTCAATTTATATCGTTATAAATTAATAGCGTTAAGAAAATCCCATAACTACTCTTCAAAAGATTCATATGCTCACCAAGGCTGCATTTATTTGATCAAAAATACAATAAAATCAGTATTATAGTTAAATATTATTACAATTTAATGTAACTGTTTTCTGTTTCAATATATTTTTACAGTGTAATTTGTACAGTGAACAGTAGTGTATTTATATGATCATTTATGTATGTTTTTTTAATATACAGAGCAGAGAAATATAAGCTCCAGAGTGGGAAAACTAGGTTTGAATGTGGCACGGGCATTATGCCCATTCCATGCTTCTTTCCATACTTTTGTTATCAAAAAAATGGTAAGAAGGCCTAAAAAATGTTAAAAACAAAAAAGTGTCTCTTTCCCATTCAAGGTTTTTTTTTTCCTTCAGGGATTAAACTAAATCTGAACTGCTAGTCTACCACAAACCATCACAATCCACCATGTCACTCTTTAGAACTGAAGCATCTCTGAAGTCTAACCATGCCTTTATTGTGCATTAGACATAAAAAGATCATGTTCAGGATCTTTTTGAAACACTTGCCACACTTCTATCAGAATGTGGCTGCTTCAGATCAGGAATTTCACGCTAGCACTGCAGTCCTTGTGTGTTGCGATCACAGTGCCCCGTAGGGTGAGCTAGTCTTGTCGAAATCTGCAACAGTGTCTTCATACATGCTTCTCTCAAGGCCCAGGCTCCATAGCTCTTTTCCATCTTTCATATTTTTTCCCACTGAGCTCATTGCAATGCATTCTGGGATTTATGATGTTCCCAGTTATGCTACTTGTTTTTTGAAACATACTTTTATGATGCCCACTCTACCCACAATGTTTCGCAGTTTTTGTTGCAGTAATGCAAAAGATTTGGCATCACACTAATAGTATCTCAGTTATGAATAATGAATGGGTTTTAAAGTGCCCCTTTTATGCTATTTTAAACATTCCTAACTTTGTTTTGGAGGTCTCCTACAATAGGTTTACATGCATCCAAGTAAAAAAAAACACCTTAATTTTCTCACAATATACTTTGCAGCATCACCTCATTTCTCAAAGAGTCTGAACGGCTTGATAAAGGATTCAGTCTCTCTAAACCCCTCATTTCCTCTGCTCTGACTGGTCAGATGGGCCAGTCTGTTGTGATTGGTCTACTCTGCTCTGATTGGTCTGATGGCCCAGTCTGTTGTGATTGGTCGACTGCTTACAGTGCGTGTTAGAAACGAAACACCTATTACCATATCTGAATTTCAGCTTCGGATCTTCCTCAGCACTTGCTACACAGTGGTACGAATCAAAATGTACAAATCAATAGTGTCGGTTTTACCTTATCAATTCAAGCCCGAGTTCTCATCCTTTAGAAGTGCAGCAAAGTAGATTCGCAGGGCTGAAAACAGCGTCTTCTTGGCATGTCAACAACACAATTTAAGCTCTTTCAGGCCTCAGCTACAATTACAGTGTTTGAGGATCAAAGTAGACATTGTTCAAGGGCATCCAATGAAGATAATAGGCTGGCATTATGTAATTTTAGTATAAACCTACATAGGTTTGTTATGGACTTGAGACTGGAATTGCTCGTTTCGGCAGTTCAGAAATTATTCTTCCTTTTAGGAGACAATAACTTTTTTTGTTGTGCAGTTTGATTTTTAAAACTTTGTAGACCTTTTATATTCATGAACAGCAATAATACGCACTGCATGAAAGGTCATATCCAAAAAGCATAATGGGTTATTTAATGAGAACGAGCTTTGGAAATGTAATATTTAAATATATAGGATTTATATTTGTTCTCCTCTGTTTTCTTTCTCAGTTTTCAGTCAATGTTCCTTTTGAGCTGGTACAGCTGGAGATTGTCCAGCTGAGTGCTGACCTCAGTGTGTGTGTTTGTTTCTGTTACTGTGCATGTCTACAGAGAGGTGTGTGTGAAGCAAGATGGGCGGGTGCACCTTACCGTGGTTTACTTTGGAAGGGACCAGATGAATGAGGTCAAAGGAACCTTGGAGAACACATCGAGGTATGGCGTGTTATTATACTACAAGTGTGTGCGGAAGTGTGTGTCCACACAAAGGAGCAGATAAGGCTGAGGTTAAGAGGCTGAGAAATACAGTTAAACAAAAAAGGAACCAGAGGGTGTCATAAGTTCCTTCCAGTATGAATCCCCAATGCATTATGGGTATTGTCTGAACTGTAGGTCTTCAAACTGATCAAATGAACACACTCTGCTTCTGCTATCAGAAAGTCTGCATAGACAGAAACCAGTGTTGACCAACATAAATAATTCCTTTAATTTATAGATCAAGCTAGACTTAAAATGCCCATCTTCATGAATATATTAAAATCCTGAACGAGTTGTATTAATAAAGATGATGATGATATACTGAGTAAAAATCAAATGCACAGAGTCAGCTTGAATTTTTTATGAGATATATGCATATATTTTTGAGTGGTGTTAAATATATGGTATATAATATATATTAATATCAGATCAAAAGCAAGTATAATATAGCTTTTATACAGTACAATAATTTCATAAACAGGCAATTAATAACTTCTTGGTCAATCAAAATATATTATAAAGTGCTGTCAATTGATTAAAAAAAACTAACTAATAAATCACATTTTTATTATATTATTACAATTTAATTTTTAGATTAAAATTTAGATTAAGTAAAAATTATTTATAATAACTAATAATATAATAATAATAATAACAACTTAATAATAGAAAACTATATATAGAAATGATAAAATGTATTTGTCTAATTGCACTGGCACACAGACGTCCACTCTGTAATCATGAGAGTGCACCTGGGGTTTGTTGCGCTCTCATGATTACAGATTGGAGGTCAGTGAATCTGCACTGTTAGACTGCAGTGACTCTGACCTCCATCCAGTGTGAAAATAACAGGTCACTTCAGATGCTGCTCGGAGGCAGATGAAATCAGCGGAGCAGTAGATTGCCTGGAATTCAGCCAGAGTCATGCTGGAAACCTCCCTGCATTGCAGCGGATAAGATATCTCTCAATTCACAGGAAGAAAATGGCTTTTGTCTTTATGCAGAAGCATTGAAATGCGACTGGACACATTGGTTTTCAGATCTATCTTTTTTTTTTTTTTGACCAGGTTGTTCCCACACGCAAGGACGCTTTTGAAGTGTAAGTGTTAGAGAACTGGGAAAGCAATCATGGCCTTGTGCCTTTCAGGATAGGGGAGGGCCAATAATCAGCACAGCTCTTGTTCGTTCTGCTGGAATTCATTGGCTTCTCTCTAGTCGAGAAATCAAGGGAGCTTAATTCATTCTGTACTTGTGGATTCTCCACAATTTCCTTATTATTCATTCCAGTTCTCTTCCAGACATCTATAGCTAATTGTTTGTAATTTCCTAGCAGTCCTGAATGCTTATATCTTCATTTCAAGGAATATTCCTTAAAGGGTTAGTTCACTTTCAAATGAAAATTAGCCTACGCTTTACTCACCCTCAAGTCATCCTAGGTGTATATGAGTTTCTTCTTTCTGATGAACACAATCTGAGATATATTAATAAATATCCTGATGCATCCGTGCTTTATAATGGCAGTGAGCGATACCAACGAGTATGAGCTGAAGAAAGTGCTTCCATCCACATCCATCCATCATAAACATATTCCACACGGCTCCAGGGGTTAATAAAGTCCTTCGGAAGCGAAGCGATGCTTTGGTGTAAAAAAAAAATTATCCATATTTAACAAGTTATAAAGTAAAATATCTAGCTTCCACCAGACCACCTTCCGTATTCAACTTACGAAGAAAGTGTACGAAGAAAACTCTCGCAGTTCACAAAGCTTATGCTACGTCCTACGCCTTCCCTATTCAACTTACGGAAAAAAGGCATAACTGACGCGACGCCAGGTTACACTTTCTTTGTGAGTTGAATAAGATATTTTACTTCATAACTTGGTAAATATGGATATTTTTCTTACACAGACGCGTCGCTTCGCTTCAGAAGGCCTTTATTAACCCCTGGAGGCGTGTGGAGTACATTGATATGATGGATGGATGTGGATGGAAGCACTTTCTTCAGCTCATACTCGTTGGTATCGCTCACTGCCATTAAAAAGCTCGGATGCGTCAGGATATAATATATCTCAGATTGTGTTCATCAGAAAGAAGAAAGTCAAATACACCAAGAAATTGCAAGTAAATTTCAATTAATTATGATGAAACGGCAAATGCGCATAGAAAGGCTGAAGTAGAATGTTCTTGTAAAATGTATAATCTTTGTTTTATTTACATCTTCAAAAATGTTTTTTACAGTGTAGCCATCCATTGTAAGTACATTATTGTAAACACAATTTTTGCCATTCTGTGGTAGTAAACATTTTTCCACAAATTCTGTCACCTGGTTAACCATACTGAGTATTTTTACTGCTACTTGCCATAATGTTTTTGATGAGCTGCACAACTAGCCATAGCTGTTGAACATCGACATTTAAATAAAATTAAATGTCATTTTATTTTGTTGCCTACTAAGTTTCTAGCTGATAAAAATTAGCATTCTGAGGGAGAAAGCATTTGTAAATGTATTGCTGCAGTAGATAATGCATCATATCGTAAACAAGATGAATGACTATTAATCCATGAATCAAACCCACTTGGAATGCCCACAAGATTTGACACAATTTTCCACACATCATTTTTGTGATTTATGTCCCTGTGTGTAGGCAGAGAAAAATCATTGCTCACAGTTGCTATTAACTTCATTTTGCACACACTCCACTACAGTATCTGACAGTTGCTGCAACTTTGTGCTGCATTGGCTGACTGATCATTTACATAAAGTTGAGCTTGAGTTTGTCACATAGCTGAAAAATCCCACATCACCAAGAGTCACTTTCACCAACACCAACAACAGGTTGGTTTGTCACTGTAAATCACTGTCAGTGTGTTATTTCTAGCTTTAGCAGTTTTTTTCCTAGCAATTCTGATTTTATATCTTACAATTTTGATAAAAAGTCGCCCTTTTATATATATATATATATATATATATATATTTTTTTTTTTTTTTTTTTTTTAATTCTGTGGCAGAAACAAGCTTCCATAAATTGCAGCTTTACAACATTGTCCAGTGACGTTAAAAACCTTGAGATGGAGACATTCTCTTATATCTCAAACTCTTGAAGATAAAAATATCTTAAAACCACACAATCTTAAGATTAAACAACAATAGCAAGCATTGCAAGAGTAAGAACATAAAAAGTAGTAAAATAAAAAATATAATAAAAACAACATGAATAAATTATTAAAAAACTAAGAAAATAAACAATATGTTTGCTCTCTTGAAGCTACACACACACATTGCTGTTAAGAATCCTTAGATCCTTCACCACTAAGACCATCAGTGTTAGTCCTCACAGAAGTAGGTAGATGTGATATCCGTATCTGCTGGGCAAAGTGAATCAATACACATGAATAATTTGTGTTCATTTGAGAAGGGGAAGAGAGGAGAGTGTCAGTGTAAGTAACACTGCATTATACAAACCTGGTTCATGTTAATATTGATGAAGACATTGCATAATTTTATAGTCCAAGTACTCATTATGATATAACCTCCATTAAACATCTGAATCATCACCCTGAAGTGATCAGACATGCTAGTAACTGTGTGTGGATTAGTTTAGATATAGTTTGGGGACAAATTTGTCTCCAGAATTTAGGTAAAAACTAGGCTAATATAATATAATATAGGAGACAAATTTGTTCCCAAACTATATCTAAATTAGTTCAACTAAGAGAGCATGTGTATGTCTATGTGTGATTTTGCATGCTGTCCCAAAGCTGAAATGAAAGAAAAAAATACAACGACTCAACTGATGGAATTAAAAAATATCCTAGACTGCCTTTGAAAACAAGTCTGTATCAAACAGAGAAATATTTAAAGTGTTTTTTTTTTTTTTTTTTGGCTGATGGCAAATTGAATATCGCATGCATGCTGAAACGCCCCAGGCTCTATTCCAAATCTGTTCCGCTAATGTGACTTAAATCAAATCTTGTTTGCCTGCTATTTGTAACTGCTCTAAATCTTCACGACTAGTGGCTCTTGAACATTTTTTGCCGGGTATGCTAACAATGACTGGTTTAGAAGGTATTTATTCAGTGTGACTCCCATGGGTTCCAGCAATGTTTTTGTGGGTTATGAATCTCGGTCAGAGAAAGTAGGTGCTTTTTTTATTTCAGTCAGACATGCTGGCCTATATTTTGCATTGGGCCAATAAGAGCAGCGGGCAGCCACATGTGACAGGTGCTTTACAAGCATTTTTCTGAATGCTGCCACTAAACCAATGTTTGGGGTCGGAATAAATGTTTTTGAAAGAAAAAATATACGATAATATTGTAAAATATT
Organism: Hypophthalmichthys nobilis; assembly: GCA_037950665.1. Classification (NCBI taxonomy): domain Eukaryota; kingdom Metazoa; phylum Chordata; class Actinopteri; order Cypriniformes; family Xenocyprididae; genus Hypophthalmichthys; species Hypophthalmichthys nobilis. The sequence continues at coordinate 19,908,618 of CM075476.1, read as the reverse complement.
ATTACAGTTTAAAATAACTGATAATAATACGTAAATTTTTCTATTTATATATATTTTAAACTGTAATTTATTCCAGTCGCAAAGCTGAATTTTCAGCATCATTACTCCAGTCTTCAGTGTCACATGATCCTTCAGAAATGATTACTAATGCTTTACTTAAAGCCTTTATGTATAATGCATTATAAAGGTATTCATAAAGTACACTATAATGCATTAAATCTATAATATATGCAGATTCCTTGTTACATCTGAAATTGGTTGTTTGCCATGTGCTTTAATGCATTATAATTTCTAAAGGCGTAAGAATGAATAGATGAGTGTTATAATGCATTATAACTGTGGTTACATTTAGTCACAAGACAAAACTATGCATTTAAAGGCATAATTAATGCATTAAAATACTTTTATAATGCATTATATATATGAAGGCTTTAAATAAAGTGTTACCAAATCATTAACTCAAACATAATTTATGTTTATTTAAAAAGGCTTTCTCAGGCCAAAGACTGTAGATATGGATCATCTCTCCATTAGAGTGGAGTGGATGATACTGTAGTGCTGCATTGTTAGTGATTAAGTAATGTAAAGGAAGTAGCTCTTCCTGTTCTGCTAAAACAGCTGTATGGCTTTAATAGCAGGTATTATCTGCACTGTGTGTGGTGGCATTGAGCTTTTATATATAAGCTTGGCTCAAGCCCAGCACATTACACTTTAATCATATTGTGTGTGTCTGTGTCTGTGTCTTTGCAGCTGATTGTATTCATAGTCACATAGACTGCCTCAGCCATGATTATTATTCCCTCTATCCATGAGAACTGATGCGGGTCACACTGTCTGCACCCGCCATCAATCACAGCACATCTTTCACTCCCGTCACAATCGACTTAATTTTTTCCCCCAAGAGACAGTAAACATGTATATTTAGTGCTGCTTAGTTTTGGTGGAGGATACTCTTTGTATTCATGTTGGATTCACATGGTTTTGAAAACTTTGATACCATTTTCATTAAAGAATTTAATGACTGTCAAAAGATTTTAAATATATTTAAGATAAGCCTTGAGAAGGCAGTATTATGCCCTTTTACAAAGTCTTGATTTTGTTTTTGTGTTCTAACAGAATAGGTTTTCATGCTTGAATGTTCAAAAAACATTATTTTTCTCATATTTTACAGTGTTGCAGCACTTTTCTTACCAGTCTGTCAGTAACTCTCTGTTTAGTTCCAGTCTCTGTGAAGCCCCTCCTTCTTAAAAGCTCACCGCCACGAGTTTCAACACACTACTAACTCAACAAGACCCTTTATTTTGTGTATGCTTTGGGTGGGAATTATTTAAATAAATTATTTTTTAACTATGGAGGCGTTTCAGGGAGTTCAGAAACAGTGCTTAGTGATAGAGAGAATAATTCCCACTGGAGTGACACTGTGCTTTGTAACTTTGCGGACATTTTTCATGCTCAAACAGCAACATTACACACTAAAGAAAGTTGAAAATGTCTTTAAGGTAAGAAAAAAAAAAAGGTCAGATTGCATAATATTTTAAGAGACATTGATCTTGACACAGTCATGGAGGTCTGCAGATGCTTATGATATTGTTTCCTGTTGATATGGCATTGTTTCCAGAAAAATAGATGTTATTTAAGAACAATGTATAATTGTGGCTGTTCTGTTCTTAATGATTGTCAATGAGAGCATGTTCCAGTGACAATTATAAGACAGTCTGTGATTTTCTTGTGTCTGGTTGCAGGGAGCTGAACTTCCGTAACTTCACTCTGATCCAGCTGAATGAGGAGTTTTCTCGGGGTCGAGGGCTGGATGTGGGCGCTCGTGCCTGGAAGGGAGGCAATGTCCTGCTCTTCTTCTGTGACGTGGACATCATCTTCACCGCCGACTTCCTGAACACTTGCCGTCTTAATGCCCAGCCTGGTGAGAGAAAAGAGGAACCACTATATATATATACACACACTACCAGTCAAAAGTTTGGACACGGTAAGATTTTTAATGTTTTTAAAAGAAGTTTCGTCTGCTCACCAAGGCTGCATTTATTTAATTAAAAATACAGTAAAAACAGTAATATTGTGAAATATTTAAAATAACTGTGTTCTATTTGAATATATTTTATAAAGTAATTTATTCCTGTGATCAAAGCTGAATTTTCAGCATCATTACTCCAGTCTTCAGTGTCACATGATCCTCCAGAAATCATTCTAATATGCTGATCTGCTGCTCAAGAAACATTTATTGTGTACAATTGTACAAAATATTTGTGTACAATATTTTTTTTGCAGGATTCTTTGATGAATAGAAAGTTCAAAAGAACAGCATTTATTTGAAATATAATCTTTTGTAACATTATAAATGTCTTTACTGTCACTTTGATTTAATGCATCCTTGCTGAATAAAAGTATTAATTTCTTTAATTTCTTTTCCAAAAAATAAAAATGAAAATTTTTACTGTCCCCAAACTTTTGAACGGTAGTGTATAATGTTACAAAAGCTTTGTATATCAGATAAATGCTGTTCTTTTGAACTTTCTATTCATCAAGGAATCCTGAAAAAAAAGTACACTACTGTTTTCAACATTGATAATAATCATAAATGTTTCTTAAGCAGCAAATCAGCATATTAGAATGATTTCTGAAGGATCATGTGACACTGTAATGATGCTGAAAATTCAGCTTTGATCACAGGAATAAATTACTTTATAAAATATATTCAAACAGACAACAGTTATTTTAAATTGTAATAATATTTCACAATATTACTGTTTTTACTGTATTTTTAATTAAATAAATGCAGCCTTGGTGAGCAGACGAAACTTCTTCTAAAAACATTAAAAATATTACCGATTCCAAACTTGACTGGTAGTGTGTATATATATATATATACACAATATATATACAATATATATATATATATATATATATATATATATATATATACACGGATCAGGCATAACATTATGACCACTGACAGGTGAAGAGAATAACACTGATTATCTCTTCATCATGGCACCTGTTAGGGTGGGATATATTAGGCAGCAAGTGAAAATTTTGTCCTCAAAGTTGATGTGTTAGAAGCAAGAAAAATGATTTGAGCAAGAGCCAAATTGTGATGGCTAGACGAATGGGTCAGAGCATCTCCAAAACTGCAGCTCTTGTGGGGTGTTCCCGTTCTGCAGTGGTCAGTATCTATCAAAAGTGGTCCAAGGAAGGAACAGTGGTGAACCGGCAAGAGGGTCATGGCTTATTGATGCACGTGGGGAGCGAAGGCTGGCCCGTGTGGTCCGATCCAACAGACGAGCTGCTGCAGCTCAAATTGCTCAAGAAGTTAATACTGGTTCTGATAGAAAGGTGTCAGAATACACAGTGCATTACAGTGTGTTGTGTATGAGGCTACACTTAAAAATGGCCAACATTGATAATTATAAGAAATGTTTCTTGAGCATCAAATCAGCATATTAGAATGATTTTGGAAGGATCATTTGACACTGAAGACTGGAGTAATGATGCTGAAAATTCAGCTTTGCATCACAGCAACAAATTATTAACCCCTATTATTGACCCCAAACTTTTGACCGGTAGTGTAAATACATTTATATTGTTTCTGAGACTATATAAGAAAGCGGATGACCATCTAATAAAGTGCTTAAGTGAGGAATATATGCTGTGTTTGTGTCATAGCCAGCTGTGTGATGGCATTGTCTTTACATTGTCTGTTTTAGGAAAGAAAGTGTTTTACCCTGTTCTCTTCAGCCAGTACAACCCAGCTGTAATCTACGGCAGCCATGATCACATCCCCCCTGTGGAACAGCAGCTGGTAATGCAACTCATTTCATGAGGAGATTAAAATGCTTCATCAAGTTTGATGTGATTAATTGCCGCATTGTGATGGAACACACAATCATCACGGTCGTTTGGCATTGATATTCTGAGTATGTAGATAATAAAGAGCTTGATTAAATGTACTGATAATGCGGAAAGCTGACATGAGGCTACGGGCCAAAATTAAATTTTGCCACACCCACCAATGCTGATTGAATTGAGAAAATCTATTGGCCCAAATATTTCTAACTGGCTGTGACTATATATTTTGCAATATTTATATTAATAAAATGTATTTTTTGCTCATATTAGAGTGATATTATTTAACTATTACCATGCATATTAGGGACAAACAGGACAAAACATATACAAGTCTCCGTCTCTCTTAACTGCATTTGTTGCTTTTTTAAAAAACTAAAAATAAATAATAATAATAATAATAATCAAGAAGACCCTTCATGATTTTGTTCCTGATATATTCGTTTTGGTGGGTTAATGCAAGAACAATTGCACATTTGTGTTGCCACATATCTGGAGGAAAAAATCATAAATAAGCCTCTGATGGGAAATTTTCCACTGAGTAGTTTTTTTTTTTTTTTTTTTACTGTACTAAAGCATAAAAATACCATAATATGTTTGCAGAGATTTAGGAAACATGTTTGCTTCTTCGAAAAACAATGCTACCACCAGTTGTTCTACTTTGAATGGGTGGTGGAGAAAACAGCGTATTACAGCCATGAAAGCCAGCAAATGAACTGACTGAAAACTCAGTGATTAGTCATAGAGAGAATAATTTCCTTTGGAGTGACTTTGTGCTTTGTAACTTTGCAGACTTTTTCCATGATCAAACTGCAACATCCCGCCCACTGTCAGTTTGCCCAGTAGTATTTCCACACCCAGGGTTGCCAGTTGGTGGAAAACACAGTGTATTGCAGCCATTAAAGCCAGGAAAACGAACTGGGTCAGAGATTGCAGATTCTACCCGAGCTAAAAAGCTTTGTCATCCATCTAAAAAGCTCCATGACCAGAGGCATATTAAAATGCGGATAAATATTGGAGATGCGTTTGAGAGACGGCTTGTCACTTTCTATTGTCAATTGCGCTTGTTTCTTTTCTGTCCTCAATCTGGCGACATCAAGTCTAAAGAGGGTGGGGGAAATAACTCCAATATTTTGAATTTGGACTGTAGTACCCATTTCAACCACTAGCTATCAATATTACATACTGCACCTTTAACAATAATAACACTTGTTGAAATTCTTGCGTCACATCACCATAATTCTTTGTGTTAGTTACTGGCAACTGGCAGTTACTCACCAGATCAATTTATTCACAAATTTAGCTCTTGGCAAGTGTTAATATTGGACCGTAAATGAGACATAAGACAGCAGACAGTAGTAGACAACTATAAAGGAGTATATTAGTGTTTATACTCATCAGGAATCATTCTTTTACAGATCATTAAGAAAGATACTGGCTTTTGGAGGGACTTTGGCTTTGGAATGACCTGCCAATACAGATCCGATTTCATCAATATAGGTAAGCATCCTTTTTAAGGTCATTTTGGATGTAAAGAGCACTTGAAACACTTATGTAGAGGCAGTATATAGAAGTAAAATACATACTGTCAAATAATAATGCAGTTTTAGAGAACAAAACAGGTCCAACCTGTGTGAATCAAGCAGTTCTCCTGACTTAACTGATTACCTGTATGGACATGATACCTTATACAACAAGGGCTGATAGTGATACTTCAGCAGAGTTTTTAGTATAGTCAGTATATGCATTTCACGGACACATGACCATGGACATGTCAGCGGACAGATAGCAAAAATCCATTTGCTCCACATGCTCCATTAAGGGAAGTCAATACTTAGTTTCATAAGCACAATCATGTTATACACTACTGTTCAAAAGGAGATTCAGACTGAACACATACATATTTACATGCTTTCCTACACAATAACACAGGAACAGACAACAAAGCTGTGTGTCTTGAGGGAAGTTCAAACTTCCTTTTAACAACAAGTGTTTATTCAACATTTTCTTTCTTGCTGGATGAATTATTATTGCAGCTGACCACATTAACAATACAGTGTTCTGTTTAAATGTGCTGTTGTTGCCTAAAATAAATAGGAATAATAGGCTATTTCTGCCTGATTGACAAAACATTCTTAAGAATAAAATTCTTCTTAACTGCCATTTTCTTCTCTTAAAGAATATTTTACATAACAATGAAAAATCTGTCATCATTTACCTAAATGAAATTCTTTTTTCTGTGGAACTCAAAAGAATTATTTTTATCCATACAACATTGGTCCATGTTTTGGTTGTTTCAACATTGAAACAATATTAAACAATGTTTAATGCTAAATGGTTATAAAAGGATAAACTAAATATGTATAAATCAACTTTTAAGTTCTGTTCAGCATATCTTTTTTTGTGTTCCACAGAAGAAAGAACATCGTAAACATTTGTAACGACAGGAGAGTGAGTTTTTGGATGAACTGTCCCTTTAAGAAGTCATTGAGATTTTTAGGTTACCTGACAACATGCATACTGAAAATGTGCTATAAAAGACTATAGCCGCTTTTCCACCATTGAGGCAAACCGTTTTCATTGCTTAACTGTTCCATTCTGTGCCGATCCAGCCCATCCGGTACAAATATGATTTCATTTTCCACTGTGGGGTTGATAACAGAGCTCTTTGGAATGTAATACAAATGTGTCACTTCTTTGCCTTGGCAACACAAGAGTTTACAGACGATATGAGATGTAAATAGTGGCCGCATTATGGAGGATGATCAGATATTTATTTTCCTTTTATTATTAATTTGTGTTCACGTCACTCAAATAGAGAGCTTAGCCAGCTACAGAGACACTGTTAGCCAGGCAACAGACAGTGACCAATCCTGAGTGGCGACATCACTGCACGCATTCACTGTTCAGCACAGCCAACCATGCTGAGAATTCCAGGCCGAGAACGGTTTGTAATCTTGCCATGCTGTGCCGTACTAGGCTCAAGTGGAAATATAACTGGAATCGTTCCTTTCCGTTCTTAGAACTGTTTGGCACGATGGTGAAAAAGAGGCTTATAATGGAACACACAGTTTTAATAATTGCTTTTAAGTATTTTAATAGGTAGACTTTAGATTTTAGTATCTTGAGAAGACTGGCATTAAATGCATGAGCTCCACATCTCTACTATTTGAGGGTTCCATTTTTTTGCCATTCAAGAAATTTCATAATGTCTCCTAACCTTACAGGGGGTTTCGATGTGGACATTAAAGGCTGGGGCGGCGAGGACGTTCACCTGTACAGGAAGTACCTCCACAGTAATCTACTAGTAGTGCGCGCCCCATCACGCGGCCTCTTCCACCTGTGGCATGAGAAGCGCTGCGCTGACGAGTTACCCCCGGACCAGTACAAGATGTGTATGCAGTCCAAAGCCATGAACGAGGCCTCACACGGCCAGCTGGGCATGCTGCTCTTCAGACACGAGATCGAGGCACACCTCCGAAAACAGAAACAGCGAAGTGGAGCCAAAAAAGCTTGATGGATGTTACCTCTTCTATACATGCTCTTAAAGGGATGGTTCAAAAGTGAAACTTTCTGTCCTCATTTACTCACCCTCAGGACATTTGGTGTTCTTTGTTCTGTGGAACAAAAATGTTCTGGTCATTCATTTCACTGCACCATAAAATCAAAATAAAAGAGGTCCACATGAAGCCCAAAATGATGTTCAAAGAAACACCAATCTCCGTTTTGAGAGAGAAAAATAAATTTTTTAGTTGAATCATTTCATTGAATCAGTTCACAAAACCAGTTTGAATGATTTAATCACAAATTGGACTGATCTGTGATTTTAACTCTGAAAATATCCTGTTTCTACCGTATGACAGAAGGATTGAAATATAGCATAAAAATTATTAGGCTGCATGCAAGCTGGCGATTTTTATTTTAATTGCGAACATTTTAATTGCACATAATGAAGTTTTTATCATTAGAAGTTATAATTTTATTAATATATTTTTTCATATATAAACATTTAAACGTCCCTGCTGAAAAACACACAAAAAAACCAATAGAAACCATCAGAGAAGTTCTAATGGTTTCCACTACAAATACCATTATACAAACATGTTAAACATTAAAACCATTACCAGATGGTTTCCAGTAGCATAGTTGGCAATTTCACCGTTTTCCTGCAGAACTGGGCTACTTGTAAACTTGCCGCAGGTTGATTTTTTTCCCCCCTGCGGTTTAAAGTTTTGACATATTGCATAAAAATTAAATGAATGTATAATATTTTAAATTCTACCAATGCTAAAACTGCTAGATTATGAGTTTTGTGAGGGAGGGGCCTTTGAGCTCCTTTATGAAAACAGACTATATAGGGTCATTGGGCTTGTTTTGGGTTATTCTTGATTGGCCTTCAGGCTGGCTTTGTTACACAGACCTGGCAACCCTGTTTTGAGCCATATTCCATTAGGAGAGTGGTTTTAACATGCCACCAATAGAAGGCAACAAATTACCAGTAGACCCACAGAGACCATTACAGTTTCCATTAAAACAATACTTTTCCCTTTATAACCATTACAACCATTACAAATTCTTTGAAGGTTTCTGTTGTTTTTGTCAGGAGGGACATGGCTGTGACGGATTTCAACATTCAACATTAAATATTGAAAAACAGATTAATTAAAAATATAATATAGTGCATATATTTAGTAAAATGCTCCCCTCCAGAGTTCATTTTTCGAGCTGACTGTCGAGTTTATGATTCCTGAATGACTTTTTTGATATACCATTATGTGATTGTTTACAAGCTGTTTTAATGACGCCTTTCCACGGTTAAAACACTGATTAAGCGACTTAATGACATGATATATTTCGGTAAGTTGTACAGTTTCTTTCAACATACCTTATTATGTTCATTCATGTTTATTTCGTGCTATAACTACGAGTAAAGAGGAAGAGAAGATTCACGCTGCTGCTTCGCATTAACTGAGGCGCTACAGTGATCTGTCACGCCACATGAAAGAGCGGTATTATTTTTTTATTATTATTTATTTATCTTAATTGACGGAATTGGAAAGCTGATACTTTGTTTTATATCAAAGTAGCAATGCACAAAGCTTATTGCAATTTATTGGAAGTGAGGCGTGCTACAAATATTGTAGTGAGGTTCATGCATCAACTCTGCATTCATTATAGTAATCACATGGAAAAGAGCAACATGAATGTTCTTTCGAATTTCTCCTTTAGTTTTCCATAGAAGAAAAAGTGATTCGGTTTGGAACGACATGAGGGCGAGTAAATGGTGACAAAATTTATTTATGTTTTGCATGAGGGGAAGTGAAAAAATACATTACTCCCTTGAAGAGCCGGTTTTAGTAAGACTGACGCACACACATATGCAAACCCAAACAATATAACCAAGAGACGCCACAGGAACAGAGCAGTAGACAGACATTCCCTAAAGACAAGATAGTCAAGCGTGGGTGTGCAGCAGAGGACCTTCAAGTCTCTTTGGATTGCTACAAAATGATCCACAGTATTATCGCGGTGCAGCACAAGATGCGTCTGTAGTGCACTTCACGTGGTCAGTGAGTTACGATGATAAACTGCTGTCTTTTGGAAAGCATTCTGTACTATACTAACTAGTACAAATGACATTTAAAGAAGACGATTTGTTTCAATTTTACTGTATTTTATTTTTTTTTTTAGAATGCAAGAAAATGCCTTATTGCGGTTAATGTATTATGTGGGTGCATAACTTTAAATGTGAATCGTTGAGTAAGACGATTAAGGGCCTTAATGCATGTATCTAGACTGTGCTGACAGTTTATATGACGAGCGGTTCGAAGAACTGCAATTCATTTTATGTTACCCTTGATTTATTAATGTTGTGGCACCACCTAATGGTAAAAATTGACAGTGACCTGATGGTTTTAAAGGGGAACTTTATTTTAGAGAGACCAAGAATTTTTATATTTGACTGATATTTTGTATTGAAGGATTCAAGGAGTATTATGTGTACTGAATATTAACAGTATTGGTTAAAGAGATTATTTAATGACTCTTCCAAATACATATTTGTTCACAATTTACAATCTTCAGATTTAGCAGAATTTTATTGAAGTTCAGGCATGAAGTCTTGTCAGGTATATTAAAGATGTCAGGGTGCAAAGCACTCTGTTTTTCTCCTATAGTGGAGTAGAATAGCTCAAAATAATTATTTATTGGGGGACATTTTTACCCCAAAACTCAAAGCTTGTATGTCTATTTGTATTCTTTTAATATGATGTTTTGGGACAAATTCCGTCTCATTTATTGTAAATGAAAAAACATTTAGATTTTGTGAGGACAAAGCAGAAAATAAAGTAAAAGAATGTGACATTAATTTTCATACGTCTTCATTTATTTAGGCTACTGATAATACTGATTACGAATGGAAATGATTTGTGTATCATTCACCGCTAGATGGCAGTATTGCAACATAATTTCAGACGGAATGAACAATCTTCTTTAGGCCTTTCTGTCTCGCTGTGATGATGCATATTATGATTTTCTAAAATTTGTAACAATACACTAAGTATTGACTTAATGTGACAGTCACATTTTCTAAATTTCTTGTTTAATTCTGTTGTTAAATTATTACTACATTTTTACATAAACATTGTAAACATTAAATCTTAGGCTAAAAGTAAGATCTAATTTAATTGGGTAAGTTATTCTAAAAAATAATTAATTATAGCTATTAATTACATCATCAACAGAATACTATAGTAATTATTCTCTCTAAAAAGTACTATTTCTTATTAGGCCTACTAATACTTTCTAAATCATATAGCTATATATAGGCTAAACCTCAACCCGCTGAACAGTATTTAAATTGAGAAGGTTACTTTAAAAACACATTATATCATTAGACGTTAAATTTTGATGTTAAATCCACTACTTTATATAGGTTGTTCAATAGTCTATACAGTATTTAATGCAATTACATCAGAAGTAACTAATTAAATTATAGAAAATTTAGACGAATAATCTCTTTATTTTATTCAGGGGAAAAGTAAATTAGTAAAGTAAAGAAAGTAAAGTAAATTACTACTTAGTAATTCATTACACCCAGCACTGCTAGTAGGTTACTTTTTTCTCAGTTATCAGAAATGAGATATGAGATCTTATCAGTCATGATATAGATCTAACTATATACGTGGATTTAATTATATATGTGGTCATAGGGGGCGTGGTTAACCCTGAGAGACACGCGATTGGCTGTAACGAGCCTCAGCTGTTGTCCGTCATGACAGCTAGCAGAAGCTCAACAGTGTGCAGTCCGAAGACACACTAGTCCTTTTAATTTGACCCTCCGAAACATCAGATACCGGCTCGTTATCGCTTATTCTTAACCTCATGCGATGAAATGGTCTTCTTATCCAAGGAACTACAACCAAATAGCTCGCTCTATCTTCTCTCCTGCTGACTACTAGCCGTCATTACACAGTCAATGTTATTAAGAGCGTTTGAGCTCGCGTTAGTGCGCGTCCGTGCAGCTCATTTCTCTTTCAGTAGAGCACTAGAGGTGGACGCTCCGTCAGTCTGTTTACTGTGGGAACACTAAGGACGCCTTAAATAAAGCCTTTATCTTCATAACTGACCCACAGAAGGACACTGACAAGCCGAACGATGTTCGAAACCAGAGGAATCCCCTTTATGTTGCTTGACATCGCGTGCCTAATACTCGGTAAGCATTATTTTCTTAGTAGCCTACTTCTTATTTTATGAATTTGAATAGATTATCGTCTTGACTGCAGCGAGTCTTATAGCGGAGTGGCAATTATTTATAACCTGTTTAGGCGTTCAAAGGCTAAGTGCTGTACAGAAAGATATTAAAGACTTACATATAATAAAGACGTATCTGGACTTGTCTGTTGTTTTAGATACATGTTGTCATGCACGTTATTTAATTGCATGAGATTCAACATTGCAGCAATAGTACTCACACAGTAACCTCGTATGATACCCATAAAGTGTGCGTCATAATGCTTACTGCCGTCATCATACACCCATCATGCGTTATCAATGTTCCGTAATAACAGGGCGTTACCTTAATGCAGAGATTCTTTTATGCACAACAATTACACGTGAAACTTGACTGAAAATCCTTAAAGATTTCTTGAGAAACCAGTTTTTTTAAACAGCAGCCCATAAACTCTATTGTAATAATATAGGCTATTATTGCATGGTAGTCTAGTGTAATATATATATATTAGTTGTCACACTTTTAATCCAGCAAATATTTTTCAGGGTTTATTTTTGAATGTCTATTTCTGTATAATCACATAACCTAATGTCTTGGTTATAATATTAGTAAGAAAGATACAGTTCACTGCCCCAATGGCAGAGCATGTTGTTTAACTTCCCAGTGTGACAACTAGCCCCGGTCTCCCTTATATCACATAATAATGTGATTTATTCCTATAAAATGATTTTTAAATTCTTATCCAAATAATCATAAATGACTAAACAAATCATGGAAATTCACTGGTCAAAATATGTGCGAACCTTGTAATATAATTATGCTTAATCTAGTTTCTCCCCAATAGGCTACACAGTCTTTACAGAATGTATGATGGAAGTTTTGATCTGTATTTTTTATTTATTTATTTTTAATTTTCCATTATGCTCTTTGGCATTTTTTTTAAATGTTTTAAACAGGAATTTCCACAAAGTAGCCATCTGAGTCACTTTCATATGAGGGAATTTCAGCATTTTATAAGGATTTATTATTATTATTATTATTATTAAGTATGATAAAGTATAATATCCCAACACATATGCTGGTAATTTTTCGCATTCAAAAGTAGCTCACAATCATGGCTGTCAAGCAGACACTTGTGTGCCACGCATCTTTTTTTTTTTTTTACATGGAAGCCTTATCGGTATTTGCATTTGCAAATGGATATTTACATACCACTGGTAGCACCTAATCTCAAACTATGAAACTACACAGAAGAGCAGATCAGAATTGATGGGTTTAAACCCAAAAGACTTTCCCAGTTTTATTTGTTTTGTCCTGTTGGCATTTGATTTACAATTGGGCTGCACTGGAGCACAGAACAATAAAGCTTTACCTCAATTCAGCTCTTCCTTCTTTCAGGCTTGAGCAGCCAGCTTTATCTATACGTGTGCGTATATCACATGCACTCAGCGTCAGTAACAGACCCATAGTCTTTTACTGAGAGAAGAGCCTCAGGCTTTATGAATGAGGGTTTGTGTTGTTTTCCCATAATGCTTTGCAACAGCATTAACAATAGGCTGAGGCTATAGAGGATTCAAAGTTTACATACGAGACAAGCTCTCACGTTAGACTTTAAACCGTCAGGTCGCATTAGTTCCATACGGGATAGATAAAGACATTAGCGTCAGCCAAAATTTAAGAGGCTGCATGTGACAATCGCAATGTGTCTGGTATGAGCACCAAGAAAGGATGACAGACAGCATTTACATTGGAAATAAGCGTTTGAAGTGTGGTTGTGATTAATTTAGCCCTTGGTTGTGGGAGATGGATGATGTCATGGTGCTAATTTCTGTTGTTCCGTCTATTAGTTCATTCTAAAATACATTAAAAATATAATACATCAATGCAATGACTTAAATACACCTCTTTGAGGATGAACATGTTTTTAGCATCTGAATTAGTTAAAATTAGTTATAAGTTTTTTTTTAGAAAAAGATTGTAACAAAAGTCATGTGGTGCAACCACTATGTAGAAACATGCAGAAAAAAAAACAAAAAGGAAATTACATCATAGAGAGATTCATAACTGTGTGTCAAGGTCAGCAAGTCTCATAAAATATAATTTAATGTAACTTTCGGCAAAGTTAGTTTAGGCTGCAAAATGTCATGTGGTGCAACTCCCCCCAAAAAACTAATAATTCATGATTAATTTAAACATTACAAAATTCCAAAACAGTTGTTTTAATGTTATTACTTTTTACCTGATGATTACACCACATGAGTAATTGTGTTTTCTGAGTACATTTCTAAGAACTTCCTTTAAAGATTGTTTCCTTTTCTTTATCAGGAACACTCTTAAATGTCATTGACCCCTTGTAAAACTGTCATCAGGCACAGTTGGCTTTACATATTTCACTTTAAAATAACAAAAGTCTGAGTCTATTACACTACCTGACAGGTTTCCTTTCCGAACAAGCTTTGCCATTATAAACCCACATCCGTTATGTAATTCTTATTTCTTAGGTGGCAGTATTCAGTCATCAACACTGGAAACCAGCCCTTGCATTTGATTGGTTGGTAGACCCTTTATCAAATTGTTAACCCATTGTTAACCCTTCTTCACCCACAGCCGGCCTCCCACTTGCAGCGTTTAACCTGGGTAAAATCAAACCGTATCATCGGGGCTTTTTCTGTAATGATGAGAGCATCAGCTATCCCTTCCACACCAGCACAGTCACCTCCACTGTGCTCTACACAGTGGGCTTCACACTTCCCATATGTAGTGTAAGTAATACCAGAGACCGTAGCATATTACACACACTACATGCCCAGTGTCCTCCCTCAAAAGTCTGTAGTGCACTCAAGCTTGTTTCAAGGGATATTTGGCAATTCATCTTGAGAGTTTAATTGACTATTGCAGTCACAGGATGTGTCCCTTCATTGTAAACGAACAAACAGACACTGAAGATCAGCTGTTTCAACATGACTCCTGAGCTCTGAACAGGTGCAAACTGCAATTTCAGTAGAGCTTTATTAGTTGTATTGAAAGCAGCTGTCCAAGTCACTTCATCTGTGATTGCATTAGGCCGTTGAACATCGTGTCTACACTGGAAGAGAGAGACCACTGTCAGCTGATGTTGTCTACACTGGAAGTGCTGGAGCTGCAAGTATCAGTGTCCAGAAACGGAGCAGTCAGCTATGAGCTCAAACCTACACTGAAAATTAAGTTGGTTTAAATTCCTTTTAATAAACTTTACATGGGTTCTTTTATAATAGCAAAAATAATGCTACACTTAATGTTACATGAGGAGAATGAATTTCTGTGTGAATTCTTTTTAGGGACTCACAGTATATCGGTATTGTATTGGTTATTGGGCAATTTTAGAGATTTTTTTTAATTATACACATTGTTTGATATTGGGCATTCAGTAGTGCATGCACATCTCCACTATTTTTATTTTATTTACAAAGATAATAGTTCAGCTTTAAAAAAAACACTAATACTTTAAATGTTAATAATTTTAATGTTCCAATTTTTTATACTGCACATTATAATATTGTGATGCCTAAATTCACATGTAGCATTTACGACAATTGTTTTTAGTTACATTTTTTTAAAAACATTTTTTTATCTTATTTAAACAAAATAATTTAGAATTTTAATATCAGGGCATTTATTTATTATCCGCCATAATATGAAAATAATTATCAGCCCTAATTTACATTGATTTAAGAATGATTTTTACATATTTACCAAAAAAACTCTTTCTGCTTGTGTTTAAAAAATGAGGACCAATGTTACTTACCAATTATAACACTGGGCCTTGTATATTAAAGTTATATTTATGGGCTTTTTGTGCCTTTATTCGGAGAGGACAGTAGAGAGCAGACAGGAAAGCATTGGGCGGAGAGAGGGGGGCGGGATCGGCAAAAGACCTCGAGGTGGGAATTGAACTCGGGTCGCCGTGAACGCATTTGTGCCATATGTCGGCACACTAACCACTAGGCTATCGGCACCAACGGCCTTGTATATTAAACATGAGCAAAACTAATGTTTTTGTAAATATGGGAAAAAAACAATGTTATGATATGCATACATTAAAAACTAAAAATGACAAGCCAGAGACCAGAAATTCACAGGGTGGCTTTGGTGTAACAGTCAGAAGTTATTTAAATACATAACAAATAACATTCATCTTTTGCAAATAAAATGATTTCATTTCAGACAAATGGAGAAAATAAAATGGTGATGTACGTCAAAAATAGAAACCATAAACTAAAGATGTGACATAAAAGACACTTCCAGTGTAGACTGCAATCTAGTTGTGGCATATCATGATGGACTACATGTGTCCAGTGTAGACATTAAATTGGGATTGAAGCAGCTCTGCTAGGGATACTCTGGGCATGTTGCTTGTCATCAACTTTTTAGCCAAGGATGTCCACCAAGTACAAGAAATTGCCTGTTCCAGATTAGCTCAGGTTTGAGGTATTTTTGGCTCTGAATTTAAACGCACCCTCCTTCAATCTACTGCTGCTGCAACAGCAAACGCAACTGCAAATTAGGCAGAATTTGTGGTTTACATCATGTGAGGGTTCTTCTACCAAACCACAGAAGAAAGGTCGCCGTTTAGTCACAAATCAAGTACTCACGTTCAAGCGCCATGCTTATTGACATAGTTTATTGTGTAAATATGTGCATCAAAACAGTTTTAACACAAAATTCTGCAAAAAAAAAAAAAAAAATCTAAACCCAGAATCTAGACAATCTAGAATCTAGACGATGGAAAGCGAATCTAGGATATTGTGATCCGTCTGGAATGTGATAACCATGGATAGTTGATACCTTCTGGAGCACAGATGCCATACTTTTGCCTCTAAAACATCTCTCCAAAAGTGTCAGCAATACTTTCCATGATTAGCCCCATATGACATAACCCTCAAGATTGAGAAAACCTCAAACATCCCATAGTGCAAGATTTGGGTTTGACCTCTATGTAAGCAGCCCTCAACTTCCACTTGCCTGCCAAGTTAGTTCAGGCAGCGCGCAAGTGATGATCTAAACGAGCGATCTGTTGGCCGTGAATGTTACACCAATGACTCTGAAATCCCATATCAGCATTTCACAGACCATGACAATGCAGCTTTCACCGGAGATAGCAAGAAGATACGGTGTAATGTTAGGAGACTTCAGTGGCACTGCGTAACCTGCTCTGATCCAGCTCTTAGCAGATTGAGCGGTTCATGGACACGCACACAAATGTCTCAGCAGACCATATTCACTGCATGTTGGGTAAATGTCTTAATCTCTACCACATGCTTTGCTGCCACGCTTGAGTAACCTTCATGTCCCCAACAAGCTTGTAAAGTTTCTGCCGGTCTTACCACGGTCACTCCTTCGTGATGTTTATGTTGCCACTTTAATGATTCTAACTGTGGTGAAGCAGCATTTAGGAGCTCTTTTATAACACAATGGTGTGGAAAAAACCACAGGAAAGGCATTTTTAGGGACTATAAAGCCTTGTTCACACTTGAAAAACCGATAAAGCGACCCAATGTCATTCATAATCAGTGAGAATGTGTGTTCAACGAATAAGCCGACTACCAATGGTAGACAGTGAAGCTCGCATCTGTCTCCTGTGAGGTACTGTAGTCAAGACTCTGAAAGACAGAGAAGTTAAAGTTACTGTGAGTGTTTACGATGTTCTATATGACTCTGCCCATATACAGTGATATAATAATACGATGCATGGAAAACCATGTCAGCAACCTCAAGCAATAAAATCATTGTAACTTGTGAACAGGGCTTGAAAGAGAGAGAGAAAAAGTATTTCACACCATTCACCTAAATGTTCAGACATATAAATACTCAACGCTTTGACAAGATCTACCCATCATCATAGCGTGCCGTTGAATCATTTGAGCTATATTTGACACATTCCACTTCCCATCTCAACCTCAAAACCACTGGAGAATGAAAACAAAGCAATAACATGCACTTTAATGAGAATATCCTACATTATGAAAAGACAAAGCAAATTTTTAGCAAAATTTCATCCCCGGCTGCCACACCACCTACTTTCTAACCCTTTGTTCATAATGTTTTCAAGTAGAAAACCTAATGTCTGTCTAACCCACAGCTTTTCTTTCTGTACGAGCACCTCCCTGAGGAGAACTTCATTTGAATAGGGGGAGAATAGGGTACGAACCACTCTGTTAACCTTTTGTTTTTTTCTCTCTCTCTCACTGCTTTTTTTGCTAGTTGGACTCCCATTCGCAATACTCACAATACAACACAAAACATTCAAACGAGGATTTTTCTGTAACGATGACTCGATCAACTACCCATATAAAGAAGACACCATTTCCTATCAGTTATTAGGAGGAGTAATGATTCCTATCACTGTGCTTACTGTAAGTGCCCGTCTTGTTTGTTACTTACAACTCACCCCCTCTCTCCTCTCATTGTGCTTCTAATGTTTGTGCTTTTCTGGTCAGTATGACTTTTCTCATGCCAGCTCAAGAAACAGAACTTTAAGATCTAACCACAGTTCAAAGGACATACAGTCCTGTAGATAGATGCTTAAAGGGATCGTTCAGTCCAATATGAACATTCTGTCATCATTTAGGCCCCGTCCACACGAAGCCAGATCTTTCCCTATCCGATCTTTTTTTTTTCCTCGTCTCAAGAAATATCTGCATACACACGAAACCGCTGAAACCGGCTCAAAACGATGTCGCATACATGCCAGACCAGTATGTGGCGCTGTAATTCTGCCACAGAGATACACTTAAAACAGAGAATAAGACTTGGAGCATGCGCATAAACCTTGCGCAACTTTAGTAAAGCTTAGAAATAACGCTTTATTTTGGCTCAGTAGCTTCTGCAGCACGAACACAAGCATCTAGAGTCTGCTATTGTTGTTGTTGTTGCTGTTTTGTGCTGTTAGTGGTGTCTGTCTAGGGTCGACACGTGGGGTGATGACATCATCGTTTCACAAAATATACGGATAGGCTGTCCACACGAAAATGCAAGGGCGGCGTTTTCAGATTTATCCACTTTGGGACCTGGTTTCAAAAAATATTGGATTCACCTTCTGAAAACGCCGGATTCGTCTGGATGAAACACCTATCCGATACAAAATTTTTTGCGTATACACCTAAACGCGTCTCCGTGTGGACGGGGCCTTAGTCACCATGTTCCAAACCTGTATGATGGACTTTCTTCTGTTGAACACAAAATGAAATGCTCTCAAGAAATTTCATTCTGTAATTTTCCTTACAATCAAAGCATACTGTAACTGGAAGCTGTCAAGGTCCAAAAAGAACAAAAAAAGTGTCAAAAGTGCTACATATGGCTCATGCGTTGTATTCTGAGTCCTTTGAAGTCATACAGTAGCTTTGTGTGAGGAACAGAACTGAAACTGAATACTTCATTCACTGCCTGGATGGGTTTGTTATGAGACATTGTGACTTCAAACTCGCAACAAATGTGTGACATTAATAACATTGAAAACTTGGAGTCACATGGACTACTTTATGGTTCTTTTTGAGTCCTGACAGTTTGTGTTCTTTCAATGTTTGGAAAAGTTGAGCATTCTTTCATTCAATTCCTATAAATGTGTTCCTTGAAGGAAAGGAAGTCAAATTTGTTGAAATGATGTGAAAGTTAAAAATGTAGATCATTTTTGGTTGAACTATTCCTTAAAAATGAACATTTGCGATTTAAGCAGCACTTGACCTTAAAGTACTTAAGTGACAACCATGTTTTCTGGTCTTCTACCCACATATATTCTCCCATAAAAGCCCATATACCACAGAAAGTCTTGTGGTGAGACGTTTAGACTAGAGTTGGAGACGCTCTCTGTGGTTACATCTCATAACTGTTTCTTTAATGCAGGCTTTTTATCTTGTGTGATACCATCTACAACTCAACACTGTCCTTTTAAGGGTAATAGAAACATCAGTGTGTTTAAAAATGTTTAAACTGAGCTTATGTTATGGTTAACATTATATACATGCATATATATATATATATATATATATATATATACACACACACACATTCACATCTGTATAACCTCACAGTCACCCATGTGAGCTCAAATCACATATCCCTCTGCCTTAAATGTTTTTAAAACTTTTGATTTAGGTTACTGCTAATGTATATTTTAAAAATGCAGAATTCTATGTATTTTAACCTGCATATTTTAGTAAAGCAAAAGTAAAAAGAAATACAAAGAATTGTATCACCTTAATATACATTACCCAGGCTCTATAATTGATCAAACTCCTCAAAACTACAGAAACAAATGCTTTTTTAGAGAAAGTAAAACTGTATTACAGTCACTAGACTATAGTCAGTATAGACACCATATAATGAGGGAGACGGAAGTACAGCCCATTCAGTATGTTGTACTGGTGTGTACTTCATTCTTAATTGTTCAGTTGATGAAGAAAAGTCTTCAGAAGCACAAAAATGACTTGTTAAACATGATTTGTGTAATCCACATGTGATCCGGGGATCTTGCGACATGTGGAACGGACTCTAGTCCCATGCCTCACAGCCTTGTTAATGTCAATAGTGATAACCTCTAAAGGAGGCAATGCAGACATGGGTAACTGTGATGTTAGGGACATTTTAGGGAATTCCTTGTGATAGCTGCATTGTCAAGTGCTTCTACTATTCGATCTTGTCTTCTATTCTTGTACGTGTGGACATCCTTATGAGAAACAATACAGAAAGAATCGTCAAATATCCTCATGTTACAAATACATAACTGGTTGTAACAAAAATTGTTGACTTTCTCACCAGAACAAAGAAAAGTAATGCTTCATTGCTTCCTCTCCCATCACAGATGATCATAGGGGAGTGCCTTTCAGTCTATCTAAACCGCATCAAATCAAAGTCTTTCTGCAACAGTTATGTGGCCTGTATCTATAAGGCCCTTGGCACCTTTGTGTTTGGTGCTGCCATGAGCCAATCACTCACTGACATTGCCAAGTATTCCATTGGCCGGCTGCGGCCACACTTCCTGGATGTGTGCAAACCGGACTGGACGCAGATCAACTGCACAGGAGGGGCTTATATCGAGGATTTCATCTGTACTGGGGACTCAACCAAGGTCAATGAGGGAAGGTAGGTTCACAAGTTGTTATTCTTTACCTTAACACCGGTGCCCAATCTTGCTGCTGGAGGGCCACTTTCCTGCAGAGTTCAGCTCTGACCTGCTCTAACATATCTGCCTGGAAGTTTCCAATGATCTCAGATCTTGATTAGTTGGTCAAAAGGTGATCAAATTATCAAAGACCTTGATAGGCTGGTTCAGGTGCGTTCAGGGATTCAGGGATAAACTCTGCGGGAAGGAGGCACTCCAGAAGTAGGATTGGACACCCCTCACTTAACAACACTACTGCAGGGTTGTCCAACATTTCTCCTAGAGGGCAAACTTCCAGCAGAGTTTAGCATTAACCCTAATTAACCACATCTGAACCAGCTAAATCAAGGTCTTGAGGATCACTAGAAACATCTAGGCTGGTGTGATGGCGCTAAATTCTGAAGGCCCTCCAGGAGCAGAATTGGACACCCTTGGACTATTGCGTGTCCTGCTCTGAATGGAAGAGTTGTAAGAAAGGGAAGTTTGTCCTTGAGGTGGAAGTAGGAATCCCTCAAATTAGTTATTAAATGTGGCTCCATTCTGGAAACTTCATAACCAGTTTAGCCTGCATCTGCATTTATTTTTAGCTCGTCTCTAAAAATAACTTGGCCTCAGAACATTTTTGGGCAGATGGATGTTGCATGGAATTAGGCATAGTTTAGGGATTTACTGGGAGGTGTCCAATTAGCAGAACCAGTTCAGTTGTGACCTCAGGTGTGCCATGAGTCCTTTGTATCTGGCATTGAGAAGAACTCCCTCATTAACATTGAAATGAAGGACTTCTTCTGAAGTGATTGTTGTGAACCTTTTGGGTCAGTTGTCCACACAGTTGGCCACCCAAGCTTTTGGTGGAAATCTGTGGTTCACACGCTGTAGTGGTCTCTAATCCTGTGGTAAATTGTTTCAGAGCACGCAGGGTTTCTGTTTGGGTACTTGGGACAGACTCAAGGCCAGCAGTATCCCAGGACCTCTCAGAATGCTCTCATGTAACATAGGTGTGGTTCCCATCTCTCTCTCACATTTTCATTGGTTATCTAGTGTTTGCCTAAGAGATGATGCCATTTATAGAACAAATAAAGAGCAGCATGGGTCTGAGCCCAGAATAACCTGGGTCACCTTTCACACGGCAGTGTTCTCCTCAGGAAAAAGGGATCTTCTCACTAGGCAAGCAAGTGTATTTGCTTGTAAAAGGGTGAGAGAGTCTTCCTGGTCATGTCAAAACAGTTCAGGTATTAATGATTTAAAAATCTGAAGTCTTAATTTCTTTGAGTCTATTGCCATTTAGTGCAGTTTTGTCCTCATGGTGATCAGGCACATTCACATTCAGTCCGCAATGTTTTATTTCAGCTTCACCTCACAGATAATTTACTTCAGCTCTACTTTGTCTCATGACTGGGTCTGTAATTCAATCAGCAGGAACATGAAGATCTGGCGTCATTATGTTTGCAGTGGTTGACTTTATGGCAGTTAGTGCTGTGCTGCTTGGCCGTTTCCAGATTTATTTGCCGTCATTCACAAGGCGGATGCTCCTAGTCGACAAGTGGTCTAAGCTTAAATAAACAGGAACACACAAAAGCCTGCCGGATAGCCAGACCACCCTCCCTCTCTGACGCTTTCCGTGCTTCCCCTGCCCCGACCCCACCGGTCAACACGCGTCTCCCTCGAGCATGCCTTTATCACCCGGAAAAGGGTGTGTGTGTGCTTTTTTAAAGGGAGTGTTTTACTGGGCCAAATGGGACAAAGGAAATCTTAGGCTCAGTGTTAGGATTTGTCAAAGTAATCCTTAGTTTGTTTTTACAGAGCTGCAAAACAAATGTCAGCTTCGCCCTTAACGTGTCATACTTTTGTCTACATGTATTAAGTAGTCAACAGCCCTTCTGCATTGCCCACATTGATTCTTTGTTGTTTTGCAGACTCTCGTTCTACTCGGGTCACTCCTCTTTCTCCATGTACTGCATGTTGTTCCTGGCAGTAAGTGTCTTTTTTATTATTCTTTACATGTCATTTGTTAGGGTTATAGTTCACCCAAATGTTAATGTTCTGTCATCATATATTCACCCTTGTGTCGTTCCAAACCTGTATAACTGACTTTCTTCTGTAGATCATAAAAGAAAAATTTATTTTCCCCCCATACATTGAAAGTCAGTAGGGTCCAAAGTTGTTTTGAACGCTACTGACTTTCATTTCATGAACAAACAGTTCAGAATCATTTTTCAAAACATCTATTATGCATAAGATAAAAAGGAGTACAGGTTTGGAACAACATGAGGATGAGTAAATGATGACAGAATATAAAATTTTGGGTGAACCATCCCCGTAAATTAAAATTTGTTCTCAATTTTATAGAATATTCTTGTACTGTATAAAGTGCTGATGTTCGTGATTAATAAGTTGACATTTAAACTACAATGTTACATAAGTGAATAACAAACCAGAACCAAACTGTCCAGTGAATACCATCATTGTTTCTGAGTGACCAGGAAATGGGATAAATGTATGTAGATTTATGTTTTACCACATTGATTTTTCCATTGGAAAATACCTATTATCTGTCACAGAGTGGTGTTTTGATTCAGTGGAGAAATCTTCTCCATTACAGCCTTGTTAGCAAACACAGCCTACCATAATCTTATCATGAGAGTACAAGCTTTAAGGACATGCAGCTAAAGCTCATAGCACATTTGACCCGAGGTCAATGTTCATTGACGCTTAGAAAGATAACATTGTATTATTGTTTGCTCTAAACTGACCCCTCGATACTGAAATGAACTACCTAACCATATCTATTCAAATTGAGATTACAAGCATTAACCACATAAAACTAAACTAAAAATGTACACAAACTCAAGAATCATTTCTAAAGAGGTTATTTTTGGAGACCTCCAAAGATTTCTGGGAATCTTTGCCCAGCATGGGGATTTCTTCTCATCAACTTGTCAAAGTAATCCTTAGTTTATGTTAGAGTTGCTAAACAAATGTCAGTTGTAATTTTAGGTTTTCATACTGTTGCACAAGCATGTCTGCATGTAGTAGTAGTAGTTAAACAAACCTTGTTTTGCCCACATTGACTTCTTGTTGCAAACTATCGTTCTACTCAGGTCACTCCATCAAACCTCTAAATGAGTAATGAATTTGACAACAAGACCTGTAATGTGATCGCACGATGATTAATATTTAAGCATAATCTACATTTCTTAGAGGCCCAGTGTTGTCAACTAAAATAACTTGAGTTGGTTCCTGTTAAAGGAAGTCTACTTTGAGTAGAATGAGTGTGGCAGCTTTGATGTGTTATGCCAGGTATGAGAAGAAAAATGAGCCACTTCATAAACAGGAAAAAATTAGTTGCATGGGATCTGCAATAACATGAAAACAACACTATCACAGTGTGCTGAGGTCAACATGACCATGTTCGTGAGGTCATCACGTGAGGATCAGCGCAAGTCACGTGCCGTATGAGTTTGGCAGGCAGCATATTTTAAAATGATCTTATTCAATGAGCTTGAACAATCTTTCCCTTTCTCAAAGCTTTATCTTCAAGCAAGAATGCAAGCTGAATGGGCACGGCTCCTTCGACCCACGCTCCAGTTCTTCCTGATCGCCGCCTCCGTCTATACAGGACTGTCCCGTGTCTCAGACTACAAACACCACTGGAGTGATGTACTCACAGGCCTCATACAAGGAGCTATCGTGGCTTTACTAGTGGTGAGTGATACGATCAACCGCAAACTGACCAAAGTTCACCCCAAAAAAAAAAAAAAAAAAATCACCCAATTCATTTACTTATCGTCACATTTTTCCAACTCATATAACTGTGTAATGTCCATGTAGAATCAGTATATAAGTTTTAGTAGAGTTTTTAAGTTGAATTATATTTTAGCTTCATTTCAATTAAAAACAATTTGTTTAAGGGTACGTTTACATGTCAAAACAGAAAAGTTTTTCCTTTGCGTTTGTTGCGTTAGACGACGTTTGTCAAAATGATCCCTGTTAACACGGATCCGCGAAAAATGACTAAAAATGCTGTATTATGCTGTCAGGCCAGTAGTTGGCGATGTCACTTTGTAAAGAAACACTACGCGCCTGTAGACTGAACGCGTAAAACACATGCGCATGACATCACCGTTTTCGTCATTTACATTGGAAACGACAACGGTACCATTTTTGTAAATTTGCACTTTGAAACCCGTTTTCAAGTTTGTATTTTCAGGCCCCCAAAACGTGTAAATGAATGGTTTTTACTTGAAAAAGATGTCATGTAAACGGCCACTTCGTTAACAATAACGGAACCTAATTTAATTTAAATGTCTAGAGTGCTCCTTTTAAATGTAGCGATCAAAAACATTATTTGATGAATATCTTGAATCTCAAATTCTTCAGCTAAACCCTCTAAATTTACTTAAAACCAGTAGTGGACAGTAACAAAGTATTTTTACTTTGTTGTACTTTATCATTTTTATTTTGGGTAACTTTTACTTCACTACATTTCAAAGCATAATATCTTACTTTTTACTCCACTACATTCTATAAAACTATGTTGTTCCTCATTATTTTGAACTGAAGAAATCATCACATGCTCCGAGATATGAAGTACCCCATTCTTTTCAATTCTCCACCCACCTGTATTTTGAGCAATAGAATGAACATACATCAATAAGTGCTTTTTATGTTCATTAAAAATCAAGTACTTGTCCTCAGGTAAAATTGAAAAGGAGTACTTAATAGTAATATTTTATGGTATCTGTACTTTAACTCAAGTACTTGATTTGTGTGCTTTGTCCACCACTGCTCAAAACAAGGTCAAAATCTATTTTTGTAGTCCAACAGCCCAAGTCCCCTTTAATCCACCTTTGTTAATGTTCCACAGAAAATAGATACATATGGTTTCGAGTGACACAAGTGTTGATATTTTCTGTTGTGCAGTATAAGCACTTAAAAAAAAAAAAAAAAAAAAACCCTTGCTAAATACAGAACAAACACTGATATTTCAGGCTCTGCCTCTGTGACTCAATTATATCGCCTTCTCTCATGCCCTACAGGTTTTCTTTGTGTCGGATTTCTTCAAAAAGAAAGTTGAACCTCAGAAAGAGGCGGAGATCCCACACACCACCTTACAAGAAACACCTACAAATGGAAATCATTATGAGAACCCAAACTAAGCTATCAGGAACCTCGGACGATGGGAAGGCATGCACCCACTATGAGGGCAGACCACTAGGGTGGAAACCTGTGAATGTAACCTTGCTTTCTATGTTCTCCAGATACCCCTTTCTGGGGGTCTCTTTATGGACGCTGTCCCACGTTGCCTTGGCTGGACTGCTTCTGCTGCTACCACAGCTTCCTGTGTATCTCCAAAAACTAATAAGTGTACCTCTATTATGCCACAAAAGAAAAACCTTTTTTATCTGTATGAAAAAAAGAATCACTATACAAACTTTTTTTTATTAAAATTGTTAAAACTGTATGTACAATATGTTGCGCTTTTAAGATGAAAAAAAGAACCCATTATGCTCGTTGACAAACAAATAAAACAATTATGTTCCATGTAAATTCTGTCCTTCAGTGTTTTGATGCAAAATAAACAATGCCTTCAAAAAACAAAAACAAAAAACCTAACAAAAGCAAGCGCTCAAACAAAAAAAAACAGAAACAACAACTCAGGATTCACAGGTAAAGGCTGGCAGCAAACACGATATCCCTCTTAATCTTCGTTATACCTGTGAAAAACAAGAAAATGTCATTTTAAAATGAAATCCATAGCCATCCTCAAAACCCTGACATAAGTGCAAACTGGAAAGGCAGTGTCAAAGTGTGGTTTAAAACAAAGCTCTGTTCCAAAATCTAGTGCGCTGCCTAGCTAGACAGCATGTTAAGGGGTCACAGACATGCTACACGACACTTCAGGCTGTTCCATAAATTATGATACCTTATTTTGGCCTAAGTTCCCATACTATTCCCTACATTAGCTGCCAACAGCTGTCGATGGAATGGCAATGGCATTCTATTGCGCATGCGCATCTTTAACTGTTACTTTATGACTTTCTACTGTAACCGTCTAATATGGTAGAATAGCTAATTTTTTTTACGTGACAGATTAGATAAGTAAATGTTATGTTTTATGGTTATGTGGGATTTTAACTGTATCTGTATATCATTTAATGCCAAAAGCAACACCTTTTTTGTACTTTGTCAAATGATTAAATGATCCATTATGTGCTCTTTATTGCTGCTTAGTGATTTTTGTGTTCTTTGGCTACGGCAGTTAATGGTTTATTTCCAGTCACAGTGCAGCTGAAGTGGTGCGGACATCATCTGGGGTGATGCAGGAATTATTTCGGCTTAACACAGTCCATGGATATTCTTTAGCAGTTAGCCATTCAGTGTGCATCAATTGTACACTCATTATTGAGGTGCATTATGGGATTGAACTAGTGTACTCAATGTCCACTATGGTTTCGGGCACCACTACAAATGGCTGTCTCCTCAAACAGAGCACTATATAAGGGTATGGGGCAATTCTGCATATCTTTTACAGACAATCCCACAATGCATTGCAGCAAACTACAAATATACTTATTCTATATTGAAAAGTATTGATAATGATGCAATCCAATTAAAAATAGGCTGTGCTTTTACTTGACATTTGTGTGTGCTGTATATTTAGATTACTATTCTTAACAATTAGCTTAACATGCTAACATTCAAATGTATTGAAATTGATTTTGACCTACATATTTGCTAGCACATCAAATACTGAAAAATTAGCTTAGCAGCAAGCTAACACCCAACTACATTGGAATCGATTTTGATTTGCTAGCTATTTGAATACTGTAATTAGATTAGCAAAATTAGCAATAAAGTGTACTGGAATCAGTTTTGAGCAACATATTTTTATGCTTCTTAACACCATGTTATTAGCTTAGTAACATGCTAACAAGTCTCCCACGTGCTTCATGTGAAGATCATTTGTGCAGGACGTACTGTGCAGAATTGCATTAACGCTGATGCTTATAGCTACACAAGCTCAGTTTAGTGTGCTCAAAAGCATTACATTGATGCTCTCTTGATATTTGTTATTAAAATAACCATAGAAACTGATGCTTCAATCACTTTTTTATTGGTTAAAATGAATGGAGAATATCTTGTGTTTTTCCGTGGCTAAGTGGATATAATGTAAACAATACGAACGTAGTGAATTCATAAATTCATTTATCATCATTCACTATACGCTATAATCATTATAGTGATTCAAAAGTTATCCATGGATAACTTTTGATGGTGTATTGTGTGTTTAAATTTAGCTGACCATTGATAGCTTACAGACGATCTCTACACAAAAGCTGCGCGTGCCCGTGACAGCTCGTCACTCTATCTCCGCTCACATGACACGCCTCCAGGCGCTCGGCTGTTTTCGGAAAGACTCCGTACAGCATATATATCTTTTATAAATATGATAAAACTAAAGACTTTTCAGCGACATGAAGGATGCTGTACTACTCTATATGTACTTAAGTTTAACATGAGATTGGCAGAAACTGTGTGATACCCCCCCCCTTTAACTCTTCTATAGTTTTCCCTTTCATGCAAATTATGAGCAATTTAGTTAAAGTGGACATGTTTATAGCTATTTACCTAAAAAACACATCTCATTTAATGCAACAGACATTTGAAGGAAACTCTAGTGCCCCCTTGAGTACGGAGGTCTGTTACAGTTATATGAATGTAAAAAGCATGCATTCAGTATGTTCAAGACTTGCGTAAAGTACTTTAAGATCAACAGATTAAGAGAGGAAAAAAAGTCTTTGATATAAATGAAATTATTCATCAGTCAAAACACTGAACAGCCATATTGAGTTGATCTTGGATTGTGGATTTCTGGTTAATGTTACCTTATATCTCAAGCCCACAGGTTCTCAGAATGTGATCAATAATTAAATCTTTGCAAGATGGTTTACCAGTCAAGTGCTTAAAGCTGCCCACAATAAATTGGATACTCTTTGCACATGGCTCTGTTTAGCTGAATGAGTCACACCATGAGTCTACAGCATGTCCTACCCGTTGCAAACTTATTCTCCAGCTCCGTGTTTCCAATGGCCTTGGCCGCCTGGCACATCTGCCTCAAGAGCTCCTCCAATCTGCGCATACAGCGGATAATACTGCCTGAGAGAGAGAAAGAGAGAGGGGAAGAGTAAGTCCTCTCTGTGCTCACTACATACCAATCACATATGGTCATTTTCAGTGCTTGTAACCCATAGTTGTGTTTATTCCTAAGAAACCTTTCTTGGCACAAGGGGCTATACTGGCATGGTGTTTTAAGATCTCCAATGAGACCGATCCAGCATGAGGTGAAAGGGGGAAGGAGATAAAGAATATAGGGGAACTTCAATTTTTCATATAACATCTCTCCCTGAGTACAATTTATCACTACAAGATCTTTGCTGTTTGCTAATGCACATGAACACAGCCAAAATCTCACTCAGGAGCTGGAGCACGGACAGAAGAGGGATTTTTTTTTTTGACAGCAAGACATCCGTGTTTCAATGCTCGCGTCATGCTGCGGACACGGCCAAATCTCAGAGCAGAGGCCTCTGGGAGAAGACATGCTGAAAAAATGTTTTAAACCTTTTTATTTCCCAACATGTCTCATGGTGTACTTAAGTCAGGACCAACTACAACATCGCTGATTCCAAATTTTCTCACAAACTAATTACATTTGTTCATTTCTGGGAAGCAGATGATGTGAAACGCCTTTTTATAGTAGAAGTCAAAACAAGCCATTGTTGGGAACTGAAGCTGGGCAATATGGGTAAAAAAACACTATATATATATTAATTCAGGGTGAATGGGACACTTTTTGCCTATATATATATATATATATTTAATATGTGAAAGCTTGACAAGCAGAAATGCAGTATTTTGATGACCGTTGTTCTAAGGAAATATGTACCTTCAAACACGTCGGTCATTTTGCATATCTGAGAGAATGAGGAGCCGTTGGCCCAGGTGTAGACCACATCCATCAGGTGTGGGCGGAACTGATTCAGGTAAGAGTCCTCGTCCACGCCCAGCTTGGCCTCTGCGGACACCTTAGCAATTCGCTTGGCACATTCCTACAACCACAGCAGAACATCAGACATTCATGAAGATTATAGGTCAATTCACACCGCACTGACAGACGGCAACAGATACTTTGTCGGGTTTTGTTGGATCAGTGTGTTACTGTTGGACTGAGTCTGTTGCCATCTGTCGGAGCTTGTTTTTGCCAATTGAACATGCCGAATCAGTGTTAGAATGTCTGAAAATTAATTAAGAGGGCTATTTCTTCTAAATTTTATACTAATTTAATAGCAGTTTGTACACCCTGTAACTGTGAACAGTGTACCAACACTGCAAATGAAGTAGTGAATCATCAAACTGCAAACTGAACTACAAACTCTTCTTTACACATATCAAAAACACTGTCAAACTGTTTAAAACTGTTTTTTTTTTTTGGAAGATCAGACTGACCTATCTGCATAATCTATGAATGCAAACAGAGGTGGGAGTTTAAGCGTTATTTGGTAAATAGTGTGTGTGCTTGAGAGCTTGTAATGTGAGGAATTTCAGGGTGTTTGAACAAGTCCTCCCCCTTGAACATGCTACCTGCATCTGTCGCAGCGGTCCGGCCAGCTGCTCCGTCAATTTGGGCATCTCATTAGCCTGTGGATGGAAAGAGGGTCATTCATTACAACAAGGGAATAAAGAAAATATACCACACATCTTGACGTAGTGCATATTCTAAATTATGCATAATAGGAATGTGATCTGACAGGTTTCATGGGAGAGGCTTTAATTTTAGATGTGAACAATGAGTCAGCATGGATGATGCCAAATATATTTGATGGCTGTGTTTTGTTAAATGGACTGACTTCTCAACAAAAGCAACAAAAACAGGTAAACTCTGCATCATGTGACAAAACCCCTAAATAACAAATTCAAATTTAATGACTCAAAAAATGTCAAGTAAAAATTAAATATTTCCTTACACCTTCAAAATATGTGCATATACACTTTATCCAAATAATTTATTTTGGATTTTTCCAGCATGTTTCTGTATGTTACCAAATGACTTCAAATATTAATAAGCAGTAAAGCAGTCATGTAAAAAAATTCCCTTATGTTTTTACCTTAATGTTATGAAGCGATGAGAATACTTTTTGTGCGCAAATACAAAACAAAAGTAACGACTTTATTCAACAATTTGAACCGTTGTCATACATAGTGTGACAACTCAGTGCAGGCTCATTGTTGGCTGGATCCTGTGTCAGCAACACATGTATGCGTTGTTGCTGCTTACGTGTTCAGCCTTGGCCAATACTGAGTTGGCGTTCGGACGTAAACAAGGAAGCCTGCACTATGTGGGAAGGAAGAGTTCACTACGTATGTATCACAACGGTTCAAATTGTTGAATAAAGTCGTTATTTTTGTCTTGTTTTTGTGCACAAAAAGTATTCTTGTCGCTTCATAACATTAAGGTTGAACCATTGTAGTCACACTGACTATTTTAACCATGTTTTCAACTACCTTTCAGGACGTCAAAAGGTGCAATGACGTTGTTGCCTGTGTGTGGATCAGATACCCTCGGATTTCCTCAAAAATATCCTTGTGAACAAAGGTCTTACGGGTGTGGAACGACAAGAAGGTGAGTAATTAATGACAGAAATTTCATTTTTGGGTGAATTAACCCTTTAATGCTGACTAAAGATAACAGAGCGGTTAGTAAAATCATTATTTCTCTGTTTTTGCAAAATCTTTGTCTTCAACACGTCTCTTTTAACATTCAAATTTTTATGATTTTGGCCTTGGGGGACACTTTCACCCAGTTTCATGGTAAAATACCACAAGATTAACATCTCTCTCTACCGCCTGCTCTGGGATGCTTTTCCTTTCTTTCCCACCATCTTACGCCAGATGATAAGGCTCAAATTGACAGATGACTATGGAGAATAAACAACTGTCCCATGACCAACAAACTTCACGACCCGACACACACGACAAATGGCACAACAGAGTCAGACATAACACTGGGTGAACAAATGGTGTGTTTAGGGTGGAATTATCTGTTTGTGTGAGCAATAGCATTACACTGCGGTGCCACAAACGTTATATACTAGGTGGCCATATATTCTGTATTGAACTCTAATTGTTCCCTTACAATAAGTTTCTTGCACCAAAATTTACTTTTCATGACCGATTTCTATTTTTGTATTAAAGAAGCCCAAAGTCTACTTCAGTTCTGATGCAAACACAGTTTGTTGTCGTTTCAGTAGTTTGTCGTTTAAACTCTCCGGTTTCTTTTTCGACTATGAAACAACGGGCTGGACCAGTGTTGCCACCTTGTGTTGTGGACCAACTAACTTAATTTCTGTAAAAACAAAAAACAAACAAACAAACAAACAAACAAAAAAAAAAAAACTGCTGAGCTGAGTGTACACTAGGGTATGTGGACAGCACACATGGCCTACATTTTGGCAACAGCATAGTACTCATGTATCCTGTTTTTCTTTTTTCCCTAACTGTACATACTATGCTGATAGGAAAATTTACATCACACACACTTTAGACTTCTGTATGTAAATGACCTCTTTTGATTGGCTAAGAGCATTTAACCCTTGTGCGTCAATTAAAAAAAGTTACACATAGGCCCATAGAGGACAAAAATGTCCATGTCAAAAAACTGTCATAAAAATTTGAAGCTTGGGAACACAGACTTAAGTTTGGTAGATTATTGTTGAAGAAAAAGAAATGTAAAAAAGTGAAGGAAAAAAAAAAAAAAAAAAAAAAAAAAAAAACACACCACTAAAACTGCTAGAAAATCAAAGCCATAAATCTAAAGTTGTGTTCCAAATTTGAGGTTGATATCTCAAAAAATTAGCTTTCAGTAAGATTTTGTTTGGGTGCAGTACCAAATTTTCCCCATTAGATGCCAGCAAAACTCCATTAGAACCAAGCGTGCCACACGAGTACTGAAAAGGGAAGCCAAAGCGTCTCGATCACCCCCAGTTGGCTGGAAGCAGTATAGTTTATAAACCCCACCCTCTCCACGAAATGTAATGGGACTTGACACAAACTAAATCAATCAATTTACACTTTAAACATTTTTTTCCAAAGACTGTTTCTGTCATTTTAAGCAGTTTTTAATCACGCTGGTGTTAGTTCAAGTGTTCGTTCTTTAAAAAAAAAAAGTTTGTTTTTAGTTAGTTATTTGATGCTTTAAAAACGGGGGTGAGACGTCATGATTGACAGCTGAGGTTGACAGCTTCACTGACTGAAGTAATCACTGAGGCGCCAACTTTTTGTGAGGTGATTGGAGCTATAACTTTAATTTTAACATTTCCATAACTGTTTATTTCACACCAAAATAATGAGTTGTTCTGAGTTTGGGCGGGACCTTGATATCGCGGCTCCACTTCGTGCTCACTACTGCGCAGACTCGGGCTCCACGTTCACTATGCGCAGACTCGAGACTCAAGATGTCAGTGCCATATTGGCACACTGGCAGCTTCAGTTACTACAATGGAAGAGAGTGAAGGTGCGTTGTCCATATTTTTTTTTTTTTTTTTTTAGTCTATGACTGGAACCCACAGAGATTGGATTTGTGATTTGCAGTAGAGTTTTTCTCTCTCAAATATTACAAGCACACACAATTTTTTTTTAACACGCATACAAACCACACTCTGACATCCATACCAACAAACCCACATAATTATAGCTGTATAATTTATCCAATTGGCTCTATAATATGCACAAGCAGAAATCAGGAACAATACTCGCTGTATTTGCTTTATGGGCCAAACTTGAGAAAATCTGGTAAAAAAAAAATAGTACAAAATTTAATTTTGAAGCCTTGCCAACAGAATGATTATTAAAAGCCTATTATCAAAGATTGTAACATTTTATAGTTAAATGGCCCCTGGATTAAAAAAATGCCGTTTTAATGGCTTTCAATGGGTACATTTTTGTCCTTAAAAGGGATAGTTCACCCAAAAATAAATTCTGTCATCATTTACTCACCCTCAAGTTGTTCCAAATCTGTATAAATTTCTTTGTTCTGCTGAACACAAAAGATGATATTTTGAAGAATGTTTGTAACCAGGCCGCTTTGGGGCACCATTGACTTCTATAGTTGAAAAATAAATACTATGGAAGTCAATGGTGCCCCAAAACTGTTCAGTTTCCCACATTCTTCAAAATATCTTCCTTTGTGTTCAACAGAACAAAGAAATTTAAACAAGTCTGGAACAACTTGAGGGTGAGTAAATGATGACAATTTTCATTTTTGGGTGAACTATCCCTTTAAGGCCCTGAGAGGAACTATTTTTTGTACCTAGTGCAAAATAGATTTTGAAGGAAATGGGGATAAAATAGTAAAATTCCAATAAAAATACATACCTGAGCCAAAATTTATGCAGTTGGCATTAACACAGGCAAAATTATCAAAAAAAAACAAAAAAAAAAAAAAAAACTGAAAGAGACACAAATGTCCATAAGGTCGGTTAAATATTTTTTACACCACAGCATTGTGTAAGTTTTGATTCTGGCTGCATATATGGAATTGGAAAACTTCCAAATTAACAAAACTTTTCTTACAAAATGACTTTCAATATCTTTGGTATTGAATCAATGATAACATTTTTATGAACTAATTTGCATATAGTGCAATTATTCAATGAACATGGCACACTCTTCACAAGTCTCAAATAGAAGCTGGGCCTTTGAATAACCTCATTCCCT
This sequence comes from Hypophthalmichthys nobilis, assembly GCA_037950665.1. Classification (NCBI taxonomy): domain Eukaryota; kingdom Metazoa; phylum Chordata; class Actinopteri; order Cypriniformes; family Xenocyprididae; genus Hypophthalmichthys; species Hypophthalmichthys nobilis. Next base: position 19,874,122 of record CM075476.1, on the reverse strand, counting down.
GCATTCATGACCAATTTCAAGCCAAACACAACAGGTTATTTGGGCCCATAACTGTCATAACCCATTGACTTCTCTCATATTACATCCTGACCACATTTCAACATGTGCATGATGACATTTTGGCCTTACGTTTTCCTGGAAGACGAAGCAGCTGAGGAGCGCAGTGGCCTGCTCCGCCGTCAGGTCATTGAACAGCCCGTTAAACACCATCTCTGTCAGCAGCAGCTCATCTGCACTGTAAACACACAGGTAATCCACAAGACGCTTTAGAAACAAGCCTGAGTATTAAAAATAAGGGCTGTTGGGGTGTTCTGTTTGCTTTTAGTGCATGTCTTTTAGCTGTAACTGTTTAGAACAGACTAGAATTGTGAACACAAACTATAAGCAAACAACCATCTTGTTTGATTTTTTTGCTGTTGGCAACCCTACCTGCTGATCTCACAGGCCACACGTCCTTTCATCTCGATGACATCAGAGGAAGTGGCGAATCCCAGGCGCCGCAGCACACGCTTTCTGCACTTCAGCTCGTCCATCTGCAGTACAGTTCGAGCTCTCTTCAGCTCACGTTTCGCCGCTTTAATGTCCCCTGCAATCTAATACACACAAGCACAGCGAGAAAAGACACACACATTGTTTTAAATATGTGGCTTAATGCATCAGTGTCCACATCAACAACCACATATTCCTGCAACGTAAACGAAAACTTGAGAAACGCATGTTCCAGGAAGAAACAACAAAATAGCAGGGCTACTCATAACACCTGCCGCAATCTCTTGCATACAAAATACATCATTGGAGGTTTCCCCAAACAAACGACATCTGTAAACATGCACTAGAAAAATTTCACACGTTTGCATGCAATGCATCAAACTTGACGGCAAATGTGCCACATAGAAAACAAGGCCGTATCCAGTGGAGACAGTGCTACCATCTGTCCAAAGAGCATAAAACATCGGCAAAAATTAGTCTAACTTAAAAATAAATCATGCTTCTTCGTTCCATGTATTTCTGTGGCATGCAACACTATTTTTCCTCAAGATCAGCCATTCTCCCCTATGCCATTTAGAGTCAATTCATGTGAAGTTACTACTCTTTCTAAAAATAAAAATAAAATTTTATTTTTACTGTATGTCATACACCCAGACCGAGCTGCTGGTCATGGAGAAGACTGCTAACAGGATGTGGGTCACATTTATTTTATTTTCAGTTTTCATTCACATCATTAATGTTATACCAAGTTATGTGCTTTTGTCATTTTTATTAGTTGGGTTTCTTTTGTTGAATATTTCTATTTAGCTTTATTTTTATCCCAGGTTTATTATTTAGCTTTATTTCAGTTTTAGTAATTTTAGTACTTTAACTTAAACATTTTATTTCAGTTAGCTGCCAAGGCAACATTTCTAGCATTAATTTTCATGTAATATTTATTAATATTTTATATTAGCTTTATTGCAATTAATGAAAACTATTTAATAGATTTATTTTTTAGTTAACAACAACACTGATAATGTCCTAATGATATCAAGTGCAGCATTACGTACAGGTCTAAAGTTATAAATTATGGGGAATTTAGTCAGTCTTCAATCTACATAAAATCCTACCAACATTTTATTCTTTTCATTGGAGTAATGAAAGTCACATTCAGAACGAAAGCACTGACCTGTAATGACAGTGCGGATTAAAGAGTTGACTACATTATGTGAACATTAGCTAGCTTATATTAAACAATTAGCTACCATTCACTAAAAGAAGAAACCCAAATCAGTCCAGATAACTAACATCAGTTGAGACAGAAAGGTTAAATGGTGCTGGCCTGCTATGGCACAATTGATTCACCCTTTACAAGACTCGGTCCTAATGCCATTATCCACTTTACAGCTTATCTGAGATCTTTCTAAAGTGATTCAGGCTCAGACTGAAAACAGGACACTGAGAAGAGCCGAATTGTTTAAGCAAAAAAGGGCAAGAATTTCTCACTCCCCCAGAAACCACATCCAACAATCAACAACACATTCTTCAGCATTTAATATCCAAACACTCTGTATTGTGTACTGCTAATGCTAAAGTGTGGCCTGAATGTTATGACCTACATTCATGCCCACAATTAGGACATGAGCTCAATGAACAATTGTACCTCACAATAAACCAGAGAATATGTTAATGTCCTAGAAGAAAGTAAAAGTCATTCAAATCACCAAAAAAAAAATATATATATTTATAAAAATTTTATAATAGACTTAAAAATCTGGCTTAAGCTAGTCCCAGACTAAAATGCATTATTGAGCTGTTTTAACTGAAAGCAACTTGCACTGACATATCTTACAATATGTCTGTCATTTTTATTGTTTTAAGATGCACACCAGTAATGTTTTTTTTTTTTTTTTCCCCTAAGGCATGTTCATAAAACTATTGAACTAAGGTCAAATCCTGGCTTAATCCAAGCCCTGTCTGTGAAACCGGGCCTATAATTCATAAATACAAATACCTGTACAACTTTTTTGTAACGCAAAAAAATAAGTTGTACATTTTATAGTACACTTTACAAGCAAATATTATATAATAGAATCTGGCCTTAATACAGAAAGCATTAGGTTCTCTAGGCCATTGTGAAGGTTTAGTTCTGGGTTAGTTTCTGTAGATCTTATAGAACAGGGTTGAGCTAAACAAAAGTCTAATCTGGTTTGGAGGGATATCCCAAGTCCCCATGATGCATCTGACCACTTGATTCCATAACGCATACGCCCAACAACAAATATAACCCATGTGCAAAGCCTACAGGGACTGTATTTAAACAAAAACACTTATCCCCTTAATACCGTTGCACAATGTGAGCAACGATGTGGCCGTATGAGATTGTTTGTGATCCGATTTGAGCACCTATTCACCCCGCACTAAAGCCAGTTTCCCGCTTTTGTTTGGTTATGGTGGACCTTCAAGATTTCAGCCACAGGAAATGACATCCACCCCTTCTAGCACACTAAACAATAGAGCCATATTTTAAATGACATTTGTCTCTCCTGTGCTGACCAGAAAAAGGTTGCGTCTATGAAGAGAAACGACATTTATATCAATCCCGCTTTGACTTCTGTGCATTCACGCACATCCTACAGTGACTCACCAGTGCTTTTTTCTCACACAGTGTGTAAACAGCCTCCAGGTTGGGGTCGCTGTGCAGGGCGTGCGTGTACATCCTGTGCTCGAATGCCTCCACCTTCTGAATGACCTTCTTCAGTGCTGGATCCTTGATACCCATGTCGTCTATGGGATCAAGCAGCGGAATGCCATCTGGGAAACGTTTCTGCACCTCCTGGGAACCAGAAGCAGTCATGTGCTTTAATCTTTAAAATTATTATAATGATCATCACTCAACACCTTCAATTAGGAAAACAGGTGAGATGGTCCAACAGGAAAAACAGTTGCATGGCCGCTCCTAGAGATTAGCGTCTGCAACTAATTGAGGTCAATGTAAAGGAAGTGTGAGATTGTGTAGGGAAGGGTTGAGGATTAACAAGATTAAGCAATTTGCTATGCCCGGCATGGAATAATAGCACAGATGTGCCCTAGCTTTTTTGTAGTGTAGTGTATGTGCAGTAGTATGCAATAGTAGTAGTAGTATGCTACACGGTTGTCAAATCACTACATTTAAAAGGGGCCCCATTATGCAAAATTCACTTTACATGGTGTTTGAACAAATGTGTGTTGGCAGTGTGTACACATACCCCAGAGATGGGCACTCGAGTTAGTGACTCGGACTCGAGTTGCATTTTAATGGACTTCAGACTTGACTCGACTCCACACAAAAGACTCGTGAATATTTTAAAAACAACTCAAGTCTTTTACCCTTGACTACTGATATAATAAATAAAGCATTTGTTGTGTTTGAATGATTTTATAATATCTGCGTCACATATAATTTCCTTACGTGTCGTGGTAGATCGGACTCTTGACATAGAATTTGATTACGTTGTCCGTGTATTGCGCGTAAACTCCGAATTGTCAGAAGACTCCCATGAAACATGATGGGAGCCAGCGTGCCATATGTTCTTTCATTTGGGTTTATTAACATGTCAGATCGGCTAGATGCACAGAATGCGGGAAAACAATTAAAGACACCAGAGCGACAACATCAAATTTTATGAGACATCGCATCCGCAGAGGTCAGTCACATTAACTAACACAGCTATAGCTATTATACTGTGGTGTAGCTGCATGGCTCATTTGGATAGCCAGCCTGTTAAAATATGAACAAAAAAAAAAATCTAGCCTTTAAACCTAGCACTACGTTTTATCAATCTTTTCGTTTTATATGCAGCTTTTCTCTTAATATGTCCATAAGAGAGAGATAGAAAGAGATGTTAATCCATTTATTACTTAAAGCTCATATTTTAACGTATCGCAATCAGCATGCGTACAGTTTTCTATTGACTTAAACATTCCGAGGTTTGATATTTTCTGATAATGACTGTCGTCAATAACAACGAAGCTGCATAACAAACAGTTGTATAGCAAACCATGACTCACTGGCGCCATCTTGCGTCCACTTAGCGACTGTATTGAAAATGACTACTCGTGTTACCAGGACGATTGTTTTATACACTGTAATGGATTATAAAGTAACAAGCTGGATTTACATTATCCCTTACACCATAGGACCTTAATTTCAAACAAAACCGATGATAGAAAGATCATATTATTTTGTCTATATAATACAACTAGGATAAAATAGGATTTGAGTATGAGATTTTTTTTTTTTTTTTTTAATGACTCGAGACTCGACTCGGACTCGTGACAAAAGACTCCAGACTTGACTCGGACTCCAGCTTAAAGACTTCAGACTTGACTCGGATTCCAGATGAAAGACTCGTGAACATCTGACATACCCACCCTATAATTATAAAAATCCACCCACTCCTTTTTTTTTAATCCCCATAAATCATAAGCAGTGTCTCCGAACAAGCCGTTTGCAGATTCTGTACAAAGTGACGTCAGTTTGTACAGGCCCCGCCCAAGACTGTTGACGGACACTGCCGTATTAGCATAGACCCCGCTTCCAGGTACTACGCCAGAACGCCGGTTCAGTATTGGCCGAAGCTGGACCTTGAATGTGGTAACTACGTTGATTTATCTTGGGGATCAGAGAACTCTCTGATTTTATCAAAAAAATCTTAATTTGCGTTCCGAAGATGAACGAAGGTCTTACAGGTTTGGATTGACATGAGGGTGAGTAATTAATGACAAATTTCATTTTTGGGTGAACTAACCCTTTAAGCACAATAAAACATGAAAGAAAAGTTAGTTTAATACTCACAAGAGGTGCTGTCTGATTGCCAGCTTTCTGTGCTTGTGCTTCAGATGTGTGCGCTCAGAAAACGCTAAATTAGAAGTTTAAACTGATATAGCATACAGATAATAAACTTTCATGATGAAGAACTGCAATGCCCATGAGTGATAATCAAAACCAAGCAGATGTCTTGTTAGTATTTAGCAGAGTATTCGATGTATGCGGGAGCTGTGAATGAAGGAAGCGCTATTCTGGATAGGTGGCGGGAGCAGCAGCTCATTTGCATTTAAAGAGACATGCACGAAAATAGCATGTTTTTGCTAGCACTCAAAAATGGGTATTTACAACATGGTATAATAAATGATCTGTGAGGTATTTTGAGCTGAAACTTCACAGACACATTCTAGGGACACCGGAATATTAAATTACATCTTGTAAAAAGGGGCATAATAGGTCCCCTATAAAGAGAACATGCTTTTTTTTACATTTTCAACTTTTAGTGTGTAATGTTGGCGTTTTAAGTATAAAAAAGATCTGCAAAGTTCCAAAGCATAAAGTCACTCCAAAGCCACTCAATGTTCAGTTGTCTTCCAGGAACGAACACATCACAATATTCCTCATTTAAATAATTCCCATCCAAGGCATATGCAAAAAAAAAAAAAAAAATGTGGTCAGAGGCCTGGTTGAGTTGTGTTTGTAGAGTGCTGAAACTCACGGTTATAGTAAGGGGTGTGACATTTCCGATACACACTGGAAGCGGTTGACCAATCACAACATACTGGTCCAGCTGACCAATCAGAGCACAGTGAGCTTTTCAGAATGAGGGGCTTATTAGAAACTAAACAGAGCGTTACTGACACTGCGAAGAGTGGTACTCCCATGTGTATCTGTGTAAGCGCTCAGTTTTTGAAGCGTTGATCATCGAAGTCAATCACAGACATATCTGATGAGAGCGTGAACACAATGGTCAATCAGAGGCGTTTACGAATCTGCTCAACAGCGCTCAAATTAAAATAAAGCTCTCATTTTTAAAATTTAAAACTTTGTACCGAAGTCAGTACTTTTGACAACTCCATTGTAAAAGGGCATAATTGTTTCCCTTTAATGAGACAAGCGTCCAGTTGATACCTAGAAAATTACTGATCATTTCAAATTGAATTGTGTAAAAAGCATCTTAATTTTTAAATAAAAACTAAAAAAAAAAAAAAAAAAAAAAAAAAGTTTAAAAAGAAGTTGTAGTGTGAGTAGTATGCCATTACAAATATACCCAGTGTGTGTGCTGACCTGTATGGATTTGAGCATGCTTTGTCGGTTGTCGTAGGGCCGCAGGTCTTTGGGAATATACAGGCGCACAGAGCTAATGGAGGTGATGAGATGAAGAATCACAGGAACAACCTGAAAGATAAACAGACAGTTCTGATTGGACGAACCACCTCTGGCTGCCTCTGCATGAAGAACTTCATGTCATGGCCATATATAACCAAAACCACAGCGAGAAGCTGGAGGGTCAATCTAAACACATTTAGCAGGACCGGCGTAGACATAAAGCAGATTTTACGAGCCCACAGAGATGGGGAAGAAAAACAAGAGCCATCAGCTAAAGCCATCAAGCCTAAAACTTCTGGAGCACTAGTTAAATTGCTTAACGTTTGGGGGAAGAGGTCAAGAGAGGAAAACAAAGACAAAATCACTGCCATCACAGCTGTATTGTAGTACTTTTATGATTTTATGCTTTGTGACATGGGCGACTTGTTTTTCTAGAGTAGATTATGCTTCAAGAACATAAGTGCCAGTATTCTGAACTCCAGCCAAATGAACCTGTTCAAAATCCAGCTGGTGGAGGCCGAGTTCCCACGTTCAACAGGAACAGAGTCCGTCTGCTGAATTAGGATTTAATTTGGGCTGCCATATGATTAAAAATTCATTCCATTAACACTGATGATCAGTGTTGTCAACAAACAATGAAAAATTATTTCAGGAATTTAAATACCTGAAATTAAATATAAATATTAGATGGAAAACTTAAACTTAATTTTACATGTTAAATAGCTTAAGTTTAAGCTGAAGTACTGAAATGACTAAAACTGAAATAAAAACTAATTTAAAGCTATATAGAAATAAAAAAGAACAAGTGAGCACAAAACAAAATGACAAATTAAAATAAAAATGAAAACTGAAAATATAAAAATAAAAGCCAATTCAAAATATTAATAAATACTATAATAGCATATAAATATTACTAAAATAACACTGTAATTAATTAAATAAACAATTACATGCTGATTAAATAAAACTTGTCAATTAATCGCACATCAATATTGGTGGATTTTCTCATTACGCACATCACTGGCAGGAAGGTAACAAAAAAATAAAAATCACAAGTTCGAATGGCTTTTTTTTTTTTTCTTTTTTAAAATGGCCCTTGACTCTGATTTCAGTCTACTTTGATGGTTTCCTGTGCACAACTGAGATATAGATATGTTTCTACATAAAATCTAAGCTGGTGTGGCGATTCTGGGGCAGGATTACCATCAAATTCTCTCACCTGCATCTCACCCTTTTCCCCTGGGCCTGCTGGTTTGGCTGCTTCTGTGGCTGCGTTCTTCACACTGTCTTTGCTGCAGTGGACCAGAACTTCCACCACAAACAACGGGTCAATATCACCACCTCCGGCCTACAAGAACATACACATTCATTTTTCTCTGCACCAAAAAATAAATAAATAAATAAATAAAAATTAAGAATTTGGCTTTTCATGACCATTTTTCACCCTTTAAAGTAAAGCGGCCTGCATTTCAGAACCAGGTTCAGAGAGAGGTTCAGAATGAGTCATTCTTGCAGCTTGAGCCTGGAATATGCTGCACGACTTTTAAAAATGCTACAGTTTTTAAAACACTAGGCATCCCTACACTTGCTGATTTTGCAAATGGTTACAGAGAAAACTGTAAAGCTGTGTATGCTTTGGTGGACACACAGTCCAAGTCAATCCGACACAAACTCACACAGAAATGTGTCTCGTTGCTAGGAGAAAAAAAACAATGTGTTCTAAAAAAAACATGTCTGATATCCTCAGAATACATATAATCAAAGTCTGAAGCAACAACAAAAAAAAAAAAGCCTGCACCGATCATGCACTACGCAATTTTTTTTTGTAATACCCATCAACTTCAACTGCCCAAAATCTCCAAGTTGGCTCTGATTTTCGGCAGTTAATTGATTCATCTAGACCAGTGGTCACCAACCTTTCTAAGCCCAAGATCCCTGACCTCGACCTTTATGAAAGACAAGATCTACTTGATAGAAAAAGACAGCCCAGATTGTATTTAGTATTTTTTTCGTGGCCAATTTAGATTCTGATTTATTTATTTTTACAAGCAAATTGGCCGATTCTGATACCGGTTGCAGATATTTATTATTAATATTATTATAATAAACAAAAATACATAACCATTTCAAATTAGAGGGAACCACTGCTTTTTAATCACAATCCAAACAAAGATGCTACACATGTTGCATGAGCAGTTGTTTTTCATTTGAATTAGATTTAATTTCAAGATTTAAAGCAAAAAGAGAACAGTCTGACTTTATCTTTGTGAAATTATATGCTACACAAAAAAAAAGCATGAAATAAAAACAGCAGACGAAAATTCACTCTCTGACAGCAGGGATACAGTGTTTCCTTGGTTAACTCTGTAAACAAAGCTGAACTGCGCTAATAATTAGTTACTTTATTCGGAGGTAAGAGGAAAATAAAATGCCATTGCATAGAAATTTTTCTGAAGACAGTAATTCCTTTTAGAGATGCATTCATATAAGCCCTCACCCCCAATTCAATATTTATATTTTCTATAATCGTCTCCTCTTTGCGTCCATCTTCAGCGTCTCTGGCCTCTTGCTAACGGCCGTTTACAGACTGCAAGTTTACAGACAGGCTATTTACCGTTATCACTGTCCCAGCAGCTCCCAAAAATAACATAAAAATAAAATACAAAAATACAGTACAAAGACTGGAGAAATGTAATGTATTTTTGTACTCATATTTCTGTTATTTTCACGAGCTACTGGAACAGTGATAAAGATCGACCAGTCGATCGCGATCGATGGGTTGGCGACCAGTGATCTAGACAAATCGGGGCAAAAATCTGTGCGAAAGTCAGTGTATTCCAGCCTTTAAGTAGCACTTATCTCAAAAGATCAAGAAAATTTTGATTCCTCACAATATATGACCTCTTATAATGTATTATAGTTGGGCACTTTAACCACAAAGAGGAAAAAAAAAAAAAGAAAATCTGATAATACCTTGACATTTGCCTTCTTTTGGAAATTGACAACTACACCCCAACCAAAATCCAGATCTTCCTTCTTCACCTAAAAATGAAAAACCCAAATAGTGTTTAGCAATTTTAGCTTCTCTAAACCAACAAAACCAAGCAGGTCTGTGTGTGTCTACATTTTCCAACAAAATAGTAACTATATTTGCTTGTACAGAAAGAGCCACTGGCCAATTACCCTGACCAGTCTGCCTGGCTGCAGGAAGGGCAGGCAGTATCTAGGTTTGTGAATAAATTCCTCGATTTCTTTGCCTAGTTTGGCCAGCTGCTGACGGATCTTGTAGTAGGTCACCACACTCTCTTCATTGGGGATTCGTATCGCATTATACTCCTCCTCCAGCTTTTTCATCTCTGTAAGAATCACAGAAAATGAAGACAGGAGTGAGAAAAACAACGTCAAAGAAGTTCTGAATGCTATATGACAACCCAATTACTGATTATATGTAACTTCTAATGAACAAGCAAATCTAGTTTTAACCAAATTTTAACTATTGTGTTGTGCTAGACCCGTATGACTAACAGGCTTTTCTGACAACATGATGAATAAATTACAGAATTTAAATTACGGGAAATATTCCTCTAAATCATAGTTCTTACTCTCCACAACGCCAGGCACGGCTCTATAGTGCTGGAACTGGTAGAAGGATTTCTCCAGCATGTACTCTGGGTTGATCTCCTCCACACGTAGTAGATTGAGCACCATGTTGTAGGTCAGGTGGAATGCACTGTTCAGAGGGTCCGCTGAACCCTATGAGAATAAAAGGTGTTACTCAAATCACGAATCCAACACAATCCATTGACAGCTATATGGTGAGGAAGACAGGCAGTAAAATCAGTTCTCTCTAACACCTGGGCTAGGCGATCTATTTAACCATTTGACAATATTCGATATGTGTTTTTAGAGTAATACATATCTACGTATTTGTTGTAAAAATGTCTTGGTGTTTTTTTTTTCTTTTTAAAACAAAATAAAACTGTTTAATTCAAAAAGTAAAACACTAAAAATACTTCTGAGTTCTGAGACTATGGAGGGTGGACCTCGCAGTTTCTGTGAAAACAGGTTTACAAACGAGTCTCGTTACAATTGTAGTGAAATGCTGTAATCAGTCCACAAAAAAAGTTGGAAATTAAGCAATTGAGAAGCTAATACATAACTGGTGCCCGTTGTGTTTCCAAATGCAGGGAATCAGAGAAAAAAAAAAATTGTTTCTAGCCATTGGGGTTAAAAAATTATTAGCATAAACATAAGTGAAAATTTGGACAGTTGGTGGTGCTAGAGGGATTGAGTTAGAGACTTCAAATTTGCTGTGGTTGATGTTGGGACTGTCCTCTATCTGTGTGCCAAATTTCACAACTTTGTACAGAATGGGCTGCCATAGACTCAAGAGCGGAAGAAGCGGAAGAAGAAAATTAACGGATACAAAAAAAAAAAAAAAAAAAAGAAGTGCTACCAAGGCAAACATCTTTCTCAAATTCCACAACACAAATAAAATAAAATGATCAATCGATGAAGCCTTCTTTATGCACAAGTAAACATCTACTGACCATGCTAAGAGTAAGGGGCCGTTCACATATCACGTCTAAAAACGCATGGAAAGCGCGGCCGCATCGCTTTCTCTTCTCCGAAGCGCTTGCGCTCCATTGGCGTCTGTCATTGCTATGCAACCATGAACTCCACTCTCCATGACGATGAGGAAGTATCAGCAAAGGATAAATTGATTTCTAGCCCTTGCATTAGCTTTTTACTAGATACATTTATGGAGATGAGAAATAAAAAACACCCTGTACAGCTATGATCAGCTATGATCGGCTGAGCTTTCGATGTTTTGTTACGGACAGGCCAAAGCTGATTGGTTGGTTCTTGTCACATGACCTGCGGTGCACTAGCGGCATTCTGAAAAGTTGAGATGTTTTCATCTCGATGCACCTGGAAAACACGTCGCGACCGCGTCGCTTCCATTATGAGCGTGCCTGCCGTGCGGCTACATTTGAAATAACTGACTTGCGTGCAGAAAAGACGCGATATGTGAACAGCCCCTAAGAAAACCACAGGGCTCTGTCTCTTAATCAACAGGTTTTGCAACAGAGTCTTACTGCAAGGGCCCAGTGGAGAAAATTGAGAAGGCACTAATATTGTGCCAGTTGATTCATTTTAGTGACATGGCTTTCCCAGTATTCTCTCAGAAACTTTCAAAAGAACTACGATAAAGTACAATTTGAATTCAGTCAGAAGGGCATTAAGCAAGACTTTAATGGACCCCAAGCAGAGATGGGATTTGGCAATGCAAGCTTCAGAGGGGGGAATTGGGAGTCTGCAGGGACGAATCTTGGCAGGCAGGCGTGTGAGACCAAGAGAAGAGCTTATGGACTTCATGTTAAAGAGTGTATTAATGAATGGCTTTACCCCTTACAGAGGGTGCCAAGGCTTAGAGGAGGATAAGGGGTTTAGGATCAGAAAGTTTGTGCGTCAGAGTGTGTTGGTCGTCACCTGAACAAAACGTGAGGAGAACTGCTTAAAACAACAGTTCACCCAAAAACTAAAACAAAAATGAAGATTTATCATTTTCATGGCATGTTGGCGTTTCAGTGTGTTACCTTCAGTAACTGTTTGCCCACTGCAGGGCTCATCTTCTCATCCACCATGAAAATGACTATTCCCCTCTCGTCCATTCCTCTTCTGCCGGCACGTCCTGACATCTGGATATACTCTCCAGAGGTGATCTAATATGGAGGGAGGAAAAAAACGGATTTATAACTATTGCAGTGGTTGGCAATAACAAAAAATGAGAGAGAAAAAAAAAAAAAAAAAGTAAAAAGAAACAGCAAAAGCATGTTAATTGGTTAAAAGAACCTTACCATATACAGTGAATTATATACATTATATACATTAAATACAGAATTATCTACTACAAAAATCTATCAAATTATATCGAACACTTTTTTACAGTAAAATTTATATTTTTGCAAGAAAAACAGTCTCATTTACAAACCAACTGTAAGGACACAGCTCAACATGTGGTGCAATATATTTAATTAGATTTTTTTTTAAATATTAATAATTTCCTGTTTTGTTCTATTTTATGTTTAGTTTATAGAAATGTAGTAGTTAATGAAGGTATATGGTTATGAAACTGTACAGTTACCAGGGACAAAAATGGATGAATTGTTCACAATTAGACTGGGAATGAGTATTTTAAAAGAGTAAACAGGATCCATTGTGATTTCATGCTTGTCAAGCACTCATCCCTTTTAGTTCTTATTTTATTAGTGACTGTTTACTTGTCTTTAATAATGATTAAAATGTACATTAATTTGGCTAGTTCTTCTTGCTGTAGTATCAAAATTGTAACAGAATTGTGATGTTACACTGGTATCTAAACATTTTGAACCAGTGACCCAAAGAGGCCAGTAGAAAAAAAAAATCCTTAGCACTGAGCCCTGCTGAAGCAGCTCTAAATGTGGGCTGTGCTATTAAATGAAAGATAATAATATGATAGATCAATAAAATGAACAGTGAAAGTAACAGAATCTTGTACAATACATTTTAACAGGCATAATTAAGCATTAAAATAACTGAAGGAAATACATCTTTGCTAAAGAAATGAAACCACTGAATATGATTCATATTCTTTTGGTTTCTCTTCCTAATATATTTAAAAATTACAAATGCAATGAAACTACATGTATCTGTATCGGCATGTTTTAGAAAAAGTGGTATCAGTGCATCTCTTGTTCAAACATTTGAGGTTGGTAAGACTTTTTTTAAACGTTTATATAAGTCTCATGATTTATTTGATCAAAAACACAGTAAAACAGTAATATTGTAAAATATAATTACAATTATTAACTGTTTTCCGGCCTTCACCGTCACATGATCCTCCAGAAATCATTGTAATATGCTGATTTGCTGCTCAAGAAACATTTCTTATTATTATCAATGTTGAAAACACATCTGCTGCTTAATATTTTTGAGGAAACCACAATACATTTCTTCCAGGATTCTTTGACAAATAAAAAGTTCAAAAGAACAATTTATTTATTTATTTTTTTTGTTAAATCTTAATGACCAAACTTTTGAACGGTAGTGTATACTTCATCTTCTGCATTTTTCCCCATTGATTTTCATGTTTTTCAAAGATCAGGAAGTTGAGCATTCTGTTGACGTGCATAACGGTGGTAAAATCACAACCTGATGTGGTTGTTAATAGATTTTGCTGTGGGGAAACATCTGCAGTTGCCCAAACGATAAGGCTTCCATTTGAAAGTTCCTTACTGGTACGGCTCTGATAAATCACAATCTGGCACCAACCTCAAACAATGTAACATATCAGCCCATTCGTTTTGCAAATATTGTTTTTACCTGATAACCCCTCCTAACGTTCCTCCGCTATATTACAGAAACCCATAGCTGACCCCAGATCAGTTTTATCTTCTATTAACTGCTAAAAGTCCCAGAGAGGGGCTCAGTGCCTGTGATCGGTTAGTCAAAACCTTGAGTGTAAATTTTCTGGCAGACTCATGGTTACCAGATGTTCCTCACAAAATGTTTTAGATGGCAGCTTCCATCGCTCACTCGCTCTGTGCTAGAGGGCCTCTTTTATTCACAACAGCTTGAGTCATTGCCTCACACTCATGCAAACAATACGTGGCAGCTTGGACGGCACTGTTGCTCGACCCAGTGTCCTCTCTGTGCAACAGTGGATGAAGAGGCAAAGAAATGCATTTGGAAATTTGATTAGTGAGTTCGGAAGATAAAGTTTGTGATTTACCCAGCGGAAGTCTTTGCCATCAAATTTGCGCGCACTGGTAAAGAGCACAGTTCGAGCAGGCATGTTGATTCCCATGGCAAATGTTTCTGTAGCAAACAAGGCCTAGAAAGAGAGAGAGAGAGAGAAAGATGTTACACCAAACCATTTCCACAGACACAAACAAGTTATTATGAAAATTTTGGCTGAGAAACTAGTGAGGTGTCTTAAAGGGACAGTTCACACAAACAAATCTCATTCCCTCACAATCAAACATTAATTCAACATTAAATAATCTTCCATGGAACACAAAACTTTTTGAAGAACATCCTGGCTGCTCTTAAGTAGACGGTATGACCTAAATCTTTTATCACAGCACCTGTGTATAATGTTATTTTCACTAAAAACTAAACCTAAAATTAAATACACATGCATACACACACATATAATGTCAGTTAATACATTTCTACCATTGGATGGTTGAATTGAAATTAAGAAAAAACTGAAGCCATATGATCATTTAATTTACACTATCAAACGCTCAGAAAGGTACTAAAAACATATTTAAAACAGTTCATGTGACTACAGCGGTTCAACCTTAATGTTATATTATCAAACATGTGACGTAGGGCTGCACGATTAAGCGTATTTTAATCGCGATAACTGCTTCTCTCGATTGATTACAAATAATCATCACGATATTGGCCCGCTCGTTATTTATCCTGAAAAAGTGTTTATACTTTCTTCCTGGTGTTTTACTTAATCTGTGCAATCTGGCAACTCGCACGCGCTCCCTCTAAATGCGGAAGAAGCGCTGGTGATCTAAAAACAAATGTGCGCTCCAAATGGACCTCCACCTCACTGTTTGCAGAATAAATGCACTTTTGCAAACTTTGTGACAATTCAGTCAGGAAAATGAACATAATTTGGAATTATTGGAAATAATATTAGGAGTTTCACCGTTTTATCTTTTGAAGATAACGTTAAGCTTTTTCTTTATAACAGTTTTTATAGGAGGAAAACACTTAACGTGTAATTAAACGAATTGCGTTCATATTTTGAGCTCATCTGCTTTGCTGTACATAGTATGCTTTATTAGTATGATGTTTACGGAGTTTGGTCTTTTAATATTCCTGTCTTAGTACATTAAGCCACGTTAAGCGTTTGTCACGTTAAGCATTTTAGAATGTCCCTAGCCAGGGACAGTTTTATATATCAAAGAGCATCGTTCTTGCTTTAGGAATTTGCAGGGCAATCTGAATCTGTGGTTTGTCTCATTTGCAAACAAATTGTGTTGCTTTAAAAATCTAATGTGAATACAGATTACAAAGTGCTCAGCAAAACCATGCGTTTTGTATTGATTTACCATCTAACGAAGTTATCATAGTTGGTTAAATGTAGTCGGTGTGCCACCTACAGGCCTTTTGGGTGAAGTGTAGGTTGGTAAAGAATGTGCAAAATGGCCATAACTACATTACCCTTTTTGATAGAATTGTGATTATAATTTTGAGCAAAATAATTGTGATTATCAGTTTAACCATTATCGTGCAGCCCTAATGTGTATGTGCCTGAGTTACTACAACTTCCTGTTTCGTGGCGTTAATCATACACATTAGCACTCAGCCAAGTGTTTCATGATTTAAAGTGTTTCTAGTATGTTTGGTACTTCGTGGCATATTGAAATGTGTTTCTGGGAGTGAATTAAAGTGTAAAGCATGCCATTTCCTGTTGCCAGCAGGTCGTGCTATGACTAACTATATTGGCATATAGATGTCTTTAGGCCAGGACTTTTATCACACATGTGAAGTTTGGGGCAGATCGGACATTGTATGCCTGAGTTACAACAACTTCCTGTTTCATGGCGAAACATCTAACTTTGTCAGGCCGCCATGGACACACCCTTCAGTGAAGAGTCAAGATTTTCGCAATTTAATGTCATAAAGGCCCTTAGATTGGACTGAACAAATATGATGTTGATCTGATTAAAGCTCTAGGAGTTCGTTAAAGTACAGCATGAGGAAATGGCAAAAACTCAAATTCAAAATATCTCACTTCCTGTTGGGATTACAGATTTTACACCAGGGGCTTTTTTATAGGTATTGGGCTGTTACATCTGTCTACCGAATTTCATAACTGTACGTGAAATGTAGCGCGAAGGGTGCTTAATTAATTTTGTAGGCGAAAGACTTTGGCAGCTGGATACACGCTCCGAACCACTGATGATTCGTAAAGCGTCAAAACTTCATGAAGCAGTGTTTTGAAATCACCCATCACTAGATATTATTAAATAAAGTTGTTTTTTTCTCGTATTCTCGTCACTTTATAACATTAAGGTTGAACCACTGTAGTCACATGAACCATTTTAAATATGTCTTTAGTACCTCTCTGGGCGTTTGAAAGTGTTAATTATCTTGCTGTCAATGGAGGCCACAATGGAGGTCTTACGGGTGTGGAACGACATGAGGGTGAGTTTTTGGGTGAAATAACCCTTTAATGTCAATGACACTTTGACCTTTGAAGTCTTTAAGTTTACAAAGATGGTGCACTCATATTACTATGAATGGGAATAAGTGGCTGAATAAGTCCCGGCTTCTAAATAAGAGGCATTCGCTTATTGGCCAGCCTGAAAATGCAGATTTTGGTCATGATTGAAGCTTATTAAAACAAAATTCATGAGACCGCTGTTGTTTAATTGGTGATCTCAAATACGAAATTTAATCATAAGCTTGGTGAACAGCTTTGGAAAATTTGAAGTTTCCCCATCCAAAGAGATAGGAGCTGTAGTTGCATTACTGAAATAGCGGCCTGAGAGGAGTTTTAAAAGATGGCTGCTGAGTGAAATGACTTGCCTTAAAGAGACTTCGCTTTGACTCAAATGGCCTCAATATGCCATTTTGCTTATAGCTTCTGCAGAAAGCAAGACTATAAGTGAGTAATGAATGCCTAACACAAAGCTTCAGAAGACTTGTAAAATAGCACATGGGCTGTATGGACTACTTTTTTTAAATCGGTCTTCAGTGTTATTTTAGAGCTTGATAGCTTCAGCACTCATTTACTATGAAAACATTTTCACCGCTTTTGTGTTTCATGAGAGAATTTAATAAAGGAAAAGAGCGTAAAACAAGTAGTGTTTATCCGACATTGCATAAAGTTTCTTCCAGTCACCTTTAGCAGCCCCTCAGAGAACAGGATCTCAATGGTCTCTTTGAGGATCGGGAGAAGGCCGCCATGATGAATTCCAATTCCTCTCTTCAGCAACGGCAGAACATGCTCCACCTGTTGAGAAATGATCTAAATTAAACACACATAGCTTCAGGACTCTTCCAGGTCATGCATTGACAGGCCATTACTGTGTTTAATCACAGCTAAGTCAGATCAGCATAGTGTAGCTAATCAAGACCAGCTTAAAAGCCTATTAACACCAAGGCCGAATTTTCCAAGGCACAAACAAGCACAACATTTTCAAGGAATGGTTGACCTAAAAATTAAAAGTTTGTTATTGTTTACCCACAACCCTGGTGCAAGTCAAACATCTATATGTATGGACAGCATCAGAGCAATTTGAAAATGATGGATTGGAACATTCTACATTTTTTGCAAAACAAAAAAAAAAGTCTATGAATTTATAGTTCCATATATCAGGGGTTTTCAAATGGTCCTTTATCTTAGTTAAAATGTAAAGCTGGAGAAAATTTTATATATTATATATATATATATATATATATATATATTTTCAAACAATATGTGGAATAAATTAAAATATATAATTTTTGTGTCAGGGAAGTAAAAAAAAATCCCAAATGCAAATCTGGGTCAGCAGCATGAAGAGCTCAGGATGAGCTTGCAGAAATACGTCATTGAGAACAAACAGGCAGGGGGTCAAGTTAAAGGATGGCTTGTTCCTCATAAAGGCAACATTTACACAAACTGCATATTTGAATTAGTCCTGTAATCACTCATCCTTCAATGGAGGATCAGTTTATCTTCACACTGACAGAGCAGCGTCTTTGAAGACCTTCTGATCTGAGATCAGCACCTCTACTGCATAAGTACAAGCCAAACTCTGCTCTCCTACAACATGGAAATGGATGACCGAATTGTTGAGATGTAGAAGCGGAGGAAAAATGATGAAGGAGTAACAGCAAACAGGAGGGCTGAAGAGAGTGGAAAGTTTTACGAGCCTCTTAAAACCATTTTGGGAATTTCTCAAACACCCAGTCACCTCAAAGAAGTCTCACACGTACAGCCCGACTTTGCTGTGGTTTGTGCGGCAGATCTTCAATTAACAAAGCAACAACTTATGAGCTTAAGTGAATATTTTGGTAAAACAGAAAAACTCTTTACAAAGTTGGATGGTAATTATAGTACAACCTTGAACATTTTAAAATCTAAATGTGGTCCAAGTGAGGACATTTTTAAGGTAGTCAAAGAGATAAAAATAGATTTATTTGCAATTTTATGTACATGTCATTTACTACAATTAAAAATAGCAAAAATATTTTTATTTACAATTTATTAAAGAGACCATAAAACAGTAATATTGTGAAATATTACAATTTTAAATATTTTTTTTTGTTGTTTTTTTAGCATCATTACTTTAATCTTCAGTAAGGATGTCACAGTGAGGAAATTCACACAAACATGCAACAATTGACCGGAGGCATCAGGGAGCCGCTATCAATATGCGGGGTAATGAAATCGCTTTCAAACGCGAGCTCGTTTTTCACTTTTGCTTTCGAATTCGCAATCACGCGTACTCTGTGTATAGGGAGCGGGGGTACTGACCACACATTTTACAAGATAAGATATTTGTCAATGATGCTCAGGATCTGTTTTGCACCAAATCCTCCACCACTGACCTGTCAGTCATCTCATCTCTTCTTACCCTATTTATGTGATAGGTGACATCTGAACTATGCTGCAATTCTGCAGCTCTGGAGCAGAGCAGATGCTGCCAGTTTATAATTGTAGCGTTCGTTGTCCAACTGAACTGAGTGGTTTTAATTTCTTTAAAAAAGCAAAATAACAGTGGGGATAATGTAGTAATGTAATCAGTGTATGGCCGAACACCGTGTAACACCGGTAATACAGACTACCACAGCAAGCCAAGTCTTCACTGTCACATGCTGATTTGCTGCTCAAGAAACATTTCATATTACGACATTAGTGAAACCGTTTTGCTGCTTGATATTTTTAAAAACATTTTTTTTTTTTTTTCCCAGGATTCTCTGAATAGAAAGTTCAAAAGAACAGCATTTATTTGAAATAGACATTTTGTAACATTATACATGTCTTTACTGTCACTTTTGATTAATGCTGAATAAAAGTATTCATATACACATGGACATGGATGTGCATTTGTTCTAGTCAACTAGCAAAAAAAAAAAAAATTTTTTTGCATGCTGCAGACACCTATGACTAAAGCTCCTTTCACACAGAGATTCTGGAAAATACACTAATAATGTGTGCCTTTTGTTCACACAGGGTGCGTTCCGGGACTGATCCTGGCAATGTTACTAGGTCCCCATCCCGGGATCGATCCCGGGACATGTCTGCATTCACACAGAAGGCACTCTAGCAATTTTATACCAAATTTTCTGTGATCAATGCTCTGTGTGAAAGTGGCTATATACTTTTTGCACTGTGGTGGATCCAAAATGGTCAATATTCATATTCGTGCATTTTATTCATATTTCATGTTAATCATTTATGGCTTATGATATATCAATATTATTTTTGATTTCATATATTCATACACTCCTACTCCATATATTAATCCTCATCATATTTTCAAGCATTTACTCTTTAATGTACTCCTTTATGGTTATTCTTCATGTATCTTTAAGAGTATGTATGCTTGTTATATTCAATTGTTCTTCAAAGTGTTCCAATGTGACAGGTCATGTTGACACGTTTGTGGTTAGATATTGGACGCCTGCCAAGTACTGCAGAAGCGATGATGTTTTTGGAATTAGTTCCTCATTTGAACTTGATGTACCTTTGTATGAAAATGTCTGTTTCCATTTCTGCAGACATGCGATAAGAGAATATTGCAGATCTTGCATTAAGGGTGTCAAAACAACACCTTTTGTATCCATTTTCATCTATCTTTGACATTTGACCAGTCATTCTGACCTAGCCGTTACACCAACTATGACATAATGGATAAATCTGTTTGACCTTTTCTTATTAGACCAAAACATAAGTTTGTAAGTGGCATGTAAGTTTTCCTATGCTTATGGTATAAAACGGACTGGGTCTTTGATAGTTTAGCTTTTCTTTGCTTTTACTTTGCTCTTTTTGCTTCTCGCATCTCTTCTGCGTCTTCTACTTCTGGCTGCTTTTGCTTCTTCTCTTCTACCTCTCATTTCATTCTGCAAATATCTTAATTTTGTTCCTTCTTTCTCTATATTCTGACCTTCATCTTCATCTATTAGATACAATACTCTAGATTTTATCATAAACTATTAATTACTTAATTTGTTTGTCTCATTTTTAATTAATAAATTTGTTATTCCTTATTCAAATTTGATCTCTGACATAATCATTGATGGACTTCCTGGATCTCATTGCCTCAAGTTTTTGCATCACACTGAATGCCTCATCTAAGGTGGCTTTTACACTAGGCTTGTTTGCAGAGGTCCGAGCTCAGGCGCGATTGTTCCCGGTGCCCCCACAGCGATGGTCTGGTTTCAAACTCAACTTGATTCTATCGAACCCTGGTGCATTTGCGTTCATCTTGTGTACATAAATGTGCATGGTGTATGACAGAAAACAGAACATGGGTCAGTAAATTGTGTTTTTTATTAATTTGGTGCTATTATGTACAGCAGAGTAAACGACACTTGTGTTTACTGTATGTGCGCCGCATGTAGCCTGCTTTCCTCTGCTTGCAGGCAGACTATTGTGAGGAGACAGCTGATTGCCATTCATTTGCCTCTTTGACTGCACTCGCAAAGCGCGAATACACTGCAGGCTCGCTCCTGCTAGAACCCAAGGTAAATCATCAACACTATCATCTCTTACATGCGTTTTATTGAAGTAAATACAATGTAATCGGCTAAAACGCATGCACAGGTTACTTTACTTCCTGAACAAGTGTGCAGCCAAGTCCGTGTTGCTTTCATATTCCCGCGAAACGCACCACAGTCCAGAGTGCAACCAAACTCAGTCCACCTTCAGGTAGTCTCAGGTTCGGTACCTCGGTGCGTACCCGGGTTCGCATGACAGCTTTCACATTAGCGATTTTTCACGCGAACCGTGCCCCGTTTTGAACTAAACTGTGTGAAAGCCCCCTAAATCTTGTCTTTACAGACTGCATTGGGTGTTGCTGTGGATGTGACAAAACGTGATGGCGTGTGTTTTCAGGCACATCTAATTGTGGCAAAATTTTGATTCTTATTGAAATATTTGGATCTTTTAGAGTGCATCCCACCGCACAAGGACTCACATTTCAGAGTGTCCCTGTGCTGCTGCTAAAAGATTTTTACCACATTTGTCTGGATAAGAACATATGAAACAATTAAAAAAAAAAAAATTATATATATATATATATATATACACACACACACACACACACACAATAGCCTTTACATGTGCATTAGCTCAATGGCAACAATCTAATTTTCAAAGTTTAGATTAGTAAATTATTTTCAAATCTTGATGTTCAACAAATGTTCACTTATTTTTTTCAAAAGGGAAAAATCACAGGCTGTTGAAGTTAGCTTATTTTAAAAACATTACTGATGTAAAGATAATGACTATTTAAATATAAATCATGCAGGTAAAATAACAAATATGACGTTAATTTGAGCATTTCCAATTTTTTTGATGAAATACTCAACTTGCGACGCTATTCAGCCAAGGTTATCGATATATGCTGATAAGTTCAATAAATATCAGCAAATTTATCATTTTATCATCAACACAGACCAATTAATAAATCACTGTACAAAACACAGAAGCATATGCGAAGAATTTACCTGTGGCAGCTTCTTATCTTCATCAGAGAGGCAGTCTGTGGCGTTGCTGAACACTTCTTCCACCAGTTTTTTCTCGTCGTCTGGGGTTGGATAGAGAAATTAGAAATCAGACATCAAACTGGGAATTTCAGAGGACCGTGGCTAGAAAGAGCAACTGGTTTCTGGTAGTTCAGTGTGCATATGTGTGTCAGCTCAAAGGCCTCTGAAACACAGCCAGCATCACAAAGCTACATGTGTGTGTGTGCTTTACACAGCTGCTCAGAGGACGTTCCATGATCACATGAAAACACTACAAACCAGAGAGATATAGACATAGTAGTGTCAGTGTAGAGAATGAGATAGAGAGGAAAGTATTGATCAAAAGGAGAGTTGTCATGTTTTTTTGCTCCAAACAGAACCTAGAAACAATGTGTCATGTGTCACAACATCTCTATTTCTGCCTGCAGCACGTGGTGTAGTCAGTCAGATCTCAGTAGGCTTCGCACATTCAAATTTACAGCATAACAAAATGAAAACTAAATATAGACCAGTAGTTCTCAACTGGTTTTGCTTCAGGACTTGTTTTGCTTCATTTTCCCCATTGGACATCAAATGTTGACCCAACAAAATGGCAAAATTGTCACAAAAGTCTTCAAAATAAATTACTGAAGTTTACTAAAAATCATCATCGGGTTGTACCAAAGTACATTCTTTCAACCAGAAATAACATTTCCAAGTCACAAAGTCACAAGGTCAAATTCTCTGATATTTTAAGAGACTGACACATTCATGAGGTCTGTAGGGGTCCTCTTTTTCCCAATGATTTTGCATATTGGTTGCACCACATGACTTTGATTTGGCAAATAAATAGTTTTTAAATATTTATAATATTGCAACAGTTGCTTTGCTGCTTGTTTTTTTATATCCAAGAAGAAATTAAAACAAAGCAAAGTACTTTTTTTATTTTGAATTGTTGAAAGAATTTTAATTTTATTAAGATGATTTCAGGACAGCTGTACCACCTTGACAAGTTTATTTAGTTATTCTAATATGCATGACCATATGGTTAGGTGCACAATTCATTACTCTTTTTTCCCCCCATATATCCATGAAAGAACAGACCAACCAGATCAAAACCACTGACAGAGACCACTATGTGCATCTGACTATTGTAATATGGCCACAGCATTACTTGAGCCCACAATATCTCTGCAGCGCTCACTGCTTCAACAACGCCTCAAAAGATTAGAAAACCAAGAGACCAATCTACTTGTGCATACTGGAAATAATGAAAATGTTCTGGAAACCCTCTGTAAAATCACACTTGAGCTGGAAAGCTCTTATGATGACATCTGCTCAGATAGAGCCAATGAAAACAGTCTCCCCACCTAAAGCAAGACTCGCAAAACAGTAACAGCTGTGTGGATGACTGCTAGTGCGGTCCCAAGTGCTCAGCCATATACCATCAAAGGCCAAGGACTTCAAGTTTTAAGTGCACACTATTCTCAACCAAAACATGTTTAAAAGTCCGCAAAAATGCCATGCTACTGTGTGAGCCACATCAGTCACTTTTAAAATAAATTCAATTAGGCCTTTCAAAGCAAAGTTGTATGGGAAGTGGCAATACTTTTGAAGATTGTTAAGAGTCGTACATGCTGTCCATTTCCCTTAAAAGAAAACAGATATTTTGACACGTCAATAGACAGAGGAGGAAGGGCCACATTCGTGCATTTGGCTCTGTAACGCATTCTGCTTCAAATAGATGAATACTTGATAAAGAACTCCCTGTAACCGTTTCAGAAACGAAAAATTCCTCAAAACAGCACAAAGCTGAGCTAATTTCTTTTTCTGACACTTTTTTGGCCATGATTTGTTTTTTTGATTTATTCTAAATCTCCTTCTAATTAATAGGGTAGATAAATCATCATTGCGCCAATATATGAGCAATTATAGTGAGATAAACCTAAAGTTCTAGAATGGAAACTAGCAAATATTTCTTCAAAGAAAAACCATATGCTTCTTCCAAGGCTTAGTTTGGCCCTTGCAGGTTTGATGGAAGATGAAAGATATCAGTTTAAACCCCTAACTCAAGCATAAGCAACAGTAATAGTCTTAGCAAGAAGCATTATTAATTATTGTAACATTAATACCTGTGTTGAAATCCAGTTTAGCCACTTGCAGTGCATAGGCCTCGCATTCTTTCTTACTGAAGCTAAAGATGATCACCGGCTGGAAGTTCCTTTCCATGATCATCTTTACAATCTTGAAAACGTTAGATGGACCTGACCAAAAATACAATAGTAAATTGTGATACTGAACACACATACATTAGAATATTCATTTTTCATCTTGTAAATGAATTCTGAAATTACATTTAATTTTTTTTTTTTTTTTTTTTTTAAATCAACCATTTATTGGTTGTCTGTAAATCCCCAATTGCCGGTATGCCTGACAGCAAAATTCAAAAATAGGAAGTTCAGCTTGTTTAAAAACAATGATTAAAAAAAAAACAAAAAAAAAAACAAGAATTATGCTTGAAAGATAACATTTGTGGTGAGTTTAAATGAAATACATTAGGAAGTCTGTCTTCCTTATTTATGTTAGCACAATCTGTCTCAGCTGACTAGTTGTGACCGTTCACCTAAGATGAATGATAAAACAGTGCCATATTGATGCTTCAGATAATTCAATATACACAATTTCTTCCCCGCAAATCAATGGTAGTCCATTTGAGGTTAACCATTTATCTGAACTAGTAACCGAATTGAGCAATTATGACGCCTAAACTGCACATTCTTACACAATTTTACCTTAAAATCAACATGAAACAGTTCACAACACATTGTACTTCCATAATCTGATGTTATTTCAATGCAAATTACAAAATTAAACAAATAAAAAGGATAAAATGTGGGGTCAGACTTTATTTTATTGAGCAGTAATTGATTGGATCTTAAAAGTGGGTGTCAGATGCCAGAATAGAGCAACTTTTTGTTGTTGGTATAATATTGATCGTGCCATTTTGGTTTTTAATATGACTGTTAAATACTAACCTTTGGTTCCACCCCTTCTGCCTTTGGGGTCCCATTTGCCCCCAGTGTTGCCTCCAGTGTCCCCCACATCCCTCAGGACCTGCATAGCTGTGTTAAAATTGTCTTCTCTGAACTCTCCCTGACAAGAAATGCCAAAAAAATATGATTACATAACCGCAGTAATACAATGGTACACAAATTCTCTATATTGTAAAACAGAGGGAGGCACACACCCGAGATCACCTGAGGTGTGTTTCACCTTCATCTCTGATGAGGGAATAAAGGCCTTAATGCAACTATTCAAAGTATTTGACTACTTACGTTCTCATCCACAACAAGATGGAGTCCATCGCCCCCTGCTGGAAAGACATAGTGCTGCAGTGGAGTGGGGCGGTAGTCTGTGTACACCACGTGACAGGGCTGCACATAAACAAGGAAATCACACTCATCCTGGAGGCATTTTGGATGCATTATAAAACTCAGATCCACTTCCTTTAAACTGAATCCATTTGTTTTAGAATACATTGCTGATTAAAGTAGACATACTATGCTTGTACTGTACTGTGTTAGTGGGGGGGTTTTAATTTTTTTAATATACTATTTATAGTATTTAATATTTTGAATTAGCTTTTTTATATTTTCAAATTACATTTTAATTGTAGTATAAGGTAATAATTTTGCTATGTGCCTTTTTTATTATTAGTTTGAGTTGAATATTTCTATTTAGCTTCCATTTATTTTCATTTCAGTTTTAGTTGCCAAGGCAACATTTCCAAGTTGTTGTTTTTTAAATAGAAGTTTTTCATCTAATATTTATGTTTTATTTCAATTGCCAAAAACAATCTTTAAATGTTTTAGTTCACAATAACTGGATAGGAGGTTTCTATGGCATCCTGAGTGGTTGATAGGTGTTAATGTGTACTCTGATGTTGAAAGGTATTCTGGATGGTGGCTAACATGTTCTGACTGGTTGTTTTAAAATAAGGTATTCTGAGAGGTTGACCGCAGGTAGCTAAGGTGTTCTAGATGATTGCTAGGCAATTAATTGAGACAAAGAAATTGACAGCAATTTAAAATAGGTTAACCCTTTAAGATCTGAAGGCATTTTTAAAGTTTAGAGTTGTTCTCTCATTTTTAGAGTTTCTGAGAGACATACACAAAAGTAAAGACTCATAACTCCAACTATAGCAAGGAGAGTCAAAAGGTAAGTATCGTTTGATAGAATTTTTAAATTTTTAGACAAACAAATATATATAATTTTGATTATAATTTTACATATCTTTCTTATTTGACATGCAATAATTCAGAAAGAAAATAAGATAGGAAATTCTTTTTTGATGAAGCTCTCCTACATGTGAGCTGCATCTGGATCAAATTTTGTGGCGAAAGCATAAAGTAATCAAAAGTTACAGCATTTGGAACCAAGGTAGCCTTTTTGTTTAGCCCTTGACACCCCTACATTTTTAAAATCATTCCTCCATGAGGAATATCTCATGATCGACGCAAAGGATTGTGTTGATTTTGGACTCATTTTAATTTTTCAACAGAGAATTTTTCTACAATCTGTACATTTTTCATGAAGTTATAAGTGAAAATGCCACAAATCTACATATTTGTTTTTAGTTAAATAATGAAAACATTTTTTTCCTATTTATCAGCAAATAACTCAGCACTACTTAGGAGTTATCAAATTGGCTACATGCATTGTAAAGTTCAGACTCCAAGCTTTCAAATGACACCTATTTTGTGTTGATCATGGCAGTTGTTTTGAAAAATATAATTTTTTCGTTGCTAGGTGGTGCGGGCGGTACACTCGGGTTTATAGGGACTACTCAGCACTCGTTAAGAGTTTATCAAAATTGTTAGATCCGTTAAAAAGCTGAGTTTCTAAGCTTTAAAATTATACCTATTTTGTGTTATTCCATTTTGGAAAACAAACATGGACGGTTCTGGAAACACTGGATAACACATTGCATCCCGGAAAGACGAGAGACATGTTTTTAGCCAAGTATGTTATATCACTCCGCGAGTAATATCGTCGCAATGGATTATGTTGTTTTGGGGCTCTTTTTAATCGTTTGTTTGTTTGTTTATTAAGTTTTTAAACAACAAAGGTCAATATCCATAAAAATTTATGTTATTATACAAAACATTTCAACTTAACATAAGATAGAAAATCTAAAATTTTCTTGTGTGTTTTTACATTTGGATTTTAAATACACCAACATTGAAGCAGACTCCAAATATTCCATCAATCAAAATCTAATGATTATAGGAGGAACTAAATTTAGGAATGTTCAATGAAAGTCTATGGGATACAGGAAAACCACCAGATCAGTCAGAAAAAACAAAAAACAGAATGAACATAATGACCCACCTGTTTGTGGAGGTGACAAATCCACTCTGCAAACTGTCGAGCGTTGGGAATGGTGGCTGACAGGAAAACATGGTGCACATTGTCCGGCAGTAGAATGATGGTTTCCTCCCAAACCACTCCACGCTCTGCAGGTCACATGACCCAGAAAGAGACAAACTCAATGACAGCAAACATACAAATAAACCACTATGCACCTCGCAAATTTTCAGATAACTTTTGCATTTCTGCCGATTAAACATTAAATACAACCCACCAGAGTCTCTCATGTAATGGATCTCATCAAAGATGACCCATGCCACCTCCCTCATAACCTCCGACCCTCTGTACAGCATGCTCCTCAAAATCTGAAAGAAAACATCCCAACATAACAAATCAATAAAGAACCAATCACTGATGCTGCAGAAGATAACGGGCCACTGTCTCACCTCGGTGGTCATGACCAGACAGGAAGCTGTGGGGTTAATAGTGACATCACCGGTCATCAGACCCACATCCTGGAACTCTTCGTACATCTCTCTGTACTTCTGATTGCTCAAAGCCTTGATGGGACTGGTGAAGATGACTCGCTGCTTTTCTCTGAGCGCCAGAGCAATGGCATACCTGCATGCAGAAGGAAACGCACTCAGATCTAAAGCAGTGTTTCTCAACCGGTGGGTCTCAAGACCGTTTTAAGCGTGTAGTCAAAGAAACAACAACCAAAGCTTCCAAAAGTTTTTCTGATGCAAACCTTTATTTTGAAAGATGTGCGTGAAAGCTGTTGACTCTTTTGCAAAAACTTTGCTCCTGTCAGACAGAACTTTCTATGTAAATACGCTAAATGGATGTGTCTGACCGTCTCACATCTATAGCAGCATCTCGCGCATGACACAATGTTCTAAAAACACAACGCTCAAGTTAAACTTAAAAAAAAAAAAAAAAAAACACATCTACACCTTGCGGGGGGTCTCGCATTGTCCTGATTCAGTATCTGCTGTCAGATGATGACAGACTACATTGCTAGGTTGCGCCACGAGCGGTTTATAGGGACAACTCAGCACTTGTTAAGAGCTGATCAAAATGGTTAGATCCATTAAAAAGCTGAGTTTCTATTAAAATTATACCTATTTTGTGTTATTCCACGTTAAAAAACAAACAGATGATGACAGGCTATGTCGGTGTCATTATTCTAACGTTAATTTTGTAACTTGTCAGGGCCAGTGCACACACCAGAATGCATTTTTGCTGTTAAAATTATGCACATGCAACGTCATTACATTTTCAATTATCAAAAAGTAACTGGTACATCGTGTGTTAGCTGAGAAGGATTTGCATGCAGGTATGATGTTCATTCTATTCTTCAGGATCAGTGTCCATATATTTTAGAAACAGTTCATGTTAGTATTGTGTTTAAAATACTACCAATTATATTTTTGATGACTTTGGTGGCTCATACCAACTTACTAACTTTATTGTTTTAACAAAAACTAGTTTGGGGCTGGTGTTTAATACCTAATGTAAATAAACAATATAAATATAAATAATTTAAAACCATATAATACTGTTTATTCATCAGTGTTTGTGATACAATTTATGTGTATGTTAATTAAAGAGGGATGGTACTTATGTGTCAATCATTTATGAGAAATAAATTTGGGTCCCATGGCCAAACTAGTTGAGAACCACCGATCTAAAGAACTGATCTTATGTGAAAGTGCACACAGACAATATTTCAATCCAACAGACACTCACTCCGCACACACTGTCTTTCCTGCCGACGTGTGGGCCGACACAAGCACAGACTGGTTGTTATCGATGCACAGGATGGCCTCACGCTGGAAAGGGTCGAGTATGAACGGGTACTCCTGCATGATGGAAAGCAAACCATGTTCAAACAAAAGCAAAGCACTGATGTTGTCACAGGATGTTCAGTGAGGTTCAAGTCACCTTAGCAGCTTTTCCAACGCGTGGTTTCAGCGGAGTGTATTCCTCATTGGCAGGAAGAACCACCTGAGAAAGGAAGATGGGGTCATCACATGATCATTGCACAGAGAGAGTTTTTTTCTATCCGTTTGTGTATTTACCTCATGAGTGCAGCCCTCCACTGTCTCCACCTGCTCCACCTTCACTTTAGGCATGAGCTCTGACAGACTGAAAGAATTAATAGAGGTCAACAAAGAGTGGATTTCTCCCATAAGGATAACTAAGGTTGTAAAATGAATAAATCAGCTGAATAATAGTTTAAATTAATAATATGAATTTATATTTTATTATATTATATTTTACCATGTTTTTTGCAGTTTCTTAAAGTAAAAAAAACAAACAAAAAAACCCTACAAAACAGAAAAACACCATTTCAATTGTAAAACATTTCAACTGCCAAATAAAACTTATATAAAACACAATAATAATAAAATGTATAATAATTTAGAAAATGTATAATAATGACGAAAATGTATTTATCAAATAAATAAAAATAAATAAAAATGGCTATGCTTCATCAGCCACTGATAGAAATGCTTTTTTAGTTTATTTTATTTCACCATGCATGGTATTGTTTCTTTTAGTTTCTTACAGTAAAAATACTATAAAACTGAAAAACTGTTTCTTCAATTGTAGAACCCTCTAGCGCCTGCCAAATGAAATACCAACAACAACAAAAACTATCAGCATTGATAGTATCAGTGCCTATTAATCAGTACATTGGTGCTTTTCACATTGCACTTAACCCCGGGTCATCATCGTTCTAAACCCAGCTTTTAACTCCGGTAAAGGAACGTTCACACAATTTAGAAGTGGGGTTAGCACCACTTTTGACTGAACACATGTGGAGCTGGAGTGATGAGACCATTTCATTCTTACCTTTCAGTATAAACTTGATATTACAGTCTGCAATATATATGAGAACATCCAAGGCTAGAGCCTTTAAGTAAACAGGTCATGTACTGCGTTCGTCCAATTAATGACACTGACAACACAAATATGCAAACAAGGATGGCATGCTGCCTTCACGTGCTATAGGAAATTTGATAATTCCCACTTCTGAAGTCGTGATTACGAGCTTATCGCATTCAAGTTTCACCATGAGAGGGCGTTCATGTGCAAAATTTTACCTAGGAAATCGTATTTACGATAATTCCGAGAGCACATGAAAACAGCATTAACCCGGGGTTTGGGAATGTACACCATAGATATGTATATGTAGATGCCACATTTGACTACTCCAGACGTGTCGCCGCACCCACCATCTTGGAACGGTCAGCGCGTCGTCATTTGCAGTAAGAATAAATGATGGCACAACATTGTGCAGCTTCTGGTTATGAAGCCACCGAGATTTAAATTCCTGAAGAAATGGAACAACCTTTCACAGGTGAGAACGTGTTGGTTTGTGTTTTTATAGGTATTAACTCAATATTACAGGTTTATATACTATGGTAACTTTTTAATGTTGTGTTAGCTGATGCCTTCATCTTGTTGTATTGTGTTAATTTAGCAAAATCATCTGCTGAAGTCTATTGCAGATATAGATATTCATACATGCACCTAACTACGTTTGCAAACGCAGAGCCAACTTACTCTCAAGTGTTCTTGGACCGGTGTTTTGACCATTCCAATGTTATGAATGGCTTACGGCCCATAGAAATAGCCACTAATTAGGCATATGTACATCTATGATGTACACTGTGAAACGGCAGTTTATGTATACCCAGGATTAATTGTTAAATCCGGGTAAATTATGAGCAATGTGAAGCAAGATAACACCGGATTCCACTTACCAGGGGTTTACAATGACCCAGGGTTAAATAGTTCAAGTGTAAAAAGCCCTTAAGTATTTCATAAGTTCACAAGTACACTATAAATATTTCAGAAGTTCACTATGAAATATTTCAGAAGTTGAAGGATTAGTTTACTTTAAAATGAAAATTACTCTAAGCTTTACTCACCCTCAAGCCATCCTAGGTGTATATGACTTTCTTCTTTCTCATGAACACAATCGGAGTGCATCCAAGCTTTATAATGCCAGTGAACGGGAAACAACGTGTATAAAGCTAAAGAAAGTGCATCCATCCATTATAAATGTACTCCACACGGCTCCGGAGGGTTAATAAAGGCCTTCTGAAGTGAAGCGATCCGTTTGTGTAAGAAAAATATCTATATTTAACAAGTTATAAGGTAAAATATAAATATCTAGCTAGCTTCCGCCAGACCACCTTCCGTATTCAACTTATGAAGAAAGTGTAACGCCTCTCGCAGTTCAAAACGCTTATGCTACGTCCAACGCCTACTGTATTCAAATTATGAAAAAAGCTACATCAGATATGTTTATTTCGTAAGCTGAATTTGGAAGGTGGTCTGGCGGAAGCTAGATATTTTACTTCATAACTTAATAAATATGAATATTTTTTCTTACATAAAAGCATCGCTTCAGAAGGCCTTTATTAAGCCCTCCGGAGCTTCATACTCATTGGCCCCGTTCACTGCCATTATAAAGCTTGGATGCGTCACAGTATTTATTAATATAACTCTGATTGTGTTCATCAGAAAGAAGAAAGTCACATACACCTAGGATGGCTTGAGGGTGAGTAAAGCTTGGGGGAATTTTCATTTTGAAGTGAACTGATCCTTTAATCAAAAGCAGTGCACAAACAGTACATCAAGCACACCAATCTTACTTGATCTCCTCAGCTGACACCGTTTCCAGCTTTTGTCTTTTCCCAAGCACCAACTCATCTGGACCATCATTGTCTGCATCTCTTTTGCGGACAGCTGCTGAATCGCTCTGCAGTTTATCGGCTTTATTAGGCGTCTTCCTATTAGATGTAAAGACATAAAGAGTCACTGAACAGTCATCTAGTGCTTATCTGTACAGATTTCTAAACTAAAATAAAGTGGTTGGTAGGATATTCTTGCTGGTCTCCAGGACATTGCTAAGCATTTTCTAGTACAATCTCGGTGGTTGCTATTGTGTTATAGGGAGATAGACAGACAGACATATAAACAGACAGATAGATAGATAGATACAAGCAGTGTGTGTTTACATTTGATTGTTTATTATTTATTTATTTTTGACAGTTTAACGGTCTTGGTTAGTTTGAACATTTTACTTATGTTTATGGTATTTTGGGGGAGGCAGGCTGGTTTATTACAACCTGCACACAAAAGACGCTGCATCTATAACAAGAGACGACAAATATAGCAAATCCTAACTGCTGAACGCTAGAATACACCGGTAAAGTGTTTATGTGGCGTGAATTTTTTATTTTCTATGAGTGCGCGTCACGTGTTCAGTAAGACCAGACAAATACTACAAAACCCATTGATTAGTTCTGCAAAACAAACATATATCCCGCCCGTTTACCTACCCTGCCTGAGCAGCGAACTTTGGAGTGGCCTTTTTGCTGGAACCGGCCTGTTCTTCATCAAACACGCTGAACAAATCGTCTCCAAAGGCGTCCGCCATGACTTCAAACCTTCAAACAGACACAAATCCCACAGTGCGAAGCGCACGCCGCGTGCCGGAAATGACATGTGGCGCGTAAAACGTGTGAAATGAGCAACGGTAGAAGACAGAAAAACGAAATGCCTTTCTCTAAAATAATCACAATAACAAATTCTAGAATGTATGGTAATTTAATCAAGGAGTTTACTGTAATTTGAATTTGGTATTTAATTACTATTATTTAAACACATCAAACATCTTAAGAGACAGATATTGATACACTACAACAAATGCATCTGTACCTCTAAAAATGTGTAATCTACTTTCCGCTTGAATTAAGTATTTTGTCCTGTTTTTACCTCTCTCTTAGGACCTATGGAGGGCCAAACCCGAATGAATGAATAAATAAATGAATCATGCAATCTGCATAAAGTTAAATCCAAAGTTTTCAAATGATTCCACTGAACTTTTATTTTGAAAGAGGCTTCTGTAGTTTCAGCCTTCACAAACTCTCATAGAGTTGGCTTAGCTGGCTGTCAGCACAGTCTTCTTTACCATTTTCCAGCTATAAAATTTGTGTTTATAGAAATGTTGATCATTTTGTGTACTGGTCAGTAACAGACATTTGAACTGATTATTTTCGCAATGGGTGGGAAGAAAAAGAAGTCGGCAGCAGTTCCCACGAGTGTGCAGCCGGCTGCTGCAGGGAACAGTGCTGCTGTGAACGCATCTGAATCCACGGGCAAAAAACACCAAAAGAGACCAAATAATGAGAAATCAGCCTCGAAGGAAAACAAACCCAGAGGTCAGACTCCGTTTTAAACGTTGCATTGCTTCTAATGTGTGAGGAGTTTGATTCATAAGACATTCATAAACATATGACAATAAACAAAATTGAATGATATTTCTACCTATTTGAATGCAGATGTACAGTGTTTTGTTATAATAAATGAGTTATTATACAGTAAGTGCTGCATTTTTGCACTAAGTAAATAATGTTCAGAGCCAGTACAATCTTGACAGTTTGTCTGCAAATGTCTAATATTTTTGTTCCTTTTTTTTCTTGTAGCTCCCAAAACATACAGTCTTAACACTAATGCGCAGACTGACACAAGCGTGTCTGATAAATCAATCCTGAAGGTAAGTCTCAAATTAAAGGGCTCATATAGTTCATGTTTATGCTAACTTTCATAACTGAAAACCTACCCAGTCTAAAAATAACATTTGTTACAACTGACCTGCATAAACATCTTCTGCAGACAGATGAATACATTTGAACACATAAATGCCCACATATACACTACCGTTCAGAAGTTTGGGTCAGTAAGATATATTTGAACTTTCTATTAATTAAAAAGAATCCTAAAAAAAATGTATCACGGTTTCCACAAAAATATGAAGCAGCACAACATTGATAATAATAATAAATGTTTCTTGAGCATCAAGTCAGCATTTTAGAATGATTTCTGAAGGATCATGTGACACTGAAGACTGGAGTAATGATGCTGAAAATTCAGCTTTGATCTCAGGAATAAATTACATTTTAAAATATATATTATTATATCTACAATATTTCATAACATTACTGATTTTACTGTATTTCTGATCAAAGAAATGCAACACTGGTGAGCATAAGCATAAAAAAATCTTACAAACCCCAAACCTTTGAAAGTTACTGTACTCATCAATGTCTCTTATTGATATTGTCTGTTTTTTGCTTGTCTTGAAGGTTGTTATCCATCCAGAACTGGAAAAGAAGGTGATCAAGTTGATCAATGATTACAGGCAAGAACATGCTGATAAAGGACCAATATCTGGG
The DNA here is from genome assembly GCA_037950665.1 of Hypophthalmichthys nobilis. Lineage (NCBI taxonomy): Eukaryota > Metazoa > Chordata > Actinopteri > Cypriniformes > Xenocyprididae > Hypophthalmichthys > Hypophthalmichthys nobilis. Next base: position 19,839,160 of record CM075476.1, on the reverse strand, counting down.
AGACTCACATCCAAAAAGTTGCTGGTAATTCTTTTCCTTTTTGTCTTTAATTGCAAAAGATAAAGAATTTTATTTATTATCTAAGAATTTTAAAAAGAACATGCATCATATATTGTTTGGCAGGATCTGTACATGGCCTTGCAAAAGTTCCAGTTTAAGACGGAGCACATTGAGGAGGCCATGAAGAGCAGTATGCTGTATGGAGGCGATCTGCACTCAGCGCTCGACTGGCTCTGTCTGAATCTCAGAGATGGTAAAAGCTTCAGATTGCAGTCATAATAAACTTCATAAACCCAAGTTCTGCTCCTCAAACCTAAACCCTGGTTTTGCTTTTTTGCTTTTCCATGAATAAAGATGAGCTACCGGAGGGATTCAGCCAAAAGATGCAAGAGGAGAAACAGAAGACTCGCCCTAAGTTCCAGCCTCCTAAAGAGGACAAGCAACAGCCGGTGACCAAGAAAGAAGCACCCAAAGAGGAGGAGAAACCTAAGGCAAAGGTGTGTTAAAGTGTCATTTTATGATTGAGGAATGACATTTTTCTTAAAGTGCCCCTATTATGCTATTTTAAATGTTTCTGATTTGATCAATTTTATACATTTGTAGATGTTTCAATGAGACATTAGTATAATTAAAAGGATTAATAGTAGCTAATAGTTTCTTATTGGCCTGTTTAGCTGAGCCATCCATGGAACAAACAAAACAAGCACTGAAAATTCATTAAAGAACATATATTACACAGACGCTTTATATTTAATCTTATTAGATGATTAGTTAATTGCATTTGATAGATTTTACTTTTAATAAAACATTTGCAATAGGTTTGTAAAAGGTGTTTTTATGCATGTTAGGCCAGAGTTTTTGTTGCATTTACACTGTTTTGACCAGCAGGGGTCACCAGCTTGTGGTGTTTCGAAACAATGAATCATTTTGCAAAGCAATTGGTTCAAGTGATTCAAAGCTTTAAAAAGCTTAGTTTTTCCCATCAATACATTGCAGCATCACCTCTTTTCTCACAGTGACTGAAACGATAAAGGATTTGGTCTCTCTAAACCCCTTCTTTCTACTCTGCTCTGATTGGTCAGATGGCCCAGTCTGTTGTGATTGGTCAGTCTACTCTGCTCTGATTGGTCAGATGGCCCAGTCTGTTGTGATTGGTCGGTCTACTCTGCTCTGATTGGTCGGTCTACTCTGCTCTGATTGGTCAGACGACCCAGTCTGGGGCACGTTCAAGCTCAAACCTGTGCGGAATGTTTTGCTACGGTTTCCGGGTTGAACGGCATGTTTCCTGGAAACGGTGTGCAACGGGGTTTGAGATACGTTTTCTCTTGTTTGGTGGGTGTGTCAAAAATGTCAGCCCAATCAGCAGCAACATGTGTATATAAACCCACGCGGTATTAAAGAGACAGCTCACACAATGGGTCCAAGTAAAGTCATTTACAAATGTGTCCGCTGCAGCTCGGTATGCGCAACAATTGAAGACGTTAGAAGACATGTTTGTCGTAAGAGTTTTATAGTAAAAATATAGCATATCAACATGTAGTTGTTTATATTTTTAGCTTCATTGCAAGGCAAGTTAATTTATATACCAAATTTCATACACAATGGTAATTAAGTGCTTTCTTAATTGATGTTCTCTTTTGTTCTGGACGGCAAGGGCAGTGACTGTAATATTAAGCGTATTTTGCAGTATTAAACACGTATTTATACTGATTTCATCAGGCTCCGAAAATTCTTCAAAAAGAACACAAAGAACGGCCTTCTGAGCTTCCATAGTTGCAATTCTTGTGTCATCAGAACAGGGTGTTCAACGCACCACTGTTTCCGTTTAAAAAACGTTTTGCAACGTTTTGTCGGGGCTGAACGCAGCCCAGTTGTGATTGCTCTACTCTACTCTGATTGGTCAGATGACCCAGTCTGTTGTGATTGGTCTACTCTGATCTGATTGGTCAAATTGTCCAGTCTGTTTTACATTCACAAACAGCTGTATTACACACTAATATTACACACTACATGAACTCTAGATTAACCCATATGTTTCTGTTAACCTGTGAAGACTTGTATGAAAATATTTTTAATGAAGACCAGATCTACACTACCAGTCAAAAGTTTGGAATCGGTAAGATTTTTAATGTTTTTAAAAGAAGTTTCGTCTGCTCACCAAGGCTGCATTTATTTAATTAAAAATACAGTAAAAACAGTAATATTGTGAAATATTATTACAATTTAAAGTAACCGTTTTCTGTTTGAATATATTTTATAAAGTAATTTATTCCTGTGATCAAAGCTGAATTTTCAGCATTATTACTCCAGTCTTCAGTGTCACATGATCCTTCAGAAATCATTCTAATATGCTGATCTGCTGCTCAAGAAACATTTATTGTGTACAATTGTACAAAATATTTGTGTACAATATTTTTTTTTCAGGATTCTTTGATGAATAGAAAGTTCAAAAGAACAGCATTTATTTGAAATATAATCTTTTGTAACATTATACACTACCGTTCAAAAGTTTGAGGTTAGTAAGAATTTTTTTTTTTATTTTTTTGAAAAGAAATTAATTAATACTTACAGAAATTAATACTTTTATTCAGCAAGGATGCATTAAATCGATCAAAAGTGACAGTAAAGACATTTATAATGTTACAAAAGATTATATTTCAAATAAATGCTGTTCTTTTGAACTTTCTATTCATTAAAGAATCCTAAAAAAGAAATATTGTACACAAATATTTTGTACAATTGTACACAATAAATGTTTCTTGAGCAGCAGATCATCATATTAGAATGATTTCTGAAGGATCATGTGACACTGAAGACTGGAGTAATGATGCTGAAAATTCAGCTTTGATCACAGGAATAAATTACTTTATAAAATATATTCAAACAGAAAACGGTTACTTTAAATTGTAATAATATTTCACAATATTACTGTTTTTACTGTATTTTTAATTAAATAAATGCAGCCTTGGTGAGCAGACGAAACTTCTCCGAAGTCTTACCGATTCCAAACTTTTGACCGGTAGTGTAGTTTTAGAATTTTTATCTAAGATAAAATTTAAAAACTTATTTTTATCTCTTTTTTTCTCTCTCTTTCTCGCCATGAATATAGCCAGGGTAGCTGGCATGGTGTTAAACTATAAACAAACAAACAAACAAACACACTACATGAAAGGTAATATCTGAAAAAGCATAATAGGAGCACTTTAATCTTTTTGAGAGAAAAATTCCAAAACTTTTTATTTGATGGCAGACTCCTATAAAAGATGGTGGTGGCAGTATGAAGGAGTGGATACTGCGCTACGCTGAACAATCTGAAGATCAGAGCAGCGAAGAAGATGAAAACAAGGACACAAGTGTTTATAACCCAGAGCTGGAGGAGAAGTTTGATCCTGTGAGTTTTACTGTAGTTTCCATAAAATGCCGCTATTACGCCTGCAGCTTCCCATAAATTCACATGCTCTTCCTGCAGAATGACAGATACCTGCAGCTGACCGCTCAGCTGTATGATGCCAAGGAGATGGCTGCTGGATCTAAAGCCAAAAAAGACAAAACAGGGCAGAGGACAGCACAAGATCGGATCAGAGTCATCCAGCAAGGTCTGTGCCTGCAATGTTTGCTACTTTTAAGGGCATATGTTAATTGTAAAGAATGTGAGAAAGTGTTATTATCAATTTGTTTCTCAATAGTGTTTGTTTACATTACAGAAATGAAGTCTTTGGAGTGTCATCCAATGTTCAATTCAGCTATCAAAGTTAAAGACACTCCTAAAGAGGACAAGAAGCCAGTTACACTCACTGATGGCAAAGAGGAAATCAACTTCAACCTCTTTGAGGAAGCAGACACACCACCAGCAGAAAAAAGTAAGAGAAATTTATTTATTTTGTTTCATGTATTTTTATTTAGTTTGTTAGTTTTATTTTTATTTTGTGGTGTTTTTTATTTTTATAATTTTTTTGTTGTTGTTACTTTATATTGTTGTTATTTTATTGTATGTTATTGTATTCTGTTTAGTCTATGTTGTTTTATTTTATGCTATGTTATTTTATGTTTTTGTGTATGGTATTTTGTTGTTATTTTACATGATTTTGTTTTATGTTGTTTTACATTATTTTATTTTGTTATTTTTATTGTATTTGTTGTTATTTTTATATTTTACAATTTTGTCTGTTTATTTTTCATTTTTATGCTATTGCTTTATTCATTTTGTGATATTTTATTTTATGCTGTTCTGTTTTTATTTATATTTTTAAAATTATTTTGTTATTTTATATTATTTCATTTTATTTTATTGTATGCTGTTTATTTTATTTTTATGCTGTTTATTTTTCATCATTTAGTTATTTTTGTTGTTTTACATATTGTTATTTTTTATATTTGTTGTTATTATTTCTATATTGTATCTTTTATTTAAACTTCATACTGATTTATGCTGTCATAATGTTTAATTTTTTTATTTTTTTATTTATTTTAACTTCATGATATTATTTTATTGTGTTGATTTGTTTTATGCTGTCATAATTATTTATTTTATTTTTTATTTTATTTTTTTTATTTATTTATTTTTTTTTATAGAATGCTATGCTATAAATTCTAACCTAGTCAGTCTGATTTGTCATTGTTGATGCTCTAGCGGAGAAAAAAAAGGAGCCCAAAGACATCCGAAACTTTGACTACACATCAAGGAGCTGGACTGGGAAGTCACCTAAACAGTTTTTGATTGATTGGTGCAGGAAAAACCTCCCGAAAAGCCCTCCACCTTCCTTTCAGAAAGTTGCAGTCGGGAGATATTGGAAATGCAAGTATGTTGTGTTAAAATTGAATCTTTGATTCTGATTGTGTACTGAATGCAGATTTGACTGTCTGGTCATGTGTCCTTGATGTCAGAGTACGCATTCAGAGGCCTGATGATGTTTTGGAGGTGTGTCCCACTATCCTTACTGAAGACGGCATGCAGGCCCAGCACTTAGGAGCCACGTTAGCCCTTTATAAACTAGTCAAAGGACAGGTGAGTTTCTAAACAGTTGACATATTAGGCAGATAGGTGCTTGCTTTATGTATTTCATTCATTTCATCTGTCCTTTGATCTCCATTAGTCTGTGCATCAGCTGCTGCCGCCCACCTACCGTGACGTGTGGCTTGAGTGGCGAGATGACGAACAAAAAGAGGAGGAGCAAACCCGCTCCGCCATCAACAAACCACGTGACCAGTTCATCGCACGTCTGCTCACTCGCCTCAAACAGCAGCAAACCCTCCAACTGCAGGCCGAGCCGCAGGAAAGTCTCCAGGACACAGAACCAGAAGACTCCTGGGAGAACCTGGACATGCAGGAGGACCACGAGCCCAAACGGGGGGGAGGCCTCATGATGGAGGAGGCATCCCGGAGGCTGTTCCTCAAACTACGAGGCTCTCCTGTGGCACACAGGCTGCTGGCTGAGAGGGAGCAGCTGCCCGTTTTCCAGCACCGTGAGAAGGTGCTAGAGGCTCTACGGCGCCACCGCGTGCTGGTGATTGCGGGGGAAACGGGAAGTGGGAAGAGCACACAGATTCCTCAGTTCATCCTGGAAGAGCTCCTGGCTACTGGGGAGGCCGCGCAGCCGTGCAATGTGGTGGTGACGCAACCCAGAAGAATTTCAGCCACAAGTCTGGCCAGCAGGGTGTCACAGGAGCTGGGGAGTGAGGACGGACCAGGAGGCAAGGTTAGATCTCAGGAATATGCTTTTTAAAACTGTGTATGTGGAAAAACCTTGCTTTTAATGTTGTTCATCTCTAATAAGTCAGATGGTATGTGATAGGAATCAAACATCTGGGCCAGTGAACACAAAAGTTGTAGGTTCAAACCCCACAGGAGACAGTCTTTGAGCTACTGTAAGCCCAACAATAAGCAGTTTTATTTACTCAGGTGAAAAAAAAAAATAAAAAAATTATATATATATATATAATATAAACTACTGTTTAGCTCAGTGTAAATGATATAAATGTTAACACTAATTAATAACAAGTTGATAAATGTACTTTTTAATAAATGGGTCAGTAGTGACGTTCATTTTTTTTGGATTAATTTATTCAGAAGTATACTTAAAAATACATCAGTGACTTGAATACACCTCTTATATGATTTGCATGTTTTTAATTTCTGAATTAAAATTCATTTTTATATTTTTTTAGGGCATGAGGAGAAGGAAAATCTTGAAAATAAAACTTTATCAAGTATTTTGGCATAATTTTTTTATTATTTCTTCTTATTTTTATATAATTTTTTTTTTTTTAAAAACTGTTCATTTAATGTTTATAAATTTAATATTTTAAAAAAACATTTGTCTGCCAAATTAAAGTCATGTGGTACGACCAACAGAATAAAACAAAACAGAAATTGTCATGTGAAGCCACTCCCCAAAAACATATTTTTAAATGAATAATTCATAATATTTGGGGGAAAAAAATCCTTTATAAAAAATTAAGTCATGTGGTGCAACCAACAACAACAAAAAAACATAAAACAGGAAATATCATAGAGAAGGACCCCTGCCGAACCACATAACTGTGTCAAGGTCAATTAGTCTTTAAAAATATCAGGTAATTTGTCTTTTTTGGTTATAAGATGTCATGTGGTGTGACTCCCCAAAAACTTAATAGTTCATGATATTTAGAAAAATAAACATATTTACATTACCTTGAAAAATATTTAATTTTTTTGAAAACATGATTAAGATACACTCACATGTATTCAAAGTGTAAAGGAAACACCACATGACATTTTTAGAGTTAAATTGATACTTTTCCTAAAAATGGTATTAAAGATTTTCAAACCCATATTCAAGAAGTTGAGACTTGCAAAATGTGCAAAATAAGTCCAAAGATCTCCAGTAAAGGTGTCGTAACGGTAGTTGATGGCAGAGACACCATAGTAACAATATCATGGAATATTTGCATTACAGAATTCACTGTGTGGATACCAGATCCGGATGGAGAACCGCTCTAGTGACGCCACACGACTGCTGTACTGCACCACTGGAGTTCTGCTGCGCAAACTACAGCAGGACCAGCTCCTCAGCTCCCTCACTCACATCATCGTGGACGAGGTCATGCTTGCATATATTTAGGGAAATTTAGGGATATACCCACACTTATATATATAACCCGAAAATTATGTCTCTATATTTTAGGTTCACGAGCGAAGCGTACAGTCAGATTTCCTTCTCACCATACTAAAAGAAGTGGTGCATAAGCGCACAGATCTGCGTTTGATCTTGATGAGTGCTACAGTCGACTGTCAGAAGTTTGCCAACTACTTCAACCGCTGTCCTGTGGTCACCATACCCGGCAGAACTTTCCCTGTGGAGGCAAGATTATATACATCTAAACAAATATATTTACATAACATCAATATTTTGATGAAATCAAACATCTTTACTTTATAGTTGCCATTTTTTTTGCCTTTACCATGTTTCATTTATTTTGTAATAAACTCAAACCAAAATAAATAAGAAAAACATCATAAAGAACTGTGGTGGTAGGTGTTTCACCTGGAGGATATCGTGGAGGAGACAGGTTATGTGCTGGAGCAGGACTCGGAGTACTGTCAGAAGTATGTGGAGGAAGATGATGAGATCAACATCAGCATCACACAGAAAGGAGGGAAGACTATTCAGCACCAGGTGACACAGAAATCCACTTTTCTGTTTCAACAGAAGACTTTCATTAGTCCAAGATTTATGCTGTGTCCCGATTCGCATACTATCCATCCTAAATAGGATTTGAAATTAGAATTAGTGTGTCCCAAATTGTAGTATGTTGAAATGAGTATTCCAAAGATACTAGGAGGGTCTACTTTTCCGGTTAGAAATCGAGGTAACACTTTACAATAAGGTTCATTAGTTAAACATTAGTTAATGTATTATCTAACATGAAGTAACCATGAGCAATACATTTGTTACTGTATTTACTAATCTTTGTTAACGTTAGTTAATGAAAATACAGTTGTTAATTGTTTGTTCATGTTAGTTCCCAGTGCATTAACTAATGTTAACAAGATTTTAATAATGTATTAGTAAATGTTGAAATTAACATTAACAAAGATTAATAAATGCTGTATAAGTGCAGTTCATTATTAGTTCATGTTAACTAATGTAGTTAACTAATGTTAACTAATGAACCTTATTGTAAAGTGTTACCGAATTTGAAGTGCAGATCTGTGCACACTCTAATGGCTAATATTGCCTACAACCCATTGAGTGCTGGACAAGGATTCGATTAGAACTACAAACATGAATAAAAAGTGTTTAAAAAAACTACAAACAATGCAGATGTATGCGACCGGTGGTTAAGAGGTTTAGATAAAGGGGTTTGAGTGAATAATAATCAGTATCTAACCTGATGACAAGATATTTATTCAGTGTTATCCACATTATGTTTCATCTGCAACAACAATGTGAACATTTATAAAGATACATTTGGTCATTACCTTTTAAATGCATCATTATGCAAACACATGAGGAGAGTCTCTGCATGAAAGACCCACGACTGGCAGATCAACATGCTACTTCATTTCTCTCAGAGATGGTAGGAAATTAAATTAAATTGAATGTGGAGGATTTTAACTGTGACAAGATGATTGACAGTTTAAACCGTGACAGGACGCGTGTACCTAAGCGCCAGAACGTCCGATAAAGACGCAGTTATGACAAAGTAGTATGTCCCAAAGCTTGCCTACTCTTCTGCTATACACTCAAAATTATCTACTTTTTCTTCACAAAAACAGTACGTACTTTTAGGGCATAGTATAAGTAGGCAAAAATGAACAAAAATTGTCATCAATTACTCTCATCATGTTGTTCCAAACCCCTTTTATTCATCTTCGAAACACAAATGAAGATATTTTAATGAAATCTGAGCGATTTCTGTCCCTCCATTGACAGCTATGCAACTACCACTTTGACATTCGTTCATAAAGAGATTGTAAAACTAATCCATTTAAATGAAAACTACACTCACATCAGTTACATGAATGTCTTTGAAATTCATTCCATTTTAATTCTCCTTCAAATTCAAATTACAGTTATGCATCCTCCTTGAAACCTCAATTCAAACTGAGGAATTGAATTGGAATTTAACAGGCATTCTTTCCTCAATCCTGAATGGTGCATGACCGTGTTGTGCTCTAAACATTGCAGGCATATATTGTTTTGTAAATGTTTGTTCTTGTATTCTGTTCAGGAGCTGATTGTGAGGGACTCTGGTTCAGGCTGGGATCTTGGCCCTGAGCTGGATCACTTCAGCAGCCGGACACGACACGTCCTGCAGTACATGAACCCCAGCAAGATAAATATGGATCTGATATTAGACCTGCTGGCATACCTGGGTAAAATAACACATATACTGTATGCACAGAGTCAGCAGTTATAGTGACTGAACATTTACCTCATTAGGATGCATACTTTATCATTAGTAATGTTTGCTAATGGAAGCAACACTCACATTTTCCTCAAACAATGTAAAAATTGACTCATTAATGTTTTTATGAATAAATGGAGTACCTCTGGTTCTTTTACTAAGATAAATCACCTCAGTTTCGTGATGTGGATGGTGCAGTTCTGGTCTTCCTCCCAGGCCTGGCACATATTCAACAGCTGCATGATCTACTGACCACAGACAAGAGATTCAGCTCAAAGAACAGGTAACTCCAGTCTAAATTTGACTCACAATTTTAGTCATTTTAGTCAAAACGTTAAAACATTTTTAATTTGACATGAACAAAAAAAGTTTTGAGGGACAGAAATCGTTACTGACAGACTGGGAAGAGAGGTGCTACAATAATGTAAAATATGTGAAAAATAATGTGTTTTGAACATTCAAGCATGAAAACCTATTCTAGTAGACCCCAAAAACAAAATCAAGACTTTGTAAGTGGGCATAATACTGCCTCTTTAAATTTATGTTTTGTTTACCAGTCAAAAGTTTGGAATAATTAAGGTTTTTTTTATGCTCACCAAGGCTACATTTATTTGATCAAAAATACAGTAATAACAGTAATCTTGTGAAATATTATTACAACTTTTTTGTTTTTATATATATGTGTGTGTGTGTGTGTGTATATGTATATGTATATGTGTGTGTATATATATATATATATATATATATATATATATACAGGTGCTGGTCATATAATTAGAATATCATCAAAAGTTGATTTATTTCACTAATTCCATTCAAAAAGTGAAACTTGTATATTATATTCATTCATTACACACAGACTGATATATTTCAAATGTTTATTTCTTTTAATTTTGATGATTATAACTGACAACTAAGGAAAATCCCAAATTCAGTATCTCAGAAAATTAGAATATTGTGAAAAGGTTCAATATTGAAGACACCTGGTGCCACACTCTAATCAGCTAATTAACTCAAAACACCTGCAAAGGCCTTTAAATGGTCTCTCAGTCTAGTTCTGTAGGCTACACAATCATGGGGAAGACTGCTGACTTGACAGTTGTCCAAAAGACGACCATTGACACCTTGCACAAGGAGGGCAAGACACAAAGGTCATTGCAAAGAGGCTGGCTGTTCACAGAGCTCTGTGTCCAAGCACATTAATAGAGAGGCGAAGGGAAGGAAAAGATTTGGTAGAAAAACTGTACAAGCAATAGGGATAACCGCACCCTGGAGAGGATTGTGAAACAAAACCCATTCAAAAATGTGGGGGAGATTCACAAAGAGTGGACTGCAGCTGGAGTCAGTGCTTCAAGAACCACTACGCACAGACGTATGCAAGACATGGGTTTCAGCTGTCGCATTCCTTGTGTCAAGCCACTCTTGAACAACAGACAGCGTCAGAAGCGTCTCGCCTGGGCTAAAGACAAAAAGGACTGGACTGCTGCTGAGTGGTCCAAAGTTATGTTCCCTAAATTTTGCATTTCCTTTGGAAATCAGGGTCCCAGAGTCTGGAGGAAGAGAGGAGAGGTACACAATCCACATTGCTTGAGGTCCAGTGTAAAGTTTCCACAGTCAGTGATGGTTTGGGGTGCCATGTCATCTGCTGGTGTTGGTCCACTGTGTTTTCTGAGGTCCAAGGTCAACGCAGCCGTATACCAGGAAGTTTTAGAGCACTTCATGCTTCCTGCTGCTGACCAACTCTATGGAGATGCAGATTTCATTTTCCAACAGGACTTGGCACCTGCACACAGTGCCAAAGCTACCAGTACCTGGTTTAAGGACCATGGTATCCCTGTTCTTAATTGGCCAGCAAACTCGCCTGACCTTAACCCCATAGAAAATCTATGGGGTATTGTGAAGAGGAAGATGCGATATGCCAGACCCAACAATACAGAAGAGCTGAAGGCCACTATCAGAGCAACCTGGGCTCTTATAACACCTGAGCAGTGCCACAGACTGATCGACTCCATGCCACGCCGCATTGCTGCAGTAATTCAGGCAAAAGGAGCCCCAACTAAGTATTGAGTGCTGTACACGCTCATACTTTTCATGTTCATACTTTTCAGTTGGCCAAGATTTCTAAAAATCCTTTCTTTGTATTGGTCTTAAGTAGTATTCTAATTTTCTGAGATACTGAATTTGGGATTTTCCTTAGTTGTCAGTTATAATCATCAAAATTAAAAGAAATAAACATTTGAAATATATCAGTCTGTGTGTAATGAATGAATATAATATACAAGTTTCACTTTTTGAATGGAATTAGTGAAATAAATCAACTTTTGATGATATTCTAATTATATGACCAGCACCTGTACATATACACACACTACCAGTCAAAAGTTTGGAATCGGTAAGATTTTTAATGTTTTTAAAAGAAGTTTCGTCTGCTCACCAAGGCTGCATTTATTTAATTAAAAATACAGTAAAAACAGTAATATTGTGAAATATTATTACAATTTAAAATAACTGTTTTCTGTTTGAATATATTTCATAAAGTAATTCATTCCTGTGATCAAAGCTGAATTTTCAGCATCATTACTCCAGTCTTCAGTGTCACATGATCCTTCAGAAATCATTCTAATATGCCGATATAAGGACCTTGCAGTAGATTTTATGGGGAATAAATTTTTCTGCCATGCTCCATAACAAGTAATTTCATTTATTAAATACAATGAAATGTATATTAATAAAATACAAATTCTGTAGGTGGCATTTCAGAGATTGATTACTATTATCAAAGAGTATTATTATTATTTGTTATTATTATTATTATTATTTTACATCTAGATACAAACTAGTCGCCCTCCACTCCACACTGTCATCTCAGGACCAGTCTTCTGCATTTACAGTGCCCCCTGCTGGAGTGAGAAAGGTACTGTTCTGAATAGCAAATTACATGCATAGTTTTCACAAAACATCACACGCTTATAAGAATGCCCACCTGGAGGGCAAAACAAGGCTTTTCTCCATTGCCTGCCAGTTATTTTTACCAGGTTTGTACTAATGTAGAAAGACAGTGATATTATAACTCCAAATTCAATATACACATTATTGATGATGCATATTACATACAGCTAGGCAAGCAGATGAACCCAAAATATAAACACAATGTGCAGTTTCTTATTAAGCCTTTTGCAAAGAAAACCATTATAAAGATAACGACCATTTAGCATTAAGCATTGTATACTGAAAATTATATTTTAATATCACTGTTTTAGTACATTAAGGCACTTTGTCTTGCTAGAATGTCTCACTGTTTTTAGTGATTGAAATACTGCAGCAGTTGCTGGATATGGATCACAAGTGCCCAAAACATTTTTTTTTTTTTTCCTCTTCTGGAAAATTAACTGGCCTGTGCTGCAGTTCTATGGATGTTTTGCCCTCCAGGTCTCCATGCTGATCATGTGACTGAAACCTTTGAATTACTATTTTTACAGTACATAGTATATATACAGCACTCTCACATCTTCATTTCTCTTTAAGATTGTTCTGTCCACAAACATCGCTGAGACTGGCGTCACCATTCCTGATGTGGTCTTTGTCATTGACACAGGAAAAACAAAAGAAAATCGGTGAGGCAGGGCAGAAAATATCTGATATTAACTGTCTATGATCGAATGGTTTTGAATGTTAGCGGTTGTCTTCCGTTTCTGGTTTCAGGTATCATGAAAGCAGCCAGATGAGCTCTCTGGTGGAGACGTTTGTGAGTAAAGCCAGCGCTCTCCAGAGGCAGGGACGGGCAGGACGTGTTCGAGAGGGCTTCTGTTTCCGCCTTTATCCCAAATTCAGGTACAACACCTCTAAGGGTGTTTTAAATTTTAAAGTTGGGATAGTCTTTTCTTCTCTATTGTGACACACAGTATATCTGAGTGAAAAGGCTTCTTGAGCAAGACAAAATGTAGGGCGGAGCTTGATTTTGTCCATGGGAATTGATTGGATATTTGGATGGTTGTGGTTTGCTATTGGTGGATCTCATGTGAGTGACAGGTTGTCCCACCCTCAAGCCAATAAACACGTCATCAGAGAAGAGGAGAGATGCTGCAAGAGGGAGGGGAAGTTATTTTGATTCAAGATTATGAGGGCACATGAATTTAATGTGCATGGATAAATCAGTTATAATAAATACAGCAATATTACATAAAAAACAGGAATTGTCCATTTTAATTTCATAGTGACTTTAAAGATTGTGGCACATACAGTACTAACCTTTCATCAGAGATCAGTGATCTGTTTTGGTTGGCAATATTAAATGTATTTTAGGGGAAAATTTTATTTTATTGCATAAGAAGTAAATTTATATCACAAATTACGTTATTGCTGAAAATAATTTGATTTTTTTTTTAGAATTTGACGGACACAAACCTAAAAGAGCGCAAAAAAACAGCTTCACATTATTCAATACTTGAAACAAAAGACACAAAACAGTAAAACCAATTTTATAAAATGGATAGATCTCTATTTTCTTATTTGTATACACATTTTATATATGTGCAATTTATATGCTGTCTTACCGCACATTTCTGAGTAAATTCTCATGTTTTTGTTTTTCCCACAACAGATTTGAGAGCTTCATTGACTACTCCATCCCAGAGATTCTCAGAGTGCCTTTGGAGGAGCTTTGCCTTCATATTATGTTAAGTACCATGTTTTTCTCTTTAATCTACTCTACCATTCAAAAGTTTGTTGTCAGTAAGATATTTTAATGTTTTTGAAAGAAACATTTTTTTAAGCTTGCCAAGGCTGCATTTATTTACTCAAAAATACAGTAAAAGTGCAATATTGTGAAATATTATTGCAATGTAAAATAACTGTTTTCATATTTGGAATATATTTTAAATGTAATTTATTCTTGTGATCAAAGCTGAATTTTCAGCATCATTACTCCATTCTTCAGTGTCACATGATCCTTCAGAAATCATTCTAAAATGCTGATTTGCTTCTCAGTTGTGCTGCTCAATATTTTTTGTGGAAACCGTGATGCATTTTAACTATTCATTTCTTTCAAAACAAAGTCTTACTGACCACAAACTCTTTGAAAGCATAAAATAGCTTCTTCCTTGAACAACACTGACTTCTGTCACCTCCCTGTGTGTTAACAGAAGTGTGAATATGGCTCTCCAGAGGATTTCCTGTGTCGAGCTCTCGATGCGCCTCAGCCACAGGCCGTGTGTAATGCTGTCAGCCTGCTGAGGAAGATCAGTGCCTGTCAGCAAGATAGCCACATGCTAACACCGCTCGGTCATCACTTGGCTGCTCTTCCAGTCAATGTCAAGATTGGCAAAATGCTTATTTTCGGTGCCATTTTTGGCTGCCTTGAACCCATTGTGAGTGTTTTTTCAGCATGCTATTAATTCCTAACAAAAAAAGAAAAAAGAAAGAAAATTATGTCATAATTTACTCACCCTCATGTCTTTCCAAACCTGTATAACTTTCTTTCTTTTGTGGAACACAAAAGAATATTTTTGAAGTGTGCTTTAACTGTTTTTATCCATAAAAGGAAAGTCAATGGGGTCCAAAACAACACTGAGAAATTCCTAATATAACTTAATAAACATTTTTGTTTGTTTGTTTGTTTTTCAGGCCACCATTGCTGCAGCCATGTCTGAAAAGTCCCCATTTGCTATTCCTATGAGCAGGAAGGAGGAGGCCAACCTGGCTAAATCTGCTCTAGCAGTTGCAAACTCAGATCACATGACCATCTACAATGCTTACCTTGGGTAATCACAAGTTTTCAGCAAAAAAGAACTTCATGGACAAAGGAAGTGAAATCATTGTAATGAAGTTACTGTTTTATTCACAGGTGGAAGAGTTCACGGAGCGAGGGAACTCGTGCAGAGATGGCCTACTGCAGGAGACACTTCCTGAATCGCACTGCCCTCATGACGATTGAGGTGACGTCCTCTTACAGCTCCTAACGCACTTGCTGATTCATTTGCAGAATTCATCTGCTAAAACTTTTGTTGATCTCCGTGTGTGCAAATAGAATTTGAAATGTTTCTTTTAAGGTATAAAAAAGAGTGTCCAAGATGAAGTGGAGAAGTATTTGAAAATCTAGTTTGAAACACAAGGGCCATGATTTTAAAAATGTATTCTTTGCATTCATTTTGTTCATACAAATTAATTTATTTTAGATGTTTTGAATTAGCTTTTATTTTTATATTTAATTTATGAAGTTTTAGTAATTTTGCTACCTGCTTTTGTCATTTTTATTAGTTATTTGGTAACACTTTACAATAAAGTTCCATTTGTTAATATTAGTTAACTGCATTATTTAACATGAACTAACAATGAAAAATACTTCTAAAGCATTTATTAATCTTAGTTAAGGTTAATTTCGCCATTTACTAATACATTATTACATAGTACTGTATTTGAGCTGACATGAACTAACAATGAATACCTTATTGTAAAGTGTTACCAACATTTCTATATAGCTTTAATTTATATTTATTTTGATTTCATTTAGTAATTTAGTACTTGAATATAAACATATATATTCAAGAAAAAAAAAAAAAAATTGGTTTGAGTTAAAAACATTTATCCATCACGTGAAAAGTAACAAATTTCCTTAAACCATGAATACACATTTCCAAAAAGGTTTTCAAGCACATTTTTCCAGGGTAAAGGCCTGTTCACACCAAGAACGATATAAAGATACCTAAAGTGATAACTATATTAGTATCCTCACCAACGGACTAAAGGGTTAGTTCAACCAAAAATGAAATTTCTGTCATTAATTACTCACCCTCATGTCGTTCCAAACCCGTAAGACCTTCATTTATCTTAGGAACACAAATTAAGATATTTTGATGAAAGCCAAGGTTTTTTTATCCCCCATAGAAAGCAACATAATTACTTTCATTCAAGGTTCAGAGAAGTAGTAAAGAGATTGTTAAAATAGTCCATGTGACTACAGTTGTTCAACCTTAATGTTATGAAGTGACGAGAATACTTTTTGTGCGCAAAAACAAAACAAAAATAACTCTTTTTTTTTTTTTTCAACAATTTTTTCTCTCCCCTGTCAGTCTCATACGCAGTTGATTCAGTGAATGCAGTGCAGAGCTTCCGTGTTTATGTCCAAACGCCGGCTCAGTATTGGCCGAGGCTGTTCACGTGAGCAGCATGACGCATGCGTGTGATGCTGACACAGGAGCCGGCCAATACTGAGCCAGCGTTCGGACATAAACACAGAAGCGCTGAAGTGCGTTCACTGCGTCACTACTACTTTAATAATGTCTTTAATAGCTTTCTGGACCTTAAATGATGTTAATTACATTGCTTTCTATGGGGGATAAAAAACCTTGGATTTCATCAAAAATAGCTTAATTTGGTGCTAAATCTTATGGGTGTGGAATAACACAAGGGTGAATGACACTTAATGACAGAAGTTTCATTTTTGGGTAAACTAACCCTTTAAAGGCCCGTTCACACCAAGGACGGTAACTATAAAGAGAACCGTAAAGATATAGTTCTAAAAAACGTTCTAAATATAAAAGAATAGCAGAGTCCATACCACAGCTATAACAATAATGGCACAGAGAAACAATGTCATTGGAATCACTTTCAGAATGATTGTTTTCCAGCTGATGAACGATAAAAACATTGACAGCCAATCAGAATCCATCCTGC
The DNA here is from genome assembly GCA_037950665.1 of Hypophthalmichthys nobilis. Lineage (NCBI taxonomy): Eukaryota > Metazoa > Chordata > Actinopteri > Cypriniformes > Xenocyprididae > Hypophthalmichthys > Hypophthalmichthys nobilis. Next base: position 19,822,099 of record CM075476.1, on the reverse strand, counting down.
TTTAAAGAGCTCGAGCATTTAAAGCGATAAATGACAAAACTGCAGTGCGCTTAGAATGAACAGAACAATATAGTCTACTGGTGTGGATGCTAATATAGTCATCATTATAGTTATCAGGCCTTAGAATTTTTAGAACTATATATGTCCCTGTCTGTGATTATTAGTTCCTATTTTGTGGTATTCTGTACATAACAAATTGGTTTCTTGCATGTTGGGTACACCACACTGGTTTTGATTTGTTGTGAAACGTTTTTCAAATACTAATAATATTAAAACAAAAATGGGTCTTTTTCCGAATATCCAGATAGTTACTACACCTTATCAGTCAAAAAAAATTGAAAATTCAAAATGTATTGAATGAATTTAGAAATTCAGAAATTGTGGTGTATTCAACTAAAGGCAATACATTAATCTGACTGTAGTATTTAACTTCCTTCTCAGGATGTGAAGCAGGAGCTCATTAGGATGGTGGAGCAGGCCGGTTTCACAGCCTCCAAGCCCAGTCGGACGCCTCGCTCTCACCCCAGCTCTGAACTGAAAGTCCTCGGCGCGCTCTCCAAGCAGGACATCTCTGTTCTTAATGCAGTGCTGACGGCGGGTCTGTATGACAGCGTGGGCCGTATCCTCTGCACTCCCTCTGTGGACGTTCAGGATCGGGTGGCGTGTGTGGTTGAGACGGCTCAGGGGAAGGCCCATGTTCACCCCTCCTCCGTCAATCGCTTCCTACAGACCCACGGTTGGCTGCTCTTCCAGGAAAAGGTGTGTTGGGCTAGCTTTAATATATAACTTTGACATTTTGTGTGATTTTTAAACCATCCCATGTCAGTTGCATTCTAGTACACTGCTTACACTCGTAGCATTTTATTATTTGGCAACAGAATTATCTTGGTGAGGCAAGCATTACTATTACTATTGCTTGTTTAACTAATGTGAACAAACCTCTAACCCACAATACTGCACTTCTGATTCGTCTCGCACAATTTGTGCTACAGAGATGGGTCAATGAGGTGCTCTTTTTGGTCTATCTATTCATTTATTTAAAAAAAAAAAACATTAAAAATGCACTTCATATACTACCGTTCAAAAGTATGGGGTCAGTTTTTGAAAGAAGTCTCTTTTGCTCACCAAGGCTGCATTTATTTAATCATAAATACAGTAAAAAACTGTAATATTGCAAAATATTATAATTTAAATGAACAGTTTTATATTGTAATATATTTGAAAATGTAATTTATTCCTGTGATCAAAGCTGAATTTTCAGCATCATTCAGTATCACATGATCCTTCAGGAATCATTCTAATATGATGATTTGATGCTCATGAAACATATCTTATTATTATCAATGTTGAAAACAGTTAATATGCTTAATATTTTTGTGGAAACCGTGTTACTTTTTTTTCAGGATTTTTTGATAAGTTCAAAAGAACAGCCTTTATTTGAAATATAAATATTTTGTAACATTGTATATATCTTTACTGTCCAATTCAAATAAAAGTATTAATTTCCAAAAAAATCTTACTGACCCCAAACTTTTGAACGATAGTCACAAGTAGACTTGAATACATCTCTTCTATGATGGACATGTTTTTAACTTCTGTATTAAAATTCATTTTAATCATTTTGACGAATTTATGTGTTATGTGTATGTTATTTTAATCAAATTGCTTATTAATTTTTGCAAAAAACGGCCTCAAAATCATGTGGTGTGACCAACATGCTGAAAAAAAAAAAAACAGGAAATCATATAATGAGGATCCTTGCAGTCCCTCATGACTGTGTGTCAAGGTCAATAAGTCTCATCAAATATCAGAAAATTTGACTTTTTTATAACAAGATATGGTTTAGGTTGTAAAATGTCATATGGTGCAACTCCTCAAAATAAATGTTATTTATGGGTTTAATAACTTATATTTGTAATAAATACTTTTACCTTGAAAATGTTATTTTAAAACATATTGGAAATAAAAATTGAGATGTCACTAAATTTGAAACAATTCTTAAAAAGTTTTTCAAAACCATATGAAACCAACATAAATCCAAATAGAAATACATTTCTAAGAACTTGACACCTGTCTTTCCTTTCTTTATAAATGACTTTTTATTATCAATGGACACTCTTATATGTCATTGACTCTTATTATTCGTACATTTGTGATTTGAACCACTGTTTTCTCATTTTGCCTACAGGTGAAATACTCTAAGGTGTTTCTAAGAGACACTACGTTGATCTCTCCTTTATCAATGCTGCTGTTTGGAGGTGATATTGACGTGCATCACAGGGAGAGACTCATCTCTCTGGATGGATGGATCAACTTCCAGGTCAGGGAAATGTTTTGTATGCGTGTCCTGTTTCAGTGGTTATCCATGCTTGGTTGCTTACCTGCTTTGCATTGATCACGTCATTGGCAGGAGCACTGAGGCATCAGAAATTGGTTTGTCAAACTGTGAGATGACTATTATCTCAATTTACTTTGTTTCAATTCCTATCAGGCTCCAGTCAGAATTGGCGTGATATTCAAACACCTTCGCAAGCTGATGGACTCCCTCCTGGAGAGGAAACTGGCCAACCCTAGAATGAATTTGGAAGGTAACTTTAACCTTACAAGTAACTGGTTATTAAATTAATCATCATTATATTTATAGTCAGTCAGTATATTTATACACCTACCTTTTCGAATAGCCTTTGTGTTGTGAACGCACACATAACGCCGTCTTTCATTTTTACCCTTTTCAGATGAGAAGACCATACAGATCATCACAGAACTGATCAAGTCAGAAAACATGCTCTGAGGAAGTGCCTGTTTGTATTCAATCATGAATTGACTATAAATTAAGTGTTGACAAACCTCACTGAGGGGTGAGACTGTAAATTATACTGCCAAACCATAATAAAAATATTTTAAGACAAAAAAATTGTGGTATTCTTCAAATCCATTACCATAATAACAGACTGACAGGGTTGTGTTTTTAATGTAAGACAGTAGGAATGCAGACGAACAGTCTTGTGGTGATAATGTAATTGTTTTGTTATTGATAGATGTGAATGCAATATCAAATTATGGTCTTGTAAACATAGAACTGGCTAAGATTCATGTCTCAAGTCTGACCGTAGTTATCTTATCCATACAAAAATAATAGACATTAAAGGTTAACTTGGGTAATGTCACTGACACAGTGGACTTGGAGGATGGAATCTTTCACAAATAAAATATTATTCAGAAGAAAAACAGGCCACAAAAAAGCATTATCTCTCAGTATATGAATGAAAATCTGTTACTTAGGCTTTTTTTGAAGTTGAAATTGAGTAACATGCTTTCTGGCTCCAAATGAACATTCGTCTGCTTTAAAAGCCTATAAAAATAAATAATAATTACATTAGTGTATTTCCTGACAAACCCATCAACAACACACAGCTCTTTTCAGCAGGGAAATGAGTCTTCTTGTAGATCTTGAACCACATTACTCCGTGCTCAGCATTTTCCCATTAATAGAATAGAACTAGGCCTCTCTCAGTGTTGTTATTGTTAACTAAAGCTACTAAAAATCATTTTTGGTAATTTAAATGAAGTTTAAAGTAAAATAAAATATTAGGTGAAAAAGTTAGACTTAAAAAAAATGTTGCCTTGGCAAATAACTATCAACTATTAGATAATTTCAGCAAAAAAAAAAAAAAAAAGAAAGAAAGGCTAGGTGATACAAAGTGGACAGGTGGTAAATTTTGGACAGTAGGACTATTTAGAGAAAGAAATGTGCACCCTAAAACTTTATTCTCTTCTAAAATTGTACTAAGAAGACTTAGTTATTTTCTAAACAAAAACAACTATAGAGTACTTATGAATTATTAGTCCTGATGTGAAGGACTTCCAACGGACACAGCAGCGTATGAAGTGGGCGGAGCTTCGGTTGCCGCTGAAATGAACGGCGCTCTGAAGCGCGCGGAGTCCAGGCACGCGTCGCTACACGCGCACCTGACGACAACGGTCGCCGCTCGCGCTGTGATGCTGTTACAGGTCTGACAGCAAAACTGCTCTTCACACGTGCTCACTCGCATCACTTCACCATGCAGACCTGCTTCTGCACTCAGCTGTCTTATTTTATGGTACTATTATTACAGTACAATGAATGTAAAAGGCTTAAGAATTTGCATGAGAGTCATTTTATGACATTAAACATACATTTCATCAGCAGGATAATGCGGCGAGCCCAGCCATCCAATCACCTAATGAAGATCTGTTGGACTTTGCCACAGGTGAGATGTGGTTTATTTTAGACATGAGAAAATGACAAAGTAGTTGGATACAATTAAGTTAAACACCATTGTGTTTTAATTACTTTTTATTAGGCTACAAATATTGCTGTTTTCAGTTGTATATTTTTGTAAAAAAAAAAAATTGATTGACTGCTAGCTGACTTCTTGTGCCAAGTTTCCAAGGTTTATCCAATATTTCACAAAAAAAAAATTCAAATCCAAACCATGATACAATGAGTCCACTCGAAGGTTGATTAGGGCCATGATCTGATCTTTATTCCAAGATATGTGATAAATATAAATGAACAGATTTAAGATTTTTTTTCTTTTTTAAGTAGTCACAAATGCCCTTGACTGAAGAATCGGCCAAAATATCACAATTATTTATTCCTAAATCATTCCCAGCTAAGTTGCTACATATACTGTATTTCACTCTTTGGGTCGACCAATGAAACGTTTGAAACTGCTTGCCTTTTCTAAACAAGCTTTTGTGCTTTATTCTTGGTCACAGTTGTAAAAGTATGCTTAATGTCTCAAATCCAACTAATTTCCAAAGTTGCAAACACTAAAGTAACATAATATAGTATTTTTTTACTTCCAGACAATTGTTTGGAAAACAGAAATGAACAAATGTATATTTCTTTTAAATTGTACTTTCTTTCACTTAATGCAAAAAAACAGACATAATTTGTCTGAGGAGCAAACAGGAATTAAATAGCTATAGTCATGTAAAAACCACCTTTTTGACCCTTCAATAAATTTTAGTCACAAATGTAACCCGTGGGATTAAATGACTTAAAAACGTTTTAGAGAAGCGGCAAACAGCAGAGTCATGAGAAAATATTCACACGCTGCAGCTGCTGATTTCCACAAGAAAAATGTCCTATGTGACATAACTGAAGATCACTTCTCTATTTTGTGTGTTATATTGCTTAGTGACTCATAATTATCTTGTCAATGCAAAAGTCGTTCAGGCCACACTTTGTCTGTGCATCCTTATATTTGTAATTCAAATAACTGGACAATCTATTCAGATTCTGTGGCATGTCGGCCGATACATCCAATTCCTTCCCTTGGACAATGATTCCTCACTTGTATGCAAACTGAATAACCCTGAATGAGCTCATTCTGTGCATGATGTTCTGAGAGCACATGTTTGACTAGATGAATCACATCATCTCTGATGTCTCCATACCAGTGCTCACATTCTTCACTAACTGTATTACTGAGTAATATTCATGTGTCTCTCTCTACAGCTTCATGCCACTCTCAGGAGAAAGCAAGAGGAAATATCTGCCCTGAAGGTGGCGAATGCCCAGCTGAGAAATCTGGCTAAACAGACTGAGCATAATGCTACGTTACTAGATGTAAAGCATTTTTTTCCCCCCAGAAAATAATTTATTGAATGTTCCTTATGGTTGTGAATAATCTATACGAAATACTCTTCCATCCATGAAGAGAAATCTCATAGCAAAAAAAAAAAAAAAAATTACAGGCCTTCAAGTCACAATTTTTTACCTTCTTACTGCACAACCCTGGTCTTATTGTGAACACTTCATCTGTTCATGTTATTCCAAAGAAAAAAAAAGTTTGTCTTTGCTCCATTATAGTATGTAACATCCACTTCTCACCATCCAATGATTTTCCTGATAAAATCAGGTCCTGCCCAACCATTTTCTAATTTAATATCCTGTTTCACCATCAGATTTGGAAGTAAAATGCACTGTGAATGGCAATTCATGTTGACATTTGATCATGGGAATCCTGATAAATAGGTTGCGTTTTTCACAGTTCATTTAATCAAAAATATTTGAATATATTTAATTTTGTTTTACTGAAACAATAATGAAAAGTACAATAAATATAATGAAATATATATGGGAATTGTTTTGCATTATAAATGTGAAAATATTTTTTGATTTTAGCATAGTAACAAAAATGCTGACTTGACCAATCAGAAGGCAGGACTGCAGGTATCTATTTTATATACTGTTATATTAAATTAAACACACATCTGAGAAAGTTTAGCAGACAGAGAGCAGTAAGACCTCCAAACTGGGTCACTGTGATTTTGCCAAGACAGACATGTTCCTGGATCAACATCTACTGTTGATCCTGGAACAACATTCCTGTCTAAAAACATAGTCCTAACCCTATCCCTACCCATAGTTTATCCCTAAAATCAGAGGGAAATGATAGGTGAATAAGAATGGTGTAGAAGCACCTAACCCTTGTTGTAAGCCTAAACTTGACATAAACTGTAAACTTGTCCCTCAAATCTGATTGGTTTATTGGAATGTTGTTCCAGGATCAACAAAGAAGTTGATCCAGCAACATGTTCTATCACATTAACCTCCACACTGTCATTGTCACGCTCACAAATGACCGTTTGTCAATTCCACTTCCTGTATACTAGGCTTCGTTCCAGAGAGACTTAGTCTCACGCTGTACCTCAGTGAGTCCAACAGAGGACCATTCTTCTGAACACTGCTGGACCTCTCTGCTGACACAGGAAGAGCCATCGGATCCATCTTCCACAGCTTTAACTAACTCCACCACTGCTGACACACAAAGCCCAACATCAGGGGTCAAGCGGCAGCTGTGGTCCAGCTGGAATGAGCTTCTATGTGAAGATGCCGAGGACTGTCCGTCAGGTTCCAAGCGACTCGGGCTTGATAATGAACTTGCACAGGTAGACTTGGAGCATCTGAAGGCCCAGCTGGACCAGGATGAACAGACTCCTCAACAACTAATAGAAGATTCAACTCTGACTCAGAATCAAAGCCTAGAGATGTCCTCTGAAGAGCTGATTACACAGAGGAAGAACATATTTGGGGCTTTCCATGGACTTCGGGTGGTTACGGAAACCCCATCCATCAAGTCTGATCTGAACATGAACAGTGATGATGGGAAAGTTGTGTGCTTCAAGACCGCAATCAGAGACCACAGTACAGTAAAGACAAAGGTTTTCCCACATGGAAAGGCATTCACTTCTCACACACCAAGTGGATCTTGTCAGTTCCTTTGGGTTCCTAATGAGGACTGAACAGATGTGTGATTCAAAGATTATTTAATGTTTACACCAGCCAGTCCTTATTTGAGCAAGGCTGCTTCTGAATTCCCACACCTTCATAGTATGTACTGAATTCTCGAAAGATCTTCTCAGCCACTGGTCAACCATAAGGCCCGTTCACACCAAGAACGATAACTAATGATGACTATATTAGCGTCCACACCAACAGACAATAATGTTGTTTATTGTCAGTGTGCGCTGCTGTTTTGTCTTCTGCCGCTTTAAATGCTCAAGCTCTTTAAAGCAGGATGGATTCATCAGCTGGAAAACAATTTCTGAAAGTGATTCCAACAATATTGTTCCTTTGTGCTGTTATCCTTACAGTTGTGGTATGGACTCTGCTATTCTGTTACATTTAGAATGATTTTTACAACTATATCTTTATCATTATAGTTATCATCCTTAAACTTAAAGGATTAGTTCACTTTCAAATAAAATTTTCCTGATAATTTACTCACCCCCATGTCATCCAAGATGTTCATGTCTTTCTTACTTCAGTCGAAAAGAAATTAAGGTTTTTGATGAAAACATTCCAGGATTATTCTCCTTATAATGGACTTCAGTGGCCTTCAAACGGTTGAAGGTCAAAATTATAGTTTCAGTGCAGCTTCAAAGGGCTTTAAACGATACCAGACGAGGAATAAGGGTCTTATCTAGCAAAACGATCGGTCATTTTCGAAAAAAAATTTAAATGTATATGCTTTATATAAACAAATGATCGCCTTCCAAGTGCTTCCGCCAAAACCGTACTTTCGTATTCTTCAAAAACTGACGCTGTACTTCCTAGTTCCTATGCCTTCCCTATTCTACTTATGGAAAAAATGTAACTGGCGCTGCGTTCGTTCCGTAAGTTGAATAGGGAAGGCGTAGGACATACAGCGTCAGCTTTTTGAAGAATACGAAAGTACGGTTTTGGCAGATGCACTTGGAAGGCGATCATTTGTTTATATAAAGCATATACATTTACTTTTTTTTTTCAAAAATGACCAATCGTTTCGCTAGATAAGACCCTTATTCCTCGTCTGGTATCGTTTAAAGCCCTTTGAAGCTGCACTGAAACTATAATTTTGACCTTCAACCGTTTGGAGGCCACTGAAGTCCATGATAAGGAGAATAATCCTGGAATGTTTTCATCAAAAACCTTAATTTCTTTTCGACTGAAGAAGAAAGACATGAACATCTTGGATGACATGGGGGTGAGTAAATTATCAGGAAATTTTTATTTGAAAGTGGACTAATCCTTTGGTGGACTAACTCTTAAAAATAAAGGTTCTTTATTGACATATATAGTTCCATGAAGAACCTTTAACATTCATGGAACTTTTCCATAACAAAGATTCCTTATAGTGTAAAAAGGTTCTTCAGATTATTAAAATATTCTTCACACTGTCTAAAAGGTTCTTTGGGGAACGAAAAATGGTTCTTCTATTGCATCGCTATGCAAACCCCTTTTAGAAGCTTTCAATTCCTGATGAACAAAATGAAAAAAAGTCCCATCCTACATTTTTTCTTGTTCAAGAACCAGTTTCACTTGGATATATATGTCACAAGAGGGAAGAAAAGACTACTTCAACTTCTGTTTTATGCCGACCTTAAGAGTGTATGCTGGTAATTCGTAGTATGTATACGTTCCTGGACAAACTAAATCCGTCATCACAATTTTACTCGGATGTTCTTTGACCTGCGATGTATTAGCAAAAACAATTTAACCACAAGGACTTTCTTGGTACCTACAGGTACAGCACTCATGGTTCAACTTTTCAAACCTTTGGCTCCTCGGCTCCCATGGCCTTGTGGGATAGCAAAATGTTGACTGGTTCCACACTCAAGATTGTTCACTCGGCCGCCATCATGGAAATGTTTTTCTATTTATGACTCAAACAGACACTTCTCATGAGAGGATAAAGCTGACATACCACACCATTTATCAATGGACAATGAGATCAAATAATATATACATTTATTGAAGAAATGTATCCAGTGGTGCAGGACTGTGTATTGACAGTGTATAGAATATTACATTAGAAATAAATTATATTTTTGTGGCCTTTTAAAGCTGGCCTTAAAGCTGCTTTAAAGGTGAAGTGTGTAACACTAGCTGAACCAAACAGAAATTTAACAATAATGACTAAAAATAGTCCCCTCCTGTCTTCTATTGGCTGGCCAAAATGGTAGTCCCACCCCCAAACTCACACCATTGGTTGAGACCAGTCAAGCTGCTCAAACAAACTGCAATTCCATTTGGTGCCACTAGTGGTGCAATGTTGTACACTCCACCTTTAAATTCCTTAATAGTCAATCTTTTTTTTACAGTAATTAAAATACAAATATTTATACAATGTTGTTTTGATGATGTTATCAATGTAGTGAGAACTTCAAGATTAAACTTTTTATCACTACGCAATAGTGTCAAAGCTCACTCTGTTTGCTAGGGTGGATTTTAGGTTGGCAAGTTAAAAATGCTTTTTACACAGAGATAAGAACACCCCTTCATGCCAGGCGACAAATATATTCCCACCAGAGAGTATGAGGAAGCTGGCAACAGCATTAGAAGAAAACCAATGTGCTTTTCAGCCCTTGACGAAAAAATGCCTTTACTGTATTCCTACTGAGCAGCAGAAGGGTTTGCGAAAACTGCAAAAGAAAATAACAGTAACTAAAACACCATTTTCTCAAGGAAACATTCAAGGATTCATAAACAACATTAGTAACTGTATAATACTTGTTCCAGCATTAATATTACTGTTTGTAAATTGTACATCAAGGTTACATTCCTTCAAGAATTCTTACCGAGTGACGCTCTTGTTAGTATCGTATTAAGCTGTACCCTGGTTCTGCTACAGTTGAGTATAAAGGATCATCTGAAGGATGAAAGATACAACAAGAATTGGGAACTGAATAAACATGCAGAAGAGAATATATAAACACATTGCTCTATATACATTAAACATTTTCATACTTTCTGGAGTTGGTGGTGGAGGTGCTGCTGCTCTCCTGAAATATAACACAGCAAGACACAAGATATTATAAAAGTAAGAATTTACATAAGAAATAAAATGACTATGTTAGTTTGCGAGATCCATCTGTAAGGAGTGAGAGGTCACCTGAAAACTGTTGGAAGTGAGGCAGCCGCTCTCTGATTATTGTAGAAGTTCTCATATGGAACAGGTGCTGAGGAAAGATCAGTTTAATAAACATTTCAGGTATAGTTCAACCAAAAATAAAATGTAATCAAGCTCATATTTGAGTAAAACTCAAACAAAAAGCTTAGTAAGAAGGTTCACACTGCTCTTTTCTATACTGCAGACCGTCAAGGTCTGATAAGGACAAAAAAGCACAATAAAAGTAGACCAAACTTTTCAAAAATAAATTATAGCTTGATGTGAGGAAAGGCATCATTATAATATTCACTGAAAATCATCCCCTCCACCTCAAATCTCATTTGCGCATGAGCATATTCAAATCAAGTTTGATTTCAAAGTCTTGTAATCGAACAATGCATCAAATTGGAATATGTAAAATCGTGAATTAGATATTTAGTGAGCAAAGACGTTGAACTTTTATGTCATATAGACCAATTTTATGGTGTTTGTATGATGCATTTTGTCATAATAAGGATAAGTAAATGAACAGAATTTATTAGAGCTAAAAGTTTACATATCAAAATACACAGTAAAAGTGCAGTTACATTGGTGAAATGTCTGCTAAATTTTGCGCAATAAAGATCCACTGTCCTTTCAATAGTGTTGTAACGTGTAGTTCACAAGAAAGTCACTTTCAAACCAAGCAGCTTTCTGTGGGTCAATGTGGCAAATTCACTTGAATGCAATGTGAAATCTGTGTGGGGAAATCTTTGGCCCTCATGCAAAAAAAAATTTTCAGTGGATTCCAATACAAATTACTGGAAATGAACAACAACAATTGTGACTGCAATGTGACTGTCGTAAAAAAAAAAAAAAAAAACTGTTGCTGAGAGTACCTGGCGGTTTGTCTCCGGTTCTTCTGAGGTTGATAAAATGCTCAATGTCTTCTTGAATGTTACATTGCTCCAGTGACTTCCTCACTTCCTCATAGAGCTGTGTAACAGAAATGGACATGGTAAGTCAAGTTCCATATTCGGGTCTTACCTGATGGCGCACAGTTCAGGTTACCTCGTCGCTGGTGACACACTGCTGGGAGAGATGGTTGAGATGGGTCCACACTACATTCCTCAGCATGTTGATCCTCTCCACTTCCTGTTTCTCAAAAAACTGCAACAACATGCACAAGAGATAGTAGAAAGATCATAATATTATAAAACAACCCCATAAAATGCATTTTTACCTCATCCACATTAGAACACCAGCCAGTAAGTCACAAATCACCAAAAATAACTTATTAAAGCATGTTTTAATTCAGGCATTTTGTGTCGTTCGATATTTTTGAATTTTTGTTTGACCTTTAATGGCTGTATAGTGAAACATGAAATACCATGCAGGCTTCACATGACCCGACATGATCACGTGTGATTTGTCATCAGTCTGTTGTGAAAAGAAATCATCAGTGTTGGGGTGTGTGATGCAGGCCGGGGCGTAACGCTCACCTCACATGCTTTGACATGCTCTTTCAGCCACTCCTCTCTCATCTTCCCCAGCACGGACACATTCTGACTGTATATCCTGTCTGTTAGGCAGTCAAAGGAAATAATTAGAAATGAAATAGAAGAGTCGTGTTGTGCTGTGTGTAGGGCTGGGCAATACAGCTAAATAAAGTCATATCGCAATATTTTTAGACCTTTTGATGATATTCGTGTCATATCTTAATATTTATGCATCATTTTTTTTCACACTGTTTTACTAAACAAGCACAATGATATTTAATCATTCGCATTTATATACAGTAAAATAACAATACACAGTAATTAACAGGTATGTTTACCTAAATATATTTCACTAAAACATTTTTTCTCTTAATGATTCTGTTTCCTTAATGTTTCTACTAGTACTTTTGAGGAAAAAATATTTGGGGGGAGAAATAAATTAATTTCCACTGCAAAATTATTAGATCATTTTGATATTCTTTTCAATTGTTTTGTCAGAGGTGGCATAAATACCAACATGTTCTCCAACCAATACGCCTATATAGGTCGTTTGTCACCCTGAAATAAGACCCATAGGAGCGTTTACTAAAGTTTCGCCCCTATTGACAACAGGACACTTTCATTTTAATGCATTGTTCCCTTTTATCTGTGTCATATTTCGGGTTTCGCATAGCTTAATTGACAGAGCACTGCAATATATAACAATATGCAATCATGTGATCATGCGATCGTGGGTTCGATCCCAGGGAACGCATGTGCTCATAAAGTGTATATGCACTATAAATCACTAAGGGTGGGGTGGGTGTAGTCGTTGATAAAAAAAAATGAGTTTTGCTAAATGGAAATAGGAAAAATGGTGTAAAAAGTCCACACATTGCATTTAAATGAACACGCATTTTCATTGGTAACGACAGTCATACGTCATTTCATGACGACAGACGTAACACGACATTGTCATTATTTTTACGCAGCTAGAGGGCGTATGACTTTAAAACGTAAATATAGGTCGTAATAAGGTGCTTGAAAAAACTATATGGTCGTTTTTTTTGAGGACAGTCAATTAAATAATTGACCTTAAAGGATTAGTTCACTTTCAAATAAAAATGACCCCAAGCTTTACTCACCCTCAAGCCATCCTAGGTGTATATGACTTTCTTCTTTCTGACGAACACAGTCGTAGAAATATTAATAAATATCCTGATGCATCCGAGCTTTATAATGGCAGTATGCGTAACCAAACGAGTATGAGCTGAAGAAACTGTCTCCATCCACATCCATCCATCATATACATATTCCACACGGCTCTGGGGGGTTAATATAGGCCTTCTGAAGTGAAACAATACATTTGTGTAAAAAAAAAAAAAAAAAATCCATATTTAGCAAGCTGTGAAGTAAAATATCTAGCTTCCGTCAGACCGCTTTCCGTATTCTTCACAAAGCTTACGCTGTACGTCCTACGCCTTCCCTATTCAAATTACGGAACTGACGCGACGCCAGTTCGTTTTTTTCCGTAATTTGAATACGGAAGGCGGTCTGGCTGAAGCTAGATATTTTACTTCGTAACTTGTTAAATATGGATATTTTTTTTTACACAAATGCATCGTTTCGCTTCAGAAGGCCTTTATTAACCCTCCGGAGCCATGTGGAGTATGTTTATGATGGATGGATGTGGATGGAAGCACTTTCTTCAATCGTTTGGTTACGCATACTGCCATTATAAAGCTCGGATGCGTCAGGATATTTATTAATATTTCTACGATTGTGTTTGTCAGAAAGAAGAAAGTCATATACACCTACGGCTTGACGGTGAGTAAAGCTTGGGCTAATTTTCATTTGAAAGTGAACTAATCCTTTAACAATATACTAAATAACAATACTAAAACATACTGTATTTCGTTAATTCATTTACTTTGATAAAATACTTCTGTCAAAACTCATAATGTGTATCTTTAACTACACATGAACATATGAACAACTAGTCAGTAACTACAGAAGCCTTAATAACAACATAACAGTAAAGGTTAAGATGTATGTGTTTGATTCACTAAAAAGAACTGACCCAGAAGAGTCATTCAATTGGGAGTATTGATTCAATTGATCACTAAAGAACTGACAAACAAAAACAATCATTCGGGAATCAGACTACACTGGCCTTGCTCTACGTTTCACGCTGTAGATTGAGTAGCAGTGCTCAAAACGGCCAATAATCAGCCGATTTATACGTCTGGACAATATATTGGCATATTATTCACTTGTCTTAATTCTCTCATATATATACACAATATTTGCTTAGTTTTACATTGCCAACAGAATCATTAGAGAACTGAATATGCTGCCCAGCCCTATTTACAGAATATTATTATAAGCAAGTATATTATTAGTGCATCTTGTAAAATTCTTACCAGCTTCCTCTGCTGTCTGCTTGGCTTGCTGTGTTTTGGCATACAGCTTGAAGTATGAGAGAGTGACATAAATTATACAACAGAATGTCTTTGTACGGTCATTCACATCTTACCAGCACAAAAAACAAACTAAACTTAACTAAGCTAAAATCCTCTTCTCTCTTTTTAGCTGTTCTCTAAAGACAGTAGTTTCCTATCATGCCTATTTTTACTCTCTGAACAGATGAAGACAGATGGTTGACTCACTACAAATGTTTTACTGCCTTTCAACAGCACTTGTCCTTAGGGTATCACAAATACTTCCAACATTACTGCCAAATTTTACAATGATTCACAGTACTGTACATGCTCCGGCAGTCATCTTTTCTCTCCATTTATAAAAGAAAGGTAAACATGATATGCTATATGCATAAGCAGATACAAACAATAAAACAGATGCAAGAAAGGAAGACGAATGAGAATTCATATGCAAATATCACAATGATGAAATCGGCAGCTGTTTCCATCCACCTATTTTTATGCACCAGACCTGTCCCTGACCTTACCCGTATCCCACCTCAACAGCAGCAAAAGTGTTTTGCAATACAATATGAACTCAATAAATACATTGTACTTATTCTTTATGTAAGTACATAGTGGTTAAGGCCACCTAATATAAAGCGGGACCAATTGGTCTAACCAGAGGACCAATTTCATTGCACAGAATCTCAAATGTTGGTTTGGTCATTCAGTCTGTCATCAAAATGTTTTGGTATAATGACCTCCCAGAACCATTACGTTCCCAAACAAAAGATAACAAGATAACAGTCATTTATGGTGTAGCAACTTCCATTTACGACTGCAGCAACTTCCAGTGACCATTTTGTTCTCTTGAACACAAGGCATGGAAACGCTGCTTTGTTGGCAAATGTTTTATCCGATATTCCAATTTTCACATAAGTTAAATTCACACCTTCGGATGCAGACATAGCTAGTTTCAACTATGTTTTGATTGTACCACGCTGCTCTAGAATCATCTCAAACTGGCCGGAATGTGTGTGTTAAAATCCTTTAATGCAGTGGTAGTTCCAGCTAGGTTTAATCACTGTAGGAAATGTAATGTTCTGGATACAGTGTTGTTTTATCTACAGAAAATACTCACTATTTCTTTTTCCTGTTCTCTCTCTCGCCCCACACACTCACACACACAGATCACACAGATCTTGTCAGCGCTGTCCTGTGAGTTTATCAGTTTCCCTACTAAGTAAACAAGTAGTGAGGTGTTAAAGTATTGGTTTGTTGTTGTTTTAAACATACAGCTTCTCTATTAGTAGAGACGCTGTTTAACATTTCTGAGCACAAACTCAAATAATTCACACACACTTAGTCTCTCACACACATAACCGCTCAAGTCTTCTGAAATGATAAGAAGGCTTGATTTATTCAAAATAGCGATGGTTTTGGGGCTTTTTTATAAATATGATGCATAAGAAAGTAGTTCTATATACAAGAGTTTTAAACCTGAAAAAATCTTGGTGTAATAGAGTGCAACAGTAAAAACTCCATTCATTCTCTCCATAGAGAAATTGATTTTAACGATAACTTATAAACCTTTAAAGATAACCTTACTATGAGCTACAAGGTTGTTTAGTGATGGTATTTTGCTTCTGTTAAAGACGTCAGCCTGCATTATTTCAACGTAATTTTAAAATAATCATGTTTAACAGTGGAATTGGTGGTGAAAAACTGCATTACCCATGATGGTGTACAGAAAATGACACCAATCAAAAAGTCAAAACAAGCAAAATGTGTCAAAAGATCTTGTTAGCTCTACCCACTCCCATGAAGCACTGTGAATGATGCAATCGAGTCAATCTCTCTATGCTCTCAAAATACGTAAATATTTGAATATATATGCATATTTTGCAATAAACTTGCAGTAATCAATTTCTCAGAAACGCTGTTGAAAGTGGATCAGACCGAGCACAAAACACACTGGTAGCCAATCATCACTAAGGGGCGTCTCCACTCATTTAGGGGGAGGTGCCTGTGTTGCAAAGCATGTTCGTGAGCTATAAAGATAGGGGTGTGATCCTATTGGGTAGGGGCGTGTTTGTTTTGGTGATTTCAAATATTAACAGTGTTTCTCAGAAATCACTTACTGCACCTTTAAAATACATTAAATACATCAATACAGTGATGTCCTGCTAACACTGTAAAAAGTGCAAATAAAAGCAAAATGCATGAAGCCAGGAAAATAAATTATGTACAACAGCAAAGAAAATGTGAATGAAAGCAAGATTCTTGCAGAGGTCATTCAGGATAAGTAAAAAACACAGATGCACTGTCACAGGTCTACTTGCGTACCTTTTCTTGTTGCTTGGAGCTGCTAGTGGTGGCGTTTCTGTTCATGTTCTGCTCTGCTTCCTCTTTATCTCGACACTTTTGATCATAGGTCTTCTTTGCCTTAAAAATACCCATTGACATTTAAAAACTGTGTGGCCAATGCATCCCATAACTATAATCTATATTCTATATAAGCCGTAATATTCCAGTCAAAATTGTCTATGGATTTTTACTGTATATAGAAACACAATACTACACTACCAGCTAAAAGTAGAAACATTTCACTGAACGCATATTTCTCATGATCTCAAAAACATTGTGATTTAGAGATCAAGTCAGAAAATATAAAAGACATTGATTAATAATGCCTATGTATTCATCTCTTTCTAATATTTTAATCCTTTATTTGGTATGGTATTACTGAAATTACCATTTGTGTAATTTCATTATTTTGATGACTTTACTATTATTCTAGATGTGGAGAATTGTAATAAAAAGTTATTTTTTTTTTAAATGTATCTTAGATATGTGCATAAATAAATTTATTTATTTCTACAAAAGGGTCATGTGCAAGATCAGATGTGGTACTATAACGTTCGTTACGTTCTCAACTAAGAAATACCGATGCATCACAGGAAACCTTGATGCTAATAAAAGTAAAGGAAACCCACCTGAAATATCACAAACCTGAATTCATCAAGTTCAAAAGTGTTTTAAATTTGAATAAGAAGCTTTCGTTTTAATGAACAATGCCATTCAGCACAGATCACTTCCCATTTTGTATGGCGAAAATCAGGTGCACTTATTCACTTCCCTCCTGCCACTGCTTCAGGAAATATACTTCTCATAAAGGACATAAGGTACCATATAAAAGTGGGCACTTAACCACCTATTATAGCAACAGCCCTGATGGACGGCAGTATACAGACAGTACATAGTTCCTGAGTATGCTTTGCTCTCTGAGGTATGCTTACCTCAGCTGTTTTCTTATATTGAGCAGCCTTCTGCTTATGAAGAGCATCCATCTGCTGTTCTATCTGAAAACAAAAAAAAAAACAGCTTTTTTAAATCATATACCTCTCAGATTTCATCAAAAATATCTTAATTTGTGTTCTGAAGATGAATGAAGCAGGGGTGGTTTCTTTATTAGGTGCGATAGAGCGACGCACCACCAAAGTGAGAAAGGGACAGATTTCAAACACATTCAACCACAGTTATGCTAGCTGTCACTGCTAGGCTGTTTGTTCTGCCTCTGGATATAGTCCAGTCAAATCACGTTCTGTGGAGTACCGCCTCTTTTTGGGCGATTTCATTCTGACCGAGAATTGCCCAGAGTGCTCTCATAGACTTCCATTCAAAGAACTTTTTTTTTCGAACTGCAAGCACTGCAATGCAATCTCTATGGGTTCCGGGAGGGCTAGCACTAACGTGCTTTCATCATCATACAGTACGTAACCTTAACTTGTGCAGCGATTGGTGGAAACAAACATACCTCTATTAATAATCTTTAAGCTAAAGTGATATCCAATAATTTCATCAGTGCATAACTTACATTTCACAGACATATTCTCCATCTGTAAATGTTAGAGAGTCGAGAAAATATTTCCATTTTGCTGTTAGTAGTGGAAGCACAATCTTCTTTGAACGAGCGCTGCCGCACACATGCGCGCCAAATAGATGGAGCGCAATTGAATAGGAGTGCAATAAATCTGACTAAAATATACATTTTGCTAAAAATATTTGTTGCTCAATATTTGTTTTTGTTGGGCAACATAAATGTGCCATATGTAGAATTTCAAACCTACAACTAAGTGTATTTTTATGATAGCAGTAACTGTAAAGTGACTGTTGTAGGGTAATCAAAATAACCTAATAATTAGTCTGTGCTTTTGTTTTTATTTATTTTCATTTTTAGTTTAGTGTATTTAACTTCTGCTTTAAATTACATTTTGTTTTTAGATTGTAATGTTACAATGTTAGAATGTAATGCCAAGTTTACACTACAGGACTTTAAACATCAGCAGATCGCTGTGTTGTTCAGACAACATGACTTGCTGTGGAGTCTTGAAGTCATTGTGGTGTTCACACTATGTGACACTATGTAAATGAACTGCAACAAGGAGGTTATACACTACACGAGCTGACGACAACTGTCACCCAATGACTTTATTTGAAAATGGACATTGGGAAGAAATTAGATTAAATTTTAAAAATTCAAACTGAAATAACCCTTTCACACATAAGTTTAAAATATTCTGGCTGACCTCCCAGAGTTAAGGCCACCATTATAATGATTCCTTTATTGTTTCCATGATGACGCATCATGATTATCACTTGATACACCGCGGCCACACTATATGACAGATGTATCTTTTCTCACCATGTCATCAAATGTCTGATATTCCGGTTCTCATATATGTGCAAGTGAGTGTTTTGTCTTTTTAAAACATGATCATGATCTTGATCTTAATCTATAACGCAAGATGGGCGCCGCCTTATTTGTTTGCACTTCAGAGAGTCCTCAAATGAAGTCATCCATTTGTACCGAAATACATGTGGCCTGTGAACATGTATACATGTGAACTGGGAGAAGAATAGAGTGAGCTTTATAGTTACTAACTTACACAATGTGTATCTGATATGAATAAATGTTGGCAAATTATAACTGCTCATTCTAAAATCTTCCTATTCTCCTGACTTTTGTTATGACATCCACTTCAAATATTAAAATGCTCATGATAACTTTCGTTAACTCTACAATTAGCAAATCGCTAATTACTCTTCGACAGCGATGCCATAGAAATATACAGAGTTACTGCAAAAACAGAAGTTCAAAAACAAAATTCTAAAGATGGCTGCTCGCTTGTTTCTCTGGTGCATAAGGTCTATAGAGGGCTGCATCAAGATTATCAAGATGAACAAAACGTGTAAGAATCATAAGCTTTTGTTGGTCACAGAGCTTATTTTCATGCAATAATCCAATGGAAAAATCCTATTGGGTTTTTATCGGGGGAATCAGGGTGATGCTAAATTCCGGGTTGGCCTACGAAAATACATCATCACTGCAGCACTCTATTATTGCTAATATTTCATTTTAGTGTAGTAGCAGACTTTTTGTTGGAGGTGACATATATTCTTCCCTGTCTGCAGTTTTTGTTGTCACAGCTCAGGATAGTCGAAATAGTGACGTGTTCGTGTTGTGCCATCAGCCATCATTTCCTTGCAACTTCAGAGCAACTGGTCGCATTTACGCCTGGGTATAAAACCCAACTGTCCCAAGAACTCCACACTCATGAGCAAATATGGCAGATTTCAAATCTTCCAAGAGGTACTACACCAGCTGAGCAACTACCATCGAGATGAATGGGAACGCAAACAGATAACTTTCCCCAGGTATGAAAATTCTTTCCATTTAGTGATGCTAGTAATGAAGAAATGGCACACTTCACTTTTAAAGGATTGGTTCACTTCAGAATAAAAATTTCCTGATGATTTACTCACCCCCATGTCATCCAAGATGTTTATGTCTTTCTTTCTTCAGTCAAAAAGAAATTAAGGTTTTTGAGGAACAATTCCAGGATTTTTCTCCATATAGTGGACTTCAACAGTTACCAACGGGTTGAAGGTCCAAATTGCAGTTTCAATGCAGCTTCTAAGGGCTCTACACAATTCCACCCGAGGAATAAGGGTCTTATCTAGCAAAACGGTCGATCATTTTCAAAAAAAAAAAAATCTATATATTTTTTCACCACAAATGCTCTTCTTGCACTAGCGTCAACGACTTCACGCATGATGAAGTCACGTTGGAAAGGTCAAGCGTGACGTAGGTGAACGAACAGAAAACTCTCATTTTCTCCTCCAACTTCAAATTCGTCCGACATCATTGTTTTACCTTTTTTGTAAAGGGCGTTTGACTTAGTCTTTGCACGTTCACTTTGTAAACACTGGTTCAGTACTTCCCGCCTACATCACGCGTGACTTTTCCAACGTGACAAAATGTGTGAAGTCGTGGACGCTAGTGCAAAATAAGCATTTGTGGTTAAAAAGGTTATACATTTTTATTTGTTTTAGAAAATGACTAATCGTTTCACTAGATAAGACCCTTATTCCTCACCTGTAGAGCCCTTTATATTTTTCTCCATTATATGGAGAAAAATCCTGGAATGTTTTCCTCAAAAACATTCATTTCTTTTCGAGTAAATTATGAGGAAATTTTACTTCTGAACTAATTATTTAATAAGTAAATTACAAAGTATGAAATGGTGTTTTGCACATCTTACCTTCTTCCGGGCCTCTTTCTGTTTCTCTCTGAAGTCTTCTAATTTTTTGGCTTCCTCCCTCATGGTTTGGGCCAAATGCAGATGAGACAAACTCACATTTTCTGTTTCTAAACATGTATTTTAAACATAAAGGAGGGTAACAGAACAATAAACTGCAATCACTACATTTTCAGACAGTATTTACTTACGTAATTTGAAAACGTCAAGTGATCGCTTCAGGGTGCTAAAAACAGACAAAACGTTGATGAGAAACCAGCATCCATTTTATGCAATAAAACTACTGTAAAATTGCTGACATCAGTCACTGGTAAAGAACAGTTAAACTCTTTTTTTCATCACCCCATAGTGAGAGGAAAGGCACAAACCACAAACCAACTACAAACATGTGACCAATGCAGAGACTGTTTAGGTTTGAAATAATCTAATACAGCACATCAACAAGGCACCATTCAAATGTTATCTTTTTAAAGGGCATCACTATCTTCTAACCAGAATAACACAATAACACATCAAATCACTGTCTTAGAAAGTAAATTTAGGAAATTTCTGGCTAAACAAATAAAGGAATTTAACAGCTAAAACAAGCCCACAACCTAAAAAGTGTAAGTGGTGCTTGCAAAAGCAGTTGCTCGGGCCTTGCTATACGATTGCTACAGTGTTTTAATGTGGTTGCTTGATTACTGTTTACCAGCTCAGCTCAAAAGTGCCCATCTACATGTCTCTGATATGGCTCAGGTTCCTCTTTTTGTAGTCTGATTGCTTAGAATATTAATAGCACACCACTCAACAAAAAAACCCTCATGATTTGACGTCTGTAGCATAAGTGCTTCATTTAATGCTTAAGAGTTAGGGGTTTACCGCTAATAATGCAGATTTACAATCCTTTCAAGCAATTTACAAGTAATAACTGCTATTAGACATTGGTACTTACTTCATTTCACTGTGTCCACACACTTTCTTAGACAAACCCAGCAGTTCCTTGGCATATTTCTCTTCTATTGCAGCTCTGAAAAGTATGTTTTTTTATTTTAGATAAATGTTTTGTATGCAAGAAGAAATACAAATATTTCTAATTATTTTTAATCAGTCGATTTGTTTGCCTGAAATGTATTTGTTAATATAATCAAATGTTCTACTAATTGTTTGAAACATATTAAGTATGTTTTACCAATAAGAAGGATTGGTTACACTTTATTTTAAGGTGTCCTTGTTACAGTGTAATTATACAATTGAGTAATTATAATTAACTACATGCACTTACTAATTAGGGTTAGGGTTTTGTTTAGGGTTAGTTGCATGTAACTATGCATAACTGACTGTTATTACTATAGTAACTACATGTAAAAGGTGTAACGGGGACACTGTAAAATAAAGTGTTACCGAAGGATTTTATGTTTCATACTTTCCATATTGAGGAAACATTTCCACACTCCGTTTATATATTCTCCATCCTTGTTTAACATGCAGATAACTATAAGTAAATCATTCATAGTTTTGTGTGTGTGTGATTTGCATAACTCTGTGGCACTGTCAAGACATAATCAGTCTGACTAGGCTAGTAAAATTGTAAGAAATTGGATTACAAAGAAACTCTACGCATTGACATTTATATTAGAGGCGTTATTTTGGTTCATTTTGATTTCATGTTTTCTTTGAACTCCAGTATTTGTTGCTGTAATTCTGACTTAACAGAGCATGGGAACATTTAACCGTAAATCATTTTCACATGAACAACAGGAAATCTCGCAACAATACTCGTCATGAGGCAGTAACATTCCGTAACATTCATGCGAATTTACATATATTTATACGTGTGAGACCCTCAAGAGTTTGAGGTAAAAGTGTCAACCTAGGTCGTGACTGTCTGGCATCTCACCTGGCTTTCATGAAGTCCTCGATTTCTTTGCACGTCCTCTTGCCGTCATTCAAGTGCTGGATGATGTTGTCATATCCAGCTGTGCTGGTGATATCAGTGTTCTGCACACACAATTGAAGAATAATATAGGAAAAAATACACAATCAAAACAACACATTCAAGTAACTTCACAAAAGTCAGGCAGTTTTTTCGTAATCTGAACGCGCAAGCCAGGAATCTACACAGTGCCACATATATCACTAATTCCTCACTGTGGCCTTCAGAAACATGGTGGTTTGGACTGTTGACTATCATTAACCAGGAGAGCCCATCACAGTCTCTGTAATTTATAAGTCTGAGGGGCAGACATAGCATCATACCTAATCCACAGTCAACATGAAATATATCCCAAAATAAAAGCTAAGAAAACAAAAGAAAATTGCACTTTAGTGCCTGCTTTGCCAAATAAGGTCTCAAAGTTCCCAGGCTGGCATGGCCAATAAAGAACATGCTGACATAATATAGTATTTTTATTCGCAATGTATTATATTAGAAGAAAATATCTATTTTAGCTGTTAGATGGACTACTAGGCGTTCTGACCATACTTCCTTTAAAGGGAAACAACGCTGTTTCGATATGTGACATGGGTAGCTTAAAATAAAGCGTGTTTAAAAACGAAAACCACATCAGATTAAATTGATTATCATTTAGTATTGTACAATTAAACAGTATCTTCAATATATGTTTCACTAAATATTGACTCAATGCCCCCGAGAAAAAAAAACTTACCCAAAAACTATCCTTGAAATGTAGTTCTCTCATTGCGTCGGCTGCTGTTTGCTCACCCAGAAACTGACTCTTAAGTTCCGTATATCAGGATGTAATAATGCAGTGACTAATTTCACAGCGTACTGATGGTCTGGTGCACATAGATCGTATAAAATACTCGCCTCAGGGTCCTAAAAGCGCATCTTTCACGCCTGTCCAGAGAGCGAAAGTTGCGGTGGAACAGCAAACGGACCCACAACTTTTCATGGACTTTTTCCACCACTAAGTGGCCGAATTGTGGAGTTGCAGTTCATATCGCTCATTGCGCTCAAGTACTTGAGGTGACTGAAAACAAATTTACTACAACTGAATACATTTGCTTAAAAAAAAAACCCTCTCGTTTATGGATGAATAAATATTCAGAAGTTGACTTGCAATGATATAACAGGTTTCTTATATAGTTTCAGTGCAGATAATGTTTATTGAATCAATGGTGGACCTCCTCATTCCCGCGAGTCTGTTGAGTTATTAGATTTACTTACTACAATGACTATTACTTTCGAGATTTAATATAAAATCTAACATAATTTATAATTACATAATTAATAACATAGTAGCATACTTATATGATACATGTAACACTACCTTAAACTAAAGTAATTAACACTTCATTTCTTTTGGAATGTTATGGTAATTATTTAGACCTAATTGACCCAAATGACCAGTAGTTGGCTGCAGTGATCCACACATCCTGCTCAAAAGGCTTAGATGTATTTAAATAAAGTAATACTTAAAGGTGCAATATGTAGAATTTTATGTCCGCTAGAGGCTTATTCAAAAAAGGCGTAGCTTGATGACGCCAAGTTGCTATGAGACACTGTTGCACACTGCAAGATAGATCGATTTTAGAATATCATATTAAATACTGGATGGCTTGTGTTGATAAATGGCATGCAATTAATTTTAAAACTTATTGTATGATGGAGAAAATTCTGTATTACTGTTACTAAAAATAAAGCTGCATCTGAAGAAAATTAGATTTAAGCAATAAGACTAAACATGTTGAGCTATATAACAATTAGTTTTCTGTCTATAAATACATCAAAACAGTTGTCCCCTTGTCTATTAAAATGTAATATTTTAAAGCATATTTAGTGTTTCCATGGTTTCTACAAAATAAAACCGTAAATCGAGGATAATGCAGGTATGACGCAATTGACAGGCAACTCCTCACCTTCTCTCACGATTTACAAATAGTTGGAAACATTTGGGATATTGTAAGTACTCAAGTGAACAAAATATATAACAATATATATATTTTTGGATATTTTACTGCACAATTATTACATATTGCACCTTTAAATAATCTAGTTATATAAAAATAATCTAATGGACACAGCTGTCCCAAACAATACAACCTATACATGACAGTAAACAACTCAAAACAAAATCTTTGATGTGTTAATTTTTCATCTTTATTGAAAATGAAGGGCACAAACTCTCACCCTGTACCTCTAGCAAAAACCCCTTTAAAACCCCAACCATGAAACTCTCAAATAAAAAAAGAAAAATACAATGAACAACTACCTCAATAAAACCTAATCTAAAATATACATACAAAGTGTGCTGGTCACCACATTTTCCTTGTGAAGCATGTTGCTCTATAAAGGCAAAAACGTAGTAACTACGCAATTTGGTTACACTTTATTTTAAGGTGTCCTTGTTACAGTGTAATTGTACTACATTTAAATACCAAGTAATATTAATTAACAATATGTACTTACTTTAGGGTTAGGAATAGGATTTGGTTTAGGGTTAGTTGCATGTGATTAGGGCTGCCCCCAACTAAAGATTTTTCTATTCGACTAGTCGTCGTTCATTTAAGCAATTAATCGACTAATCGCGCGTTTACATTAATAAGCCATGAATCATAATAACCAGCCTTTAATTGCCTATATATATAAAACATAGCCTACTCAGCGCTCAAGCATAAAGCTTTCCACAGCGCACCGGCAAAAGTAATTATGAGTGTGTCGTGAAAAAAATACAGAAGGCGACTGTCTAAACGTTTTAATAATTTATTGTTTTCGGCTGCACAACGATGCTGACTCATCATCTCCGCAGTAGTGCACGCGCCTATATGCATGTTTCATACGGATTACATAATCTGAGAATAGTTATTTTCCATTTGAATTGGTTCGTTTAAAAGTAGACATTTCAAGCTTTCTATAGATACATTTCTCATGTCTGTGAAGCAAGTATACACTGAGTTTCAGTTCATTTTGTTCGCAAGTTCACCGAGATCTGGACAACAAAGCGCATCCTGATTGTTTTCATTATTTTACAATGCACGTTTTGCTGTTATTGTGAGTTTACAGAAATAAAAGTGGACCCTTTACAGTGTGCATTACTCTTATATGTATGACTAAAATGACAGTATTTTAAAATGCAAAAGTGATCGAACTCCACGTGATGCAATAAACGTGCTCTCCACACAAACACTTAGATATGCACCTACTGTAATAATAGCGCACATTTATCTAGGACTAGGCTAACATTAGAGCGAGAGGACTTGTAAAGTTGCTACTACTTACATGTTTCAAGTGATAAGCCACATTTGAGGTCGATGAATGATAAATAATATGCCAATGTTTGGATTTCCTGCCGTTAACAATCTGTCCCTTCGCTACTTCCTGTGGAGATTTTTTTTTTTTTTTTCTGTGATTAACCAACTAATAAAATCTTGCTCGAACAAGCCTCTTCTAATCGACTAACAGTCAGTCGACTATCAGGGAGCAGCCCTACATGTAATTATGCATAATTTACCGATATTACTACAGTACATGTAACGTGTAACAAGGAGGACAAAATAAAGTGTGTCTGAAATCAGGTCTCTTTGACCTGTCCCTTGACTGATTCAGAGAAAGTGTAGAAAGTGTGGCTTTGGAGGGCAGCAGAAGAAGAACTGTAGAGTGAGAATCTTTAAAAAAAAGCATCCAGATTGTCAGTGAACTGCAGGCAGGTCTTATATTCTCTTCACAGCGTCGTCAATCTCACTTATCTGCTCCTTCAGTTGGTTCCACTGCTCTGGGTTCAGTGAAATACCTGTAAAAGCACATCAAACAGAACTCAGGACAAACAACTCAGCTCACACACAAAAAATGCATCTGAATTAGAGCTTCACAATATGCTTTTAGAATCGATATCACGATGTGCGCATCCGCGATAGTCACACTGCAGGATGTGCTGTCAAGTATAAGGATCGTATGATCTGTACGGACCAGGCCCCACGGTTTAAAACGCACATGATTCTCAGATTAACTGCGAAGTTTAACCAAACGCTATGCGTTTTAGGTCCTGTCAGTTTATACATTCAAGCAATATTAAACTTCGAGCGCAATAAGATGCGAAAAAAGGCACACACAGAGCAGCACAGACGACACGCAAACACTGAATTCTGCTTCTATTTGTGCTTGAACAAACACATACGCGTAATTGTCAAAAATGTCGCTTATGGTTCACGTGAACATAAATAATTGGGAACGAAAACAGATGCTTATTATTTTGGATCCGTGCATTCGGTCTAACACTGTGTCCTAACCAGATGTGATGCCATAAGATTCCAGCGACGAGCAATTTGACTGTTCACACCAGACGCGACGTGAAAATGAGAAGCGATAAAATCAATCAAAAACCACAGCCAATCAGAAGAGAGTGTGGGCAGGCTCTCTCGGCAAGAGCACAGCAGACACAATTAAATTGGCAAGTACATAGTAAAATTCATAAACATTACACCATTTAAACATTATTAGTAAGTACATACGGAGTGACTGAACCAATCTTTGTCATAGAATATACTTGTTTGTTTGCATTTAAGTTTGCATTAAGACAGTTTGAATGTTCATGTGCCCATTTATTTATTTTCAAGATCTAAGGTGAATTAGCCAGTGTTGTTTTCATTACAGCTAAAAAGCTGGGAACACAGAATGATATTCACATTGGACGCTTTTAACATTAAATAAAGCACATAAACAGTACCGGATATTATCACTCTCATACTTTGTGTTGCTGTTTCAGCCGCAACGTCGCGGAGATATAGAAACCATTTCTAAAATAGAATCGTCACGTGTCGCCTTCGCGGCTGGTTAGGACAAAAACTCAGATTAACATGGAAAAGATACCTTTTATCGCTTGTCGCGGTGCGTCTGGTTAGGACACGGTGTTAAAGTGACAGCAGCCTAATATTCCTGCTGCTGTATGTGTCATTAACGTTAATCAAACAACAAATACAAACAGAAAGTCACTTTTGTAGCTTTATCAAAGATTAATTTGATTATTCAATTTCCATACCTGAATACCTGAAAAACAAAGTACTGTTTATTTAATTTGTGTCTTTGTTCTATTGTATTTATCTATGTTTGTAAATTGTTTATTGTTTTCTATGTAGATTCACTCCCCTACAAAGTCACCTCAATCATTCTATAATGATTAATTCTTTCCAAATAGAGCCATTCAAGTGTTTTCATATTGGAATATATACTGCAGAAAAACAAAATATAGTAATGTCAGTTTTTTTCCAATATCATACAGCCCTAATCTGAATACATAATGTTTTGTTTTTTGAGCATTAGAAGTTGGCAAGTTTGATTCATTCCAAATTAACTATTTGTTTGCCTTACCACTCAATTCTAATTAGATACAATGCTTTAGTAAATAAATGTATGAAAATGTTTATTACAATGTATTATATTGGTGCATATGAAAATTATTAAAAGTTATTCCTCCCAGACGTGATGCAACGCAACGCGATAAATAATCAGAGTTTTTGTCCTAACCAGCCACGACGGCGATAAGCGACAAAGTGTTTTCTGTTTTAGAAATGGTTTCCAACCATTACTTCTGCGACATCACAGCTGGAGCACCATATGACAATGATAATCTCAGATGCTGTTTGTGTGCTTTATTTAACGTTAAAATAATTTAATGCGAGTTTGAATATTTATAGCCATACTGAAAACAACAACTGATAATTCACCTCAGATCATGAAAGTAAATTAAAGGAAACAAGAACATTTAAACTGTGAACTCAATGTGAACAAACAAGTGTATTTTATGACAAAGATTATTTTAGTATGCCTTTTTAATAATGTTAAAATGGTGTAATATTTATGAATTTGATTATGTACACTACCAGTCAAAAGTTTGGACACGGTAAGATTTTTAATGTTTTTAAAAGAAGTTGTCTGCTCACCAAGGCTGCATTTATTTAATTAAAAATACAGTAAAAACAGTAATATTGTGAAATCTTATTACAATTTAAAATAACTGTTTTCTGTTTGAATATATTTTATAAAGTAATTTATTCCTGTGATCAAAGCTGAATTCTCAGCATCATTACTCCAGTCTTCAGTGTCACATGATCCTTCAGAAATCATTCTAATATGCTGATCTGCTGCTCAAGAAACATTTATTGTGTACAATTGTACAAAATATTTGTGTACTATATATATATATATATATATATATATATATATATATATATATATATATATATATATATATTTTTTTTTTTTTTTTCCAGGATTCTTTGATGAATAGAAAGTTTAAAAGAACAGCATTTATTTGAAATATAATCTTTTGTAACATTATAAATGCCTTTACTGTCACTTTTGATCGATTTAATGCATCCTTGCTGAATAAAAGTATTAATTTCTTTAATTTAAAAAAAAAAAAAAAATTTAAATAAAAATTCTTACTGACCCCAAACTTTTGAATGGTAGTGTATAATGTTACAAAAGCTTTGTATTTCAGATAAATGCTGTTCTTTTGAACTTTCTTTTCATCAAGGAGTCCTGAACAAAAAAAAGTACACAACTGTTTTCAACATTGATAATAATCATAAATGTTTTTTGAGCAGCAGATCAGCATATTAGAATGATTTCTGAAGGATCATGTGACACTGAAGACTGGAGTAATGATGCTGAAAATTCAGCTTTGCATCACAGGAATAAATTACTTTATAAAATATATTCAAACAGAAAACAGGTATTTTAAATTGTAATAGTATTTCACAATATTACTGTTTTTACTGTATTTTTAATTAAATAAATGCAGCCTTGGTGAGCAGACGAAACTTCTTTTAAAAACATTAAAAATCTTACCGATTCCAAACTTTTGACTGGTAGTGTACTTGCCAGTGCAGGGCACGCAGAGATACTCTGTCCACATGCTCTTCTGAATGGCTGGAAATTTTATTCATTTTATCTTGTAGTCGCGTCACATCTGGTTATCACATCGTGTCTGGTTAGGACATGTTAAATAACGTGCCATCTAATGAAGAGTTGAGTGCCAGAGATCTTTATCGACGCATTAATTTTAGATGTCGACACCTTTTATTTGACAGACAATCACCTGGTTGCACAACATACATCTTAAGTATGTAAAATATTAACACAGCGAACCAAACAAACACATGGGTATAAATCTAGATGCATTCAGAAGCCAAGACCATAAACAGAACAAGCACTTGATTCCCTAAAAAAAAAAAGAATGAACATCTGTTTGGCCTGTTAGTGAAATTTGATTTGACTGCACTTTATTTTTTCAGATTTTTTTTTTTTTTTTTGTCAAAATAAGTTTGAAATCTACGGAGCCCGGCACGTCACCTATAGGAGAGAAAAAAAAAATCTGTGCAGACGGTTTTGCAATCTGTTCCCTCAGTTTATAAACCGTGCTCACGATTTCTTAAACTGTTCCCTCGGTTTAACAAATCGTGTCATGGATTTCCAATCCATGCGCTCAGATTTTAAAACCGTTCCCACAAATTCATAATCCGTGCGCACGCTTTCACAATCCGTTCCCACGGGTTTGTAAAAACTGTACTCACGGATTCATTTTAGAAGAAGAACAGCAAACTCCCCCAGGTGAAAAAAATACTATAGTAAATACTATAGTATTTTTGAACCATACTATAGTAAATTGTAGTATACTTTATTATAGTATTATAGTTAACACTTAGTTAATGAATGCTACAGCATACAGTAGTATTAATTATAGTGAACTGATAAACTGTTATAAATACTGTAGTATACTTTAGTTTTTACTACAGTAAACTGTAGTGTATATACCCTAAAGTTGTAGAAAACTTAGTAATTTGTTTATATTACTATAGTTGTTATATTATCACAGCAACTAGAATTACCACAATAAATTAATTCAAGTACTATATGGTTCAAAAACACTATAGGTATTTACTATAAATTACTATAGTATGTTTTCACCAGGGAGGTACGTGTTAACGTATCTTATTGTTTTATTGTATATTATTCATCAAATTATATCAACTGCAGTGATTCTCTATCAACGGGTAGCGGAATACATCGATTTAATAAGAATTATGTGCGTCAAAATCTTGTGTTTATTTGTGATAATCTTAGCACTTTATTATTATTGCCTAATAAACCTGGCATTGTGTACTTAATTTCTTTGTTCCTCTTTTCTTCTTCTAAATGCATGTAGCCTAAATGCAACAATAGGCTAATAATAATAATAATAATAATAATTATTATTATTATTTATTGTATTTATTTTTTAAACGTATTTATTTATCAATTATTTTTAATTTATGACTATAAATGAGTGCACTTAAGACAGTATGTTTATCATAAAATAATTAATGAATGCTTTAGAAATGTTTGTGTACTATTCATTCTTAACATGAAGACTTGTTTTGGTGATTTTATTATACTAAGCTTTCTGCCCAAAATGGACTTTAAAAGATAAAAATAATGGAAATTCTCAAATGAATTCTAAATGGCAGTTCAGGAAATTCTCCATTTTGTAAAATAAAGTTTATTTACTTACAATAGCCTATGCATCCCACACCTGAATAGGAGGGCTGGTTGAATCTGCCGGCAAAGATTGGAGGCGGGGCCACAAATCCGTGAGTACAGTTTTTACAAACCCGTGGGAACGGATTGTGAAAGCGTGCGCACGGATTATAAATTTGTGGGAACGGATTTAAAAACTGAGGGTACGTTTTGCAAAATCTGAGCGCACGGATTGGAAATTTGTGGGTACGGTTTATTAATCCGTGGGCACGGCTGCTAAAAATTGGGGGAACGGATTGCTTTTTTTCTCCTATACGTGACGTGCCGGGCTCCGTAGAAATCAAACACCCTTTCTATTGTGCACTGAAAAATACCCCATAGCACCATCTAGCATCCAAGTTGTAAGCTTTCACATTTCTAGTATCTTCCTAGGGCTGCGTGATTTGGGTAAAAAATACAATTGCGATTTTTCTGGTTAAAATTACGATTTAAAATGCAATATATATATATATATATATATATATATATATATATATATATATATATATATATATATATATAAAGAAAACAAGGTTTGTTGTGCTTATTTGTAGGACTGCACAATTTGGGCAAAAAATGTTTTATATATCAATATGCCTATGACTAATAATTATTATGATTATTACAAAATAAGAAATATTACTTTTGTAATAACACTTTCACTATAAAATACAAAACAGTGTATTTAAGAATAAATATAATACAATAATGTTTATTTAACAAAAACCTTTAATTTTACAGAAAACTGCTGGATGACATTTTAACATGCAGGGGTCCTATAACTATAAATCATTAGAAAGGCCTAAAGTTTTATTATAAAAAATATGATTAAAAAAATTATTAAAATATGACAGTAATTTCTTATTGTCAGAAAACCATCCACAGAGAGAAAAAAAAAAAAAAAAAAAAAAAGTACACTTCTCTATACTGGAGAAAAACTGATGGATTTGCATGTTTACTTCAAATTTCTTTAGAGAGAAGTATTATTTTTTTCCTATTTTTACCCAAAATAGGGTTTTGTGGACATTATTTAGAACACACATGTAATGCGTTTCATTCATACTGGAAGCCGGAGGGCGCCCTCACGCAGAAAATCCACAAGTAAGACTCACAGGCCCTGCCCCAAATGGCACATTTCATGTGCACTTTCGGTCTTATGGACTTATAATGGCCGCTGCGTGCGCGTGTCCATTAGGTCCACGAGGCCATAGGGTATCCCATTCGCCATTTTAGCTTTCAAAATGGTGCTCGCGCGCCCCTTTTGCGGCCGCTATGCCCCCTCGATGCACACTTCTGCTGAGAACGCAAGCCTGCGAGCTACACAGAGGACTTCTACCCGGCAATCAAAAGCAGCATTATATCACGTAACTGCGGACTCAGAGGAAGGCCGTGAGGGTTTAGGGTGCCATTTAGGACAAGGCCATAGAAGTCATAAAGCTTACGACTTTCCAAGAAATCCCCTATATGGACAAAGGTATCCAGAGACCACTGTAGCAGAATAAAATGCAGAATGCAGAGCATTTCTACGGTCACATTTAAATCCATGAAGAATAAACACCTACCTTTCCTCCCTGGTTTCATTTCACCTTCCTGGTCCATCCAGTATTCTCGGATATCAATCAGCACTTTCCCCTTGAAATCCCGGACACTCACATACCTCATCTTTCCTATCTTTAAAAAAAAAAAAAAAGATATACAAACAAACAACAAAAAAAAACAATATAACATACAATATATACAGTGTGGTAATGCTGTGTCAAGTAAAGCTAAACATTTATGTCATCATATCTGTTAGATCATTCACCTGGAACATATTATCATTTTTACTGCTGCTGCTGCTTTTGGAGGCAGATGACACTTTTGAAGTTTCTCCACTTTTTTGTTTCTTTGATGGCTTTTCTGGTGTTGTCTGCTTCTTTCTCTTGGCCTGAAATACAGAATTTTACATTGTATTGAAAACAGTAACAGGAACTTTGGATTTCACATACAGATGGTACTTCTAATCATGGCCTTACCCATAGAGGTATCTGAGGTCTGAACGCCAACATGAATTTCAGCATGACGCTTCAGTTTTAACAGTCAAAAACTGAGATGTAAGATGTAAGTAGCTAAACATTTCATATTTGACAAATGTGTTACAATAGAAATGTTAATATTCAGGGACGCAAACAGCTCAATCTGAGCCGTTTTCAGCATATCAGGCATACAATTTAGAACGAATGTGTGCATATTGTGAATTATTTTAATGAACTCAGTTAAACTTCCTGATAGTCTCAGTAAATTCACTTCATTCTTAAATTCAAATCTACATTAGAACATGGCTTTGACAAATGTGTTTATAGGTTATGATTAGGACAGTGATTTAGCCTATTAAAATAAAATAAAAAATTAAAACAGATCAAATGCATAGATTTACAATAAATTCTAGTTCTTTAAAGCTGGAGTAGGCAATGTTTTTCATTAACACGTTTTGTTAAACTCGTGGAAACTTTCTTCACATCCTGATAGCAATCAATAACAGAAGTGGTCTAAATATTAAGAAAACGTAGATATATATCTTCTTTGGAAGTCTAAGGACCAAAAAATATTAATCCAATTAACCAAACCCAAATGCTGGGTTTCATGTTTTTTTTTTCTTCACTGATGGTACTAAAGCTGTTGTTATCAAATCTTTGCTATCCAGAATTAAAATGCACATATGTAGATCAAGTGAATCAAAACGATCTCAGGGGCCCAGTTTTTGGACCTGTATTTCTAAAACCCTATCATGCTTCTAATGTTCTGGCAAAATAAAATTGGTGGATATTCTCAAGAAATACAAATGTGCAGATACAAATACTTTTGGATGCGATTAGCATTTCTTTCAGTTAGTTAAAAATGTAATGTGGAGTTAATCGTTTCCATACCTTCGTATCAACTTCACTGTCAGAGTCACTGTCTGAGGAAGAAGACAACACTTCCTTTGACTTAGGCATTCTGAAAACAACAATACAATTTAAATGAAAAACCAAACCACAGTTGTGATAAGCATATATTACACTAATACATTCAGTGCTATGTTGCTTGAAACTAAATTCGGAATAAAAATATTCATAATCTACGTGCAGGTAAGTAAAAACTTCATCATGGTTGCATCTTTGCGATGCTAAAAACATCCATTTGTTATCCGGAGAAGCAATGCTTGCATTTTCGCTTGTTGTGTTTTGCAGGTATTAAATGAGAGGAAGTGAAAATGATAAAGAGCTTCAGTCGTTTACAACTATTATAAGAAACAACAAGGCCGAACATATGAACGCGCAGCAAAATGGCCATTTCCAACAGTTTCCTTTCAATTAAATAATCTGCAATTGCAACATGTCAGCTGATATTATAGTCGTGCTCGAATATTATAATCAGCTGCACGTATCAAATGACTTACCTGATGTTGTAAGATAAATGTAGAATAAACTGAATTGAAACACAGGCACATTAGATGCGAACAATCGTCCGCTTCTTCGAAACCCCTGCTGCTGAGCGCGCGCTTACAGGCTGTACCAGGAAGCGCCCTTGAAGAAGTGGATTATGGGAAGTATAGTCTATTACCAGTGCTCAGTTAAAAGAACAATTTACCCAAAAACTTTCATTATCATTCTTTTCACAATCATCAGTATTATTATTTTGCCTCCATGAAACATTCAAACAGAACAGACTTCTCTGATAGGATTCTTCCAGCAACATGATTTAGGCCTATTTGAACAATACTTCGACATTAAACACAATGTGGCATTATGTCCATGTTGTTCACCATGTTGTTTTACTTAAAGGAATGTCTATTTGGTTTTATATACATTTTTTCAAAATGTGTTTCTGGCTCAAAATTACTCAAAGGAACCCTCAACAGCATAAAGGTTAGTGTGCAAATGACACCAACTAGAGTTGCTACTTACCAAACATCAAATGAAACTAAATGACTAGGCTATGAGTAATAAGCAACAAACTCAAAGAAACAGAAGCAAAGACCATAACAGTACACAACAATGTCATGTGATCCATTTTGATATTTAGTCTTATGTTTAAAAAGAGCAGAACTGCATGCAGCCTAAACAAACCTACAATATTAACACAGCAGCGTTATAATGTTTGACTGACAGAGATCAGAGATAAAGTTTAGATAGCCTAGGCTACTGCATCTTGATCTGAGGACAAACACACAAGAGACATCTGCCTCTTCAACATACCGGTAGTAATGTGATTCATCTGATACACATTATAACTGTCAGAAGTTATTTATCTTTTAAGAGTAAAATAAAGTTCATAGGAGTGTGAAGACTAATTTAAGTTTGTGTCTGTAATCCTCATGAAGTGTTTCAATGAAGAACAGAAAACACAGAGCAGCTGAAGTGTGTTTGTGTCACTGTGTGTTCTTGCTGTAATGGTGCTCTATGAAAGAAAGTTGCTATAGTTTGAATCCTTAGATCCTTGACTAATAACTTCCTGCAGTTCTAAAATGTGGGCTTTATAGATGCATAAACGTATTAAAATTCTAATCAGACATTAGATATAAAGCATGAACAATTTGATTAAAATGTAAACAGTGTAAATTCCACTGTAATG
Organism: Hypophthalmichthys nobilis; assembly: GCA_037950665.1. Classification (NCBI taxonomy): domain Eukaryota; kingdom Metazoa; phylum Chordata; class Actinopteri; order Cypriniformes; family Xenocyprididae; genus Hypophthalmichthys; species Hypophthalmichthys nobilis. The sequence continues at coordinate 19,786,105 of CM075476.1, read as the reverse complement.
CTGCACCTCTAGTTTGAGAACTACTGAACTAAATGATACAAGAAACACAACACTGATAAGATGCTAACATAATGCTTTATTGATTCAACAGCAAGAAAAAGAGAAGAAAAGAAAAATTAAGATTAATCAAGCTTTTATAGTTTTCTGTTAATAATATCTGATTACTTTGGTATTTCTGTTAATGACTGAGCTCCTCTGTTGCTGCAGTGACTGATGACAGACTATAAAGTACATCTGCGGATGGAGCCATCGACACAGACGACCCACAGCAATCCCAGGTCAAAGCTCACGTGCTTGTGGCCATTGGGACAGGCAATCATCGAGATCCAGTCTGTGCCAGCGGGGTTGGACTGAGAGATGCCAGTTCTGCAAAATTATGGTTTCTTGAATGCAGTATTTGATTTATATGTGAAAGTTATTCTTAAAAAAAAAAATCATTTTGTTCATAAAAAGTTTTATTAAATGATGACTGTTCAGTTCACCTTTGGAATAAGGCCCCTTGAGTGTTGACACCAAAGACTTTGCCATCAGTTGCTACTTCAATCATGGACAGAGATCCAGGAATATTCAAAAAGGAGTTGGACCCGGAACAGGCATTACCAGACACATCCTGCACAAGACCGAAAGAAACACAAACCAGTCAGCCGTATCATCACATCAAGAAATTGTTTGCCGCTTCCACACCAGTTTCTTTATTTCTTTAGTTATGTCAGAAAATCAAACGCTTGCATGATGTCTACTTTATTGTTGTACTTTTAAAAACCTGGTGTATTTGAACTTGTACTCAAGCCCCTGTATTTAACAATGTGACATTACCTTCATGATGTAGATTTGGTCATTGCTGTTCACTCCCCAACAGCTGTACGGGCCGCAGCTGTAATACTTCAGCTTTCCACCAATATGAGCCCAAGGAACAGAGCTGAATGGCAATTTGTTGTTAGCATCCATATTTAAACAATATATGTCATCGTACATATTAACACCTGCAACGTTCTGATTTCCTCCAGCATCCACCTGTTTGAGAAGGCCTATCAATACAAACAACAAGTTAGATGAAAGATTACCAGAATGACAATAAGCTGATGTCATTGGTACTGTGGTTTTAAAACAATGACTCCAAACTAAAATCACGTACATTAATAACAGATTAAACATATCTTATGATTTCTGTAATTTTACGCTCTTCACAGTCCAACTCTTCACCTTCAATCTGCACAAGGCTGCCACCCCGCACTTTGAAGATGTTGTTTGCTGTATCCACCCCGAACTGACCAGCAGGACCAACACTGAAGTGCTTTAGAGACGTAAATATCTTTGTGAAGACGTTATCATTCAGGACGAAGACTTCATTTTTATTGTTCACTCCAACCACTGAGCCTGACCCAGCGTCTATCTGCTTCAGGGTGCCACAAATCATTCCACAGTCTAAAGCTGTGAAAACATGGTGCAAAATAATGAGTACAAATAGACACTTTAAAAAATGGATTAAGTACTTTTATATTTAAAAAAAAAAAATAGCAAATTTTTTTAAATGTATTTTAATATATGTATATTTACATGTAGTAGCTTACCCAGAGTGTGAATGAACTGGCAGCTGAGGAGTAGCAGGACGCTATGATACAGCTTCATTGCTCTCTTCATAAACAGAAATCATTTATATAAGTGAGTTCAATATGAGTAAGGATAAAACAATCAATTTTAAAATAACAGTAATTAAATGAAGGTAACCTTCTCTTGATAGATCAGAATTCAGCAGTCAGTGTGGATTCTCCTCTTCTGATATACAGGTACTAGAAACTTCCAGTGTTGGCAAATGCTGTTGAGGGATCAGTTATATAGCCGAAATTTGTTTCCTGATGGGGAGGTTCCACTAGGAAATTATTGTAGAAACCGGGAAATACAGGCTATCTCTGTCTCTATCTACATCAAACACATAACTTGTTTGGTGTGATGTTTTAGACACAAGAGGAAAGTCAATAGAGACATTTGACTTTAGTGATGCCGCAGACCATCCATGAACACACTGAGCCCCATGCTACAGCCACGGAGGCCAAGCCAAGCCAAGCCTTTGTTTATTGTGTATCTGTTCACATTGGGATTTAAAGGGGACCTATTATGCCCATTTTTACAAGATGTAATTCAGTCTCAGGTGTCCCCAGAATGTGTCTGTGAAGTTTCAGCGTACCTCACAGATTATTTTTAAATCTATGTTGTAAATACCCATTTCTGACTACAGTCAAGAACAGGCTGTTTTTGTGCATGTGCCTTTAAATGCAAATGAGCTGCTGTGCCCCACCCCCTCTCTACGATCACAGTTCCTGTCTCAATCGGATTCTCTGCCAAATATAGGCCTTTATCACACTTCCGCATTCGAAAAACGGAAGCTCCGATTAGGAGCGTAAAAAAACTTCCGCTGCAGCCTTCAGTATTGGCTGTGCCCATAGCACGGGAATGTTGTGATTTATTTTTGTAAAAATTAGCACAGATACTTATTCTAAAGACACCAATCATTAATTGAGTATTGTGAAACAGAGAAAAAAGGCATCATAATATTCTGACGCATATTTCGTTATTTAAAAAGAAGCGTGGAAGCCATTCTGTGTATGTGTATGCACAATACTTAAGAGTCTTATCACCTTACAGAACTGCAAAAATACAATACAAACAACATATCACTTTAAAGAGCTTTAATTAGACAAAGCTTAAAATATTAATACAACTAAAGTCTATTTTGGGTGGATTAAATTAAAGGTTTGGGGGAAATGTATTGTATTAAACAAAAATGTTCACTTTTTTTTTTTTTTTCATGGACTTACTTTACTATCCTGGCATCAGATTGAAGTTGTTTAAATAAAGGGATATGTCCAGGCCATAGACGATTATTCAAAAATAGCAGGTTTGATTATCGTTAACGAATCATATCCTCCGTGTTTGAGTGCAATATTGGATAGCATTATGCTGTAGACAATAATGGGTGGTTATATATTGCAAAAATAAACAAAATAACATTACAAATAAAATGAAATCAGTCCGATGATTCCTCTGGCAGTAACTTGAGCTGCGCGCTGCTCGTTAATCTTCGGAACACAAATTAAGATATTTTTGTTGAAATCCAAAGACTCAGTGAGGCCTCCATAGCCAGCAATGACATTTCTTCTCTCAAGATCCATTAATGTACTAAAAACATATTTAAATCAGTTCATGTGAGTACAGTGGTTCAATATTAATATTATAAAGCGACGAGAATATTTTTGGTGCGCCAAAAAAACAAAAAAACGACTTATTTAGTGATGGCCGATTTAAAAACACTGCTTCAGGAAGCTTCGGAGCATTGTGAATCAGCGTATCGAATCATGATTCGGATCGCGTGTCAAACCGCCAAACTGCTGAAATCACGTGACTTTGGCGCTCCGAACCGCTGATTCGACACGCTGATTCATTATGCTCCGAAGCTTCCTGAAGCAGTGTTTTGAAATCGGCTATATAATATCACTATATAAGTCGTTATTTTGTTTTTTTTGACGCACCAAAAATATTCTCGTCGCTTTATAATATTAATATTGAACCACTGTACTCACATGAACTGATTTAAATATGTTTTTAGTACCTTTATGGATCTTGAGAGAGGAAATGTCATTGCTCCCTATGCAGGCCTCACGGAGCCATCGGATTTCAACAAAAATATCTCAATTTGCGTTCCGAAGATTAACGAAGGTCTTACGGGTGTGGAACGGCATGAGGGTGATTAATAAATGACAGAATTTTCATTTTTGGGTGAACTAACCCTTAATCTTATGCCGTCAGTACACCGGCAGCGCTGATCGCCTCGCTCAGATAATGTTACACATTCAAATGAAAGATGACATACATGGTAGGATATCATGTAAGTCTAAATAAACAGTTTTAAATATTAAAGTTTATTGTTAAGGTAAACAAAACAAGTATAATTTTCTTCTCAAAACTGGCGCCTGTCCATTGACAATAATACAGGTGGAAATTCCTTTACGCTTCTAATCAAAGCCGGATGTGACGACACGCGTACTGTGATAAAGGCCTATAGACAAGACATCTGCTTGGTTTTGATTCAATTTTATTATTTCCACGCGTTTTAAAGCTATATCAGTTTAAACATCTAATGGATCGTTTTTTTGAGCGCACTTATCTGAAGCACGCGCACATTGACAGCTGGCTGTCAGACGTCAAGTCTGGTGAGTAACTTCTCTTTCACATTTTTTGTTTTGTTTAAACTGTCAAATACACACAAGGTTCTGTCAAAAACACACAGTTCATATAAACACAGTCAGTTATGTCTGTGAATGTAAATAGCAGGCAACTTTACGGAAATCGTATGTGTATATTAGATCTGTGGCGCATTCCCTTCAAAAATAAAACTAATCCACTGCGTTCAGTGGCTCAGATGTCAGTAAATGAAGACTGTTATTCACTCTTACATCCAACAACAAAACATCTCAATGACTTACCAGTCACTGTTGTCCCTACATCTGCTCGAGCGCGGAGAAAACAGCTCGCTGAGGGCGGAAACTATGGTAATGCAGGACTGTCAGTCAGTCGTGGGCGGGGCCTGTGGCTAATGTGACGCCACATTAGCACCATGGCTAAAAACAGGTCGTTGGGAGACACTGCTTATGATTTATGGGGATTCAAAAAAATGGAGTGGGTGGATTTTTATCACTATAGAGTACCTCAGGGATGACGTGTTTTTGTAGGCAAAATCCGGAAGCGAGTTAGCATTTTAGGACTTCCGGTTCCATCGCCCCGAAGTCAATGGGTTTTTTGAATGGGTTTTTGCTTAATTGCCTGAAATAAGGTCTGTGGATAACAAAGCCTCTAAATATTTCCACGTTTTGATGTATGACATAAAACACACCAGTTATAACACGCTTGTGATTTTTTTAAACCTTTATTGTGTCTTAAAAACGGCAGTTGCTAACAAATTGCTAAAAGGGACTACTTCCTTTGGCGGGGACTTTAGACGTCATCATGACAAACAGGACATTTGGACAGCATTTCTCATCGGAAAAAGTGGATAAGTATTCATACACAGCACAGATCATAATCAGCGAGCATGTTTTTAAATAAAGTTGTTTTTTAAATGAAGTTTGAGGAAGCTTGGTGGTGGTGACGTTGATCCACGACCATGGTGTGCTGTAGTCCGTTTATAGCCTACTGTTAGCTTTTTATATCTGACGACTTTATTTAGGCTTCAAAATGTATAAATGCTGTGTTAACTTGTAAAGATTATCTTGATAGACAAAACGCGTTTAAGTGTCACAACCCTTTGTTAAACACAGAGCTTATTTTTTACGATTTTCCAAAAGTCTATGGGAAAAAGGCATAGGCTTTCAAACGAGGGAACCCGTGCGCCGCTAACTTCCGGGTTGGCCTACAAAAACACGTCATCCCTGAGGTACTCTATAGGGTTGTTGTGTACACTGCCAACACACATTTATGTCCAAACACCATGCAAAAGTGAATTTTGCATAATAGGTCCCCTTTAATAAACACTGCACATGGGTTCAATTCAACTCGCCTTCAGTGGACTTGATTAAAGTCTCCATAAAAGTAATCTCCATTTGTTCTTCGCAGTTATAGATGATTCAGCCAAATATTAATACTATGGTCTGCAATTGTAATATTGTCAATAAAGTGGTTCAGTATCTTCTGTGTGACAGAATTGTGAGAAACATGTATATTCTCGAATATGACATTTATGATATGAAGAGTAATATGTAAATTCTTTACAGTCAGGGTTATTTAATCTCCAAATATGTTTCAGTCCATGGTCTTCCTTATACTGAGAAATAGTAGCTGCAGACTTATTTGTTATATTCAATTCCTAGATTAGAGAGATTAGTCATCTCCTAGAATGATAGGGGCATTGGGGAAGTTACTTAGTTCTGCCAACACAGAATGGAAAAAAGATGGTGTATCTATATTTGATATATTTGAGTTAAAAGTAGGGTGAATGTTTTTTTTTTTTTTTTTTTTTGGATTCTTCAACTGTGAGATTTGTTTCCTGTAACAAGATGATGTCACATTTATTCTTATAAAGGGAATTCAATATTTTAGTTCTTTTAACAGGGGAGCTAAATCCTCTAATGTTCCATAAAAGTATTTTAAGCCATTCAAATTATATTGCCCTGAATTATATTCAAATTCAAATTTGAATATCAAGGGTTGAGATCTGATTAGGATATTTGACATACTGAATATTTGTGCTAACAAATGTTTGGTGACTTACAGAATTAGACAAACATGTAGACATAGGCTTCTTACACTTGGCATTAACATGCCATCCCCGTGGTCCAATCTTGGATCATTAGCCAATCATAATATTTGACATATTGAATATTCGTGCTAACAAATATTTGGTGACTTATTAGAATTTTTATATACAAACATGTAGACAGACACATAGGCTGTTTACACTTGTTTCCCAACATTAATCTTGTATTATGATCAGACAAGTCATTATTCTGACGTATTTCATGATTGAAATGAGTGCACAAGCATTTATATTGAATGTGTAATATGTAAAAAACGGCAGAATCTGAACACCTTTTGTATTAAAGAAATAGTGATTGGTCACATGACAGGTGGAGTATCAGTTCTTAAAGACAAACACATTTTTTAAGAGGGGTAAAATGGACAATGAAACATGTAAAACCTATTAAAACTCTGATACACAAATACACAGTTATATACAGTGTGGTTAAAACTTGTTCCTTATGTGGCAGTCACAAAATAACTGGGTTGATTATTAAACAAGTCACATCATCCGGGTTTAAAGTTATAGCGTGCAATGACTATATTGACAAAAATGGAAGGTTAATAAACATGCTAAAACAATAAAAACATACAACTTTTAAAACATTTTAAAAAAACAAAGTGTAGGCTATTCCAATTATTCCTCTAGCAAAGCAACAAGCAGGTCTTTATAAGATCTCATGACTGTGATTGTACAGGCGATCGCCTCGTTCAGATAATGTTGCGGTTAAATGAAAAAAGACAGGTAACCGAACTAATAATGACAAGAAGGCAGTTTACATCATGTACGTCTAAAAAAAAGATGAATGTTTATTGTAAAGTTCGACAATTAACAAATAATGTTTATAGCTAAGCTATAATAAATAAACAAAAAAGAATAGATTACTAAATCATTAAATAAATTAATACATTTCACAACCAGAATTCCAGAAATGTTGGGACATTTTTTAAATTTGGATAAAATGAAAACTAAAACACTTTCAAATCACACAAGCCAATATTTTATTCACAATAGAACATGGATAACATAAATGTTTAAAGGGAGTTTTACACTTTTATCCACTAAATGAGCTCATTTCAAATTTGATGCCTGCTACAGGTCTCAAAAAAGTTGGCACGGGGCAACAAATGGCTGAAAAAGCAAGAAATTTTGAAAAGATTCAGCTGGGAGAACATCTAGCAACTAATTAAGTTAATTGATATCAGGTCTGTAACATGATTAGCTATAAAATGGATGTCTTAGAGAGGCAGAGTCTCTCCAATCTGTAAAAGAGTGTGTAAAAAGATTGTAGAATACTTTAAAAACAATGTTCCTCAATGTCAAATTGCAAAGGCTTTGCAAATCTCATCATCTACAGTGCATAACATCATAAAAAGTTTCAGAGAAACTGGAGAAATCTCTGTGCGTAAGGGACAAGGCCGAAGACCTTTATTGGATGCCCGTGGTCTTCAGGCCCTCAGACGACACTGCATCACTCATCGGCATGATTGTGTCAATGACATTACTAAATGGGCCCAGGAATGCTTCCAGAAACCACTGTCGGTAAACACAATCCGCCGTGCCATCTGCAGATGCCAACTAAACCTCTATCATGCAAAAAGGAAGCCATATGTGAACATGGTCCAGAAGTGCCGTTGTGTCCTGTGGGCCAAGGCTCATTTAAAATGGACTGTTTCAAAGTGGAAAAGTGTTCTATGGTCAGACGAGTCCAAATTTGACATTCTTTTTGGAAATCACGGACGCCGTGTCCTCCGGGCTAAAGAGGAGGGAGACCTTCCACCATGTTATCAGTGTTCAGTTCAAAAGCCAGCATCTCTGATGGTATGGGGGTGCTTAAGTGCATACGGTATAGGCAGCTTGCATGTTTTGGAAGGCACCATGAATGTTTTAGAACAACATATGCTCCCCTCCAGACGACGTCTATTTCAGGGAAGGCTGTGTGTATTTAAGCAGGACAATGCAAAACCACATTCTGCAGCTATTACAAAAGCATGGCTTATCGTAGAAGAGTCTGTTGTGTTGAGAAGTATATAATACTTGAAGTTCTATTCATAGTAATTGCTTACTATAATAAATGTAATTTGGAACTGCACCACTAGGGGCTCTAGTGAGAAATTGTGTTGAATAATGTGGAGAACAAGAATAAAAGTTGAAGCTTAGTGGTACACCGCCTAGAGTGTGTTCTGTTTTAAGGGTGAAAACACCACAAACTGGCGACGAGGATGAGCGCTTCAGTGCCGAGTCCGCCCCCGTTTCTTTCTGTCAGTGGGGAGCCACCGATTCCATTTGAAACGTGGCAGAAATTTTTTTATAATTACATGATAGTTATCCAGGCGACCGGAGATGCATGGTCGGAGACATGCAGACGAGCGGTCTTGCTGCATTGCTTGGGGACGGAGGTCCAGCGCTTGTTTTATACTCTGCCAGACCAAGGTACTACTTTTGATGAAGCAATGTCTGCACTTCAGAAACACTTTGTGCCTAAAGTTAACGTCGTAGCATGCCGACACACGTTCAGACAACGTGTGCAAAGAGCGGATGAGACTATTACGCAATATGTTGCTGCTTTAGCAGCCCCATGTGTGTTTGGCCAAATGGAGAGTGAAATGCTCCGTGATCAGTTAATCGCAAATGCGTCGTTGACTGCAGTAAAGGACAAATTACTATTAGAGGAGGATCTCACTCTAGAGAAAGCGATTACAATCGCATGTCAAGTGGAAGTTGCAGTTAAAAATTCGTCATTATTCTGTAATTCCACTGCTACTGCCATGAAGTCTGTACAAGCCCTTAGTATGGATACTAAGGACGGCAGAAGGGGAAAGGGCGCACGCTCAACTAAGCAGTGACCGGCCAGCAACGTCGACAATGCTTCAGATGTGGATCGGACAAACATCTGGCAAATGATAAAAACCGCCCTGCTGCTAAAGTAACATGTAGACACTGTGGAAAGCCAATGACAAGATCACTTGCGAAGTGAATATTGAAGCACCAGGAGGTAATAAACATATGTTACAACTGGTTATGGATACAGGCGCGTCAGTTTCCATACTTCCAGAAGCTGTGTATAAGAAACACTTCTCACAATGCACATTGACTAAGCCCAAAATCAAACTTGTCACATATGCAAAAGAGAACCTACCAGTTGTTGGCTGCTTATCAGCATTAGTGGGTGTATCAGCAAATTACAACGTAGTTCCCGCTACTTTTTATGTAGTGACTGCGGGATCTCCCTTGCTAGGGTTAGATTTGATTAGACTGCTGAACCTGGACATTGTAAGTGGAAAAGTAAAGCACATAGACATTCCACAAGTCCTGTGTACACAGTGTCACCTGTATCTGCTACTCACCTCGGATGTGTGAAAGGATTTGTCCACAAAGTTCAAGTTAATTCAACAGTGACACCAGTACGTCCGAAATTAAGACGCTTACCTCTCAGCATCCACAAGGAAGCGTCCACTGAGCTTAATCGTCTTCTTACAGCGGGCATAATTGAACCAGTTGATGCTTCAGAACGGGTTAGTCCGTTGGGGGTGGTACGTAAAAGTGATGGACACATTAGACTTTGTGTAGACCTCCGTGAGCCCAATAAGAGTGTGATTATGGATTGCTACCCATTACCTCACATGGAGGATTTGTTTACAGAACTTGCAGGTGCTTCACATTACAGTCAAATTGATCTGAGTTCTGCTTACCATCAGCTGCCTCTCCATCCTGACAGTCGTAATCTGACTGCGTTCGTAACGCATGAAGGCCTTTTCCGTTTCACTCGGGTTCCATTTGGGCTGGCTTCAGCGCCGTCAGCCTTCCAAAAAATTATGCAAACGGTCCTAAGGGAGCTGGACGGTGTTCAGAATTACTTAGATGACATTATAGTGTATGGTAATTCTCAGGAGGCCCATGATAAGAACCTTCAAGCTGTTAGTCAAAGGCTAGAGAAAATTGGCTTGCAGATTAACTTTGACAAAAGCTTCTTCAAACAAGCAAGCATTCCGTTCCTGGGCCATGTAATTTCTAAAAAAGGACTACATCCCAGCCCAGACCACCTGACTGCCACTGCAGAGGCACCTCAACCTACAGACATGGTAGCTTTACGTTCGTTCCTAGGACTCACTTCGTGGTTCAACAAATTTCTTCCGAACTACGCGACTGTGGTTGAGCCACTGAGGCAAATGCTCTGAGCTGATGCACAAACACCACTACAGTGGAGTAAAGTGATTGTTGATAGCTTTGATACACTTAAGAAAATGCTGCTGGAGAGCCCTGTTCTTGCTATTTATGATCCTTCCTTTCCCACATTCATTACTACGCCTCGGATTACGGCCTTGGTGCTGTTCTGACACAGCTACATCCTGATGGTGTTGAATGTGTGATAGCTTTTGCATCCAGGACGCTATCAACATCTGAGCGGAAATACTCTACCGTGGAGAAGGAGGCTCTTGCATGTGTTTGGGCGGTAGAAAAGTGGAGAACGTATGTGTGGGGACATCGTTTCACTTTAAGAACTGATCATCAGGCCCTTACCACTCTTCTCTCCACAAAAGGCATGAATAGAGCAGGCATGAGGGTAGCTCGTTGGTCTGCTAGGCTCCTGTGCTTCCATATGATGTTCAGTACCGTCCAGTAGTAAAAACTGTGTGGCGGATTGTCTCTCACGTATGCTGTTGAGCCATACAAACACCACTGTATCCACTGAACAGGATTTGATTTCTGAAATTGCAGAAATTCAGCCATTGCTGACTGCATTGCTGCTAGTGGACTTTAAAGCTGAATGCGAGGACTGTCCAGAGCTGTCAGTCAATTCAGTCTGGTTGGCCTAAACTGCAAAAGTCTGTCTCCAGTGACTTGTGTCTATACTTCCCTGTTAGACATGAACTGGCTGTTGAATCTCCATTGATTTTCAGAGGGAATCGTTTGATTGTTCCTATTGCACTGCGGGAATGCCTCATCCATCCGGCACACGAGGGACATCAGGGGCTGGTGCGAACCAAACAGCGTCTGAGAGAGTTGTATTGGTGGCCACGAATGGACGATCTTGTTCACACAATCCTATCTGCGTGTGTGACCTGCCAGGCAAGTGATAAATCGGCCAAAACGTTCACAGCTCCAGTGCAGCCGGTGGAGTTCCCGAAAGGCCCATTTCAGCATGTTGCTATTGACATAGTAGGACCTTTCGAGAAGGGAGCTACTGACTGTAAGTTTGCAATAACACTGATTGACTATTTTAGCAAATGGCCAGAAGCCTTTTCATGTGAAAAAAGGAGAAGCCCAATTCACTGATCCGTTGTCAGCACAACAACAAACAGGACTGAGTTCTTTCATCTTAAGTGATGGGAAAAGATCTGTCACTATGCCCAGAAAGAAAGGAAAACTCTGCACAGGATGAAATAACTGAAAGAGGCTGTACAACGGAGGACACTGCTTTGAGTCTGAATAGGGGCTTAAGACAGATGCCCACCTGTGTGGACTCAAGACTATGTGATGGAGTAATGGGTCTGATAAGAAACAAATAAGTCAGACCAAGAAGATATGTAAAGGGTGTAGGCGAATTGCTGCCCTATCTAAAAAAGTAAAATGTACACTGAATCCTGAAATGTTTGATAAATGTTATTCTGTGTTATGTTAAAAGGATAAAGGTGTGCTAGAAGATTTCATTATGCTCCTTTGAAATGCCTTGTTTGAATGCATGAGTTCATTTGAATATGCTTATTTGAGATAAGTTTTTGTTTGGGTAAATAAGACTTGAATAAGGTAATAAATACTCTTATAAAAGAAGTAATTCTGTTTGAGTAACAGGGGAGATGTTGTGCTGAGAAGTATATAATACTTGATGTTCTATTCATAGTAATTGCTTACTATAATACATGTAATTTGAAACTGCACCACTAGGGGGCTCTAGTAAGAAATTGTGTTGAATAATGTGGAGAACAAGAATAAAAGTTTAGTGGTACACCGCCTGGACAGAGCCTGGAGTGTGTTCTGTTTTAAGAGTGAACAGCACAGAGTCCGTGTGCTGAATTAGCCTGCCTGCAGTCCAGATCTTTCACCTATAGAGAAAAATACATCAAAGACAACCACAAACTCTTCAGCAGCTGGAAACCTATATCAGGCAAGAATGGGACCAAATTTCAACACCAAAACTGCAGAAACTCGTAACCTTGATTCCCAGACGTCTTCAAACCGTTTTGAAAAGAAGAGGAGATGATACACCATGATAAACATGCCCCCGCCCCAACTATTTTGAGACCTGTAGCAGGCAACAAATTTGAAATGAGCTCATTTTGTGCATAAAATTGTAAAATTTCTCAGTTTAAACATTTGTTATGTTATCTATGTTCTATTGTGAATAAAAATTGGCTCATGTGATTTGAAAGTCTTTTAGTTTTCATTTTATTCAAATGCTACTCAACACTGAGCCATGTTGAGTAGCATGTTATAATGCATGTTAGTGAAATAAAAAATTAATAACTTCACTGCTACACGTGAATGACGCGTAACGTCTGAGTCGACGCTTCACTGCCACACGTGATTCACGTCTACGCCTCGTCTGTGCCTTAAATTGAATGAAATAAATAACAGAATAAAAAAAAAAGACATTGAGTGAGACGTTCATTGAGACAAGTGCATGTAGCAAAGTCATCTGTTATGTTATCTATGAGCCCTTCGGAACGCCATAGATATTAGTCCGTTTCAGAGGGGTATTCCAGAAAGCAGGTTATGTGACCTATATACCTGGGTATGTTTAAGAGTAAGTAAGCAGATAACCTCAAGTTTCGGTTCCAAAAACGGAGGTAACTTTCAGGGGTATGTAAGTAGCCATAGCAACTTACTCTCTGAACATAATGTTCCAATGTTGCAGGTTATGTTCCAGGGTTAGTATTCAGATGTGTTATATATATATATATATATATATATATATATATTGTTGATCAGCCACACCCTGCTTCATTAGGGAATGCAACTTTTCTATGCTACTTGTACCTCTTCTGCTTATAAAGAATAATATTGACAACAGAACTGAGATTTAAGAGGAAAAAAACATTTATTGAGATAAGTGATTTATAAGAGTAACAATAATGACAACACAACTGCAATTTGAAGATAAAGAAAAAAAACAGATGTTTGACTTATAGAGAAAAACAAGTGATAGCTGTTTATGAAGGACAGCTTTCATAAGTGATATCTTGGAGGAAAAGAAATGTTTGATAACTTGTTTGTGTGAAAACAGTGAAAAAGAGTTAAGAGTGATAACTTCTTTATGAAAACAAAATGTGATAAATTGGAAGAAATTAATGTGTAAGAAATAGAATAAGAGTGATAACCTTTATGAAAACAAAATGTGATAAATTGGAAGAAATTAATGTGTAAGAAATAGAAGAAGAGTGATAACTTCTTTATGAAAACAAAATGTGATAAATTGAAAGAAATTAATGTGTAAGAAATAGAATAACAGAAGAAATTTTTATATTAAAGACACAAATAGTATTGTAACGTCTTTATTAAAGCATGTATTAATTACTTATTAAAGAAAGACAGACAACTGTTATTGTAAAAGTACTTTAATAAGAATGTAGTTTATAAAGAAAAGAGACAAAACACTATTGTTGTAAAGCTTTATTAAGAATATGTTTATAAAGGAAGACACTACAACTGTTGTTTTAAGATTTTAATAAAGCATGCTAGTAGAACAGTACAGACATAACATGTATTAGTAAGAAAGGCAGTTATTACCGTTGAAGAATGACGAGGCGCAGGACACAGCAGAGGAGAAGAGTCAGAGAACAAAGAGACAAGCCTTTATATATAGACTCAGATGAGGGGAATTCCAAAGAAGATGACCTCAAGAGGTCAGATAGTCTATAAAAGGCTGGAACGAGAAGAGAACAAGAGGGGCTGCTTCGCACCCGAGGCTGCTTCTCCGACACCAGAACCAACGCTGATGATGCCTCCATCACTGATATTGCCTTGACTGAAGAACTTTTTAATACTTATACTTTATTTAATTACCATATAGAATGTTTGTAGAATATATGTAATGCTAGAAATACTAATGTAATAAATAAATGAATTTATAACTTTATAACTAAACTCGGCCTCATGTGGCATTAATTTAAGTCATTGAGCCTGAACAGACCACGGAGAAGTCTTCTGTCTGATTGTAAGTATTTTTAAAATGCTTATAAATTAGATCAGATTTGACTTACTTACCTAACCTGAGAATAAAAAAATAAGGTAAAGGTGTTTAGAGACGCACCATAAAACAATTATATATATATATATATATATATATATATATTATAAAGCACTATTATAAAGCGGTAATGTTTAAATGTTTATTCAATTCTAATATATGTATTTTATTGTCATCTCGCATATCTGCTTTTTCCCCTTTTTTATAACGACGTTTTCTATGCTATAATTTCTATAATAAAATTCATATGTGATATCTTATTAAATAATTAGCATCAAACAAACAATATAATTCTTATTCTTAGTGAATAAATATTACTTATTAAATTAAAAAATTGAAAAAGTGATTGCACTAAGTAGGTTATGTAAATTGACATTAATCAAAAGAAGAAGAAGGAAGTAGAATGGCACGCTTTTTTCGCGTCTGTTTCCATGGTGAATCACCGATTCTTCGCTCTGTTGAATGTCTTGTGTGTTAACCAGGTTGAATCTATAAGGTGCGTTTACATGGAGCTTTGTAATCGATTTAAAAGTCCAATCCGAATGAAAATGCTCCATATAAACACCTCAATCGGAATAAAAATGCCCAAACCGAATGAAACTGTAATCGGTTTGAGAGAGGTGGGAAAAACCTTTCTATAAACCAAACAAAATAAAAAGTCTGCCATGTAAACGCGTTAAACCGATTACTTTGCGTCTACGTCATCACGTCAAGCGGTCAGGGGTCGTCAGAATGCAAAATTAAACTGGAGTAAAACTGAAACAACACATTTATTAAATACAGTGAAGGAACTCAGTGAATCATTATACGGACCTTCATCCACACGCTTCTGCTTTACGGAGGAGGGAGGGGTAGTATCCCAGCAAACACAAAACGTTTTTACAACTTTTCACAACGTTGTATTTTGGTTGCAATTAGGTAATGTTGTAGTACAATGTTTTAAAAACGTTTTTTTAAATAAAAAAAAAATAATCTAACCAAAATAACACGTTTTAAAAACGTTGTGAAAATACCAAGCTGGTATGTTTTCTTTAAGTAGTCAAAAAAAAAAAAAAAAAAAAAAAAAAAAAAACGTTAATATCACGTTTGTCTACTACTAAAACGAAATTATACCAAATTGCAACTTTTGGGAGACATTTTATTCAGGTTTTAAAATAACGTAATCTGCACGTTGGAATACAACGTTTAAAGAACGTCATGACCGTAAAATAGAACCATGTCAAACAAAGACTTTATATATATGCTATATAGGGCCCAAACTCGTACATTTTGTTTGTTTTTATAGCCTACTTTTATTTCTACACCACGTCATTTCTGGTATATATAAATACGTTTTCTTAGTCAAAAAAGTAAGTATTTTAAAGCTGTATTGTATTATATTATATTATATTATATTAGCTATATTATATTAGCCTATATTATATTACTATAGCCTGTTACAAACTGACTTCAAACAATGTTTTACATTCTCAGTACTGCTTTCATATTCTCATTCCATTTACAGTTTGACGTAGCCCTGCATTAGGTCTACTACAGACCTACAGTATGTTATCAAGTTTCAGGACCTTTCTGTCTTTCTAGTAATTCACTCCATCAGTATATGTAATGTTTTAATTTTACATGCATATATTTATGTAAACGCTAGCTGCGTAACTTTTAAGTGTTTTAATCGGCGTGCGCGCCTAACATTCGAGTCGCGTAAGCGAGCGGATCGGAGTTACCATGGAAACGGGGCGGCAACTCAACAAACTGACAAGCAGGAGCACGGTTTGTCACTGTTATTTTCACTGCTTTCAGGTAAGTTTAGTCCCTAAAATTACACAAATAATACATACAACTGTTCCTGACACTTTCATACATGTAACTGACACGCTTCTGTTGAATATTTTCTTTATAGAAAAGGTTTATTGTCTTTGGAAAAAGTCTGTTAGCATCTCAACCGTTAGGCTAACTATGAGAGGTAGGCTAACTATTGACTTGAGCTCTTATTTATGGATGTTTAGGCATATTATGTGTAGATGAGAGGTTTCGATAGTTTTGTAAACGATTTGCTGGCAATTTGTCAATGGATGATTAGAAATATAACTTAAAAGTATTTAGTCTACTGTTAATCGGTGACGTCATTTACATGGAGCGTGAGAATGGGCTGAAACTAACGTCATTTCATGGTAAACAAATTGATTAAAATTGCACTGTGATTTTAAGAAGGCTTTGACGTCCAAACATAATTAAGTGACATTGTATGAGGAATACTAAATAAGTAAAGCTACAACACACACACACACACACACATATATATATGTGTGTGTGTGTGTGTTCTGTATATTATTCATTGTTTCTTTTCTGACTTTATAATAATAACAATCATTGTTGATGTTTGAATTGCATTTCAGGGCAGTTTTGACCACCAGACTTCTTATATGGATTGCTGTCTACTAGCATATTATTGGTTTGCTTCAGAATTAGGTGCATGCAGACAATTGTTTATAACCTTGTTTCTTTCTGGTGTTGTGTTGAATTCTGTGACCTACCAAATCATATGACTATAGGCATTGCATTAATGAAAATAATGTCATTTATTACTCCCCCTCATGTCGTTCCAAACTCGTAAGACGTTCATCTTCGGAACACAAATTAAAATATTTTTGATGAAATCCGATGGCTCAGTGAGGCCTCTATTGCCATCAAGTTAATTTACACTTTCAGTGCCCAGAAAGATACTAAAAACATGTTTAAAACAGTTCATGTGACTACAGTGGGTCTACTAATATTAGTATTGGGTCTTAATATTGTAGAACGACATGAGGGTGAGTAATAAATGACATTATTTTCATTTTCACTTTATATTAAACATAGAATAAAATTAATAGAAATAACGTTTTTCGTAACACAACATGCTCTACAAAACAGTAAATTCTTAAATACCATTTCACAAAAACAATTACCTGCACAGAGCAGTGGAAGAGAGAGAGAGTAGTGAGTAACATTGTTTCAGCTCCATCTATTTGAAACACATTTCACTTGTTAGGGAGCACATGGAAAATGGTGCACATGGAAAGATCGAGTTCATTAAAACAGAAATAAAACTATCAAATACACAAAAATATTAACAGAAAACACACTCTAGAAATCAATTAGTGTTCAATGTGTGCAATCCCCTTCGTACATCGTCTAACATTCAACATGAAACTTTTATTTTTAACTTTTAATACGGAGCTGCAGCAGAAACGACTCACCCACAGCAGTTCTCTCTAGCTCTGCTGCAGATCGTTCGAACTCAGTTGGCTATAGCGCCACCAGCGCAGCCAATAGGAAGCGCGAACACATTACAGCAGGATTTATTTAAAGAACCCTTGAACTATGATATTTATCCCGTTACATATATATCTGTAATTTGTGTTGAAAAAAATCCTTAAAATATAAGCATTAGTTTTAGTGCAAACAAGTATTATTATTATAATAATCGCAATAAAATAATTTGTAACTAGTTAAAATAAAATACTTTACAATTTACAAATGAAATGCTGTTTTTTTCTTCTGTTATAACATCTGTGCACTGAAATGTCTTGTAATTTGTTAATGATCCCATATTTAAATTCGCCAGTCATTGCATAATTTGTTTTATAATGTGTTTTATTTTTGTATTAGGCCTACTTTAGTTTTTTTGTGAACTACCCATATCATGTTACTTTTTTTAATAATTTGTGAATAAATATGAGTGACAAAATTTGTGTGTAGTTTAAATTATTAGGCCTACATATGTTAATGTATACTGTAAAAAAAGTCCGTAAAAATAAGGCACAATGTACTGTATTAATATGAAGGAATTTTCCGTATTTGTATTTTACAGGTGATTTACCTGTATTTTGAATTAAGGTTTACATTAGGTTGTGTTTTAATGATTAACGGAAAATTCCGTAAAATTCCGGATAAAGTCCTGGCAGAAAATAGTACATTTTCCGTTTTTATTTTTTACAGTGTAGGCGTATAAAATGGACAACAACCAGAGGTCCGCGCTAGGGGTCAGGTTGTGAAAAAAAAAAGAAGTGCTGAATATTGAATAAAATCTGAATATTCAGATTTACAGAAATATTGTAACCTGACATAATAGTTTATGACGAATTATAAAGAAATATAAAATACACCACTTAATGTATTTATCTTACTATACAGTTATATTGTTTTATATATTTGTTTTATATGTTTTAGTCATTTTATTTGGAAAGATAACACTGTAAATAAAACATTTTGATGGCAGCATGTGAAGTACCAGTTTGGACGTGGTAAGTACGTTTTTATAACGTTGCAAGGAGACATTCAGACGTGATAAAAAAATGTTATAAAAACGTTTCTGCAACGTTGTGAAAAACGTATTTATAACGTAAAAAAACCCAGACATCTGTCGTATTAAATACGTCAGATTAAAACGTTATCACGACCTTTTCACAATGTGAAAAAAAAAAACGTTTTTACAACGTTATTGTGTATGGCAGCATATGAAGTACCAGTTTGGACGTGGTAAGTACGTTTTTATAACGTTGCAAGGAGACATTCAGACGTGATAAAAACGTTTCTGCAACGTTGTGAAAAAACGTATTTATAACGTAAAAAAAACCCCGACATCTGTCGTATTAAATACGTCCGATCAAAACGTTATCACGACCTTTTCACAACGTGTTTGCTGGGAAGGTAAGCTATAGGCTAAATGATGATATTTTATTCTCACAGCTTTAATTACACTGGTTAGGTTCTACACAGAAAAGAACATGGCGATTTTCACATTGGTCTGCAGAATAACAGCAATTATTATCTGAATTAAAATGTAATCGACTCTCTGACAGTAGGTGGCGCTGGAACAGCAGAAATAAAGCCGTTTCCTTGGTAACCTCTGTACACAAAGCAGCTGTGATTATAACAACGCAGTCTAATAGCTCAAATGATTTTTTACTTCCCTTATGAAAATTAACCATGGTTTTTACTACAAATAAAACAAAAAACATGGTTATTGTAGATAACCATGGTAACCACAAATTAACCATGGTTTTACTACACTATAGTTAATGGTATTTGTAGTAAAACTATTGTTATACAAATAGTATCAATCTGACAAAAAATCATAGTTACCACTTTTAATATAATAAAACCATAGTTAATTTTCATAAGTGTTCACGATAGTTTGTTATGCAAGCTAGTTGCAATGTGTAATTTAGCTAACTTTTTACACATACAAATAAAACTAGCGAATAATACAAATTTACAAAATAATTCGATATGTTTTATACCAGGGGTTCCCAAACTTTTCAGCTCACGACCCCCAAAATAACGATGCTAGTGACTCGCGACCCCCACTATCTTCCCAACAAACACAGAACGCTGGCACAACGTAGCCAACCTTCTAACAACGTTTTAACAACGTGGCCAAAAGGTTGCTATAACTACGTAGCGTTGTGAAGGTTGTTAAAGCGTTGTCACAATGTTGACATCTGACCACCGCTCAGTTCCATTGCTCAAGGTTGCGCTTGGGTGTCTGGACTACCACTGGACGACGTGTACTCGTCACTGCTCCGATTGCTCTGGAGCGCGGGTTTTAAATTTCCACGACCGTTGAACCGTCTCTTTATCGAGCAAGGAGGGATATGTGAGTATTGCTTTTATTTTATCCCTAAATAAGATATGCAAATATTCAAACACAGAATACACTTTCCGTGTCTAATGTGACATTTATTTGTATACAAACTGAACGAAATAGAACAGAATAGTCGATAATTCCGGAGTGTTTGCGATCTAATGTAAAATTTACCAGTGTAATGCTACCTATTTCTTTTACGTATGCAGATGAGAACGTTAAAACGTCTTCTGGTCAGGTAAATGACAAATATTTCAACATCACGCCAAAAGTTATAACCCATAGTGAAGAAAAAATGACTTGAGTGATGAATGGTTGACATTTTTGCACTTTATGAACAGCGACTCCACTGTTAATGTTTAACGTTAGTCTTTTTTTGGGAAACGAACATAAACGTTTGTAACCTCGCACACAGAAACCATCTTAAGTGCTATCCATCGAGAAACACGGTATTGTTTACCTTGTTTATTATTACAGAAGCTGTTCGTCAGGCCAACAGTGAGCATGTCACATTATCGATCAAAAGCTTGGGGTCAGTAAGATTATTTTTTAATGAATGAATGTATGAATTTATACGTATATTAATAAATACATTAATCCAAGGAAGGATACATCAAATTGATCAAATATGACAGTAAAGATATGTAATCCACGTAAATATGCAGCAGCACAACTGTTTTCAACAGTGATAATAATTAGAAATGTTTCTTGAGCAGCAAATCATCATATTAGGATGATTTCTGAAGGATCATGTGACACTGAAGACTGGAGTAATGATGCTGAAAATTCAGCTTTGATCACAGAAATAAATTACAAATTGTAATACTAGTTATTTTAAATTGTAATAATTTAAATATTACTGTTTATATTGTATTTTTGATAAAATACAATGAATGTACCCTTGGAAAGTAAGTGAATTCCTTCAAAAACATAAAAAAAGATCTTACAGACCCAAACTTACGAACGGTAGTGTATGTTATGCATGTAAACCTTTGCTAGGGTTGAAATCAAGCAATTATTCTTAAATTGATTTTCTTTACTCAACAGGCTATTTTCTTACTCATAGCTTTCAGTCAGGCGACTGGAGGGCAAAACACCCACAGAACTGCAGGACAGGCCTGACAATTTTCCATCTGTTTCAAACAACAAATATTACATTGCGTCTCAAAAAAAGGTAAACAAAATATGTGAGTAAAATGCACGTCCATATACAGCACCTGCTGCAGTATTTCAATCACTAAACAGTAGAGTATTCACTTTAAGTACCTTAAAGTAATAAAACAGTGAGATTAAAAGATAAAATTCTTTATACAGCTTATTTATGATGCATACTATATGCAGACGAGCCCAGAATATGAACACCACACACTAACTGGGCAAGCAGATGAGCCTAGAACATAAATGCGATGCCTAAAGACAAACTGTATGTTGCATTTATGTTCCAGGCTCATCTGCTTGCCCCCCTGTATATATAGTATGCATCATCAATAAGGTGTATATTGAATTTGGCCTCGTTTTACCCTCCAGGTGGGTGTTATATAAAAACTAGCAATGAAGGTAAGCATACACTATTTTAAATATTTTCTTGTAAACAATCGAATGGGTCTATTAATGAATCTGTTAAATTTAATACGATTAAAGATTAAGTAACAATAAAAAAGTAAGTAACACTTTCAGAATGTTTACATTTGTGGAATTCACCTCAGATCAGTGTAGCTGTAATACCTGATGCATGGATGCAGTAGTTAACGCAAGTACTGTGTGAAAGTGATGTTAGATACAAAAATCTCTCTCTTTTTTTAGGCAATATCAACACCATACAACAGGCCCTGCTCTCCCAAGAACAAGTAAGAATTTATCTAAAAAGATTTTTATTTTTTTTTTACTGTGAACTATAACTTTGTTGTCATTTGTCTATAACAGCAGATAGTAGTATTATTAACAATATGATTCTGCATACTATTTTCAGCACCCGAGCCATCACGGACATGGAAAGGTCTTGACACCTTGCCAAGAACTGGATTTTTTGGTAAGCATAAATAGATAAACAGATTTACACAATACACTATATATCAAAAATGGTTGTAATTTACTAATACTGTATGTCATTGATCCAGAGATGCTAGGGAGGACTATGGAGCAACTATACATACATTCAGTGATGCCACAGCAACATTGAAGTAATTTCTCCTTTAAGGTAATCTTTCTTTTGGTAACACTTTAAAGGGTTAGTTCACCCAAAAATGAAAATTATGTCATTAATTACTCACCCTCATGTCGTTCCACACCCATAAGACCTTCGTTCATCTTCAGAACACAAATTAAGAAACTTTTGATGAAATCCGAGGGTATCTGATCCACACATAGGCAGCGACGATTGGATCTTTTGACGTCCAGAAAGGTAGTTAAACATGGGTAAAATAGTCAACATGACTACTGTGGTTCAACCTTAATGTTATGAAGTGACGAGAATAACAAAACTAAAATAACTTTATTCTACAGATTTGTCTGTCCCGTCATTCTGCTACATTGTTTACATTCAGTGCTTCCGTGTTTACGTCCGAACGCGGGCTCAGTATTGGCCGGCTCTGGTCACGTGAGCAGCACGATGCATGTGTGTGATGCTGACGCAGAAGCCTGCCAATAATGAGCCCGCATTTGGACGTAAACACTGAAGCTCTGCAACGAAAATAATGCAGCAGAATGACGGCACATACAAATTTGTTTAATAAAGTTTTTATTTTTGTTTTGTTTTTGCGCACAAAAAGTGTTCTCATCGCTTCATAACATTAAGGTTGAACCACTGCAGTCACGTTGACTTTTTTAACCATGTTTTCAACTACCTTTCTGGACCTCAAAAGATGCAATGATGTTGCTGCATTCGTGTGGATGTGTGGATCAGATTCCCTCGGATTTCATCAAAAATATCTTCATTTGTGTTCCAAAGACAAACGAAGGTCTTACGGGTGTGGAATGACACGAGGGTGAGTATTAATGACAGAAATTTCATTTTTGGGTGAACTAACCCTTTAAAGTCTCATTTGTTAACATTAGTTTATGTAGAAGTAACTAACATAAACAATGAGCAATACATTTGATACAGTTTTTATTATTCATCTTTACAAATGTTAGTTAATAATATGTCTGTTCGTTGTTTTTTCTTATTTGTTCACAGTGCGTTAACTCATGTTAATAAGTACACCAATTGATTTTAAATATGAATTTGTAAATGTTGAACTTAACATTAACATAAAAATGTTGTAGAAGTATTGTTCATTGTTGCTTTATTTTAACTAATTTAGTTAACCAATGTTATCTAATGAAACATTAGATAATATTGGTTAACTAATTGGTTAACATTTTTTAAGAATGGTATACAATGGTGTACAATTTTACAAAGTCGTAATTTGTAAGCCATCTACTAGTCATTTAACATCTGGCTTTGACAGCTAGTACAGTATAACCATTAGATGTAAAATTATGTTATTAACACAAAATATTTCTTTTTAGATTTCTGCAACACACCAAACATGGATGACAAGAGTGAAGGACAAGGTTATGGCTCATCAATTTTAAGGTAAGAAAAATAGAGCCTTTTACGAAAAATAATCAGAATTTTACCATTTTGAGATCACGTGCACAGGACCTTTTGAGAAGACTAATTTATCATGTCTGCTCACTAGTCACTCTGGTCAGTCCCAGTCTGTCATGTCAAGCTCCAATCTGCTCTGTTCTCTGCCCAGTTTACCTGTGCCTGCAGTTCAACTCTCTCTGGTCCCGGATGTCTACAGGTTTCAGACTCATGCTTCAAGGTTTCTGCGCTTGCATCTCTCCTGGATTTGTTGATCTTTCCTGGATTCATTCTGGTTACCAGTCTTTTCACCTGTCCTTCGACTATGCTCACCTGTCAGCCATGTACAGAGCCCACTTTTGTTCAATATATGTTCTGAACTGCCTTTGCTGTTTGTTTTTTATTTATTAAACTATATTTATGCTGTCACATATATTACATGCTTTTATAAATGCATACCTTTTGAAGGATAATTAGAATATCATATGCAGTTTTAATAAAATTGAATTATGTAACCTTGTATGTCATTTTTACTCTTCAAAGTGTACATTTGCAGGTGTTGGTTATAATTGATTAATTTAGTGCCCGTAAATAATAGTAAGTAAAAACAATATATATAAAAAAGTATATAGTGATCTAATATCGAGTGATCAAAAATTAACCACGAAATATAACACGCAGGATGGGAAATATTTATAATCTAAATAAGTTGTCAGAACGTCGTGTCGCAGTTGCTCAATGTTGCGCTATAACGTTGCTACAGCCCTGTGGCGTCTTACAATTCTACGTTGTCACAACGTTGTGGGCACGTAGACCGCGACGTTACCATAGTAGAAATGCAACGTGCCACAGACGTTGCCACAACGTAAATGTGTTTGCTGGGTTCGGAGGTGGTTAAAGTATACAAACGTATACAAACGCCTGTTTCACACATAGGCCTACTCTGTTTGCAGTGCATATGCGGTGCGCCCATATTAACGGTTAGCGTTCACACTGCACACGGATGCAGTCCGGGAGTGCGTTCCAGGAGCGCTACGTCTGCAGCAGTGCAGCGATTACGCACAGTCTATTTTTCCTTCGCTGCACCGCGCTGAATTAAAACGATAGCGCACTGTTCACATTAAAATAAACATGTATTGACGCGAAAAATTAGTAATTTCACCACAGATACATATCATTTAAAGTCTCTGTTACACAGTAAACACTTTTTTTTTGCCTTGGTTAAAGCAAGGAAAATGGCACCTTACCTGGCATTTAGGTGAATAAGGAGACATAAAGATAGCACTCGTCTCTTCGTGAAGGTGGAAAAACAAAGTTCTTTATGACCTGAGGGATTTCTTGTAAAAAGATTTAAAAGGAAAGAAAAAACGAGTCGCCTGTTTTTGTCTATTTTAAGTTTTAATTTAAAGTGTTTGTGATTTTCACATAAAGCTTACGTTTAAATGTTTTGCCACTTGCGTGAGCAATGTAAAATATAAATCAAAAGTATTATTTTATATAAATATAAAGTAATAAATTGAATAAAACGTTTAAATATAGTGCGTTTAAACGGGACATCTATGAAATACAGTGTATACAAAGAGAATCGCAATGCTGACAAGCCATGTTCAGTAACAACTTTTGGATTTGAAATAAAAATAAGTAAATGTTGTGTTTGTGATAAACACACGGATCAGTTGCGCACTGCAAACGCGGAATATGTGAAAGCTCAATAGCGCGTGCTGCTCCGCATAAGCCTATCTACTGCAAGGCATGACGGTGCTTCTCCGCTCTCCTCCCTGCGTTGTCTTTGGTTGATATTAACCAACGTTTCATTTCGACAAAAATAATATCCAAAGCTTAAAGCCTAAAGAATTACCTTCATGCACTTGTCAGAATGTTTAACATAGTGCTGTAAATTGACCGCTACAGCTGATGCTGTTGCTGATATGTCGTTAATCTGTCATAATCAGCTCAGGAGGTCGAGGGGAAGGAAAATCGAAAGGTTGATAGCTTTTTTTAATTTGCATGGTTTTTGTTTTTAATTTAACTACTATTTTTAGTATTTTGTTACAATTATTGATAAAATATGCTATTTCTAATCATTTAAAAAAAAAAAGTTTTTTTTATTTCTGGAAATCATCTCGCGACCCCCACTTTGGGAACCACTGTTTTATACAAGTTAGTGTAACATTTAACAGTTAGAAAACTGCGTGCATGTGACGTCACATTGAGGCGGGACAATTCGCTTCCTTAAGTCCATTCGTCTGATGCTTTTAGTCTGAGGCTGTTTTGTCCGATGCCTAATTGTACAAGACCTGACACCTGACGTCGTTTTCCTGAGACTTGAAGCCTTTCAGTCTGAGGCGCGATGCCGTTTTGTCCGATGACTAAAGCCTTTTAGTCTGAGGCATGACACCTTTTCGTTGTATGACTGAGGTTTGAGAATATCCTAAAATGGACATACTAGTGGTATGTAGCATACGCAGCTCATTCAGGCGCGGACGTGCAGAGTCAGCAGCTGAATTGCGAGTATGAGTCGGGTTGGCTGGACTGTTTATTCCACCTTTTGTTTGTTTTCTCCAGTGCGTGAATGATTGCGGGTGAGTTTTCATATGTATTTTGCCTTTGTGTTTGATATTGTTGTTGATTTTGCCCGTGGATTGAGCGCATTTGGAACTGCGTCACACAGTGAAACCAGGGCGTTTTCATATCGAACTTTGAGCTTGAAAATAATACATTTCTATTGAAGTCTGGATACTATGTTCACTTACTGGTTGCATATCGCCCAGTTTGTTCAGTGTTGTTTGAAAAATATTGAATTTGATGACGTTGCATATTTTCCTGGTAATATTGAGCATACGCAACGATCGTGCGATCTGCTTGTCATTGTTTATTTAATTATTTATTAATCAGCACGCAGTTAAGCCATGTATGTTAATTAATATATTACTTAATGTTTGTGTGATTTTACTGATGTATTTACAGCTGTTTTCCTTGTTTCTCTTCTGTTTATTATAGACCACCTGTAAAGTAACATACAAACTTCCTTTGATTAAACTGTGTTTAAACTGTTAAACTGTGATTCCCTTTCCTGTTTCTCTTACCGGAAACACACACACCCCATCTTTGGTGAACTACACCTGAACCCCCTGAGCGTTTCATACGCTCGTATATGGTCCTTCGAGCCGGAGGTGTGCCTCAAGATGGATCCTGAAACTCCCAGTGCAACCGAGCCTGTCGTCCAACCTCGCCCTCCAAGAGAGAGACACCTTCCTGTCCATCTGGCCGATTATGACATCCAGCTCCCGCCTAACCTACATCCAGAGCCACCTCCTGCTGATTCATCTTCGCAGAGACCATCCAGACCATCAATACATGCGTCTAGATCCATTTCTTCTGGCACGGTTTCCAGTACTTCATCCAGATCCCATCGCGGTGCACAACGCAGATCTCCCAGACATGGACTCTCTGATCTTAAAGCTGCCATGTTGGAGGAAAGGCTAAAGACTCTAGCCTTGGAAGAACTTCAACAGCAGATCGAAGAGGATGCCATTGTTGATAAAGAGTGTGAGAGACTTGTTGCTCAGGCTAGAGAAGCGCAGTATAGACAGGAACAAGCCACTAAGGCTAGAGAGTTAATCGCTAAGCAGGTAGAGACCTGGCGGCGTCTCAAAAAAGTTCGAAATGAGCAGGAATCTCAAGATGTTAATGTTCCTGATTCACAGTCCAGCCATGCTGTTGATCCTCTGTTTGAGGTAAGTGCCCTACGTTAATGAGAAGACAGCCACTCGTTCCAAACAAGACCAGTATGCCCTTGCTCTTTTCCAGACACATACAACAAGGGTAGAAGTCAGCGGAGTTATGCGATATGCCACTCCCTTGCTTAGACGGCCCAATGCTGAACTTCTTAAAGCCCCAAAAGAAGCAGTGATGGCGAACCTTTGAAGCACTGAGTGTAAACTTGCTAAAGACCCTAGGTGAGCTGAGTCTTACTGTTCTGAAATGAGAAAACTGCAAGAAGCTGGCTATGTGGCAGAGATATCAACACTAGAAGCTGAGCAGTCTCCTCAGTCGTGGTACATCCCTCACCATATGGTGACGTATAACCACAAGGACAGAATAGTTTTCAACTGTTCTTATTCATACCAAGGCAACGCTCTAAATGACATCCTCCTGCCTGGGCCTGTTCTTGGTCCGTCTTTACTTGGTGTCTTGCTGAGGTTCCGCGAATACCCTGTAGCCATCAGCGGAGATGTGAAAGGCATGTTCCACCAAGTTTGCCACTTTTCCGACGGTGGTCCGCTATCGAGCTGCTGGTTTATAATAAAGGTTTTCTGGTTATCAGTTCCTTATATTAATCACTGTCCTTCCACACTATAATGAATCAATGTACACCACTCTCAATAGCAGTTGTAAATTTATTTTTAAATATATTTAATTAACAGTTTAAATAAATACATACATTTATTCATTTATCAGATGTTTTTATCCAACGTGAATATTAGTCAAGTAAATTAGGAGCATTAAATTCACGTTTATTTCTATATTAACCTTGGTTTTACCACAGCATTTGCAGTAAAAAACAACAAAATGAACCATGGTTTTACTACAACTATGGTTTATCTCTGATTGTTGTTGTAAAACTACAAAACGCATGGTTTCAAAACCTATGGTTACTAGTCATGATAACCATACTTTTACTCTAGAATTACTGCAATATTACAATAGTAGAACCATCGTTTGAAAAAAAAAAAAAAACATAGTTGCTACAGTTTTACCATAGTAAAACCATATAGTGCTTTTTACAATATATATTAATTTCAAAGCAGCTTTACAGAAAATGCATGTTCAAGATAATACAATAGCAAAATATCCTTTAATCAGCCAGAGGTGACTGACTCACTGAGGTGCATCTTCTAGCAAAAAAGTACCAGTAATGTCCATATGACAATAGCTCTAAGATAAAGTCAATTTTAAATCGTGTTTAAAGTTAAACAGATAAAAGGATGCTATCTTCAACATTTTTAAAGGGCAAGTTTGCAGATTTTCAACACACTTTGTATTGTTACTATGTTGGTCATATATGTAAATGAAGAATGTTTAATCTTTCTCTGAGTTACATGTACTGAGATATATGGAAGCTTGTTTCCGGCATGAAATAAAACATAAAAAAGGTAATTGCGACTTTTTATCTCACATTTCTGACTTTTTCTCAGAATTGCGAGATTTAAATATCACAATTGCGAGTTATAAAGTCAGAATTGCACAATATAAAGTCAGAATTGTGATATAAAGTCAGAATTGTGAGTTATAAAGTCAGAATTGCGAGTTATAAAGTCGGAATTGTGAGTTATAGTCAGTATTGAGCTATAAAGTCAGAACTGCGAGTTATAGTCAGAATTGCGAGTTATAAAGTCAGAATTGCGAGTTATAGTCAGTATTGTGAGTTATAAAGTCAGAATTGCGAATTATAGTCAGAATTGTGAGTTATAAAGTCAGAATTGCAAGATATAAAGTCAGAATTGCGAGTTATAAAGTCAGAATTGCAAGTTATAGTCAGAATTGTGAGATATAAAGTCAGAATTGTGTGATATAAAGTCAGAATTGCGAGTTATAGTCAGTATTGCGAGTTATAAAGTCAGAATTGCAAATTATAGTCAGAATTGTGAGTTATAAAGTCAGAATTGCGTGTTATAAAGTCAGAATTGCAAGTTATAGTCAGAATTGTGAGATATAAAGTCAGAACTGCGAATTATAGTCAGAATTGCGAGTTATAAAGTCAGAATTGCGAGTTATAGTCAGTATTGTGAGTTATAAAGTCAGAATTGCGAATTATAGTCAGAATTGTGAGTTATAAAGTCAGAATTGCGAGTTATAAAGTCAGAATTGCGAGTTATAGTCAGAATTGTGAGTTATAGTCAGAATTGTGAGATATAAAGTCAGAATTGTGTGATATAAAGTCAGAATTGCGAGTTATAGTCAGAATTGCGAGGTATAAAGTCAGAATTGTGAGTTATAAAGTCAGAATTGCGAGTTATAGTCAGTATTGTGAGTTATAAAGTCAGAACTGCGAGTTATAGTCAGAATTGTGAGTTATAGTCAGAATTGCGAGTTATAGTCAGTATTGAGTTATGAAGTCAGAACTGCGAGTTATAAAGTCAGAATTGTGAGTTAAAGTCAGAATTGTGAGTTATAGTCAGTATTGCGAATTATAAAGTCAGAATTGCGAATTATAGTCAGAATTGTGAGTTATAAAGTCAGAATTGCGAGTTATAAAGTTAGAATTGTGAGTTATAGTCAGAATTGCGAGTTATAGTCAGTATTGAGTTATAAAGTCAGAACTGCGAGTTATAAAGTCAGAATTGTGAGTTATAAAGTCAGAATTGTGAGTTATAGTCAGTATTGCGAATTATAAAGTCAGAATTGCGAATTATAGTCAGAATTGTGAGTTATAAAGTCAGAATTGCGAGTTATAAAGTTAGAATTGTGAGTTATAGTCAGAATTGTGAGATATAAAGTCAGAATTGTGTGATATAAAGTCAGAATTGCGAGTTATAGTCAGAATTGCGAGGTATAAAGTCAGAATTGTGAGTTATAAAGTCAGAATTGCGAGTTATAGTCAGTATTGTGAGTTATAAAGTCAGAACTGCGAGTTATAGTCAGTATTGTGAGTTATAAAGTCAGAACTGCGAGTTATAGTCAGAATTGCGAGGTATAAAGTCAGAATTGTGAGTTATAGTCAGAATTGCGAGTTATAGTCAGTATTGTGAGTTATAAAGTCAGAACTGCGAGTTATAGTCAGAATTGCGAGGTATAAAGTCAGAATTGTGAGTTATAAAGTCAGAATTGCGAGTTATAGTCAGTATTGTGAGTTATAAAGTCAGAACTGCGAGTTATAGTCAGAATTGCGAGGTATAAAGTCAGAATTGTGAGTTATAAAGTCAGAATTGCGAGTTATAGTCAGTATTGTGAGTTATAAAGTCAGAATTGCGAATTATAGTCAGAATTGTGAGTTATAGTCAGAATTGCGAATTATAGTCAGAATTGTGAGTTATAGTCAGAATTGCGAGTTATAGTCAGTATTGAGTTATAAAGTCAGAACTGCGAGTTATAAAGTCAGAATTGTGAGTTATAAAGTCAGAATTGCGAATTATAGTCAGAATTGTGAGTTATAAAGTCAGAATTGAGAGTTATAAAGTTAGAATTGTGAGTTATAGTCAGAATTGCGTTATAAAGTCAGAATTGTGAGTTTTAAAGTCAGAATTGTGTGACAGAAAGTTGCAATTACCTAGGGCTGCACGATTTATCGCTGCTGAAAATTATTATTTTGTCGCTGCTGAAATCACAGAACAAGGTTTATCACAATATTTGTTTACCATGAGAGATCAAAATGCTTTTGAAAACTTGTGCTTCATGCAAGTTATGTCACCGATTAACAGTAGGCTACATTTACGTTTATAAATTAGCCAGCTTCTAATCACCCACTGACAGCAAAACCTTTACAAAACTATCAAAACCTCTCATCTACACATAAAGATGTGATTAAAAGCCTAAACTATCATAAACAAATCAATCGATAGAGCTAGCCTACCTCTTCTGAAAACGGGATGCTAACGGAGTTTTTCAAAGACACTAAACTGTTTCTATGAAGTAAATATTCAACATAAGTGTGTCAATTATATGTTAGAGAAGTGTCAAGAACAGTTGTGTGTATTATTCGTGTGATTTTAGCGACTAAACACACCTGAACGAAGTGAAAACAACAGTGAGAGACTGCTGTTTTTGCTGCTTGTCAGTTGTTGTTTCTCCTTGTCAGTTGTTGTTTCTCCGTTTCCATGGCAACGCTGCGCCGCTCCAGTGTTTGATAGCGGATTGAATTTTCGGCTCGTACACGCATAAAAACACGTCACAGTCCTGCAGCATTTACATAAATAAACATCTAGAATTAAAACATTACATAAAATCTCATTAATATTAAATCATGAATTTAAAACTCATTTTGTAGTTTTATGACCTGATCATAGGCAATATTATCCGCCTGCAATACCGAAGGCTGCACTTCTAGGAACCACATTTCTAGGAACCACATTCCTAGAACCACATTTCTAGGACCATAGTTTTTTGTGACAGCGCCACCTACCGAATCGGAGAACCACAGTGCCAGGACCGCATTTCCAGGACCCTAGTATTGGAGAACCAAAAAAAGAGCCACCAAGGCAGTATTTCCACCCAATTCTAACTAATTAGTTTTTTAAAGGTTTATAACACCCAAATACTACTTTCATTCTTGCAATTAAACCTGGTTGCTAAGAGCTGAATGTTGAGTAATTATTGTGACTAAATAACAAATATAATATTTAACTCATCAACTCATCATATAATAACTCAAGTAAAATAAACAAGGAATCATGGTATAGCCTTTTCAGTCAGATCAACCACATTTTCAAGTACAGAGGGAAAACACAAGGATGACTCTGGGGGTAGATTTAAGATTGTGTATATTTTATAAAATATTACATATAATATTAATATATTAACAGTTAAACACACAAAAACAAATTTGTTCGTGACGTGAACCACACAGAAAGAACTTCAGCGACAACGTCTTCACTGACTCTTAAGAGAGAGAGTGAGAAAGAAAGAGAGAAGTGAATGAAATCTAATTTTAAATTCATGATCACAGAGCACTCTGTTACAATACAGAAGGGTCGGAGACAAGAGGTAACAGGAGATGATGTTTATTGACACAGCAGAGCAAACAGAAGTGCAGGTGAGTAGTGAAGAGTTATAAGTGGCAATGGAATGATGAGAAGCAATGATACTGTCCTTGTTGTGGTTGCAGAAGTGACGATCCGAGGAGGAGATGGAGATGGCAGACGCTGGAGACAGGAGACACTCACACACTGACTAGGAACACACGAGGAGACTTGGAGACGATGGAGACAGGTAAGTATATCGAGTAGAGTCCTTAAGGTAAGCATGTAGAGGAACTAGATGCGAACAAGACCAGACAGTGACTGACTGTGTGTGAGTGTTCTTTATACTGGTGATGATAAGTGAGTTGATGGGGTGCAGGTGCACGTGATCAGTATTCTGGAGATGGAGTGCGCTGTGATTGGATGGTGCTGGAACCTGGCGTGTCTGTGACACACACACATTATATACAATACAAAAATAATTATATCAATCTGCAGTTCATACCAATTAATGTTCATATTACTGTTATTGCATACTGTTCAAAGATTTGGAAAAATGTTATTTTGATGCTGTGAGAACAAAGGTTCTCGAGAAAATAAAACTTTCATGTCAATAAAGCCCTGAAATCTGAATAGAAATAACATGTTATTGACATGACTTTTCCTGACCTTTGAATATTTAAAGCACAGATTCACAATCTGTAGGCAGCAGCACTACCTACCAATGGATGTTCTCCCCTCTTTTCTCAATTGTTTCTCTATCACTCTATTAAATTCTTCCACTTCACTAAAATAGTAAATGGAGAACATAATCACTGCTGGGTTAACAGAAATACTGTTAATGCTTAAAAAATTATACATTAGACACTGTAAAAAATTACATTTCCTACTCTTACCTGTGATGATAATCCGGACCAGAGAAGAAGGCCTTCTCAGCATCCCGCAGAGAAATTCTGCAGCCCAGCCAGGCCATATATGATGGTCTATCAAAAGAAAATTGTTCATTGAAATATACACAGATCTAGGAATTGAGGTCAAATTAAACTAATCATAACATTGCTTTTCGCAAAAGAATGTTTGAAATAGCTCTCCAAATGGACTTTGTTGGGTGAAACAAAGCAGAACTGCAGAACAGGCAGAGGAACTCCTTGCAGCATGTGGTGCATCTCTAATAGTCCAGGAAAGGATCTTCCTTCTTGGATTGTTATGTGTTTCTTGAAAAAGAGAGAGTCCAGTTGGTCAAATAAAATATTTTAAGTTTGTTTCATATAAATAAATAGACATAAATTAGGCCTAAGCACTTGACCAATTTATTTATTATTCTTTTGTCATATATTGCCTGCACTGAAATCACTTATAGAGTACACAGTACATGACACAATCTAACACGTGGTGTTTTAACAGTCAATTATTATGATGGCCTCTCTGTTATGTCTGATTATTAAAAATGTCAAATGCCTCAATCAGCATTATAAAAACAATGTCAAAATGAAGAGATATGCTCATAACATGTATTGTGGGGTAAACATGCCCAGGTGAAAAAATAGTATAGTAATTTATAGTAAATACTGTTTTTTTAACCATACTATAGTAAAGTACTTGAATTAATTTGTTGTGGTAATTCTATAGTTGCTGTGGTAACATAACTATAGTAATATAAACAAATTACTTTACCCAATACTGTAGTTTTCTACAACTACAGGGTATATTATACTACAATATACACTATAGTTTACTGTAGTAAAAAATAAAGTATACTACAGTATTTATTACAGTTTATCAGTTCACTGTTGTTAATACAACAGTATGCTGTAGGATTCATTAACAAAGTTTTGAAAATACTATATACAATATACTACAATTTACTCTGGGAAATTCATTGGTTCAAAAACACTATATTATTTACTATAGTATTTTTTGACATGGGCAGGCTGACAGTGAGCACGCACGTGGCAGTTAAAATATTAAGATTATTTTAACTTACTTAAAATGGAAAAACAATGAGTAACTAACAAGATTTTACAACGAAGTGCTACAGGTTATTTTACTGGCTAGGATTAATAATCATACCATAGTCACTAAGTCAACACAAGCTTGCCAGTCGTGCTACAGTTTTGTTAAAAGAATATGCTAACAAATTCGTTTTACAGCATTAGAAGCTAATGTATGATGGCTATAAAGTGCATTCAAGACTATTTAGCAACTCACGATAGCTTCACTTCTCAATTTAAATGCATCACAATTGTTTTTAATGTTAAATAAAATTTGAATGACATTTGATACTCACACTCTGAATATCGTCCATCTTCCAGAAAAACCATGCGGTCACTGGTCCTTTAATTCGGTAGGTGGCGTTGTCACTAAAATGTAGGGTCCTAGAAATGCAGTCCTAGGATTGCGGTCCTAAAAATGCAGCCTCCGGTTGTGCAGGCAGATGCTACTCATCATAGGAGCAAAATGCCACCCCAACGTGATAGTGGGACAATTGTGGCACTTTTATAACTTAATAATTGTATAACTTAAACTTTTATAACTTAATTATTTATTGTTGTTTTTACAAACATTCAACCACGTTATTTTATTTGAAAGCGTGCTCATAGGCAGTTATACCAAGCTTTTGATATAGATATTAGGTTAGTCTCAATATTTTTTATTCAGTGCTTTTAGATTGTTTTTAACTGCAAAGATAATATAAAATAAATACACACTTATCAAAAAAGATGTCCTTGTACTGATGTACCAACGGTGGCCCAGCAGCGGCAACCGCTGGTGGCGTGCCACCCAAAAAACGCTGGCAGACTGACGGCATTTTAGATTGGTTGGCTTGCCGATGGTGTGCCGACAGTGGTCCAACCGTGTCTAGCCGCTGACTTTGTGTCGCCCAAAAAACGCTGGCGGACCGCCAGGTCATTGTTAGCTGGGCCCCTCCCTCCTCCGTAAAGCAGAAGCGTGTGGATGAAGGTCCGTATAATGATTCACTGAGTTCCTTCACTGTATTTAATAAATGTGTTGTTTCAGTTTTACTCCAGTTTAATTTTGCTGCCGACATTTTGCATTCTGACGACCCCTGACCGCTTGACGTGATGACGTAGACGCAAAGTAATCGGTTTAACGCGTTTACATGGCAGACTTTTTATTTTGTTTGGTTTATAGAAAGGTTTTTCCCACCTCTCTCAAACCGATTACAATTTCATTCGGTTTGGGCATTTTTATTCCGATTGAGGTGTTTATATGGAGCATTTTCATTCGGATTGGACTTTTAAATCGATTACAAAGCTCCATGTAAACGCACCTTATAGATTCAACCTGGTTAACACACAAGACATTCAACAGAAGCGAAGAATCGGTGATTCACCATGGAAACAGACGCGAAAAAGCGTGCCATTCTACTTCCTTCTTCTTCTTTTGATTAATGTCAATTTACATAACCTACTTAGTGCAATCACTTTTTCAATCTTTTAATTTAATAAGTAATATTTATTCACTAAGAATAAGAATTATATTGTTTGTTTGATGCTAATTATTTAATAAGATATCACATATGAATTTTATTATAGAAATTATAGCATAGAAAACGTCGTTATAAAAAAGGGGAAAAAGCAGATATGCGAGATGACAATAAAATACATATATTAGAATTGAATAAACATTTAAACATTACCGCTTTATAATAGTGCTTTATAATATATATATATATATATATATATATATATATATATATATAAAACACACATCTGAATACTAACCCTGGAACATAACCTGCAACATTGGAACATTATGTTCAGAGAGTAAGTTGCTATGGCTACTTACATACCCCTGAAAGTTACCTCCGTTTTTGGAACCGAAACTTGAGGTTATCTGCTTACTTACTCTTAAACATACCCAGGTATATAGGTCACATAACCTGCTTTCTGGAATACCCCTCTGAAACGGACTAATATCTATGGCGTTCCGAAGGGCTCATAGATAACATAACAGATGACTTTGCTACATGCACTTGTCTCAATGAACGTCTCACTCAACGTCTTTTTTTTTTATTCTGTTATTTATTTCATTCAATTTAAGGCACAGACGAGGCGTAGACGTGAATCACGTGTGGCAGTGAAGCGTCGACTCAGACGTTACGCGTCATTCACGTGTAGCAGTGAAGTTATTAATTTTTTATTTCACTAACATGTATTATAACATGCTACTCAACATGGCTCAGTGTTGAGTAGCATTTGAATAAAATGAAAACTAAAAGACTTTCAAATCACATGAGACAATTTTTATTCACAATAGAACATAGATAACATAACAAATGTTTAAACTGAGAAATGTTACAATTTTATGCACAAAATGAGCTCATTTCAAATTTGTTGCCTGCTACAGGTCTCAAAATAGTTGGGGCGGGGGCATGTTTATTATGGTGTATCATCTCCTCTTCTTTTCAAAACGGTTTGAAGACGTCTGGGAATCAAGGTTACAAGTTTCTGCAGTTTTGGTGTTGAAATTTGGTCCCATTCTTGCCTGATATAGGTTTCCAGCTGCTGAAGAGTTTGTGGTCGTCTTTGATGTATTTTTCTCTATAGGTGAAAGATCTGGACTGCAGGCAGGCTAATTCAGCACACGGACTCTGTGCTGTTCACTCTTAAAACAGAACACACTCCAGGCTCTGTCCAGGCGGTGTACCACTAAGCTTCAACTTTTATTCTTGTTCTCCACATTATTCAACACAATTTCTTACTAGAGCCCCCTAGTGGTGCAGTTTCAAATTACATGTATTATAGTAAGCAATTACTATGAATAGAACGTCAAGTATTATATACTTCTCAGCACAACATCTCCCCTGTTACTCAAACAGAACTACTTCTTTTATGAGTATTTATTACCTTATTCAAGTCTTATTTACCCAAACAAAAACTTATCTCAAATAAGCATATTCAAATGAACTCATGCATTCAAACAAGGCATTTCAAAGGAGCATAATGAAATCTTCTAGCACACCTTTATCCTTTTAACATAACACAGAATAACATTTATCAAACATTTCAGGATTCAGTGTACATTTTACTTTTTTAGATAGGGCAGCAATTCGCCTACACCCTTTACATATCTTCTTGGTCTGACTTATTTGTTTCTTATCAGACCCATTACTCCATCACATAGTCTTGAGTCCACACAGGTGGGCGTCTGTCTTAAGCCCCTATTCAGACTCAAAGCAGTGTCCTCCGTTGTACAGCCTCTTTCAGTTATTTCATCCTGTGCAGAGTTTTCCTTTCTTTCTGGGCATAGTGACAGATCTTTTCCCATCACTTAAGATGAAAGAACTCAGTCCTGTTTGTTGTTGTGCTGACAACGGATCAGTGAATTGGGCTTCTCCTTTTTTCACATGAAAAGGCTTCTGGCCATTTGCTAAAATAGTCAATCAGTGTTATTGCAAACTTACAGTCAGTAGCTCCCTTCTCGAAAGGTCCTACTATGTCAATAGCAACATGCTGAAATGGGCCTTTCGGGAACTCCACCGGCTGCACTGGA
The DNA here is from genome assembly GCA_037950665.1 of Hypophthalmichthys nobilis. Lineage (NCBI taxonomy): Eukaryota > Metazoa > Chordata > Actinopteri > Cypriniformes > Xenocyprididae > Hypophthalmichthys > Hypophthalmichthys nobilis. The sequence continues at coordinate 19,748,236 of CM075476.1, read as the reverse complement.
GCTGTGAACGTTTTGGCCGATTTATCACTTGCCTGGCAGGTCACACACGCAGATAGGATTGTGTGAACAAGATCGTCCATTCGTGGCCACCAATACAACTCTCTCAGACGCTGTTTGGTTCGCACCAGCCCCTGATGTCCCTCGTGTGCCGGATGGATGAGGCATTCCCGCAGTGCAATAGGAACAATCAAAGCGATTCCCTCTGAAAATCAATGGAGATTCAACAGCCAGTTCATGTCTAACAGGGAAGTATAGACACAAGTCACTGGAGACAGACTTTTGCAGTTTAGGCCAACCAGACTGAATTGACTGACAGCTCTGGACAGTCCTCGCATTCAGCTTTAAAGTCCACTAGCAGCAATGCAGTCAGCAATGGCTGAATTTCTGCAATTTCAGAAATCAAATCCTGTTCAGTGGATACAGTGGTGTTTGTATGGCTCAACAGCATACGTGAGAGACAATCCGCCACACAGTTTTTACTACTGGACGGTACTGAACATCATATGGAAGCACAGGAGCCTAGCAGACCAACGAGCTACCCTCATGCCTGCTCTATTCATGCCTTTTGTGGAGAGAAGAGTGGTAAGGGCCTGATGATCAGTTCTTAAAGTGAAACGATGTCCCCACACATACGTTCTCCACTTTTCTACCGCCCAAACACATGCAAGAGCCTCCTTCTCCACGGTAGAGTATTTCCGCTCAGATGTTGATAGCGTCCTGGATGCAAAGCTATCACACATTCAACACCATCAGGATGTAGCTGTGTCAGAACAGCACCAAGGCCGTAATCCGAGGCGTAGTAATGAATGTGGGAAAGGAAGGATCATAAATAGCAAGAACAGGGCTCTCCAGCAGCATTTTCTTAAGTGTATCAAAGCTATCAACAATCACTTTACTCCACTGTAGTGGTGTTTGTGCATCAGCTCAGAGCATTTGCCTCAGTGGCTCAACCACAGTCGCGTAGTTCGGAAGAAATTTGTTGAACCACGAAGTGAGTCCTAGGAACGAACGTAAAGCTACCATGTCTGTAGGTTGAGGTGCCTCTGCAGTGGCAGTCAGGTGGTCTGGGCTGGGATGTAGTCCTTTTTTAGAAATTACATGGCCCAGGAACGGAATGCTTGCTTGTTTGAAGAAGCTTTTGTCAAAGTTAATCTGCAAGCCAATTTTCTCTAGCCTTTGACTAACAGCTTGAAGGTTCTTATCATGGGCCTCCTGAGAATTACCATACACTATAATGTCATCTAAGTAATTCTGAACACCGTCCAGCTCCCTTAGGACCGTTTGCATAATTTTTTGGAAGGCTGACGGCGCTGAAGCCAGCCCAAATGGAACCCGAGTGAAACGGAAAAGGCCTTCATGCGTTACTTAAGCGCAGTCAGATTACGACTGTCAGGATGGAGAGGCAGCTGATGGTAAGCAGAACTCAGATCAATTTGACTGTAATGTGAAGCACCTGCAAGTTCTGTAAACAAATCCTCCATGTGAGGTAATGGGTAGCAATCCATAATCACACTCTTATTGGGCTCACGGAGGTCTACACAAAGTCTAATGTGTCCATCACTTTTACGTACCACCCCCAACGGACTAACCCGTTCTGAAGCATCAACTGGTTCAATTATGCCCGCTGTAAGAAGACGATTAAGCTCAGTGGGCGCTTCCTTGTGGATGCTGAGAGGTAAGCGTCTTAATTTCGGACGTACTGGTGTCACTGTTGAATTAACTTGAACTTTGTGGACAAATCCTTTCACACATCCGAGGTGAGTAGCAGATACAGGTGACACTGTGTACACAGGACTTGTGGAATGTCTATGTGCTTTACTTTTCCACTTACAATGTCCAGGTTCAGCAGTCTAATCAAATCTAACCCTAGCAAGGAGATCCCGCAGTCACTACATAAAAGTAGCGGGAACTACATTGTAATTTGCTGATACACCCACTAATGCTGATAAGCAGCCAACAACTGGTAGGTTCTCTTTTGCATATGTGACAAGTTTGATTTTGGGCTTAGTCAATGTGCATTGTGAGAAGTGTTTCTTATACACAGCTTCTGGAAGTATGGAAACTGACGCGCCTGTATCCATAACCAGTTGTAACATATGTTTATTACCTCCTGGTGCTTCAATATTCACTTCGCAAGTGATCTTGTCATTGGCTTTCCACAGTGTCTACATGTTACTTTAGCAGCAGGGCGGTTTTTATCATTTGCCAGATGTTTGTCCGATCCACATCTGAAGCATTGTCGACGTTGCTGGCGGTCACTGCTTAGTTGAGCGTCGCCCTTTCCCCTTCTGCCGTCCTTAGTATCCATACTAAGGGCTTGTACAGACTTCATGGCAGTAGCAGTGGAATTACAGAATAATGACGAATTTTTAACTGCAACTTCCACTTGACATGCGATTGTAATCGCTTTCTCTAGAGTGAGATCCTCCTCTAATAGTAATTTGTCCTTTACTGCAGTCAACGACGCATTTGCGATTAACTGATCACGGAGCATTTCACTCTCCATTTGGCCAAACACACATGGGGCTGCTAAAGCAGCAACATATTGCGTAATAGTCTCATCCGCTCTTTGCACACGTTGTCTGAACGTGTGTCGGCATGCTACGACGTTAACTTTAGGCACAAAGTGTTTCTGAAGTGCAGACATTGCTTCATCAAAAGTAGTACCTTGGTCTGGCAGAGTATAAAACAAGCGCTGGACCTCCGTCCCCAAGCAATGCAGCAAGACCGCTCGTCTGCATGTCTCCGACCATGCATCTCCGGTCGCCTGGATAACTATCATGTAATTATAAAAAAATTTCTGCCACGTTTCAAATGGAATCGGTGGCTCCCCACTGACAGAAAGAAACGGGGGCGGACTCGGCACTGAAGCGCTCATCCTCGTCGCCAGTTTGTGGTGTTTTCACCCTTAAAACAGAACACACTCTAGGCGGTGTACCACTAAGCTTCAACTTTTATTCTTGTTCTCCACATTATTCAACACAATTTCTCACTAGAGCCCCTAGTGGTGCAGTTCCAAATTACATTTATTATAGTAAGCAATTACTATGAATAGAACTTCAAGTATTATATACTTCTCAACACAACAGACTCTTCTACGACGAAGCCATGCTTTTGTAATAGCTGCAGAATGTGGTTTTGCATTGTCCTGCTTAAATACACACAGCCTTCCCTGAAATAGACGTCGTCTGGAGGGGAGCATATGTTGTTCTAAAACATTCATGGTGCCTTCCAAAACATGCAAGCTGCCTATACCGTATGCACTTAAGCACCCCCATACCATCAGAGATGCTGGCTTTTGAACTGAACACTGATAACATGGTGGAAGGTCTCCCTCCTCTTTAGCCCGGAGGACACGGCGTCCGTGATTTCCAAAAAGAATGTCAAATTTGGACTCGTCTGACCATAGAACACTTTTCCACTTTGAAACAGTCCATTTTAAATGAGCCTTGGCCCACAGGACACAACGGCACTTCTGGACCATGTTCACATATGGCTTCCTTTTTGCATGATAGAGGTTTAGTTGGCATCTGCAGATGGCACGGCGGATTGTGTTTACCGACAGTGGTTTCTGGAAGCATTCCTGGGCCCATTTAGTAATGTCATTGACACAATCATGCCGATGAGTGATGCAGTGTCGTCTGAGGGCCTGAAGACCACGGGCATCCAATAAAGGTCTTCGGCCTTGTCCCATACGCACAGAGATTTCTCCAGTTTCTCTGAAACTTTTATGATGTTATGCACTGTAGATGATGAGATTTGCAAAGCCTTTGCAATTTGACATTGAGGAACATTGTTTTTAAAGTATTCTACAATCTTTTTACACACTCTTTTACAGATTGGAGAGACTCTGCCTCTCTAAGACATCCATTTTATAGCTAATCATGTTACAGACCTGATATCAATTAACTTAATTAGTTGCTAGATGTTCTCCCAGCTGAATCTTTTCAAAATTTCTTGCTTTTTCAGCCATTTGTTGCCCCGTGCCAACTTTTTTGAGACCTGTAGCAGGCATCAAATTTGAAATGAGCTCATTTAGTGGATAAAAGTGTAAAACTCCCTTTAAACATTTATGTTATCCATGTTCTATTGTGAATAAAATATTGGCTTGTGTGATTTGAAAGTGTTTTAGTTTTCATTTTATCCAAATTTAAAAATGTCCCAACATTTCTGGAATTCTGGTTGTGAAATGTATTAATTTATTTAATGATTTAGTAATCTATTCTTTTTTGTTTATTTATTATAGCTTAGCTATAAACATTATTTGTTAATTGTCGAACTTTACAATAAACATTCATCTTTTTTTTAGACGTACATGATGTAAACTGCCTTCTTGTCATTATTAGTTCGGTTACCTGTCTTTTTTCATTTAACCGCAACATTATCTGAACGAGGCGATCGCCTGTACAATCACAGTCATGAGATCTTATAAAGACCTGCTTGTTGCTTTGCTAGAGGAATAATTGGAATAGCCTACACTTTGTTTTTTTAAAATGTTTTAAAAGTTGTATGTTTTTATTGTTTTAGCATGTTTATTAACCTTCCATTTTTGTCAATATAGTCATTGCACGCTATAACTTTAAACCCGGATGATGTGACTTGTTTAATAATCAACCCAGTTATTTTGTGACTGCCACATAAGGAACAAGTTTTAACCACACTGTATATAACTGTGTATTTGTGTATCAGAGTTTTAATAGGTTTTACATGTTTCATTGTCCATTTTACCTCTTAAAAATGTGTTTGTCTTTAAGAACTGATACTCCACCTGTCATGTGACCAATCACTATTTCTTTAATACAAAAGGTGTTCAGATTCTGCCGTTTTTTACATATTACACATTCAATATAAATGCTTGTGCACTCATTTCAATCATGAAATACGTCAGAATAATGACTTGTCTGATCATAATACAAGATTAATGTTGGGAAACAAGTGTAAACAGCCTATGTGTCTGTCTACATGTTTGTATATAAAAATTCTAATAAGTCACCAAATATTTGTTAGCACGAATATTCAATATGTCAAATATTATGATTGGCTAATGATCCAAGATTGGACCACGGGGATGGCATGTTAATGCCAAGTGTAAGAAGCCTATGTCTACATGTTTGTCTAATTCTGTAAGTCACCAAACATTTGTTAGCACAAATATTCAGTATGTCAAATATCCTAATCAGATCTCAACCCTTGATATTCAAATTTGAATTTGAATATAATTCAGAACAATATAATTTGAATGGCTTAAAATACTTTTATGGAACATTAGAGGATTTAGCTCCTGTTAAAAGAACTAAAATATTGAATTCCCTTTATAAGAATAAATGTGACATCATCTTGTTACAGGAAACAAATCTCACAGTTGAAGAATCCAAAAAAAAAAAAAAAACATTCACCCTACTTTTAACTCAAATATATCAAATATAGATACACCATCTTTTTCCATTCTGTGTTGGCAGAACTAAGTAACTTCCCCAATGCCCCTATCATTCTAGGAGATGACTAATCTCTCTAATCTAGGAATTGAATATAACAAATAAGTCTGCAGCTACTATTTCTCAGTATAAGGAAGACCATGGACTGAAACATATTTGGAGATTAAATAACCCTGACTGTAAAGAATTTACATATTACTCTTCATATCATAAATGTCATATTCGAGAATATACATGTTTCTCACAATTCTGTCACACAGAAGATACTGAACCACTTTATTGACAATATTACAATTGCAGACCATAGTATTAATATTTGGCTGAATCATCTATAACTGCGAAGAACAAATGGAGATTACTTTTATGGAGACTTTAATCAAGTCCACTGAAGGCGAGTTGAATTGAACCCATGTGCAGTGTTTATTAAAGGGGACCTATTATGCAAAATTCACTTTTGCATGGTGTTTGGACATAAATGTGTGTTGGCAGTGTACACAACAACCCTATAGAGTACCTCAGGGATGACGTGTTTTTGTAGGCCAACCCGGAAGTTAGCGGCGCACGGGTTCCCTCGTTTGAAAGCCTATGCCTTTTTCCCATAGACTTTTGGAAAATCGTAAAAAATAAGCTCTGTGTTTAACAAAGGGTTGTGACACTTAAACGTTTTGTCTATCAAGATAATCTTTACAAGTTAACACAGCATTTATACATTTTGAAGCCTAAATAAAGTCGTCAGATATAAAAAGCTAACAGTAGGCTATAAACGGACTACAGCACACCATGGTCGTGGATCAACGTCACCACCACCAAGCTTCCTCAAACTTTATTTAGAAAACAACTTTATTTAAAAACATGCTCGCTGATTATGATCTGTGCTGTGTATGAATACTTATCCACTTTTTCCGATGAGAAATGCTGTCCAAATGTCCTGTTTGTCATGATGACGTCTAAAGTCCCCGCCAAAGGAAGTAGTCCCTTTTAGCAATTTGTTAGCAACTGCCGTTTTTAAGACACAATAAAGGTTTAAAAACATCACAAGCGTGTTATAACTGGTGTGTTTTATGTCATACATCAAAACGTGGAAATATTTAGAGGCTTTGTTATCCACAGACCTTATTTCAGGCAATTAAGCAAAAACCCATTCAAAAAACCCATTGACTTCGGGGCGATGGAACCGGAAGTCCTAAAATGCTAACTCGCTTCCGGATTTTGCCTACAAAAACACGTCATCCCTGAGGTACTCTATAGTGATAAAAATCCACCCACTCCATTTTTGAATCCCCATAAATCATAAGCAGTGTCTCCCAACGACCTGTTTTTAGCCATGGTGCTAATGTGGCGTCACATTAGCCACAGGCCCGCCCACGACTGACTGACAGTCCTGCATTACCATAGTTTCCGCCCTCAGCGAGCTGTTTTCTCCGCTCGAGCAGATGTAGGGACAACAGTGACTGGTAAGTCATTGAGATGTTTTGTTGTTGGATGTAAGAGTGAATAACAGTCTTCATTTACTGACATCTGAGCCACTGAACGCAGTGGATTAGTTTTATTTTTGAAGGGAATGCGCCACAGATCTAATATACACATACGATTTCCGTAAAGTTGCCTGCTATTTACATTCACAGACATAACTGACTGTGTTTATATGAACTGTGTGTTTTTGACAGAACCTTGTGTGTATTTGACAGTTTAAACAAAACAAAAAATGTGAAAGAGAAGTTACTCACCAGACTTGACGTCTGACAGCCAGCTGTCAATGTGCGCGTGCTTCAGATAAGTGCGCTCAAAAAAACGATCCATTAGATGTTTAAACTGATATAGCTTTAAAACGCGTGGAAATAATAAAATTGAATCAAAACCAAGCAGATGTCTTGTCTATAGGCCTTTATCACAGTACGCGTGTCGTCACATCCGGCTTTGATTAGAAGCGTAAAGGAATTTCCACCTGTATTATTGTCAATGGACAGGCGCCAGTTTTGAGAAGAAAATTATACTTGTTTTGTTTACCTTAACAATAAACTTTAATATTTAAAACTGTTTATTTAGACTTACATGATATCCTACCATGTATGTCATCTTTCATTTGAATGTGTAACATTATCTGAGCGAGGCGATCAGCGCTGCCGGTGTACTGACGGCATAAGATTAAGGGTTAGTTCACCCAAAAATAAAAATTCTGTCATTTATTAATCACCCTCATGCCGTTCCACACCCGTAAGACCTTCGTTAATCTTCGGAACGCAAATTGAGATATTTTTGTTGAAATCTGATGGCTCCGTGAGGCCTGCATAGAGCAATGACATTTCCTCTCTCAAGATCCATAAAGGTACTAAAAACATATTTAAATCAGTTCATGTGAGTACAGTGGTTCAATATTAATATTATAAAGCGGCGAGAATATTTTTGCGCGTCAAAAAACAAAATAACGACTTATATAGTGATATTATATAGCGATTTCAAAACACTGCTTCAGGAAGCTTGAGCATAATGAATCAGTGTGTCGAATCAGCGGATTCGGGCGCCAAAGTCACGTGATTTCAGCAGTTTGGCGGTTTGACACGCGATCCGAATCATGATTCGATACGCTGATTCACAATGCTCCGAAGCTTCCTGAAGCAGTGTTTTTAAATCGGCCATCACTAAATAAGTCGTTTTTTTGGTTTTTTGGCGCACCAAAAATATTCTCGTCGCTTTATAATATTAATATTGAACCACTGTACTCACATGAACTGATTTAAATATGTTTTTAGTACATTAATGGATCTTGAGAGAAGAAATGTCATTGCTGGCTATGGAGGCCTCACTGAGTCTTTGGATTTCAACAAAAATATCTTAATTTGTGTTCCGAAGATTAACGAGCAGCGCGCAGCTCAAGTTACTGCCAGAGGAATCATCGGACTGATTTCATTTTATTTGTAATGTTATTTTGTTTATTTTTGCAATATATAACCACCCATTATTGTCTACAGCATAATGCTATCCAATATTGCACTCAAACACGGAGGATATGATTCGTTAACGATAATCAAACCTGCTATTTTTGAATAATCGTCTATGGCCTGGACATATTCCTTTATTTAAACAACTTCAATCTGATGCCAGGATAGTAAAGTAAGTCCATGAAAAAAAAAAAAAAAAAAGTGAACATTTTTGTTTAATACAATACATTTCCCCCAAACCTTTAATTTAATCCACCCAAAATAGACTTTAATTGTATTAATATTTTAAGCTTTGTCTAATTAAAGCTCTTTAAAGTGATATGTTGTTTGTATTGTATTTTTGCAGTTCTGTAAGGTGATAAGACTCTTAAGTATTGTGCATACACATACACAGAATGGCTTCCACGCTTCTTTTTAAATAACGAAATATGCGTCAGAATATTATGATGCCTTTTTTCTCTGTTTCACAATACTCAATTAATGATTGTAAACAGAGGTTGGTGTCTTTAGAATAAGTATCTGTGCTAATTTTTACAAAAATAAATCACAACATTCCCGTGCTATGGGCACAGCCAATACTAAAGGCTGCAGTGGAAGTTTTTTTACGCTCCTAATCGGAGCTTCCGTTTTTCGAATGCGGAAGTGTGATAAAGGCCTATATTTGGCAGAGAATCCGATTGAGACAGGAACTGTGATTGTAGAGAGGGGGTGGGGCACAGCAGCTCATTTGCATTTAAAGGCACATGCACAAAAACAGCCTGTTCTTGACTGTAGTCAGAAATGGGTATTTACAACATAGATTTATAAATAATCTGTGAGGTACGCTGAAACTTCACAGACACATTCTGGGGACACCTGAGACTGAATTACATCTTGTAAAAATGGGCATAATAGGTCCCCTTTAAATCCCAATGTGAACAGATACACAATAAACAAAGGCTTGGCTTGGCTTGGCCTCCGTGGCTGTAGCATGGGGCTCAGTGTGTTCATGGATGGTCTGCGGCATCACTAAAGTCAAATGTCTCTATTGACTTTCCTCTTGTGTCTAAAACATCACACCAAACAAGTTATGTGTTTGATGTAGATAGAGACAGAGATAGCCTGTATTTCCCGGTTTCTACAATAATTTCCTAGTGGAACCTCCCCATCAGGAAACAAATTTCGGCTATATAACTGATCCCTCAACAGCATTTGCCAACACTGGAAGTTTCTAGTACCTGTATATCAGAAGAGGAGAATCCACACTGACTGCTGAATTCTGATCTATCAAGAGAAGGTTACCTTCATTTATTTACTGTTATTTTAAAATTGATTGTTTTATCCTTACTCATATTGAACTCACTTATATAAATGATTTCTGTTTATGAAGAGAGCAATGAAGCTGTATCATAGCGTCCTGCTACTCCTCAGCTGCCAGTTCATTCACACTCTGGGTAAGCTACTACATGTAAATATACATATATTAAAATACATTTAAAAAACATTTTGCTATTTTTTTTTTTAAATATAAAAGTACTTAATCCATTTTTTAAAGTGTCTATTTGTACTCATTATTTTGCACCATGTTTTCACAGCTTTAGACTGTGGAAAGATTTTTGGCACCCTGAAGCAGATAGACGCTGGGTCAGGCTCAGTGGTTGGAGTGAACAATAAAAATGAAGTCTTCGTCCTGAATGATAACGTCTTCACAAAGATATTTACGTCTCTAAAGCACTTCAGTGTTGGTCCTGCTGGTCAGTTCGGGTGGATACAGCAAACAACATCTTCAAAGTGCGGGGTGGCAGCCTTGTGCAGATTGAAGGTGAAGAGTTGGACTGTGAAGAGCGTAAAATTATAAATATTATAAATTATAAAGCGTAAATCCGCATGTACGTACTTTGTAGTTTTTATACTGTAGCAATTACAATAACTGACTAGGCACTAGCCCTGAACCTACCCCTAAACATAACCTTAACCCATGTAGTTACCTTGTATTACCAGTACTTTCTTTGGGAAGTACACTTATGTGTAAAATAAGGTGTAACTGTTATTCTTCCAGTTAAACTGACTAATCTTTCATCTAACCTGTTGCTTGTATTGATAGGCCTTCTCAAACAGGTGGATGCTGGAGGAAATCAGAACGTTGCAGGTGTTAATATGTACGATGACATATTCTGTTTAAATATGGATGCTAACAACAAATTGCCATTCAGCTCTGTTCCTTGGGCTCATATTGGTGGAAAGCTGAAGTATTACAGCTGCGGCCCGTACAGCTGTTGGGGAGTGAACAGCAATGACCAAATCTACATCCTGAAGGTAATGTCACATTGTTAAATACAGGGGCTTGAGTACAAGTTCAAATACACCAGGTTTTTAAAAGTACAACAATAAAGTAGACATCATGCAAGCGTTTGATTTTCTGACATAACTAAAGAAATAAAGAAACTGGTGTGGAAGCGGCAAACAATTTCTTGATGTGATGATACGGCTGACTGGTTTGTGTTTCTTTCGGTCTTGTGCAGGATGTGTCTGGTAATGCCTGTTCCGGGTCCAACTCCTTTTTGAATATTCCTGGATCTCTGTCCATGATTGAAGTAGCAACTGATGGCAAAGTCTTTGGTGTCAACGCTCAAGGGGCCTTATTCCAAAGGTGAACTGAACAGTCATCATTTAATAAAACTTTTTATGAACAAAGTGATGAATTTTTCAAGAATAACTTTCACATATAAATCAAATACTGCATTCAAGAAACCATAATTTTGCAGAACTGGCATCTCTCAGTCCAACCCCGCTGGCACAGACTGGATCTCGATGATTGCCTGTCCCAATGGCCACAAGCACGTGAGCTTTGACCTGGGATTGCTGTGGGTCGTCTGTGTCGATGGCTCCATCCGCAGATGTACTTTATAGTCTGTCATCAGTCACTGCAGCAACAGAGGAGCTCAGTCATTAACAGAAATACCAAAGTAATCAGATATTATTAACAGAAAACTATAAAAGCTTGATTAATCTTAATTTTTCTTTTCTTCTCTTTTTCTTGCTGTTGAATCAATAAAGCATTATGTTAGCATCTTATCAGTGTTGTGTTTCTTGTATCATTTAGTTCAGTAGTTCTCAAACTAGAGGTGCAGCATTACAGTGGAATTTACACTGTTTACATTTTAATCAAATTGTTCATGCTTTATATCTAATGTCTGATTAGAATTTTAATACGTTTATGCATCTATAAAGCCCACATTTTAGAACTGCAGGAAGTTATTAGTCAAGGATCTAAGGATTCAAACTATAGCAACTTTCTTTCATAGAGCACCATTACAGCAAGAACACACAGTGACACAAACACACTTCAGCTGCTCTGTGTTTTCTGTTCTTCATTGAAACACTTCATGAGGATTACAGACACAAACTTAAATTAGTCTTCACACTCCTATGAACTTTATTTTACTCTTAAAGATAAATAACTTCTGACAGTTATAATGTGTATCAGATGAATCACATTACTACCGGTATGTTGAAGAGGCAGATGTCTCTTGTGTGTTTGTCCTCAGATCAAGATGCAGTAGCCTAGGCTATCTAAACTTTATCTCTGATCTCTGTCAGTCAAACATTATAACGCTGCTGTGTTAATATTGTAGGTTTGTTTAGGCTGCATGCAGTTCTGCTCTTTTTAAACATAAGACTAAATATCAAAATGGATCACATGACATTGTTGTGTACTGTTTTGGTCTTTGCTTCTGTTTCTTTGAGTTTGTTGCTTATTACTCATAGCCTAGTCATTTAGTTTCATTTGATGTTTGGTAAGTAGCAACACTAGTTGGTGTCATTTGCACACTAACCTTTATGCTGTTGAGGGTTCCTTTGAGTAATTTTGAGCCAGAAACACATTTTGAAAAAAATTATATAAAACCAAATAGACATTCCTTTAAGTAAAACAACATGGTGAACAACATGGACATAATGCCACATTGTGTTTAATGTTGAAATATTGTTTAAACACTCTCAGAATAAAGGGTACAATTTTGTACCATAGAAGGTACATACCATTGTCCCTGGGGCAGTACCTTTTAAGGGGACAGAATTGTACTTTGATATAAAGGAACAAATTTGTACCATTCCAGTTTGTACCTTAAAGGACATGATTCGTACCATAGGGAACCAAAATGTACCTTTTGGTTTTTAAACTTGTTGGTACAATATTGTACCTTCATCAAAGGTACAAATCTTGTCCCTTAACGTACCACCCCAGTGACAAACCTGTCTGTACCTTAACCATGACAAATATGTTCCTTCAAGAACTATTAAAAGCTATTTTCCTATCGAATAACATGCACATTCAGCAGCTGAATCCAAAAGGCACTGTAAATACATATCAAATACACATAAGTGGTTGAACAAACACTGTTCCAGCTTACACATTCAGCAACTGAATCCAAAAGGCACTGTACATACATAGCCAATACACATAAGTGGTTGAACAAACACTGTTCCAGCTTACAGTAAAATATTTTGTGTAAATACATCTTTCCAGTTTACAATAAGGACTTCAAAAATTAACAGAGTATCACTTTAAAAAAAAATGTTTGGCTGCAAAACATTTCACAATACAACTATTGCAGTCAGAAAAAAAATACAATTACACTAAAATGTACTCCAAAAATGCAAATTTCAGATCCCTCCATTTCCCATCCCAAGATTCTCTTCTCACTGAAGACCTGTGTCCAGTCAGACATTCCCAAAATCTGCAGTGGGATATGGTGTGGCTGGTTCTTCCTGAACAAAATGAAGAATCAGTATTAGAAAAGACAGAAGTAAATTGATCACATTTATACACTGACTAGTTACAGCTGTTCCTCTAGACTTAATGTAGAATATTTATTATCTTACTATAGTTTCTTTGCATGGAACACCTGTCAGACTGTGACAATTATTCACTTTCTCCCTGAATATCACCAGACGTAAATCAAGAGCAGCATGAAAAAAAAAAGACATTTAGCAACTATAAAGACATACAATATTCAGTTCATACTTTCAAAACAAGCAGAGTCTAAAGACAAAACATGCATACCACCAAGATTCACAGCTTCTCATGTAATGTGCTTCTATAACAGATTTCCCTTTAACCAGCATAAACACATTGGACACATTTTCACTTGAAGGGTTAGTTAACCCAAAAGTAAAAAATTCTGTCATTAATTGCTCACCCTCATGTCATTCCACACAGGCAAGACCTTCGCTCATCATTGGAACACAAATGAAGATATTTTTGAGGAAATCCGAGAGCTTTCTGTCCCTCCATAAGCATCAACGCAACTTCCACATTCGAAGGCCCAGAACAGTAGGAAAGACATGGTTAAAGTAATCCATGAAACTCAATGGTTTAAAGGGGACTTATTATGCCCCATTTTACAAGATGTAAAATAAGTCTCTGATGTCCCCAGAGTGTGTATGTGAAGTTTTAGCTCAAAATACCCCACAGATAATTTTTTATAGCATGTTAAAATTGACACTTTTTGAGGTTGAGCAAAAATGCGTCACTTCAGCGTGCCCTTTAAATGCAAATGAGCTGCTATGCTCGGCCTAAGAGGGCGGAGCTTCAAGAGCTGATTCTCCGGTGTCAGGAAGGATTCAGGCTACGTCCACACGAAGCCGGAGCTTACCCTATCCAATCTTTTTTTTTTCCTCGTCTCAAGAAATTTCTGCGTCCACACGAAACCACTGAAACGACTCAAAACGATGTAGTATACATGCCAGACCAGTATGTGGCGCTGTAATTCTGCCAAAGAGATACACTTAAAACAGCGAATAAGACTTGGAGCATGCGCATAAACCTTGCGCGCTGTATACAAACTATAGTAAAGCTTAGAAATAACGCTTTATTTTGGCTCAGTAGCTTCTGCAGCACGAACACAAGCATCTAGAGTCTGCTATTGTTGTTGTTGTTGCTGTTTTGTGCTGTTAGCGGTGTCTGACTAGGGTCGACACATGGGGTGATGACATCATCGTTTCACAAAATACACGGATAGGCTGTCCACACGAAAACGCAAAGACGGCGTTTTCAGATTTATCCACTCTGGGACCCAGTTTAAAAAAATAGCGGTTTCACCTTCCGAAAACGCCGGATCCGTGTGGACGAAACGCCTATCCGATACAAAATTTGTGCGTATTCACAAAAACGCATCTCCGTGTGGACGGGGCCTCAGTCAGGACGCACTATAATGTCAGAACTGCAAATACATGCTGCATGGAGATAGAACAGGTATAGTTTAGTTCAATTACGGTTATAACTTATATTGTCTTCTTCCACTATATTAGTACAAGCCTGTTGTACCGGACCCCGTCCGAATGATGGCCAAAACTTTACAGATGAGTTTTATGATGTTTATTGTACTTCACACAAAAGATGAAACGTCCGTTTCCACTCTAGAAAATCTCTGTAAGAGCTTAATAAAACACAGTGCAAGTGTGCATTAAAATATTATCCATAAACTCTCTCTCTCCCTTGCATTATCATCAACATACACAGCGAATTACACAGAAACACTCGTTACAACTAACAGTAAACAAATATATAAAGTAGGGCTGTCAATAGATTAATTTTTTTTTAATGACGTAACCAGTCTCACCACGGAGCCTCTGAATGTCAGAATGAGAGAAATGCGATGTCACTGGAAAGCTGAGAACATTTTAAAGCATACAGATTGGATTAGCGGTTCAAAAGTTAATAAACATTTTAGAACGATAGTTCTTTTTGGCCGCCGGCAGCCGTCTCGGTTTTTGAGGGTTAAGGTCCAGCACAGTGAAACAAATAATATTCTTGAATAAAAATATGAAATTGCATTAGTATTTGTGCATTTGTGTTTTTTTAACAATGTGCATGTTTGTGTTGTTTTGTAAGGAACACACAAAAAATGGTGCAATGGAAAAAAGTGACATAGACCTCATTTATTGGCTTATTAAACATTCTATTTAGAACGTGAAAAGATACAAGTTTGATGCGAGTAAAAATGAAGAACAGAACGTCTGTATTGTTATTGTATTATGCAAAATGCAATGAAATTTCGCTGCACACACACGCGCCGCCATCTTTCTAATATTGTTATTTAAATATACAAATAAACCTACAATGACATCCCAACGAACAAAATTGAATGACACAGGTGGTGTAGTAATTTTTATTGACCACCAGATGGCGAAGTAGAGCACTGTTTCAAAAGCTTCGAAGCACCGACGCAGTTTTTTGTAAAAGCCTCACTGCTTCACATCCCTACATGCAGATATTAAGATCTGGATAACATTATCGCTATGAACTATAGATACATGTATGTATTTAATACCACTGGTTTAACAGAGTACCTTAGGAATGATGTGTTTTTGTAGGCAAAACCCGGAAGCGAGTTAGCATTTTAGGACATCCAGTTCCATTGCCCCGAAGTCAATGGGTTTTTTGAATAAAAAAGAAAAGGTTTTTTGAATGGGGTTTTGCTAAATCGCCTGAAATAAGGTCTGTGGTTAACAAAGCCTCTAAATATTTTCACGTTTTGATCTATGACATAAAACACACCAGTTATAACCCGCTTGTGATTTTTTAAACATTTATTGTGTCTTAAAAACGGCGGTTGCTAACAAATTGCTAAAATGTACTCCTTCTTTTGGCGGGGACTTTAGACGTCATCATGACAAACAGGACATTTGGACAGCATTTCTCATGAAAAAGTGGATAAGTATTCATACCCAGCACAGATCATAATCAGCGAGCATGTTTTTAAATAAAGTTGTTTTTTAAATGAAGTTTGAGGAAGCTTGGTGGTGGTGACGTTGATCCGTGACCATGGTGTGCTGTAGCCCGTTTATAGCCTACTGTTAGCTTTTTATATCTGACAACTTTATTTAGGCTTCAAAATGTATAAATGTTGTGTTAACTTGTAAAGATTATATTGATAGACAAAACGTGTAAGTGTCACAACCCTTTGTTAAACACATATTTTGTGTTTTTTCTTTATTTTGTGCAATTTTCCATAAGTCTATGGGAAAAATGCATAGGCTTTTGATCAAGGGAACCTGTGCGCCGCTAACTTCCGGGTTGGCCTACAAAAACACGTCATCCCTGAGGTACTCTATTACGGACATCAGCAAACGTTACACGACACCCCTGCAGTACGTCTGCGAAATCATTCCGGAGGAACCCAATAGTTCCGTTTTTGTTACTCCGGTTTGCACGCAGGTGTCACTGTTTCGTAAAAAAAATCTCAGTACATTTTTCACTGATAAAATGGTCGGGAATATAATAATTTTCTAATATTAGGTTAGTTCATAACCTGAAGGGAGGGAGGGAGAGAGAGAGAGACTTGACTTTTAAGATTCTTATTTACAAACACATAAAAAACATTATTACATTACACAAGAAATCGCTTGAATGTTAGTTCACATTGCATTAACTAATGACAAACACAACTTTTGATTTTAAACATGTAAATGTTGAAATTAACATTAATTTAGATTAATAAATGCTGTATTGTTCATTCATGTTAACTGAAGTAGTTAACTAATGTTAAAGGGGTGGTTCATTGCGATTTCACTTTTTTAACTTTAGTTAGTGTGTAATGTTGCTGCTTGAGCATAAACAGTATCTGCAAAGTTACAGCGCTGAAAGTTCAATGCAAACAGAGATATTGTCTTTTAAAGTTATGGCAGTTTAATGCCTACAAAAACGCCCGATTTGGACTACAACGAGCTTCTTCCTGGGTTGGTGACATCATAAACCCTGCTGAACACTGCCCCCGGGAACACACAACAAAGTGGGCGAAGCCATGTCGCACAGCATAATGGAAGAGTTGTGTACACTGGACGCGAGCAGCGCGATGTGACGCGTCAAAAGATAATAGAACCCGTTATAATCTGTGATATTTTCTACACTGGATGCGGCGCTGAAGACAGCTTCCAGAATCTACACGAGTTCAATGCTGGATTTGCACAGGCTATTACTGAAAGATGAAGCAGTTCCCACTTTAAAAGCAGAAGCTGCTGTTTGTCAGCCCCTAACTGTAAGTACGTTTTATTGTTTGTACATGTCTTTTAAATGTATAGTTCTGTTGCTATTTTTGGTTGCATCAAGGACAAAGAGCAACTCGTTTTTGCTTCGCTAGCCAGTTAGCTAAATTCTAGTGCATACTTCTCCATCAAACTTCTATGTTCACAGACAAACAGTTGTTCATGCTATAAATTAAACGATACCTTTACAAAAATGCTACTACTCAGTCATGTATTCGGCTACAATAAAGCTTTAATCAGGATAAAACCGTATATATTGAAAGCTAACAAACAGCAGTGACAGCATATCTAAACACTTTGACACAAATAAAAAAAAAAAAATGAAATACCATTCATAAACGTCCTTTAAAAGCCGCGTTTGCAGAGGTTCTGCGTGACCCTCTTCATCTGGGTCTGATTCGGGCTCAATTTGATACAGCAATATAGACGCCATTATTTACATTTCCACTGAAGCGAATGGTAAGGGGCGTGGTGTTTCCGGACGTTTCAGCGAATCACCATACACTGGGCCAGCTACCAACCTGCTAACCAATCTGAGCACATTGCGTATTTCGGAGGGAGTGGTATCACAGAACCAGGAAGTCAAACGAGCCGTTTATATGACAATGGAAACAGAAGTGTAGAATAAAGGTAAAATATATGAAAAATACATCGTTTTCAAAAAAACGAAGCATTAAGACATGTTAAACTGCGGCCCAAAAACACAAACCACCCCTTTAACAAATGAAATCCTCAATTGTAAATGTTACCTTGTTATTTTACAAATATTATACATTATTATTCGTTCATAATATCGTTAAGTTTCTGGGGAGTTGTACAGCTTGACACTTTAGAGCCTGCTGAAATGATCTGATCTGAACTTATTGACCTTGACACATAGTCATGAAGGTCTACACGGGTCTTCTCTATGACATCACTTCCTATTTTTAGACATTTTGGGTGCACCATGACTTTCATTTTGTGGATATATTTTTAAATATTAGTAAGTAGTCTTTTGTTTTCTAAGAAATGGTACTAAACAATTATGCCAAAATTCTTAATATAATTTTCTTGTCAAGAATTGTATTCTTTTTTTCTTCATTATGCTTGTTCACTCTGATATTGTCACGGAGACACAGCCAACGCCCACCAACACCCAAGCATCGTCACCAGATCTCTACACTCCGCCCACTCGTTCACTCTCCCCTGAATACTAATCACGAGCACCTGCACCTCTTCATCACGGACATTATATAGACTCGTGTTTCCCTCAGTTCATTGTCTGATCTCGTCAAACATACCTGGACTCCTTACCCGCTACTTACCTGAGCTCCTGCTGTTGCCTCTCCGTCTCCTGTGTCCTGTTCTTCGTCTTCTCCGTGTTCTCCATCTGTTCCTGTAAAGACATTCCAAAGATTACTCTCCAGCTAAGTGTCTGTTTGAAAGTGCTTGCATCTCTACTCGCCATATCGACCGTCATCTCCTGTGTTCGTGCCTCTGTTAATAAACATCTGTTATCTTACCTCTCTGTCTCCGTCTGAGTCTGACAGAAGACCAGATCAAGATGCAGAGCTCCACGAACACGGGCGAGGATCGTGCGTCGGATCTGTTAACCAACCCAGTTGATTCTGTACCATTCTCTCTACCACCTCCATCCGCAAGCACAGCAGTCTCTGACGCCTTCGTGCACGCCATCCGCCAAGCTCTTCTTCACCCAGCACCCACTGCTGCCTCTGTAAGTCCCATGGCCCAACCAGCGACATTCTCCGGTGCGGCGGAGGATTGCAGTGGGTTCCTCCTACAATGCTTGCTCTATTTGGAAGCTCAAGCTCATCTCTTCTCTACTGAGCAAGCAAGGTGGCGTTCATCATTTCCTTGCTCTCCGGACGAGCATTACAGTGGACTCATATCGTCTCACCCGAGCGGAGCGTCAGAGAAAAAATGCAACAACATCTGTGCCTGTATTGTGGGGGAGAGGATCATTTCATCACAACCTGTCCCATCCGACCACCACGACTCGCGGTGAGTACCATCCAGTTACCCGCTCATACTGCTCCTCTTACCAGAACTACTGTCCATGTCCTTAATGCTCATACCTGTGTTTCAGCGCAAGCCCTCCTCGACTCCGGTTCAGCGGGGAATTTCATCAGCAATGAGATTCTCCAGAAACTGAATGTACGCCGTAAACGATGTCAGCAGGATCTTCAAATACAAACCATCCAGGGAAAGCCGCTGGGGCGTGGTCGCATCAGACATTTCTCCCCCACACTGACGCTCCGCATCGGCTGCCTACGACTCTTCCTGTTCTCTCCACATCAATTGAAAGTCCTAAGACGGATCTGAAAACTGAAATCCCTCCTGAATACCAGGCATTCCAGTATGTGTTCAGCAAGCGGTTGGCAACGCAACTACCACCTCACCGGCCATGGGACTGTGCCATCGACACATCTTCCAGAACTACATGAATGAGGTGTTCCGGGAGTACCTCCAGCGGTTCGTGATACTATACATCGACGATATCCTCATATACTCCCGGAACCTGGCTGAACATCGCCACCACATCTCCCAGGTCCTTGAGAAGCTACGCCTACACCACCTTTATCTCAAGCTGGAGAAGTGCGAGTTCCACACCACCTCGGTCCAGTTCCTAGGATACATCATTGACCAGCATGGAATCCAGATGGACCAGAGGAAGGTGGAAACCATCCGCAACTGGCCACTCCCTTCAACCATCAAAGAGTTACAGCGATTCCTGGGCTTTGCAAACTTCTACCGATGCTTCATTCACAATTACAGTCTCCTCAGTGCACCCCTCTCGCCACTCCTCAAGGGCCGGCCCAAGTCTCTGTCCTGGACTCCATCTGCCCAAGAAGTCTTTAAACATCTCCAAGAAGCTTTCCTCACCGCCCCAATCCTCGCCCATCCGAATCCAGAGATTCCATTTGTCATCGAGGTGGACGCCTCCTCTACAGGGGTCGGGGCGGTGTTGTCACAGTGGCAGGGTGATCCCCCACGACTCCATCCATGTGCCTTTTTCTCCAAAAAGCTATCCCCAGCGGAGCAAAACTACGACATTGGGAACCGAGAACTACTTGCCATCAAGTTAGCTTTGAAGGAGTGGAGACATTGGCTGGAGGGAGCCAACCATCCGTTTGAAGTCATCACCGACCACCGGAATCTGGAGTACCTTCGAGAAGCCAAAAGACTGAATCCTCGCCAAGCTCGCTGGGCTCTCTTCTTCACGAGGTTCGACTTTAAAGTTTCCTACCGTCCTGGAACCAAGAATTGCAAAGCAGACACCTTGTCACGACTATATCAACCAGAGCCAGAAAATCCTGACCCTGAACTGATTCTCCCTCCAGCCATGCTTGTCAGCCCCATCCAGTGGGACATCAACCAGCAGATAACCCAAGCTAACGCCTCTGAACCCGCTCCGCTGGGAGGTCCTGAGGGGCTCCTCTATGTTCCACCAGCCCAACGTCAGCCCCACATGGACTTAGCTCACTCCTCTCCGGGCTCTGGACACCCAGGCAGTTTACGTACCCTCTCGCTCTTGCGTCAACACTACTGGTGGCCGTCCATGACCCAGGATGTCTCCCGACACGTCAAAGGATGCTCACTCTGTGCCATTGCTGACACTCCTAGGAGGCTACCAGAAGGCAAGCTACTACCTCTACCCATACCTCATCGTCCATGGAGCCACTTAGGAATCGATTTCATGACAGACCTACCAGCATCTAACAACTTCACCTGTGTGTTCGTCATAGTGGATCTATTCTCTAAAGCCGTCAAGCTCATACCCCTCAAGGGTCTTCCCACAGCTCTGGAAGCCGCCGAAGCTCTATTCCACAATGTATTCCATCACTTTGGCATTCCCGAAGATATCGTCTCTGATCGGGCCCACAGTTCATCTCCAGAGTCTGGAAAGCCTTTTTCAAGCTCCTAGGAGTGTCCGTCAGCCTATCCTCCGGATACCATCCCCAGACTAACAGCCAGACTAAGCGGAAGATTCAGGAGATCGGGTGATACCTGCGGTTATACTGCCACCGGAACCAGGACAGCTGGAGCCAGTTCCTGCCCTGGGCCGAATATGCCCAGAATTCCCTCCGGCAATCCACCACAGGGCTCACCCCATTCCAGTGCATACTGGGCTACCAACCTCCTCTCTTCCCCTGGTCGGGTGAGCCCTCCGAGGTTCCAGCAGAGCGAGAGAGTGTGGGACTCAGCCCATATCCATCTCCAGCAGGCAGTTCGGAGACACAAGCGACATGCAGATGCCCGTAGAAGCCCAACTCCCCAATACCAGCCTGGAAAAAAGGTGTGGCTCTCGACGAGGGACATCCATCTCCGACTGCCCTGCCGCAAGCTGAGTCCCCGGTACATAGGTCCGTTCACCATACAGAGGCAGCTCAACGAAGTCACCTACCGTCTCAACCTTCCACCACAGTATCGTATTGCACCTTCATTTCATGTGTCACTCCTTAAGCCCCACACTGAACCTTTATCTCCTTCTCCCACAGATCCTGGTGACTATGCGGTACCTCCTCCTCCCGAACTGGTCGAAGAAGAGACCATCTACCGGGTGCGGGCGATCCTCGACTCTCGACGACAGGGTCCACAGCTGGAGTACCTCGTCGACTGGGAGGATTATGGCCCTGAGGAATGATCCTGGGTAAATCGTCACGACATCCTCGACCCCTCACTCCTTACCCAATTCCACGCTGACCATCCGGACGGTCCCACTCCCAGGGGGCGAGGTAGACCCCGTCGTCGCCCCATCCGGTCATCAGGAGCCGCCCGTGGAGGGGGGGGTACTGTCACGGAGACACAGCCAACGCTCACCAACACCCAAGCATCGTCACCAGATCTCTACACTCCGCCCACTCGTTCACTCTCCCCTGAATACTAATCACAATCACCTGCACCTCTTCATCATGGACACTATATAGACTCATGTTTCCCTCAGTTCATTGTCTGATCTCGTCAAACATACCTGGACTCCTTACCCGCTACTTACCTGAGCTCCTGCTGTTGCCTCTCCGTCTCCTGTGTCCTGTTCTTCGTCTTCTCCGTGTTCTCCATCTGTTCCTGTAAAGACATTCCAAAGATTACTCTCCAGCTAAGTGTCTGTTTGAAAGTGCTTGCATCTCTACTCACCATATCGACTGTCATCTCCTGTGTTCGTGCCTCTGTTAATAAACATCTGTTTTCTTACCTCTCCGTCTGAGTCTGACAGATATATTTTGTTTCTGATATTTTTTTTTTGTTTGAATTGCATTTTTAATGTATTTTAATCAAAATAGCAAAAATGTTAATTGTTAAATATTTAACTACTTTATTACTTTAATTTAACTACAAATGAGCATCATGAATTGACCTTTATAGAAGGGTTGCCAAGTCAGCGGTTTTCCTGTGTAATTAGGAAATGACATGGTCTGTTCTCTTCCCCCATGGGTTAAAGGTTTGACATACTGCATACATTATGTTGGACTGAATTGCTTGTATTGAAATGTTATATTCTACCACTGATAAAACTGTGCTGGATGTTAAGTTTTGTGAAGGAGGGCCACTGATAGGGAAATTCTGAGCTGTGTTTATGATCGCTATATGATATAGTGGTTTTCAGTTTGTATAACAGTGAGTGTCATATAGGTGGTGGGCATTAACCTCAGATGACATTGATTCTCTGCTTTGAATCAGTTTCATTTTCAAGCTTTTATGTGATTAACCTTTGAACATTCAAATAAAAATAAATTCTGTCTCAACCTAATTCAGTTCTGTAATAGTTGCTTTATTGAAGTAAGGGTGGCTGAGCGAGGAGAGATATTTTCTACAGTAATATTTATTCTGAAGAATGTCATGATTTACATTTCCTTTCCTTCACTCCCACTTCCCCCATCTCCCCTCTCCATGTTGAGATCATCTGAAATTCACCCAAAAAACTATATGGTTTAATGTGAACAATTATCATACATGTTTGGTATCGTTTGAAATGTCTCAGTGCGACTGGTACACTGGTCCATCCCCACAGAAGTAAACCAAAAGGTAATGAAGGTTTTAAGAGATTAGAGATATTTTGCTTTCTGTAGTGGGTATTTTATTAAAATGGCTGTCCCCAAAAAGGTGTAAACTGCCCAGTCTGGGACCCTGATTAATGCAAATTCCCATTGTGAACTCATGTTTCCATTTGAAAGAAGTTTCTGTCTTGGTCTGAGTATTTAAAGAGATGTTGCAGGAAGCTCAAGGCGCGATTCTGTAGCCAGATCAGCCCGTAACGCAGTGTCTTCTAGACACTCAGCATTATGTATTTTCTAGTTATCTTCAAAAGACTCTAGTTATCTTCAAATTGATTATGTAATTGGCATGATACATTATCTAACTAATAAATTGTTACATTTGGATTTATTCTGACTTACTCTTTTTTTTATTGACTCATATAGATTAAGTGAAGGCTTATGTTACCGCAAATCTGCGTCCAGGGTTAAGTACATACTAGATCTCATGTTAGATGGAGCATAGAGCACATCAAGTGAGATTCTAGATTTCTGACTAACTGCTCGACTTTAGTTAAGTTGTTTTGCAGTCGCTTATAGGGGGCTACATGGGTACCTTTTAACGATAGCAAGCATGGGCGGCATTGTTAAATTGCTTTAGCCATAACCTCTGGTTACTGTCTCAGCTTTATTCAAGGTGTTATATTATCTTATTAACAATAGGGGGCTACATGGGTACCTTTTAACAATAGCAAGCATGGGCGGCATTGATAAATTGCTTTGGCCATAACCTCTGACTAATGATCAGACTGGCGAGTTTGTGAGTGACTGCGAGACCCACGTTAAACGGCTTTCGCAAAGCTCTCTATGCGACATAGATTCCAAATGAATAACTACAATAAAAGTAAAGAGTTAAATAGAATAATCAGATGTCTAGATAAATTATCATATAAATGATCAATAATAAATTGGCATTCTTACCTAAATTCAAGGCCATAATAAAATGGAGTCAGATAATAGTTTAATTGGAATTAAACTACTTTGCCATGCTGAAAAGACTGAACACGCAAGAAACCTTCCCCGCTCTATGGGAAACCGTTGTTGGGCCAATTGGGCGGGCCTTACACTACCAAGAGTTCAAATACGTACCAAAAGTTCAAATATTGTAACTACACATTACCGCATTGACAATGACATCCTTTTATCTATGAGATTGAACCATATAGGGCCTTAAAAATGAAGAGTCCAAAAGAAAAGTTTCATAAGAACAAGAATCTGAAATGACACTGAGATATCTTAGAGAGGTGTGTTGTATTCAATTGTTTTGATAGAGGGAAAGATACATTTCTAGTTTCAGTGTTATTTGTTCTTCTTACATTCTTATTTAAAAACAATAACTATCAGCTGTTTAAAAAGTTACCTACCTTTGGTTCTTGACCATTGAAAATGGGTAAAATTCAACAATTTGGACATGGAGTCACATTGGGGCCCCAATATCTATGGGACTGAATTATATAGGGCCTTTAAAATGAATATTTCAAAAGGAAAGTTTATTAAGAATGAGAATCTAGAAGGATATTAATATATCTTGAATACTTATAGAGATACAGGCATGACAACTTTAGAAAAATAATATTTATGACAGACATGTATGTTCTATACAATTGAACTGAAAAAAAAGTAGATACATTTCTAGTTTTAACATTATTTGTTCTTCAGATATTCCTCTTTAAAATAATAAAGTATCAGCTGTATGCAAAGTGACCCACATTTAGTTTTTGACCCCTGAAAACGTGTACAATTTACCAATTTACTCATGGAGCCACATTAAGATCTCCATATCTCTGGGATCGAACCATCTGGGCCTTTAAAATGAAGATACCAAAAGAAAAGCTTCTGGGGAACCAGAATGTAAAAGGATATTAAGATATAGATAGTTCTTGAGTTACAGGCATCCAAACTTGAGGTCGAAAAACACAAGTGCTTGCCAGAAACAGTCACTGTTAGCATATAATGAAACAAAGATTGCTAAAGTCAACAGATTTTACTTATATATCTACCAATCTCTGTGTAAAAATAAAATAATGATGCAGCCACCTAAAGTCATTTTTACACCCCTGTAAATTGGCTCCAAATCTCAGGTGAAAATTGTCATTTTGACCCCCCTCTACAAAATAGTGGATTACTAAGTAAATATACATCTATGACATTTAATATTTTGGCTTTCATCACTATTTATGTTTGTCTTTAATAAAATATTTGTCTTAAAATTGTCTTAAATAGAAAATTAAGACATTGATAAAGTTATCGCTATGAACTATGGATATATGTATATATTTATTACAACATTTGATCATGATAAGTCTTCCAATGCTGTAATTACGCACATCAACAACAAACGTTACACAACACAGCAGTACGTCTGCAAAATCATTCCGCAGGAACTTAATGGACTGCACACCTAATTCTGCTTTCTACTTAGTAGTGCTCGTGTGAGAAAATCCTAACACGCCCCCTAGTGTACGGTGTCCATTTTAGGACATTCTCAAACCTTAGTCATACAACGAAAAGGTGTCATGCCTCAGACTAAAAGGCTTCAGTCATCGGACAAAGGCTGAAAGGCTTCAGGTCTCAGAAAAAAACGACGTCAGGTGTCAGGTCTTGTACAATTAGGCATCGGACAAAACAGCCTCAGACTAAAAGGCATCAGATGAAATGGACTCAGACAAAAAGGCATCAGACTAAAAGGCATCAATTTTTTTTTTTTTTTGGCTATGGTTTTTTGTTTAACTTTCTATTGGCTTTTAACCCATCATAATGCCATCATAATTAACCCATCATAATTTTTTCCTCCCCCCTTTTTATATTTATCTGTAACTATTACCAAATTGATGTAAGTGTGGTGTGGTGTCTGTTGATGGTATTCATGTAGGCTATTTATGTAATCCCTTAGCAATGTTCTTTATGTTATTGTTATGATATGTATATATATATACATATATATATATATATATATATATATATATGTATTGGGGGCGAGATGCACAGCCACCAAACAGGTCAGCTTCCTGTTCCCGTCTTTTCCTCATACCATCCAGCAGTAATATGCTACAAATTTAACGCCGTTGCTTGATTAAGAGCAACAATTTACATAAAAATAGCGCGCATAAGAAATAACAGAACTCCATGTTGACAGGAATACACGGTGGCAAACAGGACATAAGCTAATGTGCGCATGCGCAAAGTCATTCAGATTGAAAGCGCCGGAACATGTAAACACCATATCGGATTATATAACGTCTCATGTAAACACTCCACCGAATCTTTCAATCGGAATGATTTTAATCGGAATGACAAAAAAGTGTACATGTAAACGTGGCTAATGGTTCTGTGCGTGTATCAAACAGCCAAAGTCACGTGATTTCAGTAAACTAGGCTTCATTACGTCATAAGTGTTTCGAAATTTCAATGGTTCACCACTGGAAGGGCGTGACTTTGGCAGTTTGATACACGCTCTGAACCACTGATTCGAAACAAAAGATTCGCAAAGCTTCGAAGCTTCATGAATCAGTGTTTTGAAATCGCCCATCACTAGATATTGTTGAATAAAGTCATTAGTTTGTTTTTGTTTTTTTGGCGCACATAAAGTATTCTCGTCGCTTCATAACATTAAGGTTGAACCACTGTAGTCACATGAACTGTTTTAAATATGTCTTTAGTACCTTTCTGGGCATCTGAAGTGTTAATGATCTTGCTGTCAATGGAGGCCTCACTGAGCCATCGGACTTTATCAAAAAATATCTTAATTTGTGTTCCGAAGATAATTCATTATAACGAGATTCTAGTTATTATGAGATACTAAGTCATAATTACGATAAAATTTCTCATTATTATGACTTACAGAATTATATTTTTTACTCAACAGGGTTCCATACTAAAGTTATCAAAGATGTAACGGCGGTTTCATATATGTATTCGATGCAGAGAACAAAATGCGAATTGCTGGGCGTTTATTTGTGCTCTGGGTGTGCATCAGAAAAAGTGGGTGTGCCACATTTGCGAACTAAACTAACACTGTTTACGAACTAAATAGTTAGGGGGGTCTGGGGGGCAAGAATTTTTGTGATTTTAACATGTAAATGAAGCATTCTGGTGCACTCTGAAAAAAAATAAATAAATAAAAAAGACAACATTTGCTTCAAGTATAGGGCTGGGCATTGACACAAATTTCACCATTGGATTTGATTTTGATTCAGAAGCTTGCAATTTGATTTTGATTTGATTACCTTTGATTCATTATTGATTAATTTGGGGCTTATCCGGTACACTACATGGCAAATTTCCTTGTTGTGAGCTATACACAGGAAACCACAGCTGGTAGGCTACATTATTATAATATTAAAGGTTAATATTAATTTATTTGTAAGCTAGGCCTACATATAAATTACACATGAAGCAGTTTTTTATAGCCTAATAACATTAAATTATAGCAACAACCATGTGTAAATTGTGTTGCATGTAATGGTAATTTGCAGCGTGCATTTGTGGGAAGCTTTGATGCTTTTAATGAGAGCGAAATATAACTGTCTGAATCAGAAGCCATCGCTGTGTCGTCAGTCTCCCCTCATCCCCCTCAATCTGCAGCTTAACCACGCCCACTTCTGTAGCATTTTTCAAAACTGTGGTGAGAACTGACTGCTGCTGAAACTTATGACCCTTTAAGAATGTTTAGATATTTGGACTGGAAATAAGACAAAAAAAAATACTAAGTAAGTGTAACGAGGTTCTTTGTTCAGGGAAGGAAGAGGACAGGGTCGGCGTGACTGCTGACAGTATTTTATTAAAGGTTTAAACTCAACACAAAAAGGGCTGTGCATACAGCACCACAGAAAGCACACAGTCACAACGTAACTTCTTCTCCAGAAATGATCAGATCGCAGCTGTCAGCAGTCCTTCTCTCTCGCACACTCCTGTTTCTCCTGGCGTTTTATACTCTCTCCACACCAATTACTGAAACAAGAGACAGGTGTTTGTTAATTGCGTTTAACCCACTCACTCACCGTGCGTCTCCCGACTCTCTCTCCCGCTGCAGACCTCGCTGAACCACGCCCCCCTCGCCACAGTAAGAAAAACATTCTTGCAGTGAAAATTGCAAATTAATAACCTACTCCTCTGTACTTTATTTTGAAAATCAGTCACTAAATTTGAAAACCAATTTGTTTCATGCCAATTTGTTTTCAAGAGTTCAAAATATAGGCCCTGATATCCCAATCAATTTTTTTTTTTTTTTTTGAGAAAAAAGGTCTGAAAATGTTTTAAATATATAGAAAATAAATGATAGATCACCATTTGTGATGCAGCGGCGAGCTATAATGCACACACATGTTCTAATTATGTGTTTATTAGAGGTTGCATTCAAATTAAATACTGCCAAACTGCCCATATACTTCTGAATAGGATGTCTACTTCATAAAATGTATGAAAATATGGAAATATATGGTTCAGATCACTCAAATTATAAATGGAGGCACCCTTAAATGGTCAGTAATGGAGCTTGGATTTCATCTAGTGAAAAGTTTGGTACTGCGCCCAAACAAAATCTTACTGAAAGCTTATTTTCTGAAATATCAACCTAATATCAGCATTTGGAATGTTGATATTTTTTGCTTTGATTTTCTTGCAGTTTAAGAGTAAAACATTTTGTAATATATTATTATAAAATATAAACAATTATATTTTTATATTTTCATAAACTTAACTTCTATAACTTTTTTTTTATTTCACTTTTATAAAAATTATTTCAATAATCTGCCAAGTGGCTTCTTTAAACAAGACCAACCTTAGATATATTCCAAAGCATTCTTGAATTACAACCATGTAAGTTTGGATAGTGCATTTTCATGTCTATGTGAAAAAAGGGGGTGGCAGTTATTTAAACCTGTTTTTCTCAAAATTCCGTTCCTGAAAATCATAGTGATCAGCCGACTTCAGATAACCATATCTTTTGTTACAGACAAGCTATGAAAGAAATAAAAACAGATTTAGAAAGGGCTAGAATCCAGTTTTGTTACATGTGATAGGTATAATTTCACCATGTTATGGGTTTTCGTAGATCACATCACAAATGGTTATTTATCATAAACTAGCGCTAAGACCCAGAATCTGCACTGAGATTTGTTGTGAAACAGCGACACCTGCTGGTCACCGTGCAAACCTAAGTAACAAAAACGGAACTATTGGGTTCTTCCGGAATGATTTCGCAGACGTACTGCAGTGGTGTGTAACGTTTGTTGATGTCCGTAATTAAAACATTGACAGGATTTCTCGTGATCAAATGTGGTATAAAATATTTACATATATCCATAGTTCATAGCGATAATGTTATCCAGATCTTAATATCTGCATGTAGTCCCGATGGTGAAAAGAAAGCAGAGAAGAGTTTTGCGCTATGTGGAGGAGGGCAGTCTGATGAAGTTAAAGTCATTCCTTCGTAAACACAAAGATCTGGAGCTGAACTTTACCCAGGGGAAGAAGCACCGAGGCCCTTTACACATTGCCTGTTCTCACGGGGATGATGCGATTCTCAGACTGCTGCTGAAACATGGAGCAGATCCCCTGCAAACCGACCGGAAAGGAGAGACACCGCTACATCTGGCAGCAAAAAGAGCCCTCAAACATGGCAAAAGAGGTATGAGGCCGTGCTCTCTAATACCAAGAAACTCGTATTTTCATCTGTGTTTAATGCTGTTCACATTATCAATCGCAGCTTATGATGACCTGTTGGTGCCACTACGAAAAAACTGTCCAGAAGCCATGGATATTGCCAATAAAGCAGGAGTGACTCCTCATGACCTCCTCCAGTGGATGAAGCCTGAGCAGGTGCTGAGAAAATAGAGACTTAATGAACTAATTGTAGTTATATTAAGAACAGATTGTGCTGTCATGTTGAGTTAAAGTAAATCTTCATGTAAGTTTATAATATGTTCTATATTAATTTAATTTATGCAGGGGAACGTCAAAAATGAATCCTCGTACGTTGATCCAGAGCAACAATGGAGAGAGAAGCTGTTAGGCGAATGCCAGGATGAGTTTTTTGAGACATTCGGACAGTATGATGGTAAGCTGTTTGTTCTTGTACATCCTGCACTATTATTTACATTATATTTTGTGAAATGACTGGTTATCCTACATATCACAGTCCTTTATATAGATGTGTCACTTAAAGAAATGGAAATGTATCTAATTTAAAACACATGTATTAAGTTCTTTGAAGTTTACTATGTATTCATGTTGGTTTCTAATGGTTTTGAAAAAACTTTTATAATTTTTTGAAGAAAATTTTTAATTTAATGACTAAAAATGTCATGTGGTATAACCATCAAAGTATAACATAATAACATATTTTCCTTATACCTTGAATACATGTGAGTGAAGTGTATACCTCTTAGATATAATACATTAGTTTTTAGGTATTACAAAATATTTCAAAAAGTGTTATTGGTAACACTTTACAGTAAAGGTCTCATTTGTTAACATTAGTTAATGCATTAACATGAACTAACAATGAACAAAACATTTGTTACAGTATTTATTAATCTTTGTTAATGTTAGTTAATAAAAATACAGTCATCCATTGTTTTTGTTAGTTCACAGTGCATTAACTAATGACAAACACAACTTTTGATTTTAATAATGTAGCCTATTAGTAATTGTTGAAATTAACATTAATTTAGATTAGTAAATGCTGTATAGGTATTGTTTATTCTTAATTCATGTTAGCTAAAGTAGTTAACTAAGGAAACCTTATTGTAAAGTGTTACCGTGTTATTTAACAAATATTATACATTATTATTAATTCATAATATTATAAGTTTCTCACAGAGTCGCACAGCTGCTGAAATGGTCTGATCTGAACTTATTGACTTTGACACACTGTCATGAAGGTCTATGGTGGTCTTTATGACATCACTTCCTATTTTTAGACATTTTGGGTGCATCACATGACTTTCATTTGGTGGACATATTGTAAAATATTAAACAGTTTTTTTTCTCTAAGAAATGATGCTAAATAATTATGCCAAAATACTTAATACTTAAATCATTTTCTTGTCAAGAATTGTATAGGTGTATTTAAGTCAATGTATGTATGAATTGCATATTTAATGTATTTTTGAATCAAATTAGCAAACATATTAATTGATACATATTTAATTACTTTATTACTTTAATTTAACTACAAATGATCATGAATTGACTCTTTTGCTACTTTTAAACTGTAGCCATGGCCCAGACCATGTGTAACTCCTGCCAATCAGATAAAGTGAGCAAGTCAGTGAACTGATTTGTCCACAGGCAAATAATGTATGAATATGTTCCTGTTCCCACCAGGTGATTTCTTATGGGATGAGAAAGATGAGGAAGACTTTGGAAACTGGGCGGATCGGATCAGACGAGAGTATTTTACTAAGCAAAGGGCCAGAGAACAGAGACAAGCGGCTTCCTTAGGACACAAGAAGTCAAAGGGGCGGAAGGAGACGGAGGAAGATGAGAAGAGCCGCAGGGAGCTGAGAGCCCGTCTGGAGCGGGAGCATGAGGAGTACCTGCAGCGTGCCGCTCGTAAGGAGGAGGAGACACGGCAGGGGAAGAAGAAGCGCTATGAGGAGGGCTGTGCTGCCACATTTCACGGCTCCTCCAGCAAGGGACCTGAAGGACTGCTGGGATATGATGACATCCCATGGCCTGCTCCCCGTGGGTCGCTGGAGGACATGGTGGGCGTTATGTTGCACGGTGCTGACCGATCAGATTTATCCACTTTCCGAAAGGTGCTCCGTCGGCAGCAGGCCCTCTGGCACCCGGACAAGTTTTTCCAGCGCTGTGGAGGCCGTCTAGTGGACTCTGATAGACAGAGGATCCTCGACACAGTCACTGGCCTCTCACAGGAGCTCAACAGACTCGCACAAAACCTCAGATGACATTGATTCACTGCTTTGAATTAGTTTCATTTTCAAGCTTTTGTGTGATTAACACACCTTTTGAACATTCAAATAAAAGTAAATTCTATCTTAACCTAATTCAGTTCTGCAATAGTTGCTTTATTGAAGTAGGGGTGGCTGAGCGAGGAGGATATTTTTTACAGTAATTCATTACAATATTGCAAACAGATATTTTTAGAATATCATGCAAGATCAGCAAAACAAATCTTGACTAAATTCATCATGGTTTAAAGTGTCACAAAAAATCTTGACATTTTAATATTAAAGGCACAATATGTAAGATTTTTGGATTAAAATCCAAACAACACTAGAACAATGTTATATATGGGATATCACAAAAGTGAGTACACCCCTCACATTTCAGCAACCATTTGACCATACTATAGAAACGAAACTTGGATATACTTTAGAGTAGACAATGTGCAGCTTGTATAGCAGTACAGATTTACTGTCCTCTGAAAATAACTCAACTTACAGCCATTATTGTCTAAATAACTGGCAACAAAAGTGAGTACACCTTAAGTGAACATGTCAAAACTGTGTCCAAAGTGTCAATATTTTGTGTGAGCACCATTGTTTTTTAGCACTGCCTTAATCCTCCTGGGCATGGAATTCACCAGAGCTGCACAGGTTGTTGCTGGGATCTTCTTCCACTTCTCCATAATGACATCACGGAGCTGCTGGATGTTAGACACATGGCGCTTGGCCACTCCATCACCTTCAGCTTCCTCAGCAAGGCAGTTGTCATCTTGGCGGGGTGTTTGGGGTCATTATCATGCCGTTCAGCCCAGTTTCTGAAGGGAGGGCATCATATTCTGCTTCAGAATGTCACAGTACAGGTTGGAATCCATGTTTCCCTCAATGAAGCAGAGCTTTCCAGTACCAACAGCAATCATGCAGCCCCAGACCATGATGCTACCACCACCATGCTTGACTGTAGGCAAGACACAGTTTTCTTGGTACTCCTCACCAGGGTGTCGCCACATATGCTGGACACCATCTGAGCCAAACAAGTTTATCTTAGTCTTATCAGACCACAGGACATGGTTCCAGTAATTCATGCTCTTGGACGGGTTGTCTTCAGCAAACTGTTTGCGGGCTTTCTTGTGAGCCAGCTTCAGAAGAGTCTTCCTTCTGGGACGACGGCCATGCAAACCGACTTGTTGCAGTGTGCGGTGTATGGTCTGAGCTCTGACAAGCTGACCTTCCGCTTCTGCAACCTCTAAAGCAATGCTGGCAGCACTCATGCATCTGTTTTTTGAAGCCAGCTTCTGCACCTGACGCACAGCACGAGGACTCAACTTCTTTGATTCAACTTCTTTGACCTGTTCCGAGTGGAACCTGTCTTGGAAAACTTCTCTCTATGACCCTGACCACTGTGCTGTAACCCAGTTTCGTGGTGTTACCGTTCTTCTTATAGCCTAGGCCATCTTTGTGGAGAGCAACAATTATAATTCTCAAATCCTCTGAGAGTTCTTTGCCATGAGGTGTCATGTTGAACATTCCGTGGTCAGTATGAGAGAATTGTACTCAAAGCACCAAATTTGAACTGCTCTAATACAAGATCCACACATTTGTATGGTCCTGTCAAGCAGACAAAAACATGAACATGATGAATAGGACATGTGGCTTTGCATGGTTAAACAACATACAACTGTTATCACTTTGGGTGTACTCACTTTTGTTGCCAGGTCTTACAAGGGTACTTGTGAACTTACAAGGGTAAATAAAGAACTGGTTGTTTCAGTAAGTACTGTACAGTGTTTCCTTTACTCTTTATTTTAAAATTACTATGTCTATAATGTGTAATATTTTATGTATTTGAGGTTTGAGATGTGGCAAGCAGTATTGCCATTATTGTCTATTGTCAATATTGTCTTAAATATCCTGCATAGCACTTTTTCTTTTATAACATGAGATTTTAACCAAATGTTGATTTTGGTAAAATGTTGCAACAATATGTTAATTTTTTTTTCATGAAAAATTAGTTTTGGACATAATAATAGTTTTGGTAATAAAAAATAACTACAAATGAGCATGTAAAGCAAATAACTTTAAAAAAAAAAAAAAAATCTGTGCCCCGCCCCGCGCAATGTTCTCACCTTTTTTCCCCCTTACCTGTTTGCATCCCTGATATATATATATATTGTTGAGTTGTGTACTTACATTATCCCAAATGTTGCCAAGAATGTTTAAATCCAGAGAAATAAGTCATCTTTACATAGGACACGGACCATGTCCGTGCGTAGCCTATCAATGACATCATACCCGCGTTACCCTCAGTTTCCGGTTTTATTTTGTAGAAACCATAGAAAAACCAAAGACGCTTTAATATATTATGTGTTTTATCAGACAGGTGAGCAACTGTTTGGATGGATACATTCATCGACAGAAAACTAATCGTGTTAGCTCAACACAGTATGTCTTATTGTTTAAATCTTGTTTTCTTGATTTACCGTGAGTACAATGTTTTACCATGCCTAATATCGATCTAGCTTACTGCAGTGTGCATCAAGTGTCTCACAGTAGCTGCTGAGCGAACACAGAGTAAGCGGAAGCAGCAACTGTTGCATAACAGCACTCAGCTCTGCTCCGCTTCATACTACAGTAATGGAAATAATGTCATCCAAGAACATGATTTCTGAAGTCCCATCCTGATTCTTTTCCACTGGCTGTAGACGTGAAGACAACACCTCCCATGATTCCCTGAAATCAAGGCGTCATAAAGCTACACCTTTGTTTTGAATAAGCGACATCTAGCAGTGAAAATTTACATGTTGTGCTTTTAAGACATTCATTTTCATTATTTTAGTTTTTTTATAGAAGCAAAATACAATGGATATTTTTTAAAATATTTACTGATCATGATTCTGATCATGGACATTTATTTAGAAATGAAATGAAAACTCTTCATGCTTTATATGCCTGTTTTTGATGACTCCCAAAAGTATCAATGGCAGGGTTATTATTGTTAGCTAAAAATATTAAAAACTTTTGTTAAATAAACCTGAAATAAAATATAAATATAAGCTGAAAAACTGAAATGTTGCCTTGGCAATAATCTGAAATAAGTTTAAGGTGAAGTACTGAAATTATTAACTGGAAATAAATAAATAACTGAAATAAAAATTAATTAAACCTAAATATCAATAATAATAAAAAAATTAAAATAAAATGTCAAAAGCACATAATGAAATTTACTAAACTAAAAATTAAGCTAAAATTGACATAAAAACATAAAAACAAAAACAAATTCAAAATATTAATAAAATTAAAATAAAAACTAAAAATACACCTTACAAATTCTAATACCAACTTTAATGTTCATGATAACACTGGATTTATTAATCTACACTTGATGGGTTCCTTACCTGCTTTGTAATCTGAACCATTTTGACCAAAATAGATGCTGCGCCATATTTCAAACTAATACTGTCAGTCACTTTGCACAAATTGCATATAGTATAATGAAACACTACACTTCTCAGCAGTTATGACTTCTAGCATTTTCCTATGATAAATATCAGAACAATTAATGGAACATAAGAGAATATAAGTAAATTTGTGGTGTACTACATGGTGCAAGTATTTACTATAAAGAGGAGGTCAGTGGGCTGAATGACGTTACTGTCACATCAGGACCTTTACAATCTCATTGCATCTTTAACTTGTTCGTCTTATTGCACTGTTGGTGTTTATTATTAAGAACTTTAAACAAAGGTTTGTTTTGCCCTATAAATTTTCTCATTTTCAGGCATTTAAACAAAGGACAGGCAGATGGCCTGCCCCTGGTCTGGAAGAATACGCCACAGAATATATTAAATGATGATGTGGTTGCCAGATTGCAGAAAAACCCTAACCTGCTTGCTAAACAATCAAGAAATTAGAAGACAAGTATGTGCAGTACAAAATTTAGGATATATTATTATTAGATCTGTCACATACATTTTCTAACTCAATTTTATATTTATTTTAAAGATGCTTTCTTTATTTTTACTTTATTATTTTTTTTAATACAAATTTTAAAACAGCCACAAAAATGACTAAGTGGAAATTTAAACAGATAAAACCAAACTGAGGGTTTGTAGAATACTGTTCATATTATTTCGAATAACCAATAGAGTGGCATTTCATAATTATATAATTATAATTTTATTAAATATAGTTATACTTGACGGAAGGGATGCAGTGATTTAACAGACTAAATAAAAAAATATATAATGAAATTATATATATATATTAATCATATATTAAATTAAATACACCATGTTGCAGTAAATAAAAGTACAATTAAATGAGCATTAATACAGGTTTTTTTTTCATTTATTTTAATATATTTATTTAACTTTATTATTTATTAATTTAATTCTGTTAAATCGCACCATACAAATGAAGCTAATACAGACAGTCAAAATGTGAGATTGTCAGTGTGTTTTGTAAGGGAACGGTTTTGCTAAATCATATAGTAATATATATTACTATATATTTATGCTGTTTCTAGTTTTCAAAGCAATACATAGCCTATTTCGTTTTCAAAGTTTAAAATGTTTTCTTAATCAAAGAAAGGGGATTTGTTAACAAAGTATCTGGCAACACATGGGCGCAATCTGTAGCACCGGCAGGGTTTGTGCTTTACGGCAGTGATCTTTTTATTATGCGATTTATTTCAACATCAAGGCTTCCTTGTATTCTTACATTTTAAGGCTATAGTGTTTAGTTGTTCCCTTCAGTAGCCTTAAATCTCTCACGCTATTTCTGTCGTTTCAATGGCAAGACGGCAATTAAAGGTACAGACGCCTATCGATTATTATTGTCCAGCCAGCTAGGTAAGACACTTTGTGAATATTACATCTGCAGTTTAATTTGTATTATATACATACTTAGCATACGAATGCTGAGATATTCACTAGGTTGCTAAAAATAGGACTTATGGTTTAATCATTTTCGGTACAATTTAATCCCATCCCGGCTCAGTAAGACATAAAATCTTCAGCAATTCAGAATGCGCGCTCACAAGTCAACTATAGCCAAACATATTGAGATTGAATGCGATCTGTGTTGAACATTTGACGGTCGCTGCAGGTTGGTCGTGCTGTATCAAAGTGAATCGCAAAGGCCAGAGGCGGATTGAGTGATCAAGGTGGCCGAGATAGGAGAGAGAAGATGGGCTCGGGCTTTCGGAGCGAGGAGATGTGTTTGGCGCAGCTGTTCCTGCAGTCCGGTTCGGCGTACGACTGCATCAGCGAACTGGGAGAAATGGGACTGGTCGAATTTCGAGATGTAAGTCTGGACTCAGCGGCTGTGTATCAAAACCCAGTGAGCTGCCTACCTAGACAACATTTCTGTGGCATCATAGGCACTTTCCGATTCAGCGATGCTGCAACTGATGGCCCAAAAATGCTGTCTAAGTAGAATCTGAGCCACAACCTTAATTCTCAGAACAGACAGATTAGAGTCAATGAATTGACCGTAAATTATCAGCGTTACCTGGCGACTCTTATTTGTTTGCAGCCTGTTATGTGTTTTGAATTGCATGTTTAAGTGTGCACATTTTGGCCTGGTGAGACAGGAATGCCGATGTGTGTCAACCAGGTTAATGTCCTGGTTACAGCTGATGAGCTGAATCAATTACTTGCTAAAAAAATTAGAGCAAGTCTGGTTAAAAGCCTGTGTTTTCTATTCACCCTGAGGATGTTTGACATTCATTAACAACTTAATGTAGGCCTTGTTTTGGTCATGTATGTGTGTGACCTACTGTTTTGTTGGCATCAGTAAGGGTAGTTTGCATTAAAACATTTTCAGATTTTGTTTTAAATGAAGTTGTGCTAATTCTGTAATGAATCATGTAGCTTATATATTTGTTACATTTAAAATTAAGTGTGTTGTTGCTGTAAACTATTAAAATAATTTTCAGTCATTCAAATAAAGCTAAAATAAAATATAAATATTAGTCAAAAAATGCATAAAGTAGAAATATTGCCTTAGTTGGCACCTCTAACTGAATAAGATAAGTTCAAGTTGAAGTACAAAAATTCCCAAAACTGAAACTGATATAGTTAAACCGAAGCTAACTACAAGTTATTAAAGACACAAAACAATAATTAAGCACATAACCAAATGACTAAACTTAAACTATAATTAAAATGAAGATATAAAAATAAAATCTATTTAAAATATTAATAAATACTATAATATTATATAAATAATACAAAAATAACACTGGTTCATACACTTTCTCATATGCATTTGTATGAATTTTATAATTATCTGCTTGTTGTACTTATTTTAGAAAAATAATAAATAAAAAATAATAATTATTGATCCTTATTCAATAAAAATGAGTGAGGATTGGGGCTGTAAAGCTCCAAAATGACAATAAATAAATAAATAATTCAAAAGTACACATTCTTTTCCAAGTCTTCTGATAGCTTTGTGTGAGGAACAAACCATGT
Organism: Hypophthalmichthys nobilis; assembly: GCA_037950665.1. Lineage (NCBI taxonomy): Eukaryota > Metazoa > Chordata > Actinopteri > Cypriniformes > Xenocyprididae > Hypophthalmichthys > Hypophthalmichthys nobilis. Next base: position 19,709,418 of record CM075476.1, on the reverse strand, counting down.
AAGATATTATTAAATAAACATCTCATCTAATCTCAGCTAATATGTGAATGAAATAATCATTCCTTTGAATCTGAACTATTCAGTGAATCGATTTTTTCATAACCGGTCTGAATGATTCATTCACAAATCTGTCTGATCCTGTTCTTGAGCTCAACTCACTGACTCGGTGGATCAGGTCTGCATTTCTGCAGTACTACGATCTACTTAGACTTTTGGGAAATGCATCCCTGGTTGGTTAACAGCTCACTGCAGTGTAACACAAAACTATCATATGTCTTCAGAATACTTGAAATACAGTGCACAAGTTGTGTAAACCAGATTCATGATGATTTTATGTTGATTTTTGTCCTTTTTGAAAAGCTCCATTCCTCATTCATTGCAATGAAGCTGTCAGTCGATTTTGTAAATTACACATAAACATCTGTTAATCAGCAAAGCGGACCTGATTATCACCCAATGCTGCAATTTCAAAATGACCAAATGTCTGTAATGCTCACAGCTTTGTCTTGTTGTGCCTAGATTGTAATATGTTATGTCAAACACGTAAGTCATAATCTAATGACCTGTTCCAGCTCAACCCCAGCGTCAGCTCCTTCCAGCGCCGCTTTGTCAGTGAGATCAAGAGATGTGAGGAGATGGAGAGGATTCTGGGTAAGGGATCTTTATTGAGCACTCTGTACATTTTAGATCAAGCCTCAACCTCTCCTGCAGAAGATCTTTGAACGTCAAAATCTACCTGTAAGAGTGCTAACTATTAGGCTAAAACTACTTTTCTTTATTTTACGATTCATTTCCTTCCATCTTAGCCTTACAGGTATGTTGCACAGACCCATAAGGTTAAAAATAGTAAAATTACACTGCAGTTTTTCTGGAGTAACAGTATGTGATGAATGTTTAAAACAACATTTCTTTGTTTCCATTGCCTATAGGGTATCTGCTGAGAGAAATTAGGAAGGCAAATATTGCAGTGCCAGAGGCTGAAGTCCCTCCTGTTGCTCCTGCACCCAAGAATGTCTTAGAGATCATGGTAGGTGCTGAGATATACAGATATTGTCTGTTTTAGTAGACCAAACAGGCTTTTATTAGTCACCATAAATACTATCTTGTGTCTGAGTTCCCTAAATTCCATTTTCGGATTAATTCAATTTCTCATGAGGACGAAAGATTTCCCCATGCAGATTTCGCAACAACCAAATTTCGCCACATTCACCAACCGAAAGCTGCTTGGTTTGAAAGTGACTTCTGTGTGAGCTGTGCTTTATACATCACTACACTATAGAGTGGTGCAGGGATGACATCAAAACCCGGAAGACTAATTTGCCACTGGTTCCCTCGAGATTTTATTCCCTCAAGGTTTTATAATGAGGTTTTTCATATTATGAGTAAAGTAAGGTCTGTGGTAAACATGAAGATACTTGAATGTTTTGCTCTTCTACATAAATTACACACACCCATATTGAAAATGCAAATTCTGAAGCTGTTATTTTTATTTTTGAAAACGTATCTTTGTAATAAGTAACTAGATAAGAACATTTGGGTTGTGAGTGTGTGCAGTTTACATTGTAGAACAAAACGTCCAAGTATTATCAAGTTATGTTTTCGTAAGCTTTTCTGCCTACGAAATTTTGTTAAAATTTCACTAATTATTCACTAATTAAATTTCTGCAAAATTTCATGGGCCAAATACAGCCATTTCAATAGTTCATGTATGGACATTACATTTCCCCACACAGATTTGTTTTTTCACACTACTGTGTGCAGTGCTTCGTATATCACAATTGATGATCAATTGATGTTTTTTTATTGTGAGTTAGAGCTGCACGGTTAATCTTTTAAAGGTCGCGATCTCGATTCAAACGCCCACGCAATCTTTTTCCTAAATGACAATGATTCTCCTGTGTCTAATAAACCTTTACAAAATAACACCGGAACATTAAAATCTGTGTTTTCGCTGCCGCTGATCCAGAGAGAGCAGTTATCATTCATGTATAGGTACGAAACTGAAACAGGTCTTTTCAGTCACGCACACAGTATTATTATTTCTATATTACAAATATTCATATTATCAGAGAAGTACTGGGATAAAAGTTTACAGTTCGGATATAAACACTGATGTCTACAGAATAAAATAGAGTAAATCACCTTTTGAAAGTAACTTTGTGCTTCAAATAAAGACTGTATCAATTACATCGTTGCACCAGTAGGTGGTGACAAGTGACTGTTAAAAATGTGTAATTGAATCATTTATTCAAACCGATTAAAAAAAAACAAAAAAAACAACAACATTTAGATTAATTAAACATTTTAAATAGACTGCAGCAATTAACATTTTGTCAGAACCTCATGTAAATTTCATTTTTTTTTGTTTTTTTTTGTTTAGTTGTCTGTTCAGAATCATGGAAGAATCATGATCTCTGTTTGAAACAAAAAAATCGTGTTTCTCAATTTATCCAGAATCGTGAGTGTAAATTTCACTGACATTTCACAACTTTTTATTTTAGTCTAAAGTGAGTCTATTGTGACACTGCTTGAAAAATTATAGAAATATTACATCATATAACACAATGTTTAAAGGGTTAGTTCACCCAAAAATGAAAATTCTGTCATTAATTACTCACCCTCATGTTGTTCCACACCCGTAAGACCTTTGTTCATCTTCAGAACACAAATTAAGATGTTTCTGATGAAATCCGATGACTCAGTGAGGCCTCCATTGACAGCAAGTTAATTTACACTTTCAAATGGCCAGAAAGGGACTAAAGACATATTTAAAACAGTTTATGTGACTACAGTAGTTCAACCTTAATGTTATGAAGGGACAAGAATACTTTTTGTGCAACAAAAAACAAAATAACAACTTTATTCAACAATATCTAGTGATGGGCGATTTCAAAACACTGCTTCATGAAGCTTCAAAGCTTTACGAATCTTTTGTTTCGAATCAGCGGTTCGGAGCGTATATCAAACTGCCAAAGTCACGCGAACCATTGAAATTTCAAAACGCTTATGACGTAACGAAGCCTCGTTTACTGAAATCACATGACTAAAGATTCGTAAAGCTTTGAAGCTTCATGAATCAGTGTTTTGAAATCGCCCATCACTAGATATTTTTGAATAAAGTCGTTATTTTGTTTTTTGGCACACAAAAAGTATTCTCGTCGCTTCATAACAATAAGGTTGAACCACTGTAGTCACATAAACTGTTTCAAATATGTCTTTAGTACCTTTCTGGGCATTTGAAAGTGTAACTTAACTTGCTGTCAATGCAGGCCTCACTGAGCCATCGGATTTCATCAAAAATATCTTAATTTGTGTTCCGAAGATGAACGAAGGTCTTACGGGTGTGGAACGACATGAGGGTGAGTAATTAATGACTGAATTTTCATTTTTGGGTGAACTAACCCTTTAAGGCATTTAAGGTTATAGACCCCTAAAAGAGAAGGAAATTCTCTCCCATGAAGTTTTGTTCAATTACAACACGTATATTTTTGGTTAAATGGCCATGTGGTCAGTGGTAATTGATTGTATATAAGAGCGTCAAGACCCAGTGCTGGTAACTGATGTTGTGAGAGAAAGCTTCCTGCGAATGGAGGGAATTGATTATGCATGGCAGATTCATCATGTGTGGCTTTCTACTGTGTTTATTTATAGTAATATACCCATGACCTTTTTTTATCAAGGCCTGTTTAGTGTGTTAAGCAATATGTGCTGAGTTTTATTGATTGGTGTGTGTCTCATTTTGGAGACCTTTATAAATAATGAATGTGTAAGTATGATGTGTTTTAACATCATTGACGGAAAATCATTGGCTGTTTTTAGGAGCAACTGCAGAGGCTGGAGGTGGAGCTCAGCGAGGTCGCCAAGAATAAAGAAAAGCTCCAGCGGAACCTGCTCGAGCTGACCGAGTACACGCACATGCTGAGAATCACACGCACATTCATGCACAGCCGCTCCAGGGTGCGTCCCTTTCACTAGTTTAACAGTCACTAATGTGGCCTATTCGACATCTTCAGTGACTTAAAGTCCTGTTGTTGTGAGTATATGGTGAGCAGACACCATCAAAGGATGGGCACCCTGAAAGTCATGTGATGTTTATGTTGGAAAAACATACAAGCCCAATTTTCTGTGAGAAGATCAGCTTGGCTCAAATCCTATCTTTGTTATATTTGCCACGAAAATGTTAGCTTTCCTTTACGTGAACATTTTATGGTTGATCAGTGATGGTTTCATTATATATTTTATATATATTGCACATCTAGTACACTACTTACTTACTTATATATATATATATATATATTCACAGAATTCACTAAAGAATATACACAGAATTCACTAAATAAACAAAAATTGCTGAACATCTGAAAATAAAAATAATTTTAATATTTTAATGTTAATAGAGTTTATTAAAAGCAAACGAGGTGAACAAAAATTACTCATTGCATTTGAAGTATTTAAAAGCATTTAAGTATTTAAAAATGACTTTACACAATATTTTCTGTAATGTTTTATATTATATTTATTATATATATTATTAAGGATAGTACAATTTAAAAGCAAATGAGTTTAACAAAAATTTACAAAAAATACTTAATTTTTTAGATATTTTAACGTGTGTATAAATTTGCTGTCAAATCGAAAAATTGTGATTAATCACATCTAACCTTTTGTAAATATATATATATTTACACACTATACATATATATATATATATATATATATACATACATACACATATATTTACAAACTATTATGTTAGATGCAATTAATTGCGATTAATCGATTTGACAGCACTACTTTAAATGTGTATATATATATATATATATATATAAACATTTAACAAATAATAATAATAATATATTATCCATTTGCATGGCTGTTGTTACATTTTGAAATAAAACACAATTCTGTTATTTAGTCAAGTGGACATATTTATCAGTCAATACTAATAATTTTAAAATGGGTTTAATTGGTTTCACTGATTAGTTGGTTTAACTAATATATATTGGTCAATCAGAATTTAAGTAATATTAAAATAAACCTTTTATTTGAGGAAGATGATTATTAGATAATAATCATCAGCTGTCAGATTTTAATTGAATGTGTGAATGTGCATGTATGTGTTTAGCATGAAGCCCTGGGCCCTCAGTATGAAGAGTTCCCATCTCTTGACACTGAATCAGTGACAGGCTGCACCAGTATGCAGAGACTGGGCGCCAAACTAGGGTGAGTCACAAAGAGCATCTCACTTGTCATAGTACACACTCTCACAGCGGAGATCTTGTATCTTTTATACAGATCATTGTGTCTCACTTTAGATCCACACAGCTGCCTGTGTTTTATGTGTATGTGATGTTTGTGTGCTGCAGGTTTATCTCAGGACTGATTCAGAGGGTGAAGGTGGAGGCATTTGAGCGTATGCTCTGGCGGGTCTGTAAAGGTTACACCATCCTCAGCTATGCAGAGGTGGACGAGAGCCTGGCTGATCTTGACACGGTATGCAAACTTTGTGTGTGAAGTAGAATGCTGAGATCCATCAACAAAAATCTTCTGAATGGCTGTAGTTTATCAAAATGGTTTAACAGAATATGCTGCCTCTGTGTTTGTTTCACAGTTTTAGATCATACTCGTCTGCCGCAGCCAAAGCGTGCTAATGTATTCAGAGTGATGATTCAGTTTGTTTACGGAGGCTCTGTCTTGTGTTTATGTGCTTCAGGGGGAGATCAGTAAGAATGTAGTGTTCCTCATCTCCTTTTGGGGTGACCAGATTGGGCAGAAGGTTCAAAAAATTTGTGACTGGTGAGTGAAGGCCTAGATGGAGACTTCATTCTTATTTTACCTTTTTAAGGGTCATTCACACATGGCACGTTCTTGCATATCGCCTGTTAATTGTTGGTCTTTGGACACGTACGTCAGACAGTATGTAAGTTTGAACGCAAGAATGCACTTTATACCTTTATATTTGATTTAATATTAATGTTAGGGCTGTCAATTAAACAATTCATTTTAATTTTAAGTAATTTAAGTAATTATTTCTAAAAAAAAAAAAAAATGGCATTAAAAATTAAATCATTGTCTCCTGAACTTTTTTTTGTGCTGATCTATTCATTTTTTTCTAAATTACATTGAAAATGAAACTCATTAAATTATTATGCCTCATTAAAAGGATGAAATTCTTAAAGAAAACCTTAAGTTGTTTGGCTTTTATTATTATTTCTTTAAAAGAAATGTTACCAAATGTACTTTGTTTATTTATATTTGATAAACTTTTGTCTGCTGAATCAAGTCATAAAATGCTGAGAAAAATAAGTCAATAAGATGCTTAAAATATAAGCTAATTTTTAAGACAAGGTAAGATTAGTTCAGATTATAAAATATATCACTCCCAAAAATCTTTAATTGTAATTATTTATGAATAAATATTCAAAAAAGATGAAGGAATAAGAAAAATAGTTTTACTTTGAATAATAGATTTAATGTTTTTTTTTTTTTTTTTTTTCAAATAACAATTATGATGTGTACACATCATGCTAGAGCTGCACGATTCTGGATAAATTGAGATTCATGATTTTTTGTTTAAAACAGAACAGAACAGACAACTAAACAAAATAACATGTAATTTAATAGGTTCTGACAAAATGTTAATTGCTGCTGTCTATATTAAAAAATAATTTAAAATAATAATAAAAAAAATTGGTTTGAATGAATGATTCAATGACTCACTCACAAATATCTATATATTAATATCTATATTTAACAACCGCTCTCTGGCTCAGCGGCAGCACCAATGCAAATTTGAATGTTTGCTGTGATCGTACCTGTCAAAGGTTTAATAGACAGAGCCGAATCGTTGTCTTTTAGGAATAAGATTGCTTAGGTGTTTGAATCAAGATCACAATCTTAACATGCTCTAATTCATGTATATATATGTATGAAAATATATATGACATTTTTAGAGTTATTTTTCAGTCATTTTTACATGAAAAGAAACATATAAAAACCATCATGAATACAAGTAGTACATTTCTAAGAAATTGGCACATGTGTTTTTAGATTTTTAAAAGATTTGTCCAAGATCTTTTCTGCATCTTGAACACTGACCCAATTTGTCACTGACCTAAAAATTGAACTGTTTTTAACTTGACCTACCATCTTAAAACGTGGCACTTATGGTGCGAAACCCTGAAAACAGTGAGACACTATGCGATAGTCAAAGACATCCATTTGAAGTATGTGTCTAACCATTAGTGAGTATTTAGCAGATGGTATAAGAGAGCATGGTTTGCTCTTAAGTCTGCCTCGGTCAAGTTGGATTTTGCTATATAATTTTGCTTGTGTACACCAGTTACCACTGCCATCTCTACCCCCACCCTGAAACAGATGAGGAAAGAGCCGATGTGATGGACAGCTTGAGGACACGCATCCAAGACTTACAAAACGTACGTCTTCTGCTTTCCCGAGTGACTTCAGTGTCTCCTTGATTATTGTACACTGTTATTGGTTTGTCCTCTGCAAAATGATGCTGACGTTATCGCATTCGCCAGAGGATTAGCATAATTATATTAGCCTGCGATGTCATAATTGAAACATTAATGAAGTGGTCTTTACTCATTAGGTTTTGAACCGCACTGAGGATTACTTGAAGCAGGTCTTGCATAAGGCGTCTGAGTTAGCGCACTCATGGGTGCTGCAAGTGAAGAAGATGAAAGCAATCTATCACATCCTCAACCTCTGCAGCTTTGACGTCACCAACAAGTGTCTCATCGCCGAAGTGTGGTGTCCGGTCAGTGACCTGGCGAACCTGAGGCGGGCGCTGGAGGAGGGCTCAGTGAGTAAAATCATTCTCATGTGACGAGAGTCTGATTTTATCCAACCTATTGATGCAATTAAGAAGTTTTAGTGTGGCTTCTAGACAATTCTACAGATAAGCCTCTTTTAACTTTCTTAATAGAGAAAAGGTGACGCCACAGTCCCATCCTTCGTGAACCGTATCCCAAGCAGCGACACTCCGCCGACACTTTTGAGGAGCAACAAGTTTACCTCGGGCTTCCAGAGTATAGTGGAAGCTTATGGAGTGGGCGACTACAGGGAGGCCAGCCCGGGTGAGTGCAGACCACCAACTGTTATTTATCAGCCTGAGTGAGAAGGCTTACACTGGGACTTAAAGCAATAGTTCACCCTAAAATAAACATTAATTTACTCACCCTAATGTTGAAGATATTTTCAAGAATGTTCATGCTGCTCTTTTCCACACAATGAAAGCATGTATTGACTAGTGGCTGTCAGGCTCCATAAAAATGGTCCATATTGCTTGTGATTGGCCATACACTACCAGTAATATTTTGAAATAATATTGCCATTTAAAAAAACTGTTTTATATTTTAATATATTTTAAAATGTAATTTATTCCTGTGATCAAAGCTGAATTTTAAGTCCAGTCTTCAGTATCACATGATCCTTCAGAAATAATTCCAATATGCTGATTTTTAATGTTCAGGAAACATTTAGTATTATTATCAATGTTGAAAACAGTTATGCTGCTCAATATTTTTGAGGAAACCATGATACATTTTTCAGGATTATTTGATGAATAGAAAGTTCAAAATAGAAATTTATTTGAAATAGAAATCTTTTGTAACATTTTAAATGTCTTTACTGTCCCTTTGATCAATTTAATGCATCCTTGCTGAATAAAAGTGTTAATTTCTTTAAAAAAACAAAAAAAACAAAGTCGTACTAACCCCAAACTTATGAACGGTGATGTGCATTGTCTTTATGTGCGGAACAGACAAAAATTTCTCATACACTCTTAAAAATAAATGTCCTAAAAGGGGGTTTTCACAGTGATGCTATAGAAGAACCATTTTGGGTTCCCCAAAGAACCTTTCAATGAGCAGCTCTTAAAAGAACCAAAATAATATATCTGAAGAACCTTTTTCCATTATAAAGGATGTTTTGTGTAATGGAAAGTTTCCATGGATGTTAAAGGTCCTTCATGGAACCATTGAGTCTATTGTTATAGTTAAGGTCATTAATGAACTTTATTTCTTCTTCTTTTTCGCACAGCTCCTTATACCATTATCACTTTTCCCTTCTTGTTTGCGGTGATGTTTGGAGATCTTGGTCATGGTGCAGTCATGACTCTTTTTGCTTTGTGGATGGTATTGACTGAGAAGGACCACACACGGAGGCGACCTGGAAATGAGGTCAGAGTTGTAACTAAATTTAATGGAAGTAATTGGAATTAGCCTTTGTCTATTGTGATTATACATTGCCAGTCCAAATGTGTCATGTTCTGTTTTTGAATACATTTTTGTTTCTCTTCAGATCTGGATGATTTTTTTTGATGGGCGGTACATCATACTGATGATGGGATTATTCTCCATATACACTGGACTCATTTATAATGACTGTTTCTCCAAATCCCTTAACATCTTTGGCTCAGCCTGGAGCGTCAAGGCCATGTTCACAGAACAGGAGTGGTCGTAAGACACAAAATACACAAATCTTATAAGAAACCATTTTGTTTGTTTGCAAAGCATGACTGTAATGTAATTCTGCTGACTTTTTAAGACCCAAGCACTGAAAGTCATAGCATCAAGTCAACAAGAAGTGTGACACTTACAACAGACTTGAAATATTTGTTTGCTTAAATGCATGTGTATAGTTTTCCTAGAGCCTCCAGGTGCAGTGGCACCATAGTGCTTGGGCCCGTCATTGCTGCTTGCAGCTAAATTTGCATTTTTATTTTAAGGTTCCAAAATAATCATACACATCATTGCATGCTATTGTTTTCCTCCTTTTACTCTGGAATAGAAATGAAACTCTACAAATGAATACTTTACTCACCTTGGATCCCAACGTTTCTGGTGTTTTCTCTGGACCATATCCATTGGGCATAGATCCAGTGAGTACACACAGTCTCACACTCTCTCACATTAGATTTATGAAGCAATCTTCTGTGGGTGGCAGCCATGTCCTGAAATAGTACATTACGGCTCAGAGTAATTCACTGATATTGTTTGCAGAGCTCTGATTTGTCATGTTCGATTGACCTGTAGATTTGGAACATGGCCGTGAATCGCCTGACCTTCCTCAACTCCTATAAAATGAAGATGTCTGTGATCATTGGAGTCATCCACATGAGCTTTGGGGTGGTGCTCAGTGTCTTCAACCACTTGTGAGTGAGCAATTTATTTTATAGATGTGTTGGTGTGTGTAATGGTAAAGGTTCTGTTACTAATTATTATATGAATAAGTAATTTAATGCAATTTAGGGTTTACAAAATGTGGTCTGGGGACTCCAAGGCAGTGTTTCAGTATCATTGAGATACTCTTATTGTTTGTTAATATTTTGAATTAATTTTTATTTTTCTATTTTCTATTTTCATTTTCATTTTAGTTAAAGACTTAGTAATTTAGTAACACTAAAGTGTGTTTGTAATTTTTATTAGTCTGTAAATTTTTTTTAAAAGAATTTTTATATCACTTTTAGTTGTTTTAGTACCAAGTTAAACTAAATGAAAATGAGAAATGTTGTCTTGGCAACTAGTTGAAATAAAATAAGTTTATGGTTTATTTTATTTTATTTTATTTCAGTTAACATTTATTTCAAGTAACAAAAATGTTTTTTATGGTTTTAGTTTTTTGTACTTGACTAAAATAACCCTCTCCCACAGGGCCGCAAGGGTGTGTTTATTAGTTGTGAGTACTTGAATTTACAAAGTGTGTGAGTACTTGAATTTAAAAAGTATGCGAGTACTTCACTTCAAAAAGTGTGTGAGTACTTCACTTAAAGTGTGAGTCCTTGAATTTAAAAACTGTATGAGTACTTGACTTTAAAAAGTGTGAGTACTTCACTTCAAAAAGTGTGCAAGTACTTGACTTCAAAAAGTGTGCACCAGTCCCCCTCGTACTCTACGCCCACGAGTGCGAGTACTTGAGTTTAAAGTGTGCGAGTACTTCACTTAGTGTGTGAGTACTTCACTTTAAAAAGTATGCAAGTACTTCACTTCAAAAAGTGTCCGAGTACTTCACTTAAAGTGTGTGAGTACTTGTCTTGAAAAAGTGTTTGAGTACTTGTCTTGAAAAAGTGTGCAACTACTTCACTTTAAAAAGTGTGCGAGTACTTCACTTCAAAAAGTGTGCGAGTACTTCACTTCAAAAAGTGTGTGAGTATTTCAAAAAGTGTACGAGTACTTCACTTAGTGTGTGAGTACTTGACTTCAAAAAGGGGGAGTGTACTTCACTTAAAGTGTGAGTTTTTGACTTAAAAAAGTGTGTGAGTACTTCACTTCAAAATTGTGTGAGTACTTCACATAAAATGTGCAAGTACTTGACATTAAAAAGTGTGTGAGTACTTGACTTTAAAAAGTGTGTGAGTACTTGACTTTAAAAAAAATGTTGGTACTTGACTTTAAAAAGCGTGCGAGTACTTGACTTTAAAAAGTGCGAGTACTTGACTTCAAAAAGTGTGCAAGTACTTGACTTAAAAAAGTGTGCAAGCACTTCACATCAAAATGTGTGCGAGTACTTGACTTCAAAAAGTGTGCGAGTACTTCACTTAAAGTGTGCGAGTACTTGACTTCAAAAAGTGTGCAAGCACTTCACATCAAAATGTGTGCGAGTACTTGACTTCAAAAAGTGTGCGAGTACTTGACTTCAAAAAGTGTGCAAGCACTTCACATCAAAATGTGTGCGAGTAATTCACTTCAAAAAGTGTGTGAGTACTTGACTTAAAGTGTGTAAGTACTTGACTTCAAAAAGTGTGCAAGTACTTGACTTAAATTGTGCAAGCACTTCACTTCAAAAAGAATGCGAGTACTTCACTTCAAAAAGGGTGTGAGTACTTCATGCAGATTTCATTTGCTAGTTTTGAAAGTGACTTCTGAGTGATCTGTGCTTTATACATTGCTACGCTATTGACAATAGACGATAAACCTTTTTTGCCTGCAAAATTTGAAATTTCACTAATGTGACCTTGTTGTTTTTTTTTTTTTTCAGATAATTTTTTTTAAATAATTTGCTTTGGCTTCAGAACAGCATGCAAATTAATTCATTTTGCCAATTATTTCATGCTGATTTCATGTTTATATTTTTCTCCCTCCAATATAAATTTATACATGAAATTATAAAGCTACTTTCATATCTTTTGAAAAAAAAAAATCCTTATCAAAATGTTCTCTGTGACATCTTATAAAAAATGATAATAAGCACAGATAACATCAGTTGTTACACAAATACTCTCTGCATTAAGCTTTCTTTGCTCTTATACTCTCTAAATTCTCTCCTTGCTCTTTTCCTCTCTGTGTGTTTACAGGCACTTCCGACAGAAGTTTAAGATCTATCTTCTCTTTCTTCCTGAGCTGCTCTTTCTACTTTGTCTCTTTGGGTACTTGGTCTTCATGATCTTTTACAAATGGCTGGCGTTCTCAGTGCAAGACTCACGGCTGGCTCCAAGCATTCTCATCCACTTTATCGACATGTTCCTAATGCAGGGGAATGCCACTACGCCCCTGTACCCTGGGCAGGTGTGTGTGTGTGTGTGTGTGTGCTTGAGCGTTTTTGTGACATATCAGGATACAAATTTCTATATGTAGACATGGGTATAACATAGGTAATTACAAGGAGAGGGTGACTTATGAGGACATTATCCCATGTCCCCATTTTTCAAAAGGCTTATAAATCATACAGAATGAGTTTTTTTGAGAAAGTAAAAATGTGCACAGTTTTCTGTGGTGGGTAGGTTTAGGTGTAGGGTTGGTGTAGGGCGATAGAAAATACGGTTTGTACAGTATAAAAACCATTACGCCTATGGAATGTCCCCACAATTCACAAAAACAAACGTCTGTGTGTCTGTGCACATGTGTGGGAGTACTAGTCAATCTGCTTGATATCTGCATTTGTGTTAATCCTCTTGTAACAGATGGGACTGCAGGTGTTTCTAGTCGTGGTGGCTCTGCTATCGGTGCCAGTGCTGCTACTCGGGAAACCTTTTTACCTCTACTGGCTGCATCATGGCGGGAAGAGACTGGGGGTCCACAGGGTTTGTCTGTGTTCTTGTGTATGTATGTGTTTGTATCTGATGTCAAGATATCACATGGTACATTCATAAATTATTAGGGCTATGGATCGTTCTTAAATGATTAATCACACTTAGCATTCAAATTTGTAACTGTCATCAGTATATTTACACAATTGATCTCCAAATTAAATGTAGAATCGACATAAAGTATATTTTAAATAATATAAGTAATTTAAATTTGTTTTATGGAATATTTTTACTAAGTACTATCATAGCTAGTATTGACAATGCCAATACCTTTGTAAATCTTTTTATTTTAACTTGCTTTACTTTTCTTTTTTTTTTTAAAAAGATACTGTTTTACACTAATGAAAATGGGAAATTGAGGGGAACTGTGCTTAATTGTCATAAAAATATAGAAAACCACAATGAAAAATACATCTTAATCCTAAAATAGGCCTTATTTTCTTTATTCAAATTATTATTATTTTTTTTATGATTTGAGGTGAAATGTGCCCCACATGTTATTGTGAGATTGACCCAAATGTAGTCTTCAGATGTATGTGGATATGTGTGTAACAGAATATGTATACTGATATATTGATGCATGAAGACCTGGTAAAGAGGCTACATCATATTACTTTGTGTGTAGGGCTACGAGAGAGTTCGGCGTGTGAGTGAAGAAGATCTGTCACCGTCTGTAGTCCATGATGAAGAGGAGGGACTAAGTGACTCAGGAAAGCCTCAGGAGGTTAAAGTTGACCTATCTCACATAAAATAACCATTATAACACAGCGGTTCTCATTGACTAATAATTGCCGGGATTATTTCGTATTTGTTTGCACAGTACAGCTTCTCACAAAAAATTCCACTTAATTCACAACATTTGTTGTTAACCTTGTTCTAATATTAATGAATTTGGAGTGTTCTAAATGAGTGACCACGTGCCTGAGGTTAGTCATTTGCACAAAACACTCCCAAACCATCTCCATATAAGGGCATTCCTCACAACCTTTTGTCACTTAGAAAACATGACGCAAAAACACACACACAGATCCTTGAGTTATAAAAAGTGTGCTGTCCTCAAAGCCAGTTTAAACAAAAACACCTTAAATACAGACTCCACTGTAGCTACATACACTTATTTGCGAAAATTTAGAAAATGGTCACGCACAGATTTTATGCGCAAATATGTGCATCCATTTGTGCACACACACTTAGTGAATCAGACCCAATGATTTTGTTACGCATTGTATAAATGTCGCTAACAGCTTATTTGTTCACTGGCAGTTTGATTTCGGAGACGTCTTCCTGCATCAAGCAATTCACACCATAGAGTACTGTTTGGGCTGCATTTCCAACACAGCCTCCTACTTGCGTCTCTGGGCCCTGAGTCTCGCCCACGCCCGTAAGTGTCTGGTTGTTCATACGGAAAACACATTGAAATACTTACAGTACGTGTTTCATTGCATCACAGGCATATGAATATCTTTTCTAGACTATGTGTGCATGTGTTGCGTTTGTGTTTATATTAGAGCTGTCAGAGGTACTGTGGGCGATGGTGATGCGTCTGGGTCTGAGGATGAGCTCCAGACTGGGTGTGCTTTTCCTTGTGCCTGTGTTCAGTGTCTTTGCTCTGCTCACTGTCTCCATTCTCCTGATCATGGAGGGTCTGTCTGCTTTCCTCCATGCTCTGCGTCTTCACTGGTGAGCACAAGGCCTCAGATATGGGCAGGGTTAATTATCAGAAATGGTTTGTGGGATAAAAGTCTTCAATCTGTAATTCTTTTTAATATTTTAATATTAAATATTTTGTTACATTTAAAGTTAAAATAAATATTTGAAAATATTATAATGCCAACAATATTTAAAAAACTCTCTGTGCCACAATTTTATTTCTTTTTTTAACTTTTTTTTGCAGGGTGGAATTTCAGAACAAATTCTACAGTGGAACAGGAGTCAAATTTGCCCCCTTTGACTTCTCTCTGTTACCTTCTGTTTTTGAGCAAGATGGGTTACTCTGACTGTAGCCCACGACTCTTTGAACAGGACACTGTAGCTTAATATGACCTACTGAACTTTGGGCACTGGACAGGTTGGATCAGTAGGCTAACTCTATTTGCACCAGTTCATATCAGATGTTTCTGGTGTGGGATAATCAGCTGTGGTTCCGTCATGTACTGTCATTCGAGGAGTGTCAACAAAGTCCTGTTATTATATTTATCTTAAGAGATATGACTTGTATTTGGTATTGCACCTTCATAAGCATTTGCTGTCATATCGATTTTCAAAGTGCCATAATTTTTCAATGTACAGTTTTGTATGCTACACTAAATTGTACTTTTGCTTGCTTTAGCTAGGTCTTACACATAGAAAAACTTTGCAGGTAAATTATGCTGTAGGTAATGCTATGTAATGCTGTGCAATGAACATGCCAAATAACAAATATAAATTCCAATGTGATATTAAAGCATAATTTACAGCATTTAGCGTGTAAAGCAGTTTTCCAGGGTAGCATTTTGATTTTAGGGTGGTTCAAAATTAATTATAAGACAATGCTTTATTCATATTTCAAATGAAACATTTTTAATATTTGTGTTTATGGTTTAGGAACTGACAAACCAACAGATGTACATGGGATTACAGTTTTGTTTGCCATATTTTTCATCAGCATTCCTGTAAATTTACATTTGTGTTTCAGTCACTTATAAAAGAACTTTTATTATATAAATAGTGCAGAGTTGTGCTTATAGTGATGCAGTTTAAGACCATTTAACACATTGATATCTATCATACATGACGTCCCTGTTGTGCAGGATTTATTTAAATGGAATCTTTTAAGTAGGTCATTCTGTAGACCCTCAGGACAAATCCATTGACAGCAATATTTAATTTCTATATATTAGGTTTTTTTCCTTCATGATGTGCTTTACCAAACAAAGTGCATCAAAGTTAACGTTTAGACACAAATATAGCATTTCATACCAACTAATCGCGAAATTATAACGTTTGTAATAAATGTCCACCCCCGCTTGATTAAATGGTAGCGCCTGAAGAGTGTCATCCACGCATGCGCAGTTCGCAACAGAAGGCAAGGCACACGAAATGGCGTCTGCTGCAGGTAAGGGTAATGTGAAACCTTTTGTACTCTTTTATAGAATGTTAGAGATTTTAGAAAATACCATTGTGGATATATCATTTTGTCTCGGGTTATAGTTATCGTAAATTATGTTACGTGTTCTATAAAACGCGTTGAGACCATAAAATATTCATTTTATCATGTTCGCCGGTGTGGTTCAAGCCGGTTCGGTCCGTCTGCGTTGGAAATGGGGGAGGGGGATGGAAAATTGCGGAATTTTACATTTTCCTTTGCTTTTGATACATCCAAATAATTTATTTAGCAAATACCACACAAATTTACTTTAAAATACGCAGCTTATTTCAGTTTTAGCACCAATTTACACGTGCCGGTCTGTTGCTTGGCAACGCTTGAACTAAGAAGCGGGCTAAATGTTATTAGCACACGAGCTAGTAACGTTATGTCTGTGGTTAGTGGTGTTCAGATGTGTCGTATTGAAATAATCCTCTGATACTCTTAATCCTGTAAATATTAATCACAACATTTTTTATAAAATGAGAATGAAGAGAATCATTAATTTCACTCTCCTTTTCTCGTGTTCATTTGTATGTGGTGGGGCTTGCTCGCTCATCGAAACCCAACCCCCTCTTCTCCTTTCTCTCAAATCGAGAATGTACATGTTTTTTAAATACACTGTTTTTCCTACATTATTAGTGTTTTGAATGAACCAACACGAGCAGTGTATATGACTACCTGTCTTTTAATCTGTGATCCATTTCCACAGCCTTGCTTTTGTTCCAAAGCTTTGCTCTTGCTTTGATAGATTTGATATTTTAAACGAATCTTAATGTTGTTTTCTCGCAGATTACAACAGTTATGGACAGGCTGGAGGCCAACAGGGGTATGTATTACATATAGGATTCCCACAGTTAAAGGAAAAAGTGTATTTTAGTGTCTACTATACATTTTTCTAGTTATACTGTGTGATTGCAGTCTCTACAAAGTTTGTTTTATCTTAAAGGGATAGTTCACCCAAAAATGAAAATTGTTACTATTTGCTCACCCTGAAGTTGTTCCAAACCTGTATGTATTTCTTTATTCTGCTGAACACAAAATATGAATATGAAATTCTTCAAAATATGAAGAATACGGGAAAGCAAACTGTTGATGGGCTCCATTGACTTCCATAGTAACTTTTTTTCCATCAGTGGGGCCCCATCAAATGTTTGGTTACCCATATTCTATAAAATATCATTGTGTTCAGCAGAAGAATGAAATTCATATAGATTTGAAATAACATGACTGTGAGTAAATTATGGAAATGTATAATCATGGAAATGTTTGTCAAATACACACATTCTTGCATAATGATAGTAGTTTGTCATTTATCAGTGATAAAATGAGGAAATAATTAATCTTCTGTTATCAGGTATGGCTCCTATGCGGCCCAGCCCTCACAACAGGGTTATGCACAGGGCACTCAGGTAAACCGTCACCTTAAATTCTTTTCTGCATTCTTTTTGTTTGGATAAGTGACTTAATGTATATGCTTTTTTTTGTGTGTGTATGTGTGTGTGTGTAGCAGTCCTATGGTCAACAGCAAGGCTATGGTTCATACAGCCAACCAGCTGACTCGACCTACTCTCAGACCAGTGGCTCCTCGAGCAGTTATGGCCAGCAGCCATATGGATCATCCTATGGACAGCAACCACCAGCCAGCAGTATGTTATTTTTGACTTTGGTCCATTTTTGTGTTTATTCAAACAGCACTGAATTTCTCCAAAATCTGCAAGCGATTTGCGTCTATTCAATGACTTGTTGTTTTTTACATTTTGTAGCTGGTTATAATGCTACTACAGCTGCACCGCAGGGCTACAGTCAGCCTGTGCAGGGTTATGGAGGCAGCAGCTACGATTCCTCCACTGCTGCCGCTGCTGCTGCCACAACCACCAGCAATAACCAGACCTCTTATGCTGGCCAGACCAGCTACGGTGCCCAGTCTGCATATCCTGGATATGGGCAACAGCCTGCATCTGCTGCACCACCCAGGTATTGGGCTTATTCTGTTTTTTATAGTTTGTTAAAAGTTTGTTAATGAATTTGTGATGGTCACTGATTGTAAATTGTATTTATTCATTTATTTATTTATTCTTCCCTTCAGCAGTTACAGTTCTGGCAGCCAGCAGGCCTCTGGATATGAGCAGAGCTCGTATTCCCAGCAGCCTCAGCAAAGTTCCTATTCTCAGCAGCAGCAGGGAGGATACCAGGGCCAACAAGGAGGCTACGGACAGCAGAGCTCCTACAGCCAGCAGGGGGGATATCAACAAACTCCTCCCCAACAGCAACAAGCTCCCCCTTCCAGCTACACTGCACCTTCTGGGTCATATGGACAGCCCCCTGCTAGTCAGTATGGACAGCAGGGCAGTACTGGAGGAGGCTATGGCCAGTCAGACTACAAACCACCCAATCAGTATGGTAAGTCTGCTGGTAGTGGCTTGGTAAAGACTGTTAATCAAGTGTAAAAACTTAATTGACAGTTTTACTTCACAGGCAATTACAGACAAGACCATCAGAACGGCATGGGCGGAGGTGGCTACTCGGGCCCTGAATCCGGAGGATATGGGGGCCCTGGAGAGGGCCGAGGCATGGGAGGGGGGGAGAGCCGCGGGCGTGGCCGGGGTGGGTTTGACCGGGGGATGATGCGAGGAGGTGGTGGCATGCGAGGGGGCCGTGGAGGCATGGGGTAAGTGTGCGTTTGTGCAGTCTCACCTCACCACTTCTTTTTCCCTCAGACAGGAGCTAAAAGAGGCCATACAGAGCTGAGAGCTGTGCTATATTTATAAATGGCAGAAATGTAACTCTTGTTTTTTGCAGCCAAAGCTTAGGTTATATGCTGTAATTTGTCTTATAACAATTCAGACTATTTTTGACATCACAATCTTGAGTATTAAAGTTTTTTTTTTTTTTTTTTTTTTTTTTTTAAATTTGTTAGTCACAGTTATTCTGACAAGATGCCAAACTGATTTAAGTGCTGCTGCTCTCAGCTCTGCCTCGTTATGGTTGGGTTGTAACGGTATGAGATTTTCACGGTATGATAACCATCTTAGAAAATATTAAGGTTTCACGGTATATGGTATATTAAACAATTATTATAACTATCACCAGTTGTAATGACCCTTAAATGAAAAACAGAGGGTTTTTTTGGTTGAACAAATACCATTTATGTTTATTCAAATTTCAATAATCAAAAACATGTCTAATCAATTAAAATTGATTATATTAACAACTTATTTTTATTACTAATACTTAATACTATAATTAATATAATTATTAATATTAATACTATAAGTAGGCTATAATAAATAGAGACCTATAAAATGTATGTTATGCAGAAATTCTGGTCTGTCTGTTTTAACTTTTCTGGATTCTGTTTTTAATACAAATAGATGATCCAAAGTGTTGGTAATCAAATGAATGTATAAAACTTTAACACTTTAATTAGTTTTAAATAATAATAATCATCATTATTATTATTGCTGCTGTTGTAATTTTGATAAGTACATTCTCTTATACAATAGTAATATTTATGTAATCATTTCAACTTTTTTGATGGGTTGTAGTGAAGACCTTTGAAGTTCAGAGTGTATTTGACTGGTTTTTCTCAAAATGACAATGCTCATTAAGTTTTCTCAGAGCAGTTCTGGAGATGTCCATGTGTTCATGTCCTCATATTGTGAGACGGCAGATCAAAACATCATGAGCCTCATGCATACTTCAGTGTGTAGTAGATGAAATGGCACCGCTCATTCATAGAGGCACACAGAACAAGCAAACCTATATATTTACAAAGAAGTCTTTTTGCACTTTATAATTCACAGACGTTAGACTTTATTACGATTTTAATTTTTTACAGCTCTACTTCGGATTTATTCATCCATCCATCAAAGTGAGCATTTAACGTGACATCCGCGTTATATCGCAAATGACATTTTCACGACCGGATTCCGAGATTCACTTTGCATTACAGAAATCATACGGCCTTAAGTTATAAATTGGACACACCTGCACAGAGGGATGGTGTTCTCGAATATAGGCGAACATGTTCAGTTAACATGCTCCCTCCTCTTCCCATAATGCAATTTTTTGACAGGGGATAGAGACAAAGGCTGTTATCTCTAATCTATAACATTTTCTCTGCTATACATGTGGGTGGAGCAAGTTGAGAGTCTAAGCTGTCAAGTAGAAAGAGGTTGCGTATGGTGTGATTCTCCGTCTGGTTTATTATTTTTCCTCCAATACCGAAGATAAGGAAATGTGTCATGATATGGTAATCATATGTCATACTGTGATATATTGTCATACCAGTATACCGTTACAACCCTACATTATGGCCTAAGGTAAGATGATGGAGAATGTGCTTTGGGAAAAAATATAATAATTTAAGTCTCATTTATACAGTTTATAATAAATACAGTTGTGGGATTTTAATTTACAAGAAGGACTTAATATGCTAGAAAAGGGAACAAGGAAACATTAAACATTGAGAGAGCACAATTCAAAAGATCTGTGCTCCAAGTGGTTGTAATAAGATGTATGATCATTTAGGATAAATTCAAAAGCTGCATTAGTCACTCTAAATGGTGTTCTGTAGATCTACCTGCAAATCACAGGTAGGTGCCAGGTGCACAATTAGTTACAAACTAATTACTCATTTAGTTTTTAGTTTTACACTCAACGGTAAGTGAAATTTAGGGTTATTTTTGGAAGACAAAGGTGTTAAAATGGGTGATTTTACTAGCATTCAAGATAAATATCAGTTTACTCTCTGCAGAGTTTGAAAATGATTTCAATAGGTCTGGTTTGCATAAAGTGTTTTTATAATTAAGAATATTGGTTCCCAAAGACTTCTTATAATGCTGCCAAAAGCAAGGAGCTAACGCAAAACAAATATGAAAGTGAATGCAGTGATGCTTGAAACAAAACTTACTACAGAATGTCTTTATCCCTTCGTTATTTTAAACATGTAGGCGTTTTTTTTTTTTGTTTGTTTGTTTTTTAATTAATGTTTGATCTATTTGTAGATTTATTTAACAGTGAGGTTGTACAATACTACTTATAAAGTAAGCTATATTTATGAAGGTACATTCAAATCCATGAAAATACACTGCATTCATTTTCCCTATTAAAGGGTATGTTTTCTTTATCTGTCACACATTTGGATTGCAATTGTCTTGTGCATTATGAAACTTTTTCTTTAACATGCTTTGTCGCATTTATACGCTACAGGTAACAAAGTGAGAGCCATGTAAACACATCAATACTTTTACAGTACCACTCAGTTCTGAGTCTGGGCCGGCAGCCTTTTGAAATGGGGACTTAAAGTTGGTGGTGTCAAGAGGTGTTCCAAAAGTGTTTTTCCTACAGGAATGAGAAAATCATGTTTTGCAACCAAAGAAAAATTGTAATAATTACCTGAACATACAAGTTTATTTTTTTGTTTTTACAAAACAATTTTTTTGTGTTGTGTAATTAAGAAACATTTATGTAAAGAGAAAAATGGTGTTAATGGTTTATCTGCTTTTTCTTTATTTGACTAAAATGCATGTACCAGCTTTATGTAAGCAGATTGTTTCAGATGCAGCCACAAACAGGCTACTCCTGCATTTTGAGTTTTTTGCTCCTTAGTGAGGATCAATTGCCATACAATATTTTCAAGAGTTCATTTGTATAGTTTTAAATATTCCATGATTGCATTCGTTTTCACCTAAAGTTGGTAGCAAGGCTGCATCTGAAACAATTACATCCCAATTTCAGTGTATAAATTTCTGGGTTTTTCCACTTGCAGTAGTAATAAAGATAAACCCTTACTTCTGCTTCATACAACCCCAATACTGTTCAGCCACTAATGTCATTCATTTGTAAATCGAGCAAGTCAGGCCAAGGGCAGAGACATTGTAATGCTACAGCACCCCAACTGAGTGTTACTCTCAGAAATACTGTGTTTTTATAAGGGGGGCTTAGGAGTTTTTTTTTTCAAGGGTTAAGAGTCAGTTAGAACTGTGCAAATACCCCCATTACCCCTTTTGTGGTACCGAAGTGGCTGTTTTAAGGGATATCGCCTTCATATCTTCGCTTATTTCCCCCAGCATCGCTGGAGACAGAGGTGGCTTCATTAAGCCTGGTGGTAAGTTTAATGAGAATCACAAGACCATACACTAAAATTCTCCACCTTTTTATGGGTGTTTTTCAGAAGGGAAATAATTAATGCCTTGCAAAACTATACTGCCGGCTAAAATTAAGAGTTCAGATTTTTCCATTGGTCATATAGGAATGGTTCAGTCCTATTTTTATTGGTTAAAAATCCTGAGTGTGGACTCCAATGAAAGGTTATTTTTGCTCTCATATTTAGGAGTTAATGGTAAATGGCCGACCCAGCCATGTAGAGTATCACCGTTTCAGTGTTTACTACTTTTTCAATTTTATATGATATCAGGTATGGAGTCCAATTTGGGTCCTTGGTTTTTCAAGGGTTTTGCAAATATATATTTTTCTATTTAAGGCACACTGGAATAAAAACTAGGTAGCTTTTGAATAGTTTCCTCTTAATACTTTTTGACAATAATCAAACCATTCTTGGGTCAACAGCACCATGGTATTTTGTCTTTTTATGTCTTTGAATGGTCAGAGCAAGTGTGCCGGGGCAGTCTTGACCAGGAAATGGTAGCTTAATGTTGTCAGGTGCTTGAGGAGCTCCGCTTGTAAACTAACTTGTTTCTCACTTTCTTTTTCTCCCGGTGTCCTGCTTAATGAAAATCCGGAACAGATGGTGACATGGGTAGGTTTGGATTTGGGAATATTTGTCCTTTTCTGTCCATTTTTATCTCATTCTTCTGCTTTTAACACCCTGTGTGTTCTCTGCAGGACGGCCAGAGGAGCAAGATGACTCTGAAAACAGCACAATCTATATCACTGGGCTGACTGAGAACGCTACTTTGGAAGAAATGGCTGACTTTTTCAAGCACAGTGGAATCATTAGGGTAGTTAATAGTTTTTGTTTTTTCTTCTTCGATACGATGAAATGACTTGGGAAAGATGGATGCCCCCCCCCCCCCTTTTTTTTTCATGTTACAATTGATCTATTACTAAAACCAAATAATGGTTTGGGTTACATCATGCATATTATTGGATTTCTTGAAGCTTAAGATTGAATATTGTTTCATTTTTCTTTCTAAGATAAACAAACGGACGGGCCTGCCTGCTGTCAACATATACACGGATAAAGACACTGGGAAACCTAAAGGTGATGCCACCTTATCCTACGAGGAGCCTCCATCCGCTAAAGCAGCTGTTGAGTGGTTTGATGGTATGTTTGTCTTTACTAAAATCAGTCCTGAATATCTTTCCATTCAGTCCTTTAGATAACTGAAATGATTGTTTTTCCTCATTAGGAAAAGATTTCCAGGGGAAGAAGCTAAAGGTGTCCATGGCCCGACGCAAGCCCATGATGGGAATGATGCGTGGAGGCATGCCAATGAGAGGAGACCGAGGTGGCATGATGGGACGAGGAGGTGCGTGGTTTCATTGCTATTTTAGAAGCAACAGAAAACTGCATTTCTAAGCATTTTAAGTTGAAATTGGCTTTTTTCCTGCAGGAATGATGGGTCGTGGTGGTATGGGCAGAGGTGGGGATCGAGGAGGGTTCATGCCACGTGGAGGTCCCAGAGGAATGGGCCGTGGAGGACCTACTGGAGGAAACATGCAGCAGAGGGCAGGAGACTGGCAGTGTCCAAATGCGTACGTATTTCAGTAGTTGTGCTGTGATACTCAACGATTCATGTATTCCATTCAGCTTCTGATTTTGAGTGTTTGATTTTCTAGGGGATGTGGAAACCAAAACTTTGCCTGGAGAATGGAGTGTAACCAGTGCAAGGCACCCAAACCTGAAGGCTTTGGCCCTCCTCCCTTCCCTCCTCCAGGTTACTGTCTTTTTATATTCACATCTCGTATAGCTTTCAGGACCACAATAAGTGGTGCTTCAGATGTTTGCATTGTTAATATTCACATGCTGTCTTTTGGGATTCAGGTGGTGACCGTGGTCGTGGTGGACCAGGTGGGATGCGTGGCGGCCGTGGTATGGACCGTGGAGGGCCAGGGGGACCCGGTGGCTTTCGTGGGGGCAGAGGTATGGACCGTGGAGGCTTCAGAGGAGGGCGTGGCATGGACAGAGGCGGTTTTGGAGGAAGAGGTCGTGGTGGCCCTCCTATGGATGACATGGGAAGAAGGGGGCGAGGAATGGGACCACCTGGCAAAATGGATATGAAGTGAGTATGAAGAAACTGATATGAAGTGAGTATGAAGGTCTTGTAGCCACAAAACGGAACAGTAATGTCGTGGGTTTTTTTCCTTTTGCAGGGGAGACCATCGCCAGGACCGGAGAGAGAGGCCGTATTGAGAAACTATACCTCGCTGGTCAACATCTTCAACCTTGTTCGTTTTCAAATGATTTTAAAGTTGCAATTCCATATTTATCAATGGTTCGTATGGAACTCGTTACTGCTTTGCCGTTAGTCCTCAGTGAACGTTTTATTTTATTTTTTTAACTTTTTGTGTTTTGTGCTTGCTTTTCTGGTCAAGAACTGTCATTGAAACCAGATGCACATGTAAATGCAGGGTGTTCAGTGTGCCATTTGGATGTCAGAAACGTATTTGTGGAACTTTGTGAGGTTAATTTTTTTTTTTATTCCCAATACCACACATTTGCTTTACTGTTTTCATGTGTGGAAATGTTGAATAAAAAACATGAAAAACCAAAACAAAATGGTTTTCTTTTGTTTTTTTAAATGCATGGCTGAAAAAAAACCTATGCCATGTACTTGTGTTCTGCATTTATTGTCATTACATTACCTGAACAGTGTGGCATCTTCTATGTAACTGAATAATGTAAATAACTGATGCTTTTCAGCCCCCTATGTAATTTCAAGCAGTGTTAAAGAGTTCACCTCAAAAAATAAAATTCTGGAAAATAAGTACTTGCTTTTGTTCTTGTACTGTTATTTTACCCCTGCGTTGAACAAAATAATTTTTGGAGCGTCTTCACTCTGCTAGTTCACTGTGAACGATTGTTGAGCTCTTGAGAGGCCATATAACGATGTTTGTGTGAACAGACTGAAGTTTAGGAGTTTACTCAAACCTGCTCCTCATGCGGGGTTGCCAGGTCTGCGCAGCAAAACTAGTCCAATGGCCAATCAAATATTATAGTTATACGAAAAAGAAACGTGTTAAGATCCTTAATTCTTTTTTTGTATTCCACAAAAGAAAAAAATTTGGAACATGAATGCGAGTAAATATTAAAGACACTTTGCTGTAAAGTATTCATTGTAGCGCCACCTTGCGGATAGTATAGCGAACTGCGTTTAAGAAATCTGTTCATGACTTTGCAACACCAAATGCCATAATGCAAGGATCAAGAATTTAATCGATATGCAGCCCTGCATTCATCACAAGCTTATCTCGGGATGCATGCTTTAGCTTTTAAAAGCCTGCGCATCCTCGCATCCGCTCTCCTCACTAATGTCTTTACGTCATATAGCAGATTCTGAGCAATCTGTGCGTCCGCGATGCATCTACGTCACCCACTGTGTTTCCCCAAGTAGCATCAGTTTTCCATCATCTCAGAAGCGCCGCCTCTCCTCGCCGTGACCGCAAATTTGACTCCTTGCTCATACCCCAAACGTGTTGCATACATGCGAAGGCAGGTGTCTGGCGCGCGATCCGCAGAGGTGAGACAGCAGCACTCGTATCCCAACGGTGAACGGTCAATATGACCGAACTCGTGGTGCGGACCCTTCCGTCTCCTTCAGGTGTGCAGGGTCCCGGCCCGGACACTTATAAAGGATGGCTCTTTAAATGGACCAACTACCTGAAGGGCTACCAGCGCCGGTGGTTCGTCCTGAGCAACGGCCTCCTGTCTTACTACAGGTACGTGCACTGCGTTTCATTTGATGCGCACGAGGAGCGCTCGAGACTCTCGGCGCGCGTGACTTTGCTGTGTCACCCCTTTTACCCGCGGTACATTATCTGTACGGTTGTATTTAGGGAAAGAGTTGCTCAGAAGTTTTAACCAAAAGGCCTCTTGCCTGTGTTGGCACCTGTGGGCACCATTGACATGTTATAGCACAAGTCATTTATTAGCTGTCCATGCTGCAACAATGCTTCTCCTGTTTATAATTAGTAATGAGGACATCTGAAGCAACTAGCCTAGATCAAGTTTCCACCCTTCTGCAAAGGCCTAACCGAGAAACATGTATTTATATATGTAGTGGGGTCTTAGAACACTAGTGACAATAACTCTGTTTTCTCATTTAATACAAAATTGTGCATTAAAAATTTTATCAGTATATCAATTTAAGTTAAAAAGATGAATTTCAGAATATCTTTTAAGCGGCATTAACTCCTTAAGTTTGTGTAAAACCTGATGATCATGTTCTCCAGCATGATCTGAGAATGTTTCAAAGAACAAATTGTGCATCAGTGAAAGCAAGAACATTTGTCCATCTGTATAAAGCAGTTTAAATGCTCAATATCATAAATTTGCCTTAATTTCATTACAGACCTTTGGGACATTATGTTTTCCTGAATTAAAAAAGCCTGATTTTAATGTGTTTTGCATATTGTATTTTGAATCCTATTAACATTATTATTTTCATATGATAATTGCTTTTGTACCCTTCAACATATACAGAGCTATGTTGTACTCAAGCGTGACTCTAATGCAGCTGTAAATGATGCCTTGCTACTGCAGTGTACTGGATTTTGTATGGATTTGATATTAATGATGCTCTGATTCAGCACTTATGAAGTTATTTTATTGCAACCAGCATATAGTATTTGACCAGTATGTCAGTCTGGGATTTTCAGTGGCTAACGGCAATGCTGATGTGAGCAGGGTACCAATAATGTAATAAAAATATAGGATAAAATATAGTGTAATAGCAATGAGATGAAAATTGCGGAAATACAATAAGTAAATAAAGTAAAATAAAATAAAATTTAGTATGTTTTTACATAATCATATATTCACTTATAATAATAAAATAATAAAAATGATGTTAATGACTCAATAATTACTATATTATTATTAAAATATTATATTATATTATTTATTATTATAAAATACATAAATTCACTCATAATAATAACATAATAAAATTAAATTATGTTTTGAAGCATAACTACTCACAATAATAAATTCACTCATGACAATAAAACAATAAATCTGCATTATTATTTTTATACAATAATTAAAAATAATAAATTCACCAATAATAATAAAAGTAAAATGTTTTACAGCATAATTACTCACAATAATAAATTCACTTATAATAATAAAATAATAAAAATATATTAAATTTAGTCTCAAAATAATAATAATAATAATAATAATTTTAAATAGTATAACTTTTTCAAGCCAACATTATTATTATTTTTACACAATAATTTCCCACTATAATAAATTCCTCAATAATAATAAAAGTAAATTATGTTTTACAGCAAAATTACTAACAATAATATACAGTGCCCTCCACAAATATTGGCACCCTTAGTAAATATGAGCAAAGGCGGCTGTGAAAATGAAACTGCATTGTTTATCCATTTGATCTTTCATTCAAAAAATTCACAAATTTCTAACCTTTCATTGAAGTAAAACAATTGAAAGCAGGGGGGAAACTCACATTATGAAATAAATGTTTTTCTCCAATACATGTTGGCCAGAATTACCAGCACCCCTAGAAATTCTTATGAGTAAAATATCTTTTTTTAGCACACCAGGGTGATCATGAACATGAAATTGTCCAGCCATGACTTCCTGTTCCACAGGAGTACAAATATGTGTAAACACAAAGGCCAAATTCCGTTAATCATTCATCACAATGAGAGAAACCAAGAATATAGTTCTGATGTGCCGCAAAAGATTGTTGAGCTTCACAAAATAGAAAATGGCTATAAGAAAAAAGCTAACACATTGAAAATCCCCATTAACACTATCAGGGCAATAATTAAGAAGTTCCAATCAACTAAAGATGTTACAGATCTGCCTGGAAGAGGACATGTGTCTATATCGTCCTAATGCGGGTTGAGGAGGAGAGTTTGAGTGGCCAAAGACTCTCCAAGGATCACAGCTGCAGAATTGCAGAAAATAGTTGAGTCTTGGGGTCAGAAAGCCGAAAAAAAAAAAAAGATCAAACAGCACCTAAATCACCACAAGTTGTTCGGGAGGGTTTCAAGAAAAATCCTCCTCGCTCATCCAAAAACAAACTCCAGCATATTCAGTTGTCAGACACGACTGGAACTTCAAAAGGGACCTGGTTCTATGGTCAGATGAAACTAAAAAAAGAGCTTTTTGGCAGCAAACCCACCAGATGGGTTTGGTGCACACATGGATAAAAAGTACCCCATGCCCACGGTTAAATATACTGCTGGATCTTTAATGTTGTGGGCCTATTTGTTTTGCTGGAGGTCCTGGACATCTTGTTCAGATACATGACATCATGGATTCTATCAAATACTAAGATAAAAATCAAAACCTGACCACTTCTGCTAGAAATCCTATAATGGGCTGTGGTTGGATCTTCCATCAGGACAGTGATCCAAAACAAACATCAAAATCAACACAAAAATGGGTCACTGAGCACAAAATGAAGCTTCTGCCATGGCCGTCCCAGTCCCCTGACCTGAACCCTAAAGAAAATGAGTGGAGTGAACTGAAGAGAAGAAGCACCAACATGGAGCTGGGAATCTGAAGGATCTGGTGAGATTCTGTATGAAGGAATGATCTCTGATCTCTTGTCAGGTCTTCTCCAAACTCATCAGGCATTATAGGAGAAGACTCAGAGCTGTTATCTTGGCAATAGGAGGTTGCAATAATTGGGTGCCAATAATTGTGGCCAATGTGAACTAGTGAAAAACATTTATTTCATAATGAGCTTTTCCCCCCATTTTCAATTGTTTTACTTCAATGAAAGGTTAGAATTTTGTGATTTTTTTTTAACGAAAGATCAAAAGGATAAACAATGCAGATTTATTTTCACAGCCACCTTTGCTCTTATTTACCAAGTTTGCCGATATTAGTGGAGAGCACTGTATTCACTCATAATAAAGAAATAATAAAAATAAATTAAATTTAGTCTCAGAATAATAATAATAATAACAATAATAATAATTTAAAATAGTTTAAATAGTATAACAATATGTTGGCTTTCTCAACTCTTATTTTTATACAATAATTACTGTATTACCAAAATAATACAAATATAAAAGTAAATAATTCTTTACAGCATAATTATTCACAATAATAAATTCACTATTTTACACAATAATTACTCTCAATTATAAATTAGTTCATAAGTATTTGCACATGAATTATGCATTTTGCATGAATTATTGACAAGGCTGCTGGTGGATGTTGGAACTGACACAACTATGTTAGTCTGGTTGCTATATCAGTCTATCACTAGTATATGGTGTTGATCTGTGACTCTGTTCCAATTACTTTCAGTTAGTTAGTTGCTCCTTTAATCTTTCTCATTGTGTGTTTGTGTATATGTGAATTTGTCTTTAGGACTCAGGCAGAAATGGCACACACCTGCCGAGGCACGATTACCTTGGCGACGGTGCACATAGAGATAGGCGACACCTATCACTTTGTGTTGACAAGTGGAGGGCGGAGCTATCACCTGAAGGCATATTCAGAGGGGGAGTGTCAGCGGTGGGTTTCTGCTCTGCAACAGGCCAAAGCAAACGCCACTCAAATGATGCCCCATTCAGGTGAGTCCTGTCACAGTGCCAATGAAAGCATTCCAGGATGCACCTCATAAGGCCAGTTCACACTGCACCGACAGACGCAGACCAATGCCGACAGTCACCAGATTACAGTATGTCACTTCTCAGAAATTCCAAGACCAATATTAAATCATGTTCAATTTACAGAAAAGAGAGCCGACAGACGGCAGCGGGTAACACACCGATCCAACAAACCTGACAAAGCATCTGTTGCCGTCTGTTGGTGCGTTGCCTGTTCACACCAAGGAGGACGATAAATAAAGATAAGGATATACAGGTGCTGGTCATATAATTAGAATATCATCAAAAAGTTGATTTATTTCACTAATTCCATTCAAAAAGTGAAACTTGTATATTATATTCATTCATTACACACAGACTGATATATTTCAAATGTTTATTTCTTTTAATTTTGATGATTATAACTGACAACTAAGGAAAATCCCAAATTCAGTATCTCAGAAAATTAGAATATTACTTAAGACCAATACAAAGAAAGGATTTTTAGAAATCTTGGCCAACTGAAAAGTATGAACATGAAAAGTATGAGCATGTACAGCACTCAATACTTAGTTGGGGCTCCTTTTGCCTGAATTACTGCAGCAATGTGGCGTGGCATGGAGTCGATCAGTCTGTGGCACTGCTCAGGTGTTATAAGAGCCCAGGTTGCTCTGATAGTGGCCTTCAGCTCTTCTGCATTGTTGGGTCTGGCATATCGCATCTTCCTCTTCACAATACCCCACAGATTTTCTATGGGGTTAAGGTCAGGCGAGTTTGCTGGCCAATTAAGAACAGGGATACCATGGTCCTTATACCAGGTACTGGTAGCTTTGGCACTGTGTGCAGGTGCCAAGTCCTGTTGGAAAATGAAATCTGCATCTCCATAAAGTTGGTCAGCAGCAGGAAGCATGAAGTGCTCTAAAACTTCCTGGTATATGGCTGCGTTGACCTTGGACCTCAGAAAACACAGTGGACCAACACCAGGAGATGACATGGCACCCCAAACCATCACTGACTGTGGAAACTTTACACTGGACCTCAAGCAACGTGGATTGTGTGCCTCTCCTCTCTTCCTCCAGACTCTGGGACCCTGATTTCCAAAGGAAATGCAAAATTTACTTTCATCAGAGAACATAACTTTGGACCACTCAGCAGCAGTCCAGTCCTTTTTGTCTTTAGCCCAGGCGAGGCGCTTCTGACGCTGTCTGTTGTTCAAGAGTGGCTTGACACAAGGAATGCGACAGCTGAAACCCATGTCTCGCATACGTCTGTGCGTAGTGGTTCTTGAAGCACTGACTCCAGCTGCAGTCCACTCTTTGTGAATCTCCCCCACATTTTTGAATGGGTTTTGTTTCACAATCCTCTCCAGGGTGCGGTTATCCCTATTGCTTGTACACTTTTTTCTACCACATCTTTTCCTTCCCTTCGCCTCTCTATTAATGTGCTTGGACACAGAGCTCTGTGAACAGCCAGCCTCTTTTGCAATGACCTTTTGTGTCTTGCCCTCCTTGTGCAAGGTGTCAGTGGTCGTCTTTTGGACAACTGTCAAGTCAGCAGTCTTCCCCATGATTGTGTAGCCTACAGAACTAGACTGAGAGACCATTTAAAGGCCTTTGCAGGTGTTTTGAGTTAATTAGCTGATTAGAGTGTGGCACCAGGTGTCTTCAATATTGAACCTTTTCACAATATTCTAATTTTCTGAGATACTGGGATTTTCCTTAGTTGTCAGTTATAATCATCAAAATTAAAAGAAATAAACATTTGAAATATATCAGTCTGTGTGTAATGAATGAATAAAATATACAAGTTTCACTTTTTGAATGGAATTAGTGAAATAAATCAACTTTTTGATGATATTCTAATTATATGACCAGCACCTGTAGCTCTAAAGTCATCTTGAAGGATTAGTTCTCACTTCAGAATTAAAATTTCCTGATAATGGACTCACCCCCATGTCATCCAAGATGTTCATGTCTTTCTTTCTTTAGTCAAAAAGAAATTAAGGTTCTTGAGGAAAACATTCCAGGATTTTTCTTCATATAGTGGACTTTACTGGGGTACAACAGGTTGAAGGCCCACGTTGAAGTTTTAATGCAGCTTCAAAGGGCTCTACATGATCCCAGCCGAGGAATAAAGGTCATGTCTAGTGAAACGATCAGTCATTTTCTAAAAAATATTTTAAAAAAATGTAACCACAAATGCTCTTGCACTGCTCTGCGATGCACCATGCATTATGTAATCACGTTGGAAAGGTCACGTGTGATGTAGGGGAAAGTACTGATCCAGTGTCTACACAGCGAACGTGCAAAGACTAATCCTTTCAAGCGTATGTTTAAAATATTCTAACTTACCCCCCAGAGTGAGTTTTTTTTTTAAGGCGACCGTTATTTTAGAACGTTTGCCCTTATTGTTTCCATGGCGACGCGTCATGCGTGTCACGTGCGCTGAACGCAGCCACAATAACACTGTATGACATATGGATCGCTATGTTTTTGTTTTTCCTTTTTTATGTAAAATATTCACAAACTTGCTTACCATGTCATCAACTATCTGATATTCCAATTCCAAATATGTGTAAGTGAGTGTATTTTGTCGTTTAAAAACCTTTATAAATGATCTTTGTCTTGATCTATAACGCGAGATGGGCGCCGCCATCTTAGTTTGCGTTGCAGTTCACAGAGTCCTATCAGTTCGATTTACAGCAAGTGAATTCATCAGTTTCTCCCGAAATATATGCAAGTAAGTGGCTGGTGAACTGGAAGAATAGTAGAGTAAACTTTATGTGTGTCTGATATGAATAAATGTCGGCAAATTATATTTGAATGGATTGTTATTACTGCTTCCACTGATGTCTGACATCAGTGTGTATTTTATAAACTCTAAATGTATTGTTTTACTGGTGCTTATGCGAATTTAACCCTTTGAGCGGTACGGTCCCACATATGGGATTTTTATTTCTGTGCCCCTGGGCGTACGGTTCCACACATGGGATTTAGAACGTTCAGCGACGTCACATAACTGCCAGATTCAAACTGTGCTTTCGCGCTTTAGCTGTGAGACGGACGCGCGCAGCTCTTGTCATATATTATAGCTATGCAGTGTTTTCAGCCACATAATGTTTTTTTTAAGGTTTCAGACATTTAAATACTCATAAGCACCAGTAAAACAATACATTCAGAGTTTATAAAATACACACTGATGTCAGACATCAGTGGAAGCAGCAACAACAATCCATTAAAATATAATTTGCCGACATTTATATTTATTTGTCAGAGAAGCTTACAGATAGAAGCGGCAGAGGTGCAGCAAAATAGGTAACGACTTTTGTTGCAATATGACTGTATGTGTCCCCTGAAACAAAGCATTTTTTCATTCCTATGGAAGTTGAAAACACTCGCTCTTCACCGATTGCTCCGCGCCAGTTTTTTAACCTGAGGGAGGGGTTGTAGCAGACCAATCACAGCGCTTGCGGTCCGCGTAGAATTGACGCATTGTTACATTTTTGAAGAGGTGCACGTCAGGCTATGCTTGCTACACACAGCCTACACTGTTGCTACGGCGTACACTCGATGCAGAAGTATAAATCAGCCTACGTTCTAAATAACGTTCTAAAATAACGGTCACCTTAAAAAAACTCACTCTGGGGGGTCAGTTAGAATATTTTAAACTCATGCTTGAAAGGGTTAAATGTCTGAAACCTTAAAAAAAAAAAAAAAAAAAAAATTATGTGGCTGAAAACACTGCATTGCTGTGATATATGACAAGAGCTGAGCGCGTCCGTCTCACAGCCAAAATGCGAAAGCACAGTTTGAATCTGGCAGTTAAGTGACATCTCTGAACGTTCTAAATCCCATATGTGGAACCGTACGCCCAGGGGCACAGAAATAAAAATCCCATATGTGGGACCGTACTGCTCAAAGGGTCAAAAAAAAAAAAAAAAGGTAAAACAAGGATGTGGGATGGTTTTGAAGTTGGAAGAGAAGATGAGTTTTTCGCCCTACCGCAGTACTTCCGCCTACGTCACACGTGAGCTTTCCAACATGATTACGTAATGCATGGCGCATAACAGAGCTAGTGCAAGACGAGCATTTGTGGTTAAAAAGTATATACATTTTTATTTTTTTTTTAGGAAATGACTGATCGTTTCTCTAGATAAGACCCTTATTACTCGGCTAAGATTGTGTAGAGCCCTTTGAAGCTGCACTGAAACTGCAGTTTGGACCTTCAACCCAGTGAACCCCACTGAAGTCCACTATATGGAGAAAAATCCTGGAATGTTTTCCTCAAAAACCTTAATTTCTTTTCGACTGAAGAAAGAAAGACATAAACATCTTGAATAACATGGGGGTGAGTAAATTATCAGGAAATTTTAATTCTGAAGTGAACTAACCCTCATTAGACATCATTAGAATCACTTTCAGAACTATTTTTTTCCAGCTAATGATAAAAACATTGACAGCCAATCAGAATCCATCCTGCTTTAAAGGGCTCAATCATTTTAAGCAGCAGACTACATTACTGCAGCGCATGCTTATAATATACAAAACGATATTGTCCGCTGGTGTGGACGCTAATGTAGTCACCTTTATAGTTATTGTTCTTGGTGTGAACTGGCCTTTAAATCTGATGTGCAGAGATGTAATCTATAGGGTGGGCCACTTTGAAGATGAAAATATAAGATAGTTTGGATTTGTTTCTTATTAATAGTTTAGATTCAGTTGTTCCTATAATTCTCAGTTTTTAAGTCTTTAATATTATATTAAAATGTGTCAAATAGTTATAAAGAAGAATGACAAGGAGTGTGCACATGTCCGATTGTTAATCTGTCTTGTTATTCAGGATTAATAATATGTTTATCTCAGTCATATACATTATTTTTAAACAGGTCTGCATTCTTATCTTCTCATAACCTTTAAGGCCCGTTCACACCAATGATGATATCTATGTATAAATAATAATATAGTTCTGAAATGAGTCCACACCACAGCTATAACCATAAAGGCACAGAGAAACAATATTGTTGGAATCACTTCAGAATTATTTTTTTCCATCTGATAAATGATAAAAACATTTACAGCCAATCAGAACCAATAGTGATTTAAAGAGCTTGAGCATTTACAGTGGCAGAAAGTCATCATCTGCTGGTGTTGTATATAGTAGAAGTAAACATGAATTTCCTTTTCCATTTTAAAAGCACTTTGGCAGTGCAAGTTATATATAAAAAATATATTTACAGCAGATTTGCCAACCAGTTTAATCTAATCTCACATGTAGAGGCTGAGAACTTGAATACACAGTAAAATTATCTCCTACATAAACCATTTGTTCCTTTATGTTGGTTTGATTTATCTGGCTTGACTGAGTTCATCATCAAAATTATACCTCGAATAATAAAAAACATTTTAACATTCAAGACAAAACTTTTTATTTGTTGCATTTCTTCTTTAATCAAATGCCACTAGGGGGTAGCATTGTTCATGAATTTTTGAAGCTTATTTTTCCTTTCATATTTAAAATATTAATAAATCCACAATTATATACAAAGTAATTATTATTTCCTCATAAATATTATGTTTTAAATGTGTTCTTTATGTGTGTGTTACATTTAATTGACAGGTTTCATTTGAAATTAAATAATACAGTGCATGTCTTGCTTTTTTATTATTTCTATCCTCAGAATTCTGTTTTTTTTTTTTTTAACAAAACTCATAGCCTGAGAAAACATAAAATTTATGTAAAATATCTTTGATATTTTAAATGCACAGATAATTTTGACTGTGTTTTTGACTCCACCTACATTATTGTATTTACATGAGCTTCTTTTATCTCAAATGTGATTAATTTGCATACTGCACACCTTCCCATTTGGACGATTTCATCTAATACTGAATGAAGTGATGAGCATATTAGCTCCGCCCACGGTGCAAGATGGAGAATGCGAGGGGAAAGAGGGAGGGTGAGAAGGAAAACAGGAGCGAGAGGGATGGGAGGGAAGCTTGGAAGGTGACCGAGAGGGAACGCTGCTTCACGCTTTCATTCAAAAAGATTTGAACATCATCTCCACTGCGTAAGCATTTGCTCTGTATTTATCAGTGATTCAATCCTGTCGAGAACAGGTAGGACAAATTATAAATTCATATGTTTGAATTCCATTTATGCAAAAACATCTTTTGTCTTAGTGAAAAATAAATTCTGAGTTCATAGATGTTTTAGCCAGTCTTTTATTTTTGTACTGTTTGAATTTAGTGGAATAGTCTGCTTTATATCCTAATTTCAGCCTTGATTTCAAAGTAGCTTTTTATGATCAGTTACAGGAGTGAGTCTATTTTTATGGATGCTCCGATGCACATTGTGGCTACTGTATCAGTCAGTTCCTATTTAATATAATATTCAACTTGTTGATGTTCGCATGTGTTTACTTGCTCTTTCATGGGCCAAATACATTTAGCGCTTACAGCTAAATCTCAGGATTTGGATTGGGAACCCATTTAGATAATGTCTGACTTCACAACAGCATGATACGCTGTACAGCCTTTACTACGTTG
The DNA here is from genome assembly GCA_037950665.1 of Hypophthalmichthys nobilis. Classification (NCBI taxonomy): domain Eukaryota; kingdom Metazoa; phylum Chordata; class Actinopteri; order Cypriniformes; family Xenocyprididae; genus Hypophthalmichthys; species Hypophthalmichthys nobilis. The sequence continues at coordinate 19,672,934 of CM075476.1, read as the reverse complement.
TAATGCAACTACATTTTTACATTCTCTGATAAATGTGCCAGTGTGTGGTGTTGTGGTTGTAAAGGCATTGTTAGGGTAGCATGTTCTTGGTCTCAAAACTCCTAAGGTTCTTTGAGTCTGGTTCGTCAGCACCTCATTACTGTACAGTAGTGTGAGAAACGTCCAACACGACTCTGTGCAAATCAGATTAGCTGTGATACAAAGTAATCAGGCTGATGGGCCAAACTGCATTGCCAGACAGCCAGTGAACTTTACTGTCGCTCAATTTTGAAGACCCTTCTAGCATTTTCCTCACTGCACCTCCATTTATGCTCATCGCCATACTTTGAATCTTCCCTGTTCTGCGATATGCTGTTAGTCTAGGTGTGGTTAGTCAAGGATGAGTCACTCGTCTCTCTCCAGCAGGTCAGGGTAAGGTGATCTTTGATTGATTCTCCAGAGCTGGTGCTTTTCCTTTTACGCCCACCGAGGCTGAGTGAGCCTTTCTCGCTTGCTCTATTTTAATCCCCCCAAATCCCACCTTCAGGATTCCCTCTCGCTGCAGATGAGGCTCTGATGGAAGATGTGAGGCAGTTGAGCACCTTTGGCAGGCAGGAGTCACAGGTACACAATATCTGTATGTGGCTCTTCAGACTGGAGGAGTTCTCACTCTCTCCTCTTTGATTCTGCTCTCTAGAGAGCCACACTAATCCACTTTTCCCGATTGTTTTCTTGGAAAGCATAAAATTGCAGTCTTTTGCTTGGATTGGGTTGAAGATGCTTTTGCTTCGATACAGTTTGGATGGAAAGATTGAAGCAGGTTGTTCAGTGATCATGTAATCTTCGCAGCTGCTTGGTTCGGCACTGTAAAAAAATCCAACTTTCAAAAAGTTCTTCTAACAAATGTAAAAAAAAAAAAAAAAAAGTAGCTTCAGCAAAGTTTTTTTTTTTAGTAGGATTCAGCTAACTATTTTGGATAAACAACAAGAATACTCTAAAAATCTTTGTAACAAAAGTTGCTTTGTTGACATCTATTTGTTCAAAATAGGAATCTAAACAGTATATGTATTCTTTACTTTATTGAGCTCATTGTTTCTGCTTTAAATTTAAATAGTTTAAACTAAAACATTGTTAGCTAACTGCATGATTTGTATATGTACAATTCTGAAATACTTAACTTGGACACAGTCACCTCTGATAACAGATCACTCTAAATTGTAATGTAGACTCATGCAATTTCTGTAAAGCTACTTTGAAATGATTTGTATTGTGAAAAGCGCTATACAAATAAATGTGAATTGAATTTAAAAGAATACAGTAAGATTTTTTTGAAATTGGAAATAAAACAAAGATTATTTGAGTATATTTTACAAGAAAATACTATTTCAGCCTTCCTACTTAAAAAAAAAAAAAAAAAATGTTTAATTCAATGTGTTAATTGCCATTTCTTTGTAACTATTTGTGAAATTTACAAGCAATTCCTGAGTGAAAAGTGTTTCAATGTAAATCCTACACCAATTGTTTTTGCATGTCAGTCTATGTTGCAAGGATATGCATTATTTTATTAGAATGAATGGACTTAATTTCTTTTATAGGTATTTTTTAAGATTATGGGCAATAAGATACAGATTGTTTTTATGCTTAAATTTCCAAAGACCAGTATCCAGTAATTATTAGTATTATTTTTGGCTTTTTGACACAATAAATAATCCATAAGACTACATAAAATTAATTAATCATAGATAATACTATATAATAATACAACAATAAAAAAACAAAAAGAAAACATTGGTATTCATTATTATTGTTATTATTATTATTATTATTATTAATGCAATAATATGAAAAGTTGATATGTAAATGATTGGAAATTAATTTTTGTGGGTTTTTTTCAGAACTGTTAAGCTTACAAATAATATATTATTATTAACATATTATTAATTATACAATATTTTAATGTTTTTAATGTTTTCTTATGCTCACCAAGGCTACATTTATTTGATTAAAATATGATAATATTGTGAAATATTATTACAATTTAAGGTAACTGTTTTCTATGTGAATATATTTTTAAATGTAATTTATTCCTGTGACGTAAAGCAGAATTTTCAGCATCAGTACTCCAGTCTTCAGTGTCACATGATCCTTCAGAAATCATTGTAATATACTGATTTGTTCAAACTTTTGAACAGTATACGCATATACACACATATAACACGGTCACCTGATGATCTGATCAGGATGCAGCAGGTCATTTAAAGGTCCCACTTCTACCCAATTTATCTCACTGACATACAGATTGACTGAGTTTCAGTGAACAGTGTGCCAGCATGTCGACTGCTGGTCTCTGTGTAGCTGCCTCAGGCTCCTACAAGCAAGTGCTTCCAAAAATGTCTTTCGCCACACAAGAGGCGATTTACAGCCTGTTCTCGTCTATTTGCCAGTGAGTGATGGCCATGTTGTGTAAGAGAGTAGGCAAAGCGAGACGCATTAGCCCGTTTGGGTTTTTTCATTCTCTTTATAACTTCTAAAAATAGCTGTCCTTCCAGTTGCGTGGGACCTAGTTTCCATGGTAACCATGTTCATTCACAGAAATCTGGTGTTTGAATGGGTTGTTGGTTATTATGACGCCTCTCTTTCACACTCACTCATTCCATCACCTACTGCCCACATTCAATTGTGATGTCCTTCAGCTCTCCAGTGACATCTAAATCTGGATCTTTCTCGCTCTGATTGCGCCTTTGTTGCTTTCTTTCCATCTGAACATATTATCTTTCTCTCTTTCTTGCTGTCTCCGACAGCCATCTTCTCTCATTACGGCCTCTGTCCATCTCTTTGGTCATTTTTCAGCATCCGTTTAAAGCTTAGCTGAAAAATATGCTTGTAATTGAAAAGACCTCCACAAAAGGACAGTTTTAGTTCTCAGCTGTTACATTAGACCCCTCCAGCCTCTCCAGCCTGTGCTATTTATAAACTTATTTTAGTTGAGCCTGTAGGACTGCAGTGAATTTGATCATCTCTATTGGCTGCAGAACATCAAAACACAAAATAACTTCACTTATTTAAAGTAAGTGTGCCATATTTTCGATTCCCACAGGAAGAAATGTTGAATCGTCCGTTAACTGGAACCCAGTGTCTGAAGCAAGTGTGAATTCATGCCAGTCTTACTAACCGACGGCAATCTGATGACGCCACATGGAGTGCCCGAGCATACAAAAGGGTGCCTGCATTACACGTCATCAGCTTTGTTGTCTTCGGGAAGCCTCTTCGTTTGTATGTGTGTGTGAAGATAAGAGATCTGTTCTTGCTCTATTTACTCTCTAGGGAGAGAATAGAGCGTTTGAATGGAGAGCATTAGGCTCCCGAGGGAGTTGGATTCACTCATAGTGATGCATTTGCTGTGGGTATAGCTCCAACTTTGCTTGACACTCTCTTGAGGGATGAGAGTTTGGGGCCCACAGCTGTCAAGACAGGATCAATAGTTGGGATTGTAGGCAGAGCGTGGGGAGGAGTCTGACAAGAGTGTTCTCCTTTTTGGGGTTTCTCCTGATAGCTCCATTGCTCTCAAGTCCCATTTTTGGATTTGGAAGCTTGCTTTGCAAATTCTTCCGATCCAAAATAGAGATTTATTAAACCCATTATTCTCATGTCGGCTCTGGAATCCCACTGTGCAGGCACTTCTGACCTGACTGAGAGCATTTTATATGGTGTGTATAGTTCTGAGATATTAGATGAGCAGAGAGAGTTGAGGCGGATGTTTTCGTAAAAATCCGCCTCCTCTGCTGCCCTGCATATAAGTCTGTTAGTCTTTCATTTGTCCGAGATCTCCAAATTGAGGTGTCGAGATAATGGAGGAATCGGCTCGCGTAGTGTCTCCCACTCAAAAGAACTATTAGCGTGTGGAGGGGCTGTGTGATCATCAATATGCGAGGATGCCCTAAGTTGAAGAGTTGATTGTAAGCTTTCTCTCCCTTGGCGCTGCTCTCGCCTTGCCAATGGGAGTACGTTGGATTCTCGAAGGAGCTGAATTCAGTCACTGTTAAACGCAAAGAGGATGTTCTGCTCTTTCTTGGCTCTTTCGTGAGACAGAGTCAAGTGTCTGCACCTCGCAGTCCAAGCCCTGTGTCTGCTAAAGCTGCTCAGTGGCTTCAATCATGGGATCGCAGGTGGGTAGAGTAGAGGCGGGTATTAAAATGAATCCATTTTCCACTGCTTTAACACTTTGTTGCTAATGGCAAGGCATATGCGGTGGTGGGAGTTGAAGTAGGGCTGAGCTCCCTGGCAGGGGCTGAGCGCGAGTAGAGCTTGACAGCTGAGATTGAGTATAGGATATTCCACTCTCTCACTTGTCATCCTCCCCAATTTGTTATATTGGGTATTTAAGCAGGATTATGCTCCTTGTGAATGTGTTGATCCCCATCCCCAGGCTACTCGAATGTTGGAATGGGGCTTTGAACAGGTCGGACTGGTGTGTCATGGTTAGCGACCCATTCCCTGTTGCTCTCCAGCTCCCTTCAGTACGCTTCTCCCTTAGGTTTGTGTTCAGGTCTGATAGGATTATAAGTAGAGTTGCTTTGAATGACTCCGTACTTATTCTATTGCCTGGTTCGGCTGCTAGATGTAGTGCTATGGACTTAGCTGAGGCTATGGTGTCACAGGATGCGCAAGTACATATGAGATTAAGCGGATATCTCCAAATATTTCTGAGGTAATCGAAAGCATGTCATATGCCTAGGTTGGTGAACTCCGGTCCTGGAGAGCCACAGTCCTGCAAAGTTCAGCTTCAACCCTGATAAAAATTCACCTGCCTGTAGCTTTCTAGTAACCCTTCAGACCTTGATTAGCTTGTTCAGATGTATTTGATTAGGGTTGAAACAAAACTCTGCAGGACTGTGGCTCTTCAGGACTGACGTTCGCCACCCCTGTCATATGTTGTCAATGGACATTTGTCTGCAAATTGTAAATTGATGTAAATGAAAATTAGGCAGGCAGGAACTAAGCTTTACTTCACTTATAACATCTTCTCATTCATTTGCCGTCTATCTCTCCATTTATCTCTTTTCTGCAGATGACTCTGGTGACGAGGGTCCACTAGCCCAGCCGGATCGTGCTCTGATCCAGGGGGCGCTCAAGACTCTGGCCAGCAAGCTTGAAGACCTCAGCACCTGCAATGAGCTCATAGGGAAGCACGGTGCCGCCCTCCAGCGCTCCCTCAGTGAACTGGAGGACTTGCGCACCCCTACCGACGGCGCAGATAAGCTGAAGACTGTTAACGAGCGAGCCACTCTCTTCCGCATCACTTCCAATGCTATGATCAATGTGAGTCTTATAGTTGACACTGCATATTAAACTGGAATGAGACATTTTTAGCACAAGAAATAGACAATTTATCTATAAAAATGGCTGAATCTGTACCTAGAAAATGAATGATAAATCTAAATGATTGGTTTTTGGATCAGGCCTGCCAGGACTTCGCGGATCTAGCGGAGGCACACAGCCGGCGGTGGCAGCGTGCGCTGCAGTATGAGAGGGAACAGCGCCACCACCTGGAGGACACTATCGAGCAGCTAGCCAAACAGCACAACAATCTAGAGAGAGCCTGGAGAGAAGCGCCCAGCACACACAATAGTGAGACTTTTTGACTTTTATCCAAAAAGAAAACAGTTATTTTAAATTGTAATAATATTTCACAATATTACTGTTTTTACTGTATTTTTGATCAAATAAATGCAGTCGGTGAACATAAAAGACTTCTTTCCAAAACATTAAAAATCTTACTGTAATAATGCTGACCTAGCATTAAATGAGATTTTCAATGTGTTGCTCTTCAGAAGGGGTGGAACGAACACCAGAGGGGGAATCCAGTGAAGAGAATGAAGACATAGAGTTCTTTGATGCCATGGAAGATTCTCCAGCCTTCATCACAGTGCCTGCTGAAGATCACTCACAGCACAGGTTCATATATAGATCACATAATAGTAATCACATAATAGGCTTTTACTCACTGAACCTGATGGTACACCCACATTCCAATCACTGACCAACTTATGCATATAAAATTGCAAGAAATTGCTGTTCGCAATTTCTGGGAGTTTTATTTGCTCACTTAGGCTAATCTTCAAAATATACATTTGTTTTTAGCTTTTTCAGTTAATTATCATTTGTGCACTGAAACTGCTGCACTATTATTTTAATATTTTTAGGTGTCATCGATTTCAGATACCTCCCCCAAGTGGTGTGTAAATAATTGTGAAACATCATTTATGTGTTTATCTACTCTGTGTCTGAATAATGAATGATCTTCCTCTAGTATAGTACATGTTTACAGTAAGAGGCAGATGATGTTTCATCCTTCTTTTGTGTTTCTCTGTGTGTGTCTCTCAGACACTTGAGTAGTAACAAGAGCCTGACCAGTGGAAGTCTATCCAGTAATTGGAGCCAGGATGACAATGTGAGTTTGGGCTTTTGTTTAACCATAACATATCCAAACTGAACCACACATGCCAAATGATGTTAAACATCTTAATTGAAGGGTTAGTTCACACAAAAATTAAATTCTGTGATCGTTTACTCAGCCTCATATCATTCCTAACCCATAAGACTTCATCTTCAAATTGAAACACAAATGAATATATTTTTAATGAAATCTGAGAGATTTCTGTCCCTCCATTGAAAGTCTATTCACCCAAACCTCTGACACTTCAAAACATTCATAAAGAGATCATAAAAAATTAAAAAAATCCATATGAATCGAGCGGTTTAATCCAAATCTTCTGAACAGACACGATCGCTTTATATGATGAACAGACTTGATCAGTGAACATAAACAGAAGCTTAACCATACTTGCTTGATACGTGAGAACAAACCTCATTGCTTCTTCTGGAAGCTCAAATGTGCTACGTAACACATGAGAATGAATCTCATTGGTTCTCGCAGAAGCTCAAACGTCCTGCGTAACACATGAGAATGAACTTCATTGGGTCTCACAGAAGCTCATACGTGCTGCGTAACACCCGGGGATGAACCTCATTGGGTCTCACAGAAGCTCAAACGTGCTGCTTAACACACGGGGATGAACCTCATTGGATCTTGCGGAAGCTCAAACGTGCTGCGTAACACACGGGGATGAACCTCATCAGTTCTTGTGGAAGCATAAACATGCTACATAACAAGAGAATGAACCTCACTGGTTCATACGGAAGCACAAACGTGTTATGTAACACGAGAATGAACCTTATTGGTTCATGCGGAAGCGCAAACGTGTTGTGTAACACATGAGAATGAACCTCATTGGTTCTCACAGAAGCTCAAACGTGCTGCGTAACACACGGGGATGAACCTCATTGGATCTTGCGGAAGCTCAAACGTGCTGCGTAACACTCCAGATTGAACCTTGTTGTTTTTTGTGGAAGCTCAAACGTGCTGCATAACACAAGAATGAACCTCATCGGTTCTTCCGGAAGCATAAACGTGCTGCATAACAAGAGAATGAACCTCATTGGTTCATACGGAAGCACAAACGTGTTATGTAACACGAGAATGAACCTTATTGGTTCATGCGGAAGCGCAAACGTGTTGTGTAACACATGAGAATGAACCTCATTGGTTCTTGCAGAAGCTCAAATGTGCTGCGTAACTTGAGAATGAACCTCATTGGTTCTCACAGAAGCTCAAATGTGCTGTGTAACACAAGAATGAACCTCATTGGTTCTCACAGAAGCTCAAATGTGCTGTGTAACACAAGAATGAACCTCACTGGTTCCTGTGGAAGCTCAAACGTGCTGTGTAACACACGAGAATGAACCTCATTGGTTCTTGCGGAAGCTCAAATGTGCTGTTTAACACGAGAATGAACCTCACCGGTTCTCACAGAAGCTCAAATGTGCTGCGTAACACGAGAATGAACCTCACCGGTTCTCGCAGAAGCTCAAATGTGCTGCATAACACACGAGAATGAACCTCACCGGTTCTCACAGAAGCTCAAATGTGCTGGGTAACACACTTGAATGACCCTCATTGGTTTTTGTGGAAGCTCAAACGTGCTGCGTAACATGAGAATGAACCACATTGGTTCCTGTGGAAGCTCAAACGTGCTGCGTAACACACGAGAATGACCCTCATTGGTTTTTGTGGAAGCTCAAACGTGTTGTGTAACAAGACAATGAACCTATACACCTTTAGCATGTAAGAAATTAATACTTTTATTCAGCAAGAATAAATTAAATGTATCAAAAGTGACAGTAAAGACATTTATAATATTACAAAAGATTTCTATTTAAAAAAAATTCTTTTGAACTTAATCCTGAACAAAATGTATAATGGTTTTCACAAAAACATGAAGCAGTACAATTGTTTTCAACATTGATAATAAAAAGAAATGTTTTTTGAGCATCAAATCAGCATATTAGAATGATTTCTAAAGGGTCATGTGACACTGGATTTATTTCACTAGAGTGTTTTCTCTGTGTTCACAGGACAGTTCTGGTAATTATTTGCGCAGGGGCAGACGCTGTCGCATCCCAGATAAGCCCAACTACTCCCTTAACCTGTGGAGCATCATGAAGAATTGCATTGGCAAGGAGCTCTCCAAGATCCCCATGCCTGTAAGAGTCTCAGATCTGGTGTGTTGTGTAGCTGTTGATGTCTGAATCTTGACATGGATTTGCATGTGTCTGAATCCTCACTTCCAGGTGAACTTTAACGAGCCACTGTCAATGCTGCAGCGTTTGACGGAGGATCTTGAATACAGCGAGCTCCTGGACCGGGCGGCACGCTGCGAATCCTCTCTCGAGCAGATGTGTCTGGTTGCCGCCTTCTCCGTCTCATCCTATTCAACCACTGTCCACCGCACAGGGAAACCCTTCAACCCTCTGCTGGGAGAAACCTATGAGCTGGACCGCGTGGAGGAGTACGGATATCGCTCCATTTGTGAACAGGTCCGAGACCACACTCATAAGTACACAAATATTCAAAAGATTATATACCTCATTGGTTACATAGTAATAATAATAATAATAATAATTTGGATAAATTAGAAATTATTATAATAATTAAATTAATAACATACTAATACTACAAAAGATTTCTATTTCAAATAAATGCGGTTCTTTTGAACTTTCTGTTCATCAAAGAATCCCAATAAAAATAAATCACGGCTTCCACAAAAATATTAAGCAGTACAACGTTTTTTTTTTTAAACATTGATAATAATAAGAAATGTTTCTTGAGCAGCAGATCAGCATATTAGAATGATTTCTAAAGGATCATGTGACACTGAAGACTGGAGTAATGATGCTGAAAATTCAAGGTTTACCATCACAGGAATAAGTTACATTTTAAAATATATTAAAATAGAAAATAGTTATTTTAAATAGTAATAACATTTCACAATATTACTGTTTTTATCATATTTTTGATCAAATAAGAGGCTTCTTTTAAAAACATTTAAAAATCTTATTGACACCAAACTTTTGAACAGTTATGTGTATATATATAATTATTAATATAAAATATTTCACTTACTGTACCTATTTATGGTTAATGCATTAAAGTTATAGTTAATGCATGAAATGTTGTCAGTGATTGCACACACTTTGTGTGACGCATTGATTAGCTCTTCCTTATTCTCTCTCTCTCACAGATTAGTCATCACCCTCCGGCAGCTGCCCACCATGTGGTATCGCAGCGAGGCTGGACCCTGTGGCAGGAGATCACCATCGACAGCAAATTTCGTGGCAAATACATCTCTATCATGCCGCTAGGTGATCTGTCATTATGAGGCACCTTTAATGGACATTCACATCACATACACACACACATATACACACACACAGACACACACATATTTATACATACACCCTATTGAATTTCATGGTTTTCCGTGTCAGGACATAATAAAAAAATCGTCTGGTCCTTGGCAGGTCTTAAAATTTGGAAAATAAAACCTCAGATGAACAACAACACATGACATATCACACCGTGACATTATTTATTTAACAAAAATAAAGCCAAGATTGAAAAGCCATATGTGAAAAACTAAGGACACCCTATGATTCAGTTGCTTATAGATCCACTCTAGAATATTTTGGTATACAGAGGAGGTCATGGTTGACTCAATGACTGTGAGATGCCCAGGACCTGTGGCTACAAAACAAACCCAAAATCATCACCCCTCCACCAGCATGCTTGGCTTTTAGTATGAGGTGTTTGTTCTGATATGCTGTGTTTAGTTTTCGTTGTGCAGTATGGCCAAACATCTCCACTTTGGTCTTGTCAGTCAAAAGGACTTTGTTCCAGAAGTCTTGTGGTTTGTTCAGATGCAACTTTGCAAACCTAAGCCATGATGCCATGTTTTTTTAGAGAGAAGAAGCTTTCTCCTGGCGACCCTTCTAAACATGCCATACTTGACCCGTCTTTTATACTATATATGTCTAATTGTACTGTCATGAACTTCAACATTTAAGATGTTAACTGAGGCCTGTAGAGTCTGAGATAGAGTTCTTGGGTTGTCTGCAGTTTCTCTGAGCATTACACAGTCTAACCTTGGTGTGAATTTGCTGGGGTGTCTTCTCATGGGAATCACACTAAAGATCAATTAATCAAAGACTTGATAAAGAATCAAAGATTTGATTAGAAGTGTCTGGCTGCTACATAACCTCTTCAGTCCTATGGAAACAATAAGGGTGTCCTTAGTTTGTCACCCATGGCTTTTCCATTTTGGCCTAGTTTTTGTTAAATAATTAATGACACGGTGTGATATGTCATGTGTTGTAGTTTATTGTTCATTGTTCATTGTCCATTTTTAAGACCTGCCAAGGACCAGATGATTTTTTATTATGTCCTGATACGGAAAACCATGGAATTCAACAGTGTGTCCTATATATATATATATATATATATATATATACACACTACCAGTCAAAAGTTTGGACACGGTAAGTTTTTAATGTTTTTAAAAGAAGTTTCGTCTGCTCACCAAGGCTGCATTTATTTAATTAAAAATACAGTAAAAACAGTAATATTGTGAAATATTATTATAATTTAAAATAACTGTTTTCTGTTTGAATATATTTTATAAATTAATTTATTCCTGTGATGGCAAAGCTGAATTTTCAGCATCATTACTCCAGTCTTCAGTGTCACATGATCCTTCAGAAATCATTCTAATATGATGATTTGCTGCTCAAGAAACATTTATGATTATTATCAATGTTGAAAACAGATGTGTACTTTTTTTTTTTCAGGATTCCTTGATGAATAGAAAGTTCAAAAGAACAGCATTTATCTGAAATACAAAGCTTTTGTAACATTATACACTACCGTTCAAAAGTTTGGGGTCAGTAAGAATTTTTATTTTTTTGAAAAGAAATTAAAGTAATTAATACTTTTATTCAGCAAGGATGCATTAAATCAATCAAAAGTAACAGTAAAGACATTTATAATGTTACAAAAGATTATATTTCAAATAAATGCTGTTCTTTTGAACTTTCTATTCATCAAAGAATCCTGAAAAAAAATATTGTACACAAATATTTTGTACAATTGTACACAATAAATGTTTCTTGAGCAGCAGATCAGCATATTAGAATGATTTCTGAAGGATCATGTGACACTGAAGACTGGAGTAATGATGCTGAAAATTCAGCTTTGATCACAGGAATAAATTACTTTATAAAATATATTCAAACAGAAAACAGTTATTTTAAATTGTAATAATATTTCACAATATATTGTATTTTTAATTAAATAAATGCAGCCTTGGTGAGCAGAAGAAACTTCTTTTAAAAACATTAAAAATCTTACCGTGTCCAAACTTTTGACTGGTAGTGTATATATATATATTCTAATTCACATTACATTTTTTAACAACAGTAGTTACCTAGATTCACTTTGTGCACAAGCAAATGTATATATAGATGTGCTGCTTCCAGGTAAATGTTACTTCAAAGAAAGATTTCATTTGTAGAATGGTTTCTACTTTCACAGAGCCTCTTATACTAATGTTTATTGCAGCTCTCCCTGCAGCTGTGAGCTATTTAGAGTGAATCAACCTTGTTCGTTTTCATTTCCAGGTACATTTCTTTCTCATGCTATTATTTGCTCATAATGCCTCTCTTTGCTCTCTGCAGGCAACATTCACCTTAAGTTCCACGCCAGTGGGAATCACTATGTGTGGAGCAAGGTGACCTCCACTGTGCACAACATAATCGTGGGCAAACTATGGATTGACCAAGTACGTGCTCGGCTTCATCGGCTCTTTTCTCTGATCTTTCCTTGTTTGTAATGTGTTCATATTACTCTTCTGCTATGTATTACGCTTGTTTTAATGTTCCAAATCCATGACTAAATCACCATAAAGTATCATTAAAGTAATCCATAAGCTCATGTTGTATATATTTTAGTATTATTTATATGCAATTGTAGTATTTAATTATTTTAAATGATCATTTTTATTTTATATTTTCAGTTTTTATTTTAGTTTGTTTCAGTAATTTTATTGTGCTTTTGTCATTTTTGTTTTTTATATATATATTTATTGAGCTTTATTTTATTTCACTTTTAATTTTCGTAATTTTAGTTTTTTAAGTTTAGGTTTTTCATCTGATGTTTTTACTTCATTTTATTTCAGCTTTATTTCAATTAACAGAAACACATTTTAATAGTTTTTTATTTAACAATAACAACACTGCTGTATTTTAAGTCTTCTGAAGCTGTACAATGAATTTGTTTCAGAACCAGATTAAAATTCAGATTAATTCAAATTATTGTTATTTACTAAAATTCTTAATTGTTGCTCTCAGATCAAACATGCCATCATTTTATGTGTTATATCAGGTTTGATGGAAGAAAAAAAGTCATGGGTTTGCAGCAGCATGAGGGTGATTGATTAAATGATGAATTTTTGTTTTTGAGTAAAATTTATGGTTTGAGTCCTCCCACGTGTTGTGGCATTACTCATCCTCGACACTCTATCTGTTAGAGAAACGTCACCATCGACACTGTTCTTCTCCATCTGTCTTCCGCCCCATCATTCCCACTCTAGAGGAAACAGGAAGCAATTATTACAGTTCTAGATTGTGTCAGTGCAGTTTACCAAGGCATGAATTCAAAATAGACCATATAATAGATATATATTCCTTATCAAATGTGTTCATTTCATGTCACTTAATTCTAATCCAAATAACTGCTCTCATCACTGCAGCTCTGTCATTATTATTAATGTATCACTCTTTGTCCCGATGCAGTCTGGGGACATTATAATAGTGAACCACAGGAGCAAGGACACATGCCACCTCAAATTCTCCCCTTACAGCTATTTTTCCAGGGATGTTCCCCGCAAGGTCAGTCCATGCATCAATCACCTCTATTCAGTCAGAGTTTTCCAGCATTAGAAATGCAAGGCTGTGTGCTACTGCCCTCTGCAGGGTATTAAGTGTAACCACTTGTGTTTGTGTGCTGTTTCCTGTCCAAAGGTAACAGGCGTTGTGACAGACGGTGAAGGCAGCGCCCACTACATTCTCTCTGGAACGTGGGATGATAAAATGGAAAGTGCAAAGATCATAGAGAGCAGCCATGGCTGTGGGGGATCTGAGGGCAAGCAGAAAACTGTCTATCAGACTCTACCACCAAAACTACTGTGGAAGAAATACCCTCTCCCGTAAGAATCAAACTATATGTCTGTCTGTCTAACTTTTATTATTTATAATATGTATAAATTATATTTTTCTTTTAATTTTTTTTAGTAAATGTATCTCTCTATATTCTCTTTTTTTCTGCCATAATTCCAGCGAGAATGCAGAGAACATGCATTTTTTCTCTTCTCTGGCCCTGACTCTAAATGAGCCTGAGGATGGTGTGGCCCCTACTGACAGCCGTCTACGACCTGACCAGCGGCTGATGGAGGCGGGTTTGTGGGATGAAGCTAATGCTGAGAAACAGCGTCTGGAGGAGTGTCAGAGACTGGAGAGGAGGAAGAGAGAAGCGCAGGCCACCCTCGCACTAGAAGAAGGCAAGACAGAACCTCAAACACTCATATTGTTTCAAATAGTTAGTAGGTAGTCTCATGTAGCCAGACCTTTAGACTGATGGCAGAAGGTCTGGACTCCATCACAGCTTTCATTGGCCAAGGACCGCGCAAGAGGACGTTTGACTGACATGTAACGCAACCAATCACAGTTCGTTTTGTTCCGTGCGTGATGTTTAGGGGCGTAAAAATGTGAAGTCGATGTCCCAACAATAACAGACCAGCATGCGTCTAATAAATTATTCATTCAAGAATGTTGTGCAAGTTTACTGAAACAGTGGAGCCACAAACTTCACAAACTTTAGAAAATCCAGCATTTAGTTGATCCTGGTAAGCGCTCATTGTCACAGTTGTAAACACGACGCCATTCTTCTTCCACGAGGGAGTTTGGCGTCACGGCATTTGTTTCCAGGGGGACCGTTAAAGAATGTGACACACTCGTCTCCTGGACATCCTGTAGAATTCAACCAACCAGATGATGACTTCGAAAATCCTGAAGTGTTTCCAGTTAAGTGTGCCATAGGCATCAGACGTTCAGCCAACGGTCCGTAGGCGTGACATCTGAGGATGAGACTACTTAGTAGGCAGTATACAGTACAGACAGTGCAGTAGGTAGTAGGCTAGTATTCCATTATCTCAACAAATGTTTTGTCCTGTATTTGACAGGTAAAGAAACGGAGAGCTACCAGCCAATGTGGTTTGAAAAAAGGACTGATACAGAGACAGGTGAGAGCAGCTACCTGTACAGAGGAGGCTACTGGGAAGCCAAAGACAGACAAGACTGGAGTCAGTGCCCTGCCATCTTTTGAGGCTTCTCTTCCACCAGGACCAGCTTGCCGTTCCAAATCATCTTGTATTAGGAAAGCTGCTTACCAATGTTTCCCATTCCAAGGAGTTTCAAAGATGTGGAAAATACTGATTCTGTTCTGAGTCTCTACTAAGGCACCCACATGTATATAAATATATATCTTAATTTGGAGTGTATTCATGGGGGCATTGGGACACCTGTATTGTAGCAGGGAAAATTCACATTGCATGGGGGGAAAACACATTTTAAGCACAATAGACGGAGGCACTTTATAAATGTCACAGTGAAAGACACTAATAACATTACTGATCTGGGGAATGTAAAACTTCACCAGGGATAAGATTCTTCCTCAAAGCTTTTACTGATTGTTTCAGGTTAACTGTATGATACCCATGAATTATCCACCGTTGTGTGAAAAAAGACATGTAGACTGAATGCCCTCAGGACTGTTCCTCCATTGAGCTGTAGTATAGATTAAGTGCTGTGTAGTTTCAACAGTGCAAACATGCTCCATAAACAACCTAGATAGAACCCAGATCAGTGAATTGATGTTGCGTCTTCAAAATAACAATTATCAAAGCTAATTTATTAGATATATAATGCGAGAATTCCTTTTTAGCTGCCTGTTTAGTTATTTAGCACAAGCGTAATGTAAATGTCATTGTGTAGGTGATAAATTACGGCTTAATTGAGATTCTCCATTTAGAGTCATAGTTAAATGTGCAAACATGCTAAAACATCAAGCTACAATTCAACTACACATTTATTTATTTAAATAGATGAATTAATTATACATTGCACATCGTTTAGTATGACTCATCTGCATGCAGTGCAGATTTTTTTTTAAATAATTATGCAAATTAAGCATACACTTCAACAGATGCATTCATATATTTGTCTAACGCTCACAGGAAGGTACACAGTACCAGGTCACATTTTAGGGTGTTTGCAAACCTTTGGCCTTGACTATGTTGTCAATAACTAGCATTTTGTGGTGGCAATACTTTCTAGTTTCCAGTTTTAGATGCTTAAAGCACATTAACACTACATACATCATTCATGCTGCAAGGGAAAGTGGTCTGGAATACTGACCGTAAACTGTAACCAAAATGAGGATGAAGATAACTCATATTTAGGCATTAAAAACTTTCAGAATATGAGTGTTATATGTACACTTTAAATGAGAGTATACCATGTCAGGAACTGTGTTTTGTGCATTGTGCAAAATGTAAAGGACTAATTGAACTTCATATTTACTGTCTGTGTTTGAGTTTTTCAACCAAAAGCAAGTCTCTTCAGAGAATTTCTTGAGATCAGCACCATAAGCACTGCAAAAATTACACATTCCAGTGTAATTTTAGGCTATGCAGTATTATTTAGATATAGATAACCTTTAAGGGTTAGTTCACCCAAAAATGAAAATTCTGTCATTAATTGAGTTCATGTAGTTCCACACCCTTGTTCATCTTCGGAACACAAATTAAGATATTTTTTGATGAAATCCAAGAGGTATATGACTCGTCCAGACAGCAATATAAATCACGGATGTGGATGTGGAACGACATGAGGGTGAGTATTTAATGACAGAAATTTCATTTTTGGGTGAACTAACCCTTTAAGCGGATTATTATAACTATATAAATTGATTAAATATGATTCTGATATGGTGATGTTGAATGTGTTGGATATTGCACTCCAATGACTCTTATTGAAGTTCGTCTCTAAAATCTTCACTGTAGATAATGATGTGAATTTGTCTTGGTTGTCAAAATGATCTGAATATAATACATTCAAACGAAAGCTAAGAATACTTATATGTTTAATATTTCAAGGGTTGTCAGTGGTTGGTTTTGGTCCGTTGGTTTGTTTTGTAGCATTTCAGTTCTCATCACGGCCAGTAGCTGGCGCCAACGTACTTGCCAACGTAATAGCGCTGGACCATAATTTAGTAAAATTGTTAAAATACAACATAATGGTAAAATACAGCACATCATTGTTTTAATCTTCTAGAAGCAATTTAGTTTCCAGGCAACAAAATATCCTAAAATCTACAGAGTGAATATAAAAGTGAGAATTTTCTGATGTAGATGCATTTAAATGTTTATTCCATATGGATGGGTGGCAACATTGCTGTTATTCATCTTTATATTCACAGTACTATTTGTTGCGCACTGAACACTCCCATTAATGGATGATCCTGATCCATTAGTTCAGAAGGGCAGACTTAACCAGGTTAAACCTGCCCTCTAAAATAACCATACAAGTCTTCATCTTGCATACTGTATGACATTGTAAAATGTAGCCTAGATGTGAGTGACATTTTTGACAATGTCATGAAAAAATAAATGCTTTATTGGCAGTATTGTTAACCTTTTTAAATTTGAGTTAAAGTGTTTAAATATAGAAAACATTGCACAAAGTGATTATAAAAAACGGGGGGGAACATATTTATTA
Organism: Hypophthalmichthys nobilis; assembly: GCA_037950665.1. Classification (NCBI taxonomy): domain Eukaryota; kingdom Metazoa; phylum Chordata; class Actinopteri; order Cypriniformes; family Xenocyprididae; genus Hypophthalmichthys; species Hypophthalmichthys nobilis. The sequence goes on along the minus strand of CM075476.1, from coordinate 19,655,669 downwards.
TGTTCGCTAACGAAATAAATAAACACGAATTCTTTGAGATGCTCAAGCATTTTTATAATTTTTTATTTACTGTGAAACTGATTGTCCACGTGCCAGCAGCACGCCATGGGTCGGTCACCTTTCAGCAGGCGCAGTGAATGAATAGACGGGTGACGTATTGCACAGCTGATCTGGCAACAACTGGCAGTTCACAGAAAGAGCCGAATGTGTCTCCGCGCAGGATATAATTAAACGCATCTAGCTTCAGCAGTGCGGGAAAAAGGTAAGTGACGACGGGAATCTATTTGATCATATTGTGCTCTGTTTATGAAGGTATTATACTCAGTTGATGCGGACTGGTTTGTTTGTTCCTCTCTGAGGGTCTTACTAGTGTCATTTATGAAACGTTTTGCTTCCACGATTTACTGGAGGTGACAATAAGCGAGAAGATCAAGACAAGTGCATCCTTGATATGATCCGACAGTCGCATTACCAAGCGAATATAAGGAGATATTAATATAAAACAAGGAATATATGACACGTTTAGGCTTGAACAACCTCCGTGGAAATTACACTTACAAACGGGACATAAAATATACCGATGCTGCGGTGACTAGACGTCATCGACCAGCGTCATTTGTACACATATGTACGGCCTTGTTTTATTAAGCAATGCATTTCAAGTCTCTTGTTATTGTTTAAACTGAAATCTTTGTAATTGTTGGTAAATTTGGCTTGGCTGGATAGTCGTCGCAGTTTCAGGCACCCCATCACGGGATCCCGGATGAAATAAGCCTCTATGGACCACAGAGCGACCATTTGCTGCGCTGTCAATCTAAAAGCCACCGACAGCAGTGAAGTCAGCGACGAAAACATTCAACGACTCACTATCCTGACTATTTATTTAACATAGCCACTCATTTGTTTAGAATTTGCTTTTACTGAACTATTTTCATAGAGTATTTTGAATAAATAGGGGGGCACCAATCCAAAACCGGCAGCGCCACGAGCCGATTTCTGATTGGTAGACTTGGTGGCTTAATTTCCCTGCGTTCCCCCGGTGTCGTGAGAAAACAGGTCCTCCCTTGAAATTGGGTCTCTCTACAAAGTACACATAAACAACATCAAAATATGTATATAGATGCGTACTATATAGTGCATAAGAAAACAAATTAGACATAATGATATATCTTTCACTTGATAAACTGTTAATAAATAATAGCCTAATAATAATGATAAACAAATAATCAAACATGATCGTTCTTTTTATAACTTAAATATTTGGATATTTTACATGTAATTTTACATTACATTAAAGATTGTTGTGAATACACGTAGGGGTAAATGGAAATGCATAGTGCAAGATAAGCTATCAGGCTAATAAGGTATCTGTATGCTATGCTAGTACATTAATAAAACAGACATTAATGGTCATTATAAAATAACAGCATGAACAACACATATCATAATGTGATTTTGAAGGAATTCACGAAGGGACCTATTGCATGTTCTTTGAGCCAACGGGAACGCTTGGGGATCAGATTTGACACTGGTCTGGTCATTACAGTAACTCGAATAATTTGCTGATTCATTAGGCAAGCCTTCGGCTAAATTCAGTAAAGCATAGGCCTATTACTGTTTCAATTTTAGCAATATAAATATTGAAATATTGGCAGAAATAGAAGGGCCCTAACTTGCAGTCTTGGCCACTTGGTGTGTACACATGACAGGTCAGAAAAGTGCAACAGCTTAATCTAAATCCACACTATGTCTAATACCACTACGGAGCGATATTTGAGGCCAAGCATATCCCTTATGTGACCCTGGACCACAAAACCAGTCATAAGGGTCAATTTTTTGAAATTAAGATTTATAGGTCATCTGAAAGCTGAATAATTAAGCTTTCCATTGATGTATGGTTTGTTAGGATAGGACAATATTTGGTCGAGATACAACTATTTAAAAATCTGGCATCTGAGGGTGCAAAAAAAATCTAAATATTGAGAAAATCGCCTTTAAAGTCGTCCAAATGAAGTCCTTAGCAACGCATATCCACTCACAAAAATAAATGTTTAATATATTTACGGTAGGAAATGTCTTCATGGAACATGATCTTTACTTAATATCCTAATGATTTTTGGCATAAAAGAAAAATCGATAATTTTGACCCATACAATGTATTGTTGGCTATTGCTACAAATATACCCGTGCAACTTATGACTAGTTTTGGGGTCCAGGGTCACATATTCACATTCATCATGTTCATAAATTCACATGCCCTAAAATCTCACGATTTTGAGGAAATCTTTACACTGTATGTTATGTTGTTACACTGTATGTAATGTTAATTTGATATTACAAAGGGTATTTTGGTAGAAAACAATGAAGTTTTGCACATTTTATTGGTGCAGAGATGAGTATGTGTATTTTGTAAAACATTTGCATCTGCTTTTTATCATTTAAATAGAAGCTCCACAATTACTAAATTGTTTCATCTGAAGAGACTAATGAACAGACATAGAAGTGTATGTGGTATCAGGTAATCAAAAGTTCTATACACATTTGCATTCTTCATGCCTACTTACACACTTGGGCCAAATACAGAAAATACGTCATGAAAATGCTGACATACACTACACAACTTTTAAAATCCGAAGAGGATCACACGCTGTACCAGACTTTCAAGCCATTCTGAAAACAAACTCAGACAGAAACATGCGGCATGTTGCTAGATGCGTGACAAATAAAACATTTTTAAAAAGTGATCTAAAATCGGCTCAAAATATCAAAAATGTCTGTATAGTCTGAAGCAAAAAAAAACCCTAAACTACCTGATTTCCTGTGAAATTGGTCAACTGTGCCTGCCCAAAATTTGCAGTCTTTGTCTCAACAAGTGTTGACTTGTCAAGACTGCACATTGAGGCAAAAATCTGTACATAAGTCATGTAGCCTTAAAGTCGGCATGAGAAGTTGTAATTGCCCTTTCTTCCCTATTGTGACGTATTTCTGACTACAATGGCTTATCGAACAAGAAAAACTGTGCAGGACTTGATTTTGTCCATGGGGAACTGATTGGATCGTTGGAGAAGAGAAGTCGCTGCAAGAAGTTGGGGAAGTTGAGAGCGCACATGTATAATGATGTGCATGGTTAAATTTTGTATAATACATACGGCAATATTCCATTTAAAAAAAAAAAAAAAAAGAATTGTCGATTTTTATTACGGTGACTTTAAGTAGACAAGTGATCAAGTGCAAAGACCGCAAGTGTGGGTGGGTATTGGGACAGGCCCTAGGAGTAGTATGCTATTTCGAATCCAGCCAGAGAGTCAAGATTCATTCAAAAGAACCGATTAGTTCACGAATGAAACGCCACTACGTCTCATGCCTAAAACAAACGTCCGTGCCTGCCCTTACGTCACAAACCAGACCAACGACACATAATAACACGTGTAGACAATCGGAATGTTGTTTCTGTCTGCTTCCAAAACACACGGTTGCTAGAGCGCGTTAAGACAGGACATCACACCCGGCTTCAGTTCCTTCAACAGAGAGTGAATAAACATCTGATTCGTATACTATTGCTACTACCTGCGTTTTTTGATTTGCGGAGATGAGTTATTTATTTACGTTGTGAACTTAAGATGTGTTTACCCTGCAGGTGCAAAGATGAAACGAACATGATTAGTACCGATGGCACCTCCAACAAGTGCGCGGAGACCCGGGACACCGGGAAGAGGAAGAAGCAACCGCCTGAAATGCTGCACCTTATGTTCGCTGTCTCCGTGTGGCTGGTGACGGGCACCACCATTTCCAGTCTCAACAAATGGATATTCGCCGTGTACAATTTCAGATACCCGCTGCTTCTGTCAGCCCTCCACATGCTGACAGCGATAGTGGTGGACTACGGACTGATAAAATGCAGGGTTATCCAGCACAGAGGTATCGGCGAGCAGGATTTAACAAACAGCGCCAAATTCAAAGTATTCCTGTTGAGCCTGACATTCTGTGCCAGTATCGCGTTTGGAAACGTGGGACTCAATTATGTGCAGCTTTCGTTCGCACAGATGATCTACACCACAACGCCGCTGTTTACACTGGCTATTTCCACGCTGATTCTCGGAAAGCAGCACCACATCCTGAAGTACACCGCGATGATGCCCATCTGTCTCGGGGCGTCGTTCAGCATTATGGGCGAGGTCCAGTTCGACCAGACCGGCTGCTTGTTTGTGTTCGCCGCCACCATGTTAAGAGGCGTAAAATCCATTCAACAAAGTAAGTCATAGACTGTTGGGAATGAGATTCTTTTAAGTGGACCCATTCATTCGAATCGTTGTAGTGAACTAGACTGGTTATAACTCAGCCGTGTAGCCATACATTTTGCAGAGTTAGTTATATTCAGGGTTTTCAATGTCATTTGAAACCTGCAAACATTAGGGAATTTTAAGTTGGTGTTTCCAGACCTAGCTGGAAATGCCATATAGTAACTGATAGATTTATAACATTTATGCAAACGTACACTACAGCGACATTTGTCTTATGTTAAGTTTTAAAACATTTCACTTGATTCAGCCTAAACAGCTTTTTGTAAGGGCAATGCCCATGAAATTATTTAAAAAAAAAAAAAAAAAGACTGATCACGATGTGGAAAAGTCAATGTTGAGTCAGAGAAATTAATACGTCAATTAAGGCAAGTAGATTTTGCGTTATTCCTAGACAAGTCAAGTGATTCATAACGCCTTTCGAATCGTTTCGACCGAATCATTACAAAGAATCTGTTCACAAGAACGATTCGTTCGCGAGTCGGGTGACTAGTTAGCTTTCTCTAACCCGTTGCTGAACTGCAGAGCTTTTTCCTGATCAGTTTGACAATAAAACGTGTTCAAAGTTTTAGAAAGATATCTGAAGCTATATCTAGATTCATTATCATAATTTATAAGGTCAGTGGCTCTTTTATTGACATATGAAAATATTCTAAACCAAATGTTCCTGACAGCAGAGTCTATTCTCGTCTCTCCATCAGGCTATTTCACGTTTTTATGTTCCACACTGCTGTAACTTCCTAGTGTCTGTCTGAGTCAGAGTGGAGAACGTCCTGTCTGCCAACAGCTGGCACATCCTGTTCCCGACACTCACCCATGAGCGGCTACATGCTGCTGCTGCTGTTGTTCTAACCTGATTTCCCAAGTAGCAAATGAACTCACAATAACAGATGTGCATTGGCTACTTGACTGTTTTTGATTTTCTTAAAATGAGTGTCAGCTGAGCTCCATTACACTAAGTGACCTCCTCCCTAGAATAATTATGTAGGTGTCTGGCTCTGAGAACATCAAGGAACCAGGCTGGACAGAGGGCAAGAGTCTGTGCTTTAGTTTAGTGGGAGAACCTGTTTTGTACACATTTAGTCTTTTTATGACTTCATATCTTGTCACAAACAGCTGCAACCACATATGCTGATGCTATTCAATGCAGTGTATATCAAAGAAAATTCTTTAGTCATTGTACTGTTGCATAACAACCTACAGTTTGCATGCAAGCTAAATGGGCAGTGCCTTGTTTTTAACAAACTGAACTTTGTTTGCAGTGTATACTAGCTATGATGCGTCAGTATTAGGAAACTGAGAATTAACAGAGGCTAAATATTTGCCTAATTGAAAAATCTTGTTTGTATTATTATTAATAATGATTTTATATATATATATATATATATATATATATATCTTGTAATGATATCTCATGGAAAACCTGGAAATATTAGGGAATTTTAACTTTAATTTTTTTAGAGGTTGTAATTAATTTACTCAGCTACTTTGCTTTCTTGGTCCAGAAGAGTTACTCCAGGACTTATCTAGGTCATCAGTTGGTGTTATGTTTCAGTAGTCTACTATTTTAGTTGTGACCATTGCATCACAGAGGTTAAGGTTGTTTACTATATGCGTCACACTATAGCTCAGCATGCGCTTTCGTAAATGACAATCCAGATGGCCAAAAAAAATGTGTGTCAGTAGAGTGCAACAGTCGGGGTCCAGAAGTAAAAATTCCATTCAATTTCCCTATAGGGAAATAGATTTTTAATGGCAACTTATAACCTTTAAAGATAGCCTTACTGTGAAAAACTACATTATCCACGATGCTGTACAGAAAATTCCACCAATCCTACGCTCTTACAATTTTTTAATGTTTTTGAAAGATGTCTCTTCTGCTCACTAAGGCTGCATTTATTTAATCAAAAATACAGTAAACATTTATAATGTTACAAAAAAATATAATGTTACAATAAATTTTAAAATATATTTAAATAGAAAACAGTTCTTTTAATTTATAATGATATTTCGCAATATTACTATTTTGCTGTATTTTTGATTAAATAAATGCAGCCTTGGTGAGCATAAGAGACTTCTTTCAAAAAATTGTAATGTTTCCAAACTTTTAACAGGTACTGTAATATAAAATCAACATTCTTAAATGAGTCTATAATTTTTAAGTCTATTATGCTGTTCGCAATGCTTCATGGGATTGTAGTTCTTTCTGTCACTAAAGCTGTTAAGCACTCAGTCTTGTACCTTTGCATTTTTGTCTAATTTTTCAAATATTTTTTGCTTAAAATCAAAGCTTTTAATGTTGTGATTCACCTTGTTGCTGGCTGGCTTATTCATGGCTTGTAAAGCTTTAACAAAGACTTCTTCAAAATCCCTATGGGAGAAATGAATGGAAAAAATACTTAGAGAACCAACACTGCTGAAAAAGTGGGCAGGCACTGTTGCACTCTATAATGGCTAAATTGCACCACTTTTTCTTTGTCTATTTGTAATTGTCAGGCATCTTGCTCCAGGAGGAGAAGATCAACTCTATCTTCCTACTGTATCTGATGTCCATCCCCAGCTTCTGCATCCTGGCCGTAGCTGCCCTGGTTCTGGAGAACTGGGCAGCGCTGCAGTCCCCTCTTCAGTATGACCATCACCTCTGGGGTTTCATCTTGCTCAGCTGTCTGGGTTCAGTTCTGTACAACCTGGCCAGCTGCTGTGTCATCACCCTCACCTCCGCTGTCACGCTGCACATCCTGGGCAACCTGAATGTGGTGGGGAACCTGCTGCTCTCCCAGCTGCTGTTTGGGCACCAGCTGACGGCTCTTAGCTGTGCTGGAGCTGCACTCACCCTCTCGGGCATGATCATCTACCAAAACTGTGAGATCATTGTAGCTTACCTCGACGCACGTAGAGCCAGGACACCAACCAGTAACAGTGGAGAGGACGTGAGAGGAGAGGAGAATGACTCGAGTATATCAAAGACAACTCCAGAACCAGCTACACAACCTTGTTCAGAAGAAGACTCATTTGCAGAACCAGCTCAAGAACCTAACGAGAGGACAGAGGATCAGATTCATGAGAAAACGGACTGAAGAGACTGAAGAAAGGCTGTGTTCCAAAACCTAGTGAGCTGCAGTGCTGTCTAATTGCCAAACTCTGGACTTCTTGCATGGAGCACAAAAGAATACAATGAAAGTAAAAGGTGACCACAGATCTCTCTGGTCCCTAAACACTTTCATTAGATGGAAAAGAGCAGCTTGGACCAGGGTTGTAATGGGTAACTAAAACAGAAACTAAAACTAAAAACATAAAAAAAATAAACATTTTTGCCATTTAAAATAAAATAAATGCTAACTGGAATAAAATACAAACATTTACAAAGCTTTTTTATTTCACATTTCTCATTTTAATTTAGTTTAATTTAATGTACTAAAATAACTAAAACTGAAATAAAATGAATAAAAAAGATACTAATTTTGAAACAAACAACAAAATTAAAACTTTAACTTTTAGCTAAAACTTTAAATAAAATTAAAGTGCCCCTATTATGCTTTTTCGGATATTACCTTTCATGCAGTGTGTCATATAGCCGTTTGTTAATGTAAAAGATCTGCATAGTTTTAAATATCAAAGTGCACGACAAATATAGCTAGCTATTGTATCCTAAAAGAAAGAATCTATTCTGAACTGCCAAAACGAGTCGTCAGCAATTCCAGCCTCACTTCCTGTTACATACCTACGTAACAATGTAACAAATTTACCAGCCTATGGTCTTCATTGGCTGCCTGCGAACAACGTCTACTTTGACCCCCAAACACTGTAGCTGTAGCTGAGGCCTGAAAGAGCTTGGTTTGTGTTGTCAACATGTCGAGAAGACACTGTTTTCAGCCCTGCAAATCCACTTTGCATGCACATCAAAAGGATGAGAACTTGAATTGATATGGAAAAGCTGATGCAATCGTTACTGTTAAACCTATTGTAAGAGATCTCAAAAACAACATTAGGAACATTTAAAATAGCATAATTGGGGCACTTTAAAATAAAAATAAAAATAAAAACTGATATATTAACTATATAGTATAAACTATAATACTATCTCAGTGATACTAAAATAACACTGGCTTCGATTGATCTTTTAAATATCTATTTGTATTCTACAGAAGAAAGAAAGCCATACGGGTTTGAAACGACATGAGGATGAGAAAATGATAGAAAAGTTAACTTTGTGTGAACTATACCATTAACGGAAATTGGCCCTCATAAGTAACCAATTTAGAGCGCTTACATAGGCAGCAACTTTGTGTGTCATACAGATAGTGCTCCTCACACACAGGAAACTCGCCTCACAAGTGATTTTAAATTATACTTTAAAGTACACTTTTTTTGACGTGAATACGCATGGCCCTTCAAATGATACTTTACTGTGTACTGTACATATATAATCTAGCATACACATAAAAACCAAAGTATACTTTGGGCTTAGAATTTGATGTTAGCATGTTGCTAAGCTAACACTGTGATACTATAATAAGCATAAAAATACATAGCACACACAAATATTGGATAAAATAGTCTATTTTAATGAGACTGATCTACCGGTATTTTATTAATACTTTTCACTACTGAATGAATTAGGAGTATATTTATATTCAGTTTTTTGTTTGAATATCGTCAATTCACTATGCTTTGGAACAGAAGACTAAGCATCATCCAGTCTGAATATGGAGTCTGATAAGATACGAGGTTGGCGATGATGATGATATTGGAGGTGTAGTTTTCCCCAGTACCTCCTCACTGTGCCAATATTTTTATTTCAGTCATTCTTCCAATGGAGAACCACCATAGCTCTGAGACTGACTGACAGACTGAGCATAAGCCTTTTTTTAAACAGATGCTGACCGCAACAGTTTGTTTGGATTTTATTACCTCTGTTCTGCCAACACGCACTTATAAGTTCGTAAAAACTTGTGCATGAGCATCAGGAAGATCTCCAATATCCTGCCATATTCATTCTCTGACTGTGTACTATTAGACTATTCACTCTAATGCACTGTGAAATACAACTGCTCGATTTGCTCTGACCCTCTTTAATGGTCAGCATAGCTGTTTTGGACTTGTTCGCACTTTTTAAATATTAGAGATGGGCACAAAAAATACATAAGAGTAATGTATTTTTAGATACTGTAACTCAGCCGTCTGAATTTTGGTGATATGGACGGTACTTTTAAGGCAGCTTTCTGTAGGATGCCATGTTTGAACAAGTATCTTATGTTTGTTACTGCACTACCACTTTTCATCTAGATTACGTTTACATTATGGAGACAAGCAAGACTACTGGATCCTCATTTGGGTGCACTTTTCTTTTCAGAAAATTGGCTTTATACCTCTCTGTGTTATTGAAAAGAGCTAGTAGAAATAAGCTCACAAGGAAGATTTCTAAGTCGTATTTCACCTCAAAATCATTTGCAAAGTCATTTTTTCTTATCATTACCTTCTTTTCTCATTACTGCAATGCATCTGAATGTTTTGCTTGTGAGTTTTATAATTGTCAGTCTCGTTGAGGCTTCTCACTACTGTAATATACAACAAATATGACCATTATGTATAAATACTGTACAATTTTAATAATATATAATTTATTGCAGTAGGGAGGAAATGTGCTTAATTGTAATGAAAATAATGTCACAAACCAAAACGGAAACATAGACTTCATTTTGTTTATGCAAAATATAATTTCATAAGGTTTTCATTTGCTTTTGGAGTGATATACGACCTGGACGTGTTCATGACAGGCTTGGGTGAGATTCTCCCATAGTATCAATTGAGAAAATTGGCTGTTTTTTAAGTAATGTTATGAATGTGACTGTGTCCCATCATAGGCAGGAAGGTATAAACTGGCGCTTCTGATGTAATTCCCAGTGCAGATAATTATTAATAGGTCTCTCTAAGGAGTCTCATACATCTTTAGCACACTATGATCTCTTAGGAGAAATCAAAATGATATTTTCACTTTTTCACTCCCCTTTAAATCCGAGCTTCCTTGCTCTTGTCTGTCTCCTGAGTGGGTGCTCATCTTTTTTCATTTGTTTCTTTGATTTGTTTTATTGTTCTTGTGACGCCTGCTGGACAGTATTATTTTCTCTCCAATTTGAATTGTGTGTTTTGATGCTGTTATAAGAAATTGACACTAACAGAGGTTATAGACCAAGGTACATAGCAAGGTCATTCCCTCAAAGTGGTTTTGTTGCCATCTGCTGGATAGAAAACAGATTAGAATTTATTATATTGTTACTTATCCTGAGTCTCAATGTGCAGACTATCCATCCTAAATAGTAAGCGACATTATTAGTAATATTTAATACTATGTAGGGTGGATAGTATCCACATTGGGATGCAGGGTTAGTTTTTTTATTTTAACTGAATTGAAGTGCATTGGGTGCAAATATCAGGCAGTTTGCCTTGGGTTTAATATATTCTCATAACAACTGACTCATTTTGGGTTCTTAGAATTGGGTAACTGGAAATGTACAAGAATGTTAATGTATCTTAGCGGGTGTTGAGGTGTAGGCAGTCTTATGGAGATGATAAAATCCATGATAAAAGCCTACACTAACTCAAGTGTGCCTACCTGAGGGCTGTTTTCATAAGGAAACATAAGCCTTTCAAGCTTTATTTATTAAGGTCTCAACTGTCCATCCATGCTTCAGTGTTTTCACTCATTACATAATTTCTAGTGAACAGCATCATAGGAAAGATAGACCGTACTAAAGATCAGAATGTCTAATATATTATCAGGATTTATTTTGACACAAATTTTACACTTTTTTTAGGCTGTGTTATCAGTTATTAAGGCTCAAAGGGGCGCCAACACTATTAATCGACTATGCTTGCATAGTTATCGGTTAACTATGCCTATCATTTCAAAATGGCCCATTAAACGGTCTAGCTGATACATCAGTCTATAGGTTCCATCACATTTACTGATCAGCAAAATTTTGCAATTTGGAATTTTGTGCCAATTGGGAATGGGAAATCTCAATAATACATGACCACACCTTATCAGTGAAAACGACAGGGTATTCACATAATGTTCATCCAGTCTCTCTGTACCACAAGCACAGCGGTTAACAAATTATGAACAGAATGATAGCAAAGTTTGTTACATTTTACTCTTCACCGTCAAAAGTGAGGTGAGGGTTGTCCGATAAATACCTCAGATGTTACTGCTTATTCTTGTGATGACGTTTTACTGGGTCACTAGTGTACTGGATGTTTTCAATGCTGAGATCTCTTAACATTGAGTGACAGTCGCGGTATTGACGGTTTTGATGTGTCTTATATTGGTTGCAGCGCAAAATTGCGCTGACGATTTGCATAACTCAATGGCTCCTGTGTATATGTTTTCTGATGTCAGCAAAATATCAGATGTAAATGCTTATTTTATTATATTTATGTATTTTACATTCATGGAAAGCTGGACAAATACACTGGTTTAAAAAAAAAAAAAAAAAAAAACACTTGTCTTTTTTTCTTATGTCTCATGCTATCTCACATTTTAGTATATAAAAATGTTTGTTTGCTATTTTTATTGTTCATATCAATATACTTGTTAAAATGTGCTAGCAGTATTTTAAAACATGTTAGAAACATGCAAGCAACATGCTAGCAGCATGTTAACAACATGTTAATACATGCTAGCAAAGTGTTAAAACATGCTAGCATGATAGTGGTAATATGCTCAGAGATTTTATTTGTTTTCCTGTCTTCATCTGTCTTTCTGTCTATCTGATAATAAAACCTTCAAGCCTCAAGTTTTAAAGCTATTTCATACTTTCAGGCCTGGCTTTGTCAAGTCAACATCATCAAACTTTATCTAGCTTTCATTTGTTCCTTTCAAAGTCAGCATTACTGTGAGAAACTTACAACGGAAGTGAATGGGGACAATTTGGAAACATTAAAATACTCACTGTTTCAACTGCCACAAGATATAAACAATATGCATGTTACCATGATTTAGTGTATAAAAAAAAATAAATAAATAAAATGTACAACTTTGTTGATGTCACAACATAATACTGTAAACCCTAAAATACACAAGTTTTAAAAGAATAATTAGCATAAGTGCATTTTATAATAAGCTTTACATTTCTCTAAAAAATGAAAATAATGTCATTTATTACTCACCCTCATGCCGTTCCACACCCGTAAGACCTTCGTTCATCTTCGGAACACAAATTAAGATATTTTTGTTGACATCTGATGGCTCAGTGAGGCCTGCATAGGCAGCAATGACATTTCCTCTCTCAAGATCTAAATGTACTAAAAACATATTTAAATCACTTCATGTGAGTACAGTGGTTCAATATTAATATTATAAAGCGACGAGAATATTTTTGGTGCACCAAAAAAACAAAATAATGACTTATATAGTGATGGCCGATTTCAAAACACTGCTTCATGAAGCTTCGGAGCGTTATGAATCTTTTATGTCGAATCATGATTCGGATCGCATGTCAAACCGCCAAAATGCTGAAATCACGTGACTCTGGCGCTCCGAACCACTGATATGACACAAAAGATTCATAACGCCCCGAAGCTTCATGAAGCAGTGTTTTGAAATCGGCCATCACTATATAAGTCTTTTTTTTTTTTTTTTGGTGCACTAAAAATATTCTTGTCGCTTTATAATATTAATATTGAACCACTGTACTCACATGAACTGATTTAAATATGTTTTTAGTACATTTATGGATCTTGAGAGAGGAAGTGTCATTGCTGGCTATGCAGGCCTCACTGAGCCATCGGATTTCAACAAAAATATCTTAATTTGCGTTCCGAAGATGAACGAAGGTCTTACGGGTGTGGAACGGCATGAGGGTGAGTAATAAATGACATTATACTACATATTACAGCATACTACCAATGCTGTCAACTGAGCTTAACTTTTATTGAACCTTGTATTTTCACCTAGATGTTGATAAAATGGTTCAAATGTCTTAGATTTATGTTGAGCCATGTCTATAGACCAAAATATCTTAAGAGACTTGAGTCAGTAAACAACCACAGAATACCTTAGAAATCACAAAGCAACATGCTAACTACCATTCAGAACACCATTGCAAACACATAACAACAGGGCATGAAAATTATGGAAAGGGGGTGTGTGAGGATTGAGGTTTTTGACTGGTAGGCTGCTGTTTTAATTAGTTATTGACACAAATTTCACGATTTCAATTCATAAGCTTGTGATTTGATTCCTATCTTGATTCAATATAATCAATATTCATTTGGATAAATATTAGGCACAGTAGCTAAATTTTCACAAGGAAAAAATCTCTCAACTAATGCTGTAAACATACAGGGAGCCCTGTCAGGTGGTATTATTATTAAAGGTTAAAATTAAAAACTAATATATTAAAAATTAAAAAATTAATATAATGCAATTTCAATGACCTGGAATCCACCCACAGAACCCTACCATCATAGTGGTCCGTTTTGCACAGTTTAGCAAAACTAGCATTTTCTCCATGTTGAATGTTATGAAACGTAACATTATAAGTGCCTTTGTATGCCTCTGTATCCACTTTTGTATAATTAATATGCCACTTTAGTGAATGACTCACTGGACATCCAGTCTAAGTCAAGGTTTCCTTCACCCTCACTATTTCCTCACCCTCCATGTGTCATGCTAGCTCACTTCTGCCAGCAAATGTTTGACATAACCATCAGCCACCACTAGGTGGAGCCAAACACTCCTTCATTAAAACACCCAGAACACCTCCATCATACTGTTATGGTGTGAGTGTGAAAATATGCATGAGCCAGTGACATTTCTGGTCTCAGCTTTTATAGATAAATGCTGCGACAAGCGTGTTTATGTCTGCAGAGGAGAAAAGGATGTGTCTGACCTGTGTAAACATGGAGCTGCTGCTAGGCAACATCATTCTAGTTATGCCTTAATAAGGTAGCGTTCTCCGTCTATCCACTCATTCACTGTTTAGTTCTGCATAGAGCCAGGCCACCTGCTTATGCAATCACTGTCAACACAAAGCATGCTGGGTGAGCACCATTTATCTCAATGTTTTCCTTCCTCTGGTTTTCAAACATATATATAAAAAAAAAACCTGATACCACTTTTTAAAATGACAGTGTTTAGATAAAATGATGATGCATTGTTATCTCCTAGATACGCCAAAGCTGAGTAGGGAAAGATCAGGACAAGCAGTGCCAAAATACATCACTAATACTTAATGTCCCGTTCTACTGATTCCACTTTTTTCCTGGTCCCTTCAGAAGAGGGTGATGAGGGTCGGGTGGGAGTGGTCTCACGGTGGCTCTGAAAAACTCACTCACTCCAGCATCAGAGTTGAGTTGAGTGTATGTGACCTTTCCAGATCAGACTGCAAGACCTTTCCTCTTCTTGGTGAGCTCAATGATTATGTTTCTTATTTTGAGAGATTTTTCGAGAACTTTCACTTTAGTTGTTTTCTGATAAATTTCCATTTATCTTTCAGTGCAATGATTGTTTGATTACATAACAGCTATTACACCAGTGTAAGAGCAAATTTTTATTGAGCGGTTATATAAATTCCACCAACATTATTATGTGTTATTAGGGTAAAACTGTATTATGGCATCCAGAAACAACATTACCCATTCTGCTAGCTTCAACCCACACATTATTCCCAACACATGCTAACATAGAACAGCAACAAAGAGCACCTGGACACTGGAGGCATCTCACTCAAATGCTTTTTATCAGATCTTTTATCAGGACTAACTTCAATTTTCTGAGCCATTTTTGCATTGATTTTTAAATGGTCAACATAGTTGTCCTATCAGAGTAACCACAGATGAGCATGATCCACTAACGTTTCACAACTATGGAGCCCCTAAAGGGACATGGTGATGGGGGAAAATATGAGATGGGAGGAAAAATTATATTTCAATGCCTTTGTGTTTTCTCGTAAAACTTTTGGGAGATACTTTATTTTGATGGTCCACCAATAGACATTCTACTAACTGTAAGTAACTTTGCAACTACATGTCAACTAGCAGTCATTAGAGTATTAGTAGACTGTCTGCTTAATATCAGCTAACATTTTATTTTGATGCTCCCAAACAGACATTCTACTAAGTTACTTTGTAACTACATGTCCACTTATTCAGGTATTTGAACCCCTTGAACAACAAACCCTAACCTAACAGTCTACTACAGTCTACTAATACTCTAATTAGAGTTAGTTGGCATGTAGTTAACAAGTTACTAATAATTAGTAGAATGTCTAAAGTGGACTCTCTAAATAAATTTTAACCAGCTTTTGTGTTCCCCCAAGAAACTTTGCATTTGTTCACAAAAGAATGCAAAACTGGTAATAGATATAGAAAAAAAAAATATATATATTTCAATGCTTCTGCGAGCTAACACAGAATTTTTTTGAACGAATGCAAAGTATCTAAGGGAAACACAAAACTTTTGTGAGCAAATGCAAACTGCCAATAGAAATAATATGAGACTGAAGAAAAATATATTTATAATGCCTTTGTGAGCGAACGCAAAGTTTCTTGGGGGGAACAACAGAGAATAACTAGTGGAAACGCAGTTTGAAAAGCATTATAATATAATTTTCCTCCCATTTTATATATTTTTTTCAATAACCATGTTCTTAGAGGGCTCCGTAGACAAGCACAAAATGCCCAAATACTTCATTTTAAACCGTATATGTATTGTTTTATCATTAAACCTAAGAAATTATCTCTTTTTTTTTGCTTAAAAAGTGCAATTGTGCTATCTTTCTTTCAAATAAATGCCACTTGATTTGATAATGCAGTGGCATTTATACAATTTTATGTCTTAAAGAGATAGATCAGAACTAAAATGAAGATTCTGTCATCATTTACTCACCCTCAGGTTGTTCCAAACATGTATGACTGACTTTCTTCTGTGGAACACAATGAAAGATGTTTAGAAACTTTTCTTATTTTTTTTCTTTGTTCCTTCATTCAATGAAAGTCAAATGGGTCCAGTGTTGTTTTGGACCATATCAAATGGATAAAAATAGTTTTCATTCTTCAAAATATCTTCTGTCATACAAGTTTTGAACAACATGACAATGATGACAGAATGTTCATCCCTGCAAATAGTCTCCACTCATAGAGTATGTTATTCCACAGATCTCTTTGTTTGTGTTTGGGTGCCAGTTGGTTTATAAGACTACGGGCAGAAAGTGTGGGACACATCCTCCTAAGCTACTGCATGGTTAATGTTAGCGCCAACTAATATGGTTTATGTTGAGATGAATGTTTAGATTGTTGCCGTTTGGAATGTCTTTTTCCGTATACGGATGCACACAGTCATTATTATAAGTGTGGCAGGAAGCAGCTTGACATTTAATCTGTGAGAAAACAAACACGCAAAATATTTTTTATTAATGAAACCTGTTTGTTCAGAAGCCGCTCAAACCAATAATTTGTCTGTGACTAGTTTTATCATCATTTAGTAGCTAGCTACAGACTAGCTTACTAGCAACTTGGGATGTCTTAAAATATCCCTGTACTAGAAGTTCTCACACAAAGCTTTCAGTTAGAATATCTAATTTTTCCTTTCCATAAACGTACTCCCTCATTCCCACGCACACATGGAGATATACACATCTCGTAACCTGGCTCCATCAACACCTCCTGTTCCTCCTTCTGTCCCAGCTGTCACTAAAGATGGAGGGTAAGAAGGGAACATTAGAGGCAGTTACCAAAGAGCAAGCTGATATGGCGGGTCCACTGACAGTCGAACAGCTGGCTGCTATAGAGGATGAAGAGATCCTCAATAATATGGTAAGAGGCAACTATGGAGCTACAAGTGGAGGGGGCTTGTTTTCATGGTTTGTCTTGACCATATTTAGGAAAGTGTGCTTCCCTTCTGTTTATTGCATGTAATAGCTAGATAAGGCTGTGGATTTCGAGGAGAGGAAAATGATCCGGGCTGCCATGAGAGAACTGCTCAAGAGAAAGAGGGGTGAGAGCTGGGTCATGTCCCTATTGTCACATATTCAATATATATATATGGCTCAAACATGGTCTAATATGATTCCGACGTGCTTTTTGTTGAATCTCAAAACCTCACATTTTAGTCTAAAGTCAAAAGAAAAAAGTGTTGCATAAAAAAAATTAAGCATATTTTCCCCCCGGTTTCACAGACAAGGCTTAAGCCTAGGCTCAGACTAATATGCATGAGCTGTTTTAACTAAAAGCAACTCGCGCTGAAATATCTTAAAATATGTCAGTGCCATTGTTTTGTCTCAAGATGCATACCAGTAATGTTTTGTTGCCCAAGGCATGTTTATAAAAGCTACTTAAATGTCCTAATTGAACTAAGGCCTAATCCTGGCTTAATCTAAGCCCTGTCTGTGAAACCAGACCTTTAAGGTTTTTTTTTTTTTTTTTTTTTTGGTGACATTATTGTAAGCATAAGTAAGCATTGTAAGTATAAGTTTTATAAAATTATTTTAAAAATCAGAGTTTAGGTGGAAATGTGATAAATTTTCAGGAAATCTTGTCATAAAATAATATAAAGTTTTAAAAAAGAAAGTTGAATAATCTTTATTTTTGAGTTTCTTTGTAATTCTCATTCTCAGTGTTAATTCTCATTTGAGTCTCATTATCTTTATCTCATTATCAGTGTCATATTCATTATGACTGTAATAAAATAAATTCAAAATTAAAATCAGCATGAAAAAGTTAAAGACAGTGACAAATTTCATGTAAAAAAACTATTTTATAATACATAATGATACAAAATAAGATTTTTTTTCTGTACAGTTATAATAATTTTTTTAATTACAGTAATTGGTGTTTTTAATTGCCACGAAAATAATGTAACAATGCAAAATATCTTATTTCTAAAAATAGGTTGTCATTGTCTTAATAGAATTTCTTGTTTATATAATAAGAAATAACTGTTTTCTATTTAAATATATTTTAAAATGTAATTTATTCCTGTGATCAAAGCTGAATTTTCAGCATCATTACTCCAGTCTTCAGTGTCACATAATCCTTCAGAAATTATTCTAATATGCTGATTTTATGCTCAAGAAACATTTATTATTATTATGCTGAAAACAGTTGTGCTGTTTAATATTTTTGTGGAAACGCGATACATTTTTTTTCAGGTTTCTTTGAATAATAGAAAGTTAAAAACAGGATTTATTTGAAATAGAAATCTTTTGTAACATTATAAATGTCACTTTGATTAATGCATCCATCCAAAAAACATCTTACTGACCTCAAACTTATGTATATATAAAACAGTATTGTGTTAAATATAATCCAGACATGTTCTTGTTTCATGAGATTCCATCTTTAAGAGTCATTACTATTACTCAAACAACCACAGGAAGTAAACTCAACGCAATAAACTTCTTTTATTTGTTTAACTTTTCTATTTAGAATGGAAAACACAGTAGTTTGTTTATTGTTTATTTTATTTTATTTTTTTTGTTTTCTCTCTACTCGAATCTTTCTCTCAGAACGGCGTGATAGGGAGCGGGCGGCCCGAATGGAGAACCTGCGTCAGCAGGGTGGCGGAGGCAAGACAGCTGCTGGACTGAATAAGGACCAGAAACCCATTAATGGCCCGAGCGGAGCTCAGTACAACGCACACAGTGAGTAACCCATCACTCTTGAGGATCAGAACACTATGTATTTTTACTGCGGTTCTAACTGCAAGGCTTTGATAACCTTTCTCTTTTTACTTCATTTCGGTACAGGGACGGCTCAGGCAAAAACATCTTCAACACCAACCTCTACTTTCTCTCCAAAAGCTGTGAGCAGGTGAGTCATTCCTAAAGGCCTAACAGGATGACAGCATGGGATGAATCCCATCGACTGATTGTTTTATTTTTCCTCCTAAAGCCCTGCTCAATCCCATGTGGCCAGGGTTAAAGTACCGGGCGGCTCGGCAGTCGGGGGCCCAAACACCAAAGATGTCAAACAGATGCTGCTGGACTGGTGTCGTGTCAAGACTGAACCATATGAGGTGGGCATGAAGAGACAAAATAATCAACCAGTTTCTGTTTTGCTACATTTCTCTGGCTCTGCTAGCCTCCCTGTGTGAATCTCATGGAAACATGTCCAGTTCACATTTCACCCCAAAATATAAAAAAGAAAAGAAAGAAATTGTTTTAACAAAGAAAATCAAACCTATTTTTAGAACCATTAAAACATTTTTATGACAATTAAGCATATTTTCCCTCTCATTCTCATTACTGTAATGCTTCCTGTTATTATTATTATTATTTTTTTTTTTTAAATTCCATATTTGTAAGGTTGTTCTTAATGATGATTCCCTTTTTACTGTATTACAGCCAAAAATACTGTAGTGGTTTTTTTATTTGATTTTTTTTTTAAATCTAAATCAGCATAAATTGTTTTACAACATATGCTTGATGTATAAATACTTTATATCTTTTTTATTTGCTTTATTACAATGCAAATTAGGAGGGTGGTGGGAAAACCTGAAAAAAAAAACCTAAAAAAAACCCAGAAACCTAAAGACCCAGAAATACTTCAAGCGAAATCGAAGAACAAACTGGTGTGACGTCATTTCAGACAAAATCAGGCCAAAGCGAAGTTCGCTTGAAATTCATTTCAGGAGTAGTTTCTGGAAAAGTTTGCTCTGGCTGGTAAACACCTTCGAACTACCATTGGTCCGTGGTGATTACGTAATAGGTTTGGCTCTGAGGCTCCGCCTTTTTTGACGTGTAAATCTTCCCTGGTTCATTGTTTAGTCCGTCGAGGTCATTCACGAGTAAAAAAAATGAACCCGCTGGAGAGCTGCTTTATATTAGAAACTGAAGTTGTAATTATAAACAAAACATTTTAAACGAAAGAGACACTGGCACTGTTTTTCTTTTCATGTTTAATACTATAAAGCTGCTTACTACTATCTACTTTCTTTAAAGCAATAAATTGTTTATATAAATAAATGTGATGTGACTTGACTAGAGTTCTAAATCATAGAGCTCGTGCAAACATCCAATGTGGATGTCACTATGATCAGATGCTTTCTTAACTGCTGTTTTCTCACCACTGTCATTTTTGTTGTGTTTATTTTGTTATTGAGAGGAAAGCACACAGCACACATTTATATATTCATATAAATGTGGGCACCGTCAGGATGTTCAATAACAGTATACCGCTGGTCACGTATTTCAAACTTCTTTTTACCCCAACGTGAAGAACGAAAAAGAACTTTGCCCTGAGTATATCAGGGCCTTAATGGTCCTAAAAATGAGCTTCATTTTCTTTAAACAAAATGCATATATATATATATATATATATATATATATATATATATATATATCTTTATTTATTCATTCTTGACAGTTTTTTTAATTCATTGTCTTATACTTGTTTCTGTGTTTAGGGTGTAAACATCCAAAATTTCTCCTCTAGCTGGGCAGACGGTCTGGCATTTTGTGCCCTGGTGCACAGGTTCTTCCCTGAGGGCTTTGAATATTGCACTCTCGACCCTTATGATCGCAGGGCCAACTTTGAGAAGGCATTCAAGACTGCAGAGTAAGACTTGACACTATTTATTGCACCCTCATTTGCGTTTCATAAAGAAATGCCTGGGCCATATTTCATATGAATAATTACTTATATATTTCATTATTTAATTTATTAATATAATTTATTTAATAATTTAATAATTATTTTTATAATTCATTTTTTAATTATAATTAAGTTATCTTATACTTAAATGTATTAAAAAAACTTTTTAATGAATTTTTTAATTAATCTAAATTACTTTTAATCATTTTCGCATCCAGGCATTTTTTTTTTTCCAATTAAAAACGGCCTAAATTAAAGACAGCACAATAAATGTATTTACAATTTGATCATTTAAATAAAACAGTATTTACAGTAATGAGAAATGCAAGGTTGGATGAGGAAATGTGCTTTTGTTAATGTATTTTGGAGGAAAAATGTGCTTAAAGGGTTAGTTCACCCAAAAATGAAATTTCTGTCATTAATAGCTCACCCTCATGTTGTTCCAAACCCGTAAGACCTTCGTTCATCTTCGGAACACAACTTAAGATATTTTTTTATGAAATCCTAGAGCTTATTGACCTCCCTATAGACAGCAATGTCATAACCAATTCCAAACCCAGGAAGATAGTAAAGGCATCGTTAAAATAGTCCACGTGACTGCAGTGGTTCAACCTTAATGTTATGAAGCGATGAGAATACTTTTTGTGCGCAAAAACAAAACAAAAATAATGATAATTGTTTATTTACATTATTGGCCAGCTCCTGCGTCAGCATCACACGCATGTGTCGTGTTCAGCGTCGGCCAATACTGAGGCAGCATTCTGACGTAGAACCCGGAAGCGCTGCACTGTGTTTACAACATGAACAGCATAGGAGAATGACAGGGAAGAGAAGAAATTGTTGAATAAAGTCATTATTTTTGTTTTGTTTTTGAGCGCAAAAAGTATTCTTGTCGTTTCATAACATTAAGATTGAACCACTGTAGTCATATGGACTATTTTAACAGTGTCTTTGCTACCTTTCTGGGCCTTGAAAGTGATATGACGTTGCTGTCTATAGGGAGGTCAGAAAGCTCACGGATTTCATCAAAAATATCTTAATTTGTGATCTGAAGATGAACGAAGGTCTTACAGGTTTGGGATGACATGAGGGTGAGTACTTAATGACAGAAAGTTTCATTTTTGGGTGAACTTACACTTTAAGTCATGAAAATAATATAAAAAAAATCATAACAGTCCTAAAATAGGCTTTATTTTCTTTATGCGTGTGTGTAGGAGACTAGCTGACTGTCCTCCCCTGCTGGACGTTGACGACTTGATGCGGATGCGAGAACCCGACTGGAAGTGTGTGTACACGTATATCCAGGAGTTCTACCGCTGCCTAGTAGAGAAAGGCCTTGTCAAGACTAAAAAGAAGATGCCATAGAAACATTTTGAGTGTTTTCACTATAAATACCAAAGCCACAACAAGCACACAACATAGAGCACATGTGACCTGACCTGCAGCTTTTACCTAAGATCAGATAGTCTATTATGTACTCATGCTCTTCTCTGTTTCATAAACACACATGCAGTGGATGAGGATTATAACCTGTGTGTTTACCATTAGGGTACAGCTGGGGCTCTGAAACAGTGCATTCCTGTGAGATTACACAAGCATTAATCTCAGTCTATGCTCAGAGATTGTGTGAAAGTGTGTGTGTGTGTGTGTGTGTGTGTATGCAGATGGCTTTTTATGGTACTGCTACTCCCTGTTTTGAATGCACTCCAGCGCAGAGACATCAGGCTTATAAGGGCATGAGATCTAATGCAGAATTATACTTAACTCAGATTTATTGTTTGTTTAAAAATATGACATTTTAAATAGTTTTTAGTCACTCTCGTCTTGTTCAGGATCAGAAGTCCATCATACTGAGCACTTGCTTGGTATTGAAAAATGACCCTAGAACTGCACTAAGAGAGATTAGGTCCAATAGAAACTCTCACTCAGGGATAGACAGGCACTCGAGGCCTGTAGGACGCCTGTAAGTCTTGTTTCAGAAGGCCAATGGTAATTTTCAAGTGCTTTTAAAATGTCCTCAACACTTTATGTGCTGCATGGCTAATGACTTAAGTGCACAATAAAAATGTGACATTAAAATTCAATAAAAATTATGCAAGTATTATTTTTTTAGTGCTTTAAGTCATACAAGTACAGTTGCTGTATCTATCACTGTTCTGGTTTGATTAAATAATTGGTGTTATTTTCCTCCCACAGTGCCTCACCAAATATTATTAAATGTGATATTCTTCTCTGTGCATTTTTCTCTTTACTCACACACACACACACACACACACACAATTATTTAATATATTATTGGATTTTAGTGATAAACCAAATAATACAACAAAACATCACAACATTCATCAGATCAGTTGCTAATACTTTACTGATGGTGGTGCTGTTATTTTCTCACTAAAAAGACGCCACTTCCTGAAGGATGATGTAATTGGCTTTTGTTAGTTAAAGGAAAATTACAAAAAAAAAAAAAAAAGGATGGAAGGTGATATTGAGGACACAATAAAATAAAACTATAAATTGATTACCAATTAAAACACTATTCTTAGGAAAATGTGTTCAGTTCATAACTTAAAAAAAAAAAAAAATAAAATACCTCAAATATTTCTTTATAAATTGTCAGTTTTTCGAGTTAGAATTCAGTGCAGCACTGGACGACATGACAAAAATGGCAATATCCATTCAAATAAAAGTCATGAAATTACTTCAAATCCATTTCTATGTTTAAAAAATAGTATTGTTGTGGTAAAAGAAAACTAACTAGCCTAATATGAATCAATTTTTTAAGTCAGTATGAAACAGAAGTTGCGAGAATCTTGTTATACAAGTATATCCACGTGAAATGGCTTCTCGGACAAGCAAAATTTTGGGCGGTACTTGATTTTGTCCATGGGGAACTGATTAGATGGTTGGAAAGTTGTGGTTTGCTATTGATCGATATTATGTGCGTGACAGGTTGTCCCGCCCTCGCGCCAGTAAATACCTCATCAGAGAAGAGATGTGCAAGAGGGAGGGGAAGTTATTTTGACTAAAGATTATGAGGGCACATTAATTTTTTTTTTTTATAAATAATAATGCGCACAGATAAACCATTTATAATAAATACTGAGTTTAATACTTTATCCAATATTATATATTATTAGTCATGATGGGGCCATAATAGTAGTAATATATAGCAGGAATGACCCGACCTTAAACATCACAATAATTTTGATTGGAGTGTGAGGAAAGTTCTGGTGAGTTGTGTGGATATATTCTGTCCTCACCCCACGTGTGAGAGGACCGCGTGCCAGCTGGACATTTCTATTCCGCGCACGGCGATGCGGCTGATTTTACGTCGCCTTACGTCATTTTTGGTCAAATATAGTCACTACTAGTCAAGTGTCTGCTGGAGATGTTTCACTCACAGTTTTCGCCACCTTTCTTCATGTCCTCTTGAGAGTGACATATCTGCTCCCCATCACTCGTTATCACACGAGTGGAAGTGTGTGTGTGTGTGTGTGTGTGTGTGTGATGTGAGCGTCTCTACAGGACACACACACACTTGCGCCGGTGCAGAGAAAGAGGACAGGTAAGAATTCTTTCGATACCAAAACAGACAACTTAATTGTGCTTTTAAAACGACACATAGGTCGATGAGGCAGTCAAAAAAGATTGGAGATAGTGTCTTACCGTGACGCTCATCTGTTTAAAGCGCGAGAGATGCGCGTGACATCCTTCACCTCGAGACACTGCAGCGTATAAACAAGTGTCGTCGCCGGACAAACAACTTTGAAAAGATCTAACCAGCCTGTCTGTCAAATAGACTCGCATTCATTTCTTCTCATTTTCTTTAACGTAAGATGTCCATCCCATCAGCTTGTCAAACGGTGAATTATCTCATACGCCGCGCGTGCTGACTCTTTAATTGACAAGCGTGGACGTATGACCTTGTTCATAATAACGGTTCGTTAGGCGCGTGGCTGATGGAAATGACGATTATTATATACTCGAGATTTTATTTGATGTCCAGCGGGCTCAGTATATATAAATATTATCCTTCTTGCGACCCATGAATCACTGATTCTTGAGACAAAACCAAATAAAATTAAAATAAAAGTTTATATATGATAAGCATTTAGCATATAATGATTAATTTGTGTTGATTTGTTCAGTATATTCAGTTTGGGTTAAATTTCCAATTTATTTACATTGTTTGTGATGGAGTTGAAATATCACCCAGACAATATAAGCAAAATGACTTATATTTACTTAAGTATACTTATAAATAGAAGTATATTTATAGATCTTTAAAACCCACCAGAGAACATGACCTTGTTTAACTCATATCAGATGAAAAATGGCCATGTGTACATTTTTTATATATTTTTAGTGACCTTTTGTGACCCCAAAAGCAGAGCATGTTGTCACATAGGCTTTTCTGAAAAATTAAAACAATAATGAAACACAAAACAACAGCATAAGTGTCAAAGGTAACATACACAAATAACATCAACCAACAGAATTTGTTATGAAAAAAATAGAACATGTGTGACAACTAGCCCCGGTCTCCTTTATAGAATGAGCTTACACCATGTGTGTTTTAGTATCTTAAACATAGTTGGACAGATGTGTCATGTTGTTTATTGTTTCCTGTGGTTACATTTTGTGAATGTATCTTTCCACTCAACGCTGTTGAGCCATTGTTATTATGTCATCATTATACATTTTTAATGACCTATTTTCATTATGCCATCCTATTATTGTGCACTAAATACTGTGTGAACAGGTTAGATCTTATATTAACTCACTGCATTGAACTTTGTGGGAAAAAATATTTTTTATTAATAATCTTTACTAAACATTATTACTATATATAACACTTGATTGTTGTAGAGTACATTAATGCATATTCAAATAGATACCATGAAAATAAATACCATGAAAAACTGATTCATATATTTACCATATATATCCAAATGTCACATTTGTGTTGCATATCATTGTTTTGCATTCCAAACATTACAATTAGGATTTGCATAGAATATATCAGCCATAAACATTCTATCTCCTCAGCTTTGCCAGTTTGTAATTTTAATATGAATTGTTCTGTGTTTTATTGTATATCTGCATTTTTAGACTGGTCATCTTTGCTAAACTGTGTATAGCATTTTCTAAGATATAAATCGTTACTTGAGATAGCATTCTGTCTTTTTCACCCAAGATCTGTCCCAAGACACCAATGTGTAAAAGCTCTGAGCTATTAGTCTGTAACAGAAGGAGACAGAGGCATCATTTCTAATGCTATGTGATGGCCATTTCCCCAGCACTTTCTTCAAAGATTGCCCTATCGATCAGAATCGTGTTTATTAAAGTAAATAGTCTGGTATTTTAAAAAGAAGTAATGGAAATGTTTGGGGGGGTGGAGGTGTTGGGACTGAAAGTTGTTGCTAAGCAACAGGAAAGTAGATCAGGACAGCGGGGAGGGTATATAGTTGTCATTTGAAGAAAAGGATTGATCTTGGCTGATTGTAGTTCACTGATGTCAGCAGTGACGTCCCAGGAAAAGCAGAGAGTGAGAGGGGACAGGTACATAGTGAGGACATTAAGCCCTGGCTACTGCCCAAAGCTCTTCACACACTCATCCATCCACTGCAGACAACAACGGTCTCTGTCTTTGACCAAGGGAGAAGGCAGAGGATTGTGAAGGACACACAAACCCAGGTCTCTCATCTTACTCTGCATTCATAGCATCTATTTTTTGGTTTAGTCACCATTTCCGTTTTGTCCTTCATGCTTTTTAAAGGCATGTTCCGGGTTCAGTAGAGGTTAGCTCTATGAACAGCATTTGTGGTTTGAGTCAGTGACTCATTTTGTTCAAATCTATTAATATAAAAGTCAAGGTGATACAACTGCCATGATAATAAAGAAAAAAAGTCTCATTAAAAGACTGAAATTCTTAAAAGGCAAACCTTATTGAGCAGGGCTGCACGATTTATCGTGATTAAACCACACGCGATTTGGTAAAGGCTGTGATTATTTTACGCGCAGCTTGTCAGAGCTGTATGGCTCTGTGATCAGTAGTAAATGCTTCTCCATCTGAAAGCCAGAGGCAGGGGCGGACTGGGCTAAAAAAGTGGCCCTGTACTTTATAGCACAAAGTGGCCCATCACACCCGGTCCGCAACACACCTCACCGTAAAACCCACCAGCTCATTATGCACAGAGCAATTATTTACACCACTTTTTATAACATAAAAGTATAAAGGTTATTTATATATATTTTTTCAATTATTATTATTGAAATGCTTATCATTTACTTTAATGAATGACTGGCATACATCTTTATGTTATTATTTGTCTTTCCTGATTCACATGGCAAATAATTTTGAAAAAATTTCAAATCCCTTTTCCATACAGGGAAGTTTAATATCACTAAAGTTCAATACCTACCATTAAATCAGTCCATATACAACAATGTTCTGGTATGGTCGATACTTAGAATGTAGTGCAGAATGTGGACTGTTTTATGGTGCCTTTCTAGTGGTTATAGTATTTGTCCTTTCAGGAGCTTGACAACTGTCATTTTATGGAATAGAGGTCCAATTGTGGAAAAGAGTGTAAAAATTATTTTTATGAAAAATACAGCATATTAGAATGATTAGGACTGGAGTAATGATGCTGAAAATTCAGCTTTGATCACAGGAATAAATTACACTTTAAATTACAATAAATCCACATAGAAAACAGCTATTTACCTGTAATTTTTATCAAATAAATTCAGCCTTCCTCTTTCAAAAACATTAAAGAAGTCTTATTTCAAACTTTTGATCGCCAGTCTGTAAAATAATGCATGTGAACTAATTAGAAAATTATATATTTTAGACACTCTCCTAACACGGGACATAAGCTACTTGAATATGAAAGTTGCCGGTTTTGCCATGTTTAGTGTAAGTTTGAGAATGATATTTCGAGTTTTATGAATCATTTTCAAATGATTGTGAAATTACTTAAATAATCACACACACAGTTATTTTAAATTGTAATAATATTTCACAATATTACTGTTTTTACTGTATTTTTATTTAAATAAATGCAGCCTTGGTAAGCAGACGAAACTTCTTTTTAAAACATCAAAAATCTTACCGTGTCCAAACTTTTGACTGGTAGTGTACATTATAAGCTACTCAAACTCGCAGTGCTTTCAGATGGATTAGCATTTGGAGCCATACTTCATTGACAAGCTGCACATAAAAAAATAATCGCAGCCTTTGTGATTTCATAATCGCACTAAGAATCACGTTCAAGTGATAATCGTGTTTAAGTTCAATGTTATTTTTCGTATTGTGCGATAAATCGTGCAGCCCTATTATTGAGTAGTTTTGCATAATCTTTATAAGAAAAAAAAAACTTTTGTCAAAATCATGTGGTGCAACCAACATACAGAAACAAGCAGGAAAACAATGTAAATGATAAAAAAAATCATAGAGTCAATAAGTCACTTATAGGGTTAGTTCACCCAAAAATTATGTAATTAATTACTCACCCTCATGTCGTTCAAAACCTGTAAAACATTCGTTCACATGCCGAACACAAATGAAGATCTTTTTAATGAAATCTGAGAGCTTTCTGCCCCTCTGTTGACATCCTACACAACTACCACTTTCATGCCCCAGAAAGGTAGTAAAGACATCACTAAAGTAATCCATGTGACTCCAGTGGTTTAACCTCAATTTTATGAAGCGATGCAAGTGCTTTGCTTGCACAAAAAACTAGGGCTGCACAACGATTAATCGCGATTAATCGTTTGCAAAATAAAAGTCTGTGTTTACGTAATATATGTGTGTGTTCGGTGTATAATAATTATGTATATATAAATACACACAAATACATGTATATATTTAAGAAAAAATTTATATTTATATATAAAATATTTATATTTATATGTAATATAAAATATATATAAATATATATATTTATTTATACATGCATATATTTCTTAAATTTATACATGTATGTGCGTGTATTTATATATACATAATTATTATACACAGAACACACACATATATTACGTAAACACAGACTTTTATTTTGCAAACGATTAATCGTGATTAATCGTTGTGCAGCCCTACAAAAAACATAATTTACCATTTTATTTGTCAAAACAACACACATGCATAGTGGTGCTCTCGTTAATGAGCATTGGAGATTAATATTTTGTAAATAAAGTGGTAAATTATGTGTGTTTGTTTTTTTGCACAAACAAAGCACTCACGTTGCTTCATAAAATTGAGGTTATACCACTGGAGTCACATGGATTAGTATTTTACTATGTTCCTGGGGCTTGAATGTGGTAGTAATGAAGGCTGTCAATAGAGGGATAGAAAGCTCTCAGATGTCATTAAAAAGATCTTCATTTGTGTTCTGAAGATGAACGAATGTCTTACGGTTTTGGAACGAGTGAGTAATAAATGATAGAATTAACCCTCTGATGTTGATTAACAGCTAAAAACTTGCATTGAACCTGAAAAGTTCAATGGTTTTCCGGGTCTCTCTCATCTCTACAGGTAAATGGATCCAATGCAGCCCATTCAGAGCTGCTCTATGCCAGAAGGACCTACTGGAGTCTTAGGACTCCACAAACCACCAGTCTCAGCCCTGCTTGGAAACCCCTGCGAACTGCCTGCATCCTCAAACTGCCAGATGGTCATGACTGGAAACCCACCAGTGTTGGGACAGACCCCAGCCCTGCAGACAAATCCAGCCATTCAGGAGAGAGTCAGACCAGACTTGACCGCACAATCCACAAATTGCATCAGCATCAGTCGACCCAGGCCTACGGCACTGGGTACCAAGGCAACAATCAAAGTCTCCAAACCCACTGATCCTTCATTGCAGGCTAAAGCTATGGGAACACCCAACTTCTTGTCGCACAGCCCAACTGAATCACCATTGCCTTATTGCAACCCCCCAAACCCGCTGAGCCCCACTTCTCAACTCGGTTTTATCCCCCCATCCATTCCCCCAACACTTCCAAGCCCTCCATCACAGCCCATCCGTGCCAAGACACAAAATAACCTAATCGCCAGACCAGTCCCCAACCCAAACCCCAGTCCCCTTTCTAACCACATTCCTCAACCAATCCTAAGTCCAGAAAGACATGTACCCAACGCAGGAGACACTACTGACAATAAGTTGAACAAGACCTTCAGCGAAGAGGGTGATTTCAGGTGAGATGTTATATACCTTGTCCATATTTATACAACAGTTAGTTCTGGTTTCTTAAATCTGATTGGTCAGCATTCTAAGAGTGATGCAACAGTCCAACAGCAGTGAGAATTTTCACTGCTTGTCTGTTTTTCAGTGACTGTCAGTCTGTGCATTAGTGCTGTGGATTTTACAGTGACTCTTTCTGTAGTGTACATAGTTAAAATGCTAGTAAGTGGTGACAAATCACTGCATATTTGTGTCGTTCATTCAAATGATTCATTCAAAAACACTGATTCATGCAAGACCTAAACAAATGACTGGCTGAATTTTTTCTATGTCAAAAATAGTAAGAGTATTATGCTAGTATGTGGTTCCGAATTCAGCATGTGTTTATGAGTGAGTCACTGAATCATTCGTTCAACCAATTTGTTCAAAAACACTTGCTGAATTTCAGCGAAAGAGCATATCTTGCTGAAAGAGCGTACTACTCTTACTATTTTTGCCATATAATGATGATATGGTAAAATACTATGACTAGTATGCTAGTACATGGTTCTAATTTCAGGTGGCTATATTCATAAGTCACTGAATGTTTCATTCAATCGATTTGTTTAAAAACGCTGATTTATTATGGAACAAGTGACTGTCTTTATGAGTACGCCATTGAATTATTCATTTAACCGATTCGTTGAAAAATGTTGATTCATTCAGGAACAAAACAACTGGCATTCTTTGGCATCAGTCATTGAATTATTCATTCAATTGATTTGTTAAAAAAAATTGATTTATTCAGGAACAAAACAAGTGGCAGTCTTTATGAGTTGGTGAATCATTCATTTAACCAATTCACTTTAAAACACTGATCATTCAGCAATAAAAAAGTGTGTCTTTATAAGTGAGCAATTGAATCATTAATTCAACCAATTTCTTCAAAATCACTGATTTTGTCTGATTCATTCATTCACTCTTGCGAGTGTGATATTGCTTTAATATCTCTAGTGATATGATATGATCTGACTGCAGTCACTCAGTGATTGGGTTTCTTCTGGGTTTGCTTATATCCAGAGAAAATCTGCTGTTTGGTTTAACAGCTCAAATCTGCAATACGTGGTTTTGAAAAGTCTAGATCAGTCTAGATCAGAATGGGACCATCATTCTTCAGCATGTGAAGAAGCTCATTGGTCACTGCCAATGGCATGAAAGTCCACCACAGTAACAGCCTTAGATTTCAAACTTGCTACATGTGGTCAGAGGGTCATTAACTGTTAACTTAAATGCTGAGAAATCGACTAGTGGAATGGCAGCATAATGGACCTAAAGAATGCATGCTAGCAGAGCATTTTCTCATTCCTTAAATCAGCATAATATTTCTCGCAGAGCCTGGTGACAGAATGGACACGGGTGCGTTGAGCTGGCAGCATTCCTAGACACACAAATGTGTTCCTGGATCCTTTAGCCTGTCATCTTTGACAATACAGACAAAGCCCTTAAAATGTGTAATGCTGTTTACTCATCATGCATGTGCTCTAATTAGTTAAAAGCATTCAGCATGTTTTGGAAGCTATTAAATACAGCAGGTGACATTTATCGCAGGCTTTTTGATTTGAGTAATTTTGATGACTCATAATACCATGATGTAATGTAAAGGAAAATATGACCATGGATTTGAAACTATAGCTCCGATCCAAAACCTAGTGTAGCAGCACCGCATATATCTATGATATATATATATATATATATATATACATATACATATATATAAATTATTTTAGTATCGACTAGTATTTATGGTTATCAGAATATTATTTACTGTATTTATTGCTATTAGCATATTATGTACTGTTTGTAAGGTTTGTGTGTGTGTGTAATTGCTGCAAAATCATTTATGAGGTTCCATTTCAGTTGGAAAGCTTCCTTAGAAGATATAGCTGCATATGTAGGAAGTTTACAGCAAAAATTAATGCAATTTATTTTAAAATTTACATTAAAGGCACAATTTGCTTTATTTCCTTTAGAGTGCATATTGTCACATGGAATGTTGGCTCCGGCATACCACCTGATGACATCACTTCCTTGTTTGGGCCTGGTGTTGAAAATGGGAGCACTGACATGTTTGTTGTTGGGTGAGAATGTCTGAAGTGTTGCATAGTGCCATTTTCTTACATACCTTCTATCATTGTTGATGAATTAATTAACCTTCCTCTACATTCTCTGTGTTTTCTCATTTCCATGTCCTTTTCGTCATCTCACTTTGTTGTCTCCTCTGTCTTTCTTTCTCTCTGCTCTGTCCTTTTCTCTCTTTAGACTGCAGGAAGTAAACTCCATGATAAACAAACGGCTTAAAGATGCTCTCTTCACAGACCAGTGGAGTGAGCTCTGCATGGACACTCTCAGTCGTTTTGGATATGTGTTGGTCAGTATGAAATCAAATGTCTAGTTCAGTCTTGAAAATCTAGATGGTGCAGGCTGATAGGTTCTTTACATGCAATTTGCAAGGTATCAAGCTGATTGGTCTTTGCTGATTCCGCAGCCAATGAGAGTGCTTGCTCAACATTTAAAAAGTCTGGTTCGGTGTTTGCAATAGTCTAGTCCTGCTGCAAGCTATTAGAGTTCCTCTGAAACCCTCCCCCTCCCCCAGCTCCACCTGCCTAGATCTGCTACAGGATTTATGTATACGTATTCATGCAGCAGCAGCATATCGTACATGCTCACAGCAGAGTGTCTGAGTTAGGTGTTAAAAGATATACGCAACTCTGGTTAAACAAGCAAGTTATCAGTGATAACTTATGAAGAGAAATAGAGGAGACACTGGATGAAACTTTCTGGCATTCATAGTAATATACAAGTGCACTGTCTTGGTATATCTAAAGTCTTACCCGCAGGCATACCCTAGCACATGCATAAAAACTGATGCATACTTTGGGCTTTAGAGACTTGTTCAAATTGAAATAGTGATGTTTGCTATAGTAAACAACATAATGAGAGGTTTAACTTGAAATATTTTACATTCCTCTAGGTGGCCTCTCAGAGGATGCAGGGGGTTTTCTTACTGGTGTTTTCCAAATTCTGCCACCTTCCCTTCCTCAGGGGAGTACAAACCCAAAGCACACGCACAGGCTTGGGTGGCTACTGGGTAAGTAAAGTGCGCAAAGACCTTTGGGAAAGAGTGAATCATTTCTAAACGCTTATGTGATCAGTGATTGTTGTGCTACATTAATACTTTAATGTCGAACATCAAACATCTGCATAATGTCGCGACCCCTTGCCGTGTGATGTCTTTGATGATTACAGGAAAAGCGGAGTCAAAGAGAGACCATGGAAATTAGGCTGCGAGTGTGTTTTTGTGTATGTGACAGAGAGCGTGTATGTGCGTGTGACCCTGCTGTGTGTTGTTGTCAGCATGGCTCCAGGCTCATTCTGCAGTCTCCTTTGAGTAGGGCACGGTAGGACACGCTGCAGCTCTGTTTCTGATCTGTCTTGCAGTGCACAAACACACACATTAGGTTCATCTCTGCTAGATCAAATACAGACTCAACACACACACAGCAGCTCTCAGTTCTCCCCAGTGCGTTACCCAGAAAGAGAGAGTACAACCCATGGGAACTGCAGCACCAGCGCTGCTAATAAACTGCAAGTCTCTGCACAGCCTATTTCACCCTTGACTACCCAGCACACCTGTCCTTCTCAGCACAGTGTTTAAAGGGAAAGTTCATTTACAAATGAAATGCTCATTTACTTATTCTCATGTGGTTCCAACAATAGTTCATAGTGATCATGTCTGTCAACCTCCAATACATACAAATAGACAGATAAAAATTTTTTTGATTAATTCTGGTGACTTGTATCTTTTGAATCTGTTCACCAAAAAGATTTGTTCAGCGATTCATTTAGTAACTCCTTTTGCAGGTTAAATTATTACCCAGTAGATGATGGCAAGCGAGTGTTATGAGTAAGTCGTTGAATCATTTCCTCAATAATTAAGTAACAGAATGAAAGAAAAAAAGATGAAAAGATGATACATTTACTAAAAGGCTCCAGAAAGTGTTTTTGAGCATCATCAGCACACAGTTACAGTTACAACAAAGCAGATCTATACTTTTTGCTTCATTTTGTAAACTGCATGGTATAACTTTTTTTTAATCAAGCTATAAAAAAGACAACAATAATAGCTAAATAACAATATAAAGTATTAAAAAAGTCTTTACATCATTTTAAATGTGAGACTGAATCACATGCCAAATTGAATTAACAGTTTTCAGTTATTTCAGTTTTCATTATTTTTGTTATGTGCGCTCATCATTTTTTGTTTTATTTGTTGTGATATTTGTTTTTTTTTTTAATTTTTATTTAGTTTTAGCTTTAGTCATTTTAGTAATTTTACTCAAACTAATTTTATTTCAGTTAGTTGCCAAGGCCGTATTTCTGTGTTTTATGTTTTTATAAATGTTAGATAACATCTATATTTTATTTTAATTTATTGCCAAAATTATTAAAAAAAAAAACATTTTTAATAGTTTTAGTTAACAAACAAGATTAATCCCAGTATGTTCACGATTAAGACTTCAAAAGCCATACAATTGTTTTGTGTGAAGAACAAACCAATATTTGATGGTGTTTGTTCTATGTTAGAGTTTGACAGCTGTGATAATTATGAACTGTTATTGTATAGAAAAGAACTACATGAAGATTAAAAATTAAATTTTTTTTCCTTTTGGGTTCCATGGAAAAAATAACAGTGTAATAGTTTAGATCAACATGAGGGTGAGTGAATAATTTCTGTAATAATGTTGTTTTTTCTTTCACCATTAGGACAGACACTTTACTATGGAGTGCAGAGCTGCTGTATTATTAATGTCTACCCATTATCCTCTGCATTTATATGTTTGTCTCAGGGGAATAAAGGGGGCGTGAGTGCACGCATGATGGTTTTCGGACACCCTGTGTGCTTTCTCAACTGCCACCTGCCGGCTCACATGCGTAACCTCGAGCAGCGGATGGAGGACTTTGAAAGCATCCTACAGCAGCAGCAGTTTGAGGGCAGCACCGCTGTGGGCGTGCTGGATCACGAGTGGGTACCTGGGAAAAAACAGATCCTTGATGCCTAGCCTTACTTTTGTACTATTAAAGCTACACTATGTAACTTTTTGGCCCTCTAGAGCTTAAAACATAAAACTGCACGTGTCCTGCAGAAGATCTTTTGGTTGTGCTTCAGCTCTGAATGTGGTTTGAGGCACTAGTGTATACTAGTGGATATGGACAAATTAAATATTAATGATTTCTTTGTTGGAGGAACCAGTGATTCCTTTGAGGTTTGCTGCTTTGAATGATCCATGTTCGATTTTTCTTGTTTGGGGCTTCTTTTCTCTGTGTACGGATATGACGCAAATTATGCATGTGTGATATGCAGTTTCTCTGCAAAATCCATCCCGACCACTTTAAAATATTCGTATTATAGTAAAAGTGTATAGTGGTAAAGACGCATTTTTGCACTCTCTCATTTTGTTTTGTTTTGTTTTTATCAAAAAAGTTACATAGTATTGCTTTAAATAATCTTTCATATAATGTGCAGTCAGCCAGTTATCATCACAAAATAAACCCTGACAGGGTAATCTGAAACTGACACAAATCTTATTACCACATTAATATATAATTGGATATGAAATTATAATTTGAAATTATTATATTATGTGATACCTTTTTCTTAGACCATTGCATAATTGTTGCATATTTTGTTGGTTTTTACAAACTCAAATTTTTATCTTTATTTGAGCATTAATCTGAGTTGCTTTATGCAGATGAACTTTGACCTGTTAGGTTCACTGGAACTTATTGCATTCTTCACAGTGTGGTGTTCTGGTTTGGTGATCTGAACTTCCGAATCGAAGGTTATGATATTCACGTGGTGAAAAGTGCAATTGAGAATGACAAACTGCCTCTACTGTGGGAAAAAGATCAGGTAAGAGAGCAAAAATGCCAAAAATGTGAAAAAGAAATGTGCTTAATTGTATTTAATGTGCACTTGAAGTTAAGTAGACAGTAGAAGTAATTATGAAATTACATATAAAGATGATAAATCCTATTAAAGTGGATAAAAAAAAAAAAACACTAAATAACATGCAAAAAAAGTGTTGGAAAACATTACATTCAGTTTACACTTAAGTATATTATTTAAAAGTGGAATATTTCCATAATAAGTACTGATCTTTTTGGAGAGTAAGCTAAAGTGTACTTTTTTTTTTTTTTACAATGGAGGCCCTGTCTCAAATGCTTGCATAGTGCTCATGAACCCCCTTTTGAATCAGAAAATGAATGTAGAACGAGGCTTCAAGTCTACATCACCATTTGGAACGGGGACTGATTGCTTAGGTTCATGTGATTTCAAGGGTACGAACAGATCCAACTGCTGAATCAACGTTGGACACAGATAAGCTCAGAAAATTATCCTTGTCTCAGTCACATAACACCAAGTGTCTTTGTACAGATCTTGGCAATACTGATTTTTCAATCTGTTACCACTAGAGGTCAGTGTACTACATCTATAAATAAAGTGACTTGATTCAGCTCTTTAGAAAGTTCATGTGCACTGAGATGCAATATAAAGACACTGGATTATATTGTGTTGTCTGCTGGATTGGGTTGTTGTTAAAAAGATAAAGTGAAAGAACATTTAGTCTTTTTGTTTTGTCTTTGTCACAGCTCAACATGGCAAAAAAAAGTGAATCTATTCTGGAGGGATTTATGGAAGGACCCCTGAAATTCCCGCCAACTTACAAGTTTGATGTGGGGACACACACTTATGACACAAGGTGTGGAACTGTGTTATGCTTTTTTCTTCATGAGTCTTTCTGTTTCTTTGGGCTCTCGTTACACTTGGCTTTCTTTCCTAGTGCAAAAAAGAGGAAACCTGCATGGACGGATCGCATCCTGTGGCGTCTGCGCAGGACGGGCTCCCCCGTGCCGTCTCATTATTCCGCCCTGCAGCGGGGTCTGACATCATGGCTGGGCGGCGCCACCAGAGTTTCCCAGCACTTCTACCGCAGTCACAAGGGGTTCACTATTAGCGATCACAAGCCAGTATCCGCCCTCTTCTCTTTGCATGTGAGTCTAAAAATGGCGGGAAAGATACTGGATAGTCTGTGAGCAGCACTGCCTGTATTTTAGGCATACATTGTCATGTGAGATATTTATTATCCTGACACTTCAACTTTTACGAGTTAAAAAAGTTGCTTATCGTCTCAGACACACTGCTAATAAATTTAAACATATTTTTTCAGTTTTTTTGTTTACTGAAGGCCTCTGTAAAAGGAGAAAAGGTTATTAATTATGTCTAAACAGCATTAATATGTGTTATAGAAGTAATAACTACAATTTCTTATAATATTTGCTACACAAGTACACTTCTGTCCCATCAGTTTCCCTATAAGGTGAACCTACCATTAGTGACACTGGAAGTGGAGAAAGAATGGACCAAGTTCTCTGATGCTACAGCCAAACTCACAATGGCACACGGCTTTCAGAGGAGTTCATGGGACTGGGTGGGACTGTACAAGGTAAAACATGAATGGCATTTTCAGATAAAACAAAATTTAATTCAAGTGGGTACATTTCATTCCAATTGCACGCATTATGTTATTATAATAACAAATCACAATGGTTTTCTAATAGGTGTCATTAACTATATTAACCTCATTTAAATAGAAACTCTGCCCGCAAACTCACGCCATTGGTTGAGCCAGTGTTGCTATGTTGGGCTGGTCAGGAAACTCAAGCAAATGGTCCAAAAAGGACCACAGAAACACAGTCTTTACACTTTTCAAGGAAATTAACCTATACATTTCTTATAGTTATTTTTGTATACTTTTATTATAGAAAAATTACACATTAAACAAGAAAAAAAAACATGAACAAAATAAATGAAAAATTATTTTGATAAAAGTTTCTCTCAAAAGTTAGCTCTCATTTTTACTCAACGCTTATGCAAAAGCACCACATCAAGCAACAGACACAAGAAGATTTTTCGAGATCATTTTGTAATAGAAAGAAATGCGGGTATTACATGAACACTAGTTATTGTTTATCTGAGACTTACCCATGTAAGCTTTATCATGCTTTTTTCTTTCAATTTTTTTTACACTATAGAGAATTATTTTCATGTTCTCATCTGGACAGTTTATGAGTACAAATGGACTTTTACTTTACTTAACTCTCATTTTACTTTAAATCATTACTAGAACATATGATTTGGTTGATGTTTAGTTGCTTAACTTGTAACCTGATCATGTTGTACTTTTTGTAATTGTTTGTTGTCTATACAGAAATATTCAATCCAATGTTTATTCACATGCTGTGATGCACTGCAGATATTTTCTTTTGTATTACTTATTTTCAAATGAATAAGTTTATATGTTCACTAGTAATGATTTAATTATCAATTATTAAAAGTTCAGTCTCTCACTAAATTCTTTTAAATGTTGATGACAAAAAAAAATAGATGCACACGCCCATACCACATGGGCAACATGGGGTGCAAATCTGCACCTATATATTAAATTAAATTAATTATTTATATACTTCGTTACTTTTCTCTTGTCTTTTTAGGTGGGATTTAAGCACTACAAGGATTACGCTGCATATGTATGGGCCAAATCTGAGCATTCGACGCAGGTAGGACATGAAAATTGTTAGTCGTGTGTGGAAGATGTTTCCTGGAGATCTGAAAGATATTAGCAGTCTGACCCTGACCTTTACGTCTCTCTGTGTTCACTGGACAATACTTTAATCCCAAAATCAAATCATTCCTGGATAATCTTGGATTGAAAGCTTTAAGATCACTCAACAGTATTAATTCTAACAAAGTAGATTTATTGCGTAGCCAGTGCTGACTCTCATTATCTAACTTGTAACTTATTTTTTCATGACCTTCAGGTGACATTTTCTGAGGAAGATTTACCTAGAGACCCAGGGGAATATATTCTGGGATATTACAGTAACAACACGAACAGCATCGTGGGAGTGACAGAACCATTTCAGGTCCACACTCCTCTCACACAGCTACATTCTGATTCAGCACAAATGCAAATATTAGTTTGGTTTGAAAAAGCAGCTCAGAAGCTCTGAGTGTGTTAGTCCAAGGGCATGATGACTAGGTCATTGCATTCTGGCATCACCAATGTCAACATTTGATTGCAGCCTTGATTTGTATTTGAGGCTGGATATCCACAAATTACAAACATAGACTCATTGTCATTTGAATTTCAAACTAGATGCTAGACCCCACATAATGCAAGCACACACAATGGAAATAAGACACAATGTACAGTTGCACAGTTTGAAGCACAATATTCCACAGTTTCAAAGAGATTTTAATACTAAAGTTGGTATTAGTAGAAACGAAACCAAAACCAATGTGGCAAAAATATTCAAAGACGTTCTCTACATAAGATATGTCTTCCAAAGCTTCTTCTGGTCAAAAAAATGCCCACTGACAAATGAAGTGACTGATCACAGTTTGTTTTGTTTTACATGCTGATTAAGGGCCGTTAAGCCAAAAATCAATGATACCATGATAATAGACTGGCTGAATATAAATGAACTGAAAAGGTATGTAGACTTTCCAAAAGTAGTAAGCACTTCATTATTTCATAGACTGAAAACTCAAGACAAGAGTGTACTTGCTACTAAGTGCCTCAAACAAAACTCTGAATATCCCAGCTTTGATGACATAATCCCCCCAAATTATTTCTTCGTTGGAACTCCAGAGGAGTTTTGAAGATGGTGCCGATTTCATCATGCATTTGAAAGAATACAGACTGAAGCTTTCAAAGAGACAGAAGTTCTTTAAATGTTCATGGACCATTTTTTTTCAAGTTTTCTGAAGTCATATGAACCAGTGTTGTAGTCGAGACCAGCTCATTTGAGCCTGAGTCAAGACTGAGACCAGAATACGGTTGAATCCAACTCTAGACTGAGACCAGAAGAGGGCTGAGTAAGAGTCAAAACTGAGACCAGAAGAGGGTTGAGTCAGAGTCAAGACCCAGACCAGAAGAGGCTTGAGTCCAAATCAAAACTGAGACCAGAAGAAGGTTGAGTTTGAGTCTAGACCAAGACCAGAAGAGGGCTGAGTAAGAGTCAAAACCGTGACCAGAAGAAGGTCAAGTCAGAGTCAAGACCGAGACCAGAAGAGGCCTGAGTTCGAGTCAAGACCCAGACCAGAAGAAGGCTGATTTTTGGGTCAAGACTGAGACCAGAAGAAAGTCAACACAGTGTCAAGACTGAGACCAGAAGAAAGTCAAGTCAGAGTCAAGAGCCAGACCAGGGGCCGGTTGCATAAGCTGCTAAGACTAGTCTTACAAATTAGTCATTTTTTTTTTCTTTGTAAGAAAAGTTACGGACTGCAGCTTTAATGCCCGGTTCAGTTTACTCGATTTTAGCCCGTTTTTGCCACGATCAGCTTGACGAAGGGTGTCGTGGGAATTCGTAAACGACAATAGGCGTTGGGATGCAAGATTCGATCATTTCAGCTTGTGTAGCGTGTCATCGTGGACGACATACAACGCCGCATCTGTGATGCTTCACGACGTCATGACAGATAGACTAGCATGTTTAATTTTTTTTCTCAGTCGTCAAAGACGAGTTCCGTCACATGTGTGACACTGGCCAATAGAAGCACAGAAGCTCCTTCCTACATGCTTTCAAACATGCCAAAACGTAAGAGAGACAATGGTATCGTTCCTGCTAGGTGGAATTTACAATGGAGGAAATGTTTGTGGAGCTATGGCAACAATACTCCTGCATTTATGATGTTTCCCGAGGGACTAAGTTACCGCAAATAAACATATGTTACTTCAGTTCTCTTTGGAGGAAATCCAAATATCCATGCAATCCAGATATGTGTCCACTTTTGGGCATTTCTGACGACAAGACAGAGCAAAACACGCTGCTAGCCATTGTTTGTTTATACTCACAGCACCTTCTGTCAGTCTCGATGACAGCACGCACACAGTTAAAGACAGTACACAATGAATGGTCGGGTAGCAACATGTAGTCTGACTTGTTTCTTGTCCACGACACAACAAGATTTTAGGATTCAAAATTGTATAATCTGACACAGTGTCTATCGTGACAAAAATAGTCTGAACCCGGCATAAGACTGTTCATAAGTCAGTTACATAAAAACGTAAATTGGTCTAATTTGATACCGAAAAGTAAGACTGATTACACCTAACTAACTACTAGTTGTTCATACTAGTTCTTAAGACACAGTCTTAACATATTGGCTATGTTTATGCAACTAGCCCCAAAAGAAGGCTAATTCTGAGTCAAGACCAAGACCAGAAAAGGGTCAAGTGAGAGTAGGGGTGCGCGATAATACAATTTTAGATTGTGAATATCTCCATGATCTACCGTTAAAGAGATATCGTAGTATCGTGTTACAGCACTTTACAGCACACTATCAGTTGCAGTTCTGTCGCCCCTGTCCCAACATACTTTACAGGATAAGACATACATTCACATCACATGTTTAGCAATGCAGTGGTAGGGTTATGCTCACGTGACATCACAGTTCTTCGCCATCATAAAAGTTTATTATTTCCATGCTTTTTAAAGCCTTGCCAGTTAAACATTTTATTCGCATGCTGTTCTGGCATAAGCTTTTCTAAGTTCATACACCTGAAGCACACTCACAAAAGCCACAGCGCGTGAGTACTGAACTAAGTTCTCTTTCGCATCTTATTGCACTTAAACTGTTAAATACTCACAATATTTACACATAAACACAGTTGTTTATATTTTGAGTGGATATAAACATTTCAAATGTGTGTCAGTATATTAGATCTGTGCATTCCATCTTAAAGTGACAGCAGCCTAATAAACCTGCTACAGTCTGTGTCATTAGTTCCTAAACGTAATTTTGGGAGGAGTGAACCCATCTAATCTTTCAAGTAACTGCCGGAGCATATAAGCAGCCAATCACCTTGCTCCAGAATCAGCTGTTTTGGCATCACGCCATCTCCCCAACTCCACCAACATAATTTAGGGATCTTGCTACCAGACTCATCTTCCAAGCATTGGCAGTCCCACTAGGGGGTATATCTAAGCTCGTGTTGAAGCTGTTTCCTTCAGCCCCTTCACTTTAAGTTATTTAACCTTAATAGCTTAAAGATTACTTGGGCAAACAAACTCATAAAATGTTAATCAAGCAACAAAATACAAAGAGATAATCACTCACTGCTTTTGACTGAATAACTTCAGTAGCTTTAATAAGAATCAGTGTATATTTAATACATACAATGAAGTCTATTTAATGTTTTACTTTTGTATTTTCAGTATCTTACTTGAATGCTACTGTTAAATATACCTCCTAAAAATTAATGCACTGTTTTTATATAATTTGTTTCTTAAATTGTATTTGTTCTATTTGTAATTTGCATATTTGTTCTTATTTTTAATAACATTATAACAAGATAAAATAATAAATTAAAATAAAGTGAAATAAGATTTTGGTTGTAATGCACACCTCTAGTTTGGCCCAAAATGGTCTGTCATTCTTTTTCTTTTGTTACCTTGTAAGGTGAAATTTTTAAAATAGGGAAATTAGTTTGGCT
This sequence comes from Hypophthalmichthys nobilis, assembly GCA_037950665.1. Lineage (NCBI taxonomy): Eukaryota > Metazoa > Chordata > Actinopteri > Cypriniformes > Xenocyprididae > Hypophthalmichthys > Hypophthalmichthys nobilis. The sequence goes on along the minus strand of CM075476.1, from coordinate 19,612,988 downwards.
TTTCTGCTCAGTGGCTTGAAAAATTCTTAAAAAACCAACATGGAAAAAAAAAAAACCTGGTAAGATCGTGAAAAAAAAAATTGTGATATTATATATTATATATTGCCCAACCCTAAGTCAGAGTCAAGACTGAGACTGAGACCAGAAGAGGCTTGAGTACGAGTCAAGACTAGGACCAGAAGAAGATTGAGTTTGAGCAAAGACTATAGATATATAAAGACGGTTCACTCCTATTAGTTATGAATGGGAGAAACTGCAACGCGCAATATGGTGGAATACATCCTGCCTTCTAAGTAAAACAGCCAATCGCTGATTGATAAAGTCATTGCATCACTGCAGCTGCCGTTAGATGCTCCGGTTCCCATAGAAACCTGAGACTCACTGAAACTTTGGAGGTTTTCGCAAAAAAAATTGTTAAATGCCAAATGAATTGACTAGGGATGTTTTTGAAAATAAGGCATTTCAATAACTGTCTAATAACCTTTTCATTGCCATTGAAGTGAAATTACTGAACCTAAACATAAGAGGCTGGTAAAAAATTCTAATTTTAAAGAAAACGTGTCAGATGGACTGCAATGGAACTCTTCATATTCTTTGTCTATATATTTTCATTCTCTGTGTATATTTTCCTCACAGGTGCAGCTTCCCATGTCCACACCACCTGCACCAGCATGTCGTTCACACTCCGACAGTTCAGATGTCAGCTCTGAAGATGACAGTACACTGGTCCTGTTGGCTCCCTCTTCTCGTAGCCCCAGCCCTGGAAACCACAGCGGCAAACGGCATCACCACCAGAAGCGGCAGCGGAGCCGCAGCCCCGCCGTACCTGCACTCTCTGCAACGCCCTTCCCTCCCTGCAGTCTCTCAGCCTGTGCCCACGTACCCGTGACGGCCCCGCACGGAGCTCCTCCCCGCACCCTTCAGCCAATGCCAAGAAAGAGCGTCTGGTTTCTCCAGACACATTAACCTCGCCCTCCCTCAGTCCTCTTAGTCCACGGAGCCCGGTGTCTCCCGGGAACGGAGTTAGCGCTCCAGAGGCTCTGATAGCGGCCATTTTAGGAGAGCCCAGGCCCACTCCGATAGGAAAAGCAGGGGATTTGATTCTCTGACCAATCTCCCACCCCTTTCTTTCGATTCATTTCTAGACTTTAGCAGATATTGTAATGCAACTATAGAGAAATGGCCTGTTTCAGGTCATTTTAAGGTCTTTTAAGACCTGCAGCTGTTTGTGATCTCATGCCTTTTCGTGCTTAATCATTCACAAACTCTTCCTTGGTTCATAGTGGCTTTGCCAGTAGAGATTCAACTGGCCTATCCATTTTACATTATTTATTAATGGCCCTTTTTCCACCTGGTATTAAGATGCGTTTTGGTCAATCAGATCACACGTGGACGATGCTAAATACAGGTGTAAACAGGGTGTAAAATGTTTTGAGCTGGTCTGCTTTCGACCACTTCCAGAAGTAGTCGAAAACACATTTGACCGGATTGACTTCATAGCGGAAACGCTCATGTGGTCGAATGTGTTCGAACAGCCACTAAAGACCGCCTACTCTCCGGGTATGTGTCTCCATCGTCTACTTGTGAACCAATCGATTAAAACGCAACTTAATACCAGGTGGAAACAGGGTCAATGATAGATTGTAAATGGTGACAGTACAACAGTGCACATTCGCCTTACAGTGCAGGACAACCTGACCCAAGGTGAAACTGTGCTGTTACCGTAGAATCAAAGCAAACAGGGATGTCAGCATTCATCTCAGCCTTTACTCTTAACTAGTGGTTGACTGGATTTTAATGCCCAATGTCTAGAAATTGCTTATTGTGGAAAATTAAAAAAAAAATTCCTTTGTTAAAATATATTGGTTTGATTGACATCAGCAAGAAAAATATGGGATGTGTTTTATCTTCCCTTTTTGAAGTTGGTAATCCTATTTATTTTATTGTTTTAACTAGTTTGCAAACCACCAGTTGAGAACCACTGATCTAGAGTCACTAAAATGTCTATATAATGTAGGGTCCAAAACTCTGAGACCACACTGAAAATCTGGGATTCAAAATCTAATTTAAATCTGAAAGCTTACAAAAAGTTTTAAGATTTGAAAAAGACTATATATGTGACCCTGGACCACAAAACCAGTCATAAGGGTAGATTTCTTAGATTTATACATCATCTAAAAAACTGAATAAATAAGCTTTCCACTGATGTATGGTTTGTTAGGACAATATTTGGCTGAGATACAACTAGAACTGAGATACAATTTACTGGAATCTGAGGGTGCAAAAAATCAAAATATTGAGAAAATCGCCTTTAAAGTTGCTCAAATGAAGTCCTTAGCAATGCATATCCACTCACAAAAATAGATTTTTGATATATTTACGGTAGGAAATTTACAAAATATCTTCATGGAACACGATCTTTACTTAATATCCTAATGATTTTTGGCATAAAAGAAAAATCGATAATTTTGACCCATACATTGTATTGTTGGCTATTGCTACAAATATACCCATGTGACTTATGACTGGTATTGTGGTCCAGGGTCATATATATATATATGAAATTAACAAAATAAAAAATAGAAGCACTTTTACTGGTGAACTCCACTGTGTGTGTGTGTGTAGTCTGGGGTCAGTAAGATTTTCAAAAGAAATTAATACTTTTATTCAGCAATTCATTAAAATGATCAAAAGTGACGGTAAAGTCATTTACAGTATAATGTTACAAAATATTTCACTTTCAATTATAAATGCTGTTCTTTTGAACTTTTTGTTAATCAAAGAATCCTGAAAAAAAATTATAATGGTTTCCACAAAAATATTAAGCAGCACAACTGTTTTCAACATTGATAATAATCATAAATGTTTCTTGAGCAGCAGATCAGCATATTAGAATGATTTCTGAAGGATCATGTGACACTAAAGACTGGAGTAATGATGTTGAAAATTCAGCTTTGATCTCACAGGAATAAATTACATTTTAAAATACATTAAAAAGAAAAACAGTTATTTTAAATTGTAATAAAATATCACAATTTTACTGTTTTACTGTATTATTGATCAAATAAATGCAGCCTTGGTGAGCAGAAGACTCTACTTTTAAAAACATTTTTAAAAAATCTTACTGACCACAAAATGGTGCTGTATATACATAAAATCTTGTTTACCATGGTAAAATCACTGATGCATAACCTTTTATAGGCTTATAGTTTTTTTTTTTTTTTTTTTTTAAAAAGGAACAACAGCAATATGACAAAAGACACCAATGTTTAACAAATATAGTTTACCTGTAGCCTGTTTAATGCTGTCCATTTTATAAATTTGTAGCAGCAAACAAAGGAAAACTGACTTCAAAGGAACATATTTTAGAGATTATTTTCAAATTGACAAGAATTTACACTTTGCACAAGTATAAGAACAGGTAATGTTAAAAAGGCCAAATGTCATAGTATGTGTACACATATGTCAGAAGTTTTGCACATACTAAGACCACAATCCCTAATTTTAGAATAAGTTACTCATTAACACCCATCATGCTTTGCTGAGGTATCTTTCAAGCCAACAGCCTCTCCTGAAACAGAGCAAACCTTTGACAGGAGCGGCTGATTGAAGACAACCAATCACATCAGCTCTGCTCATATATAGTACTTTGTGTCTTTATTTAATCTGTTTGAGCGGAGTGAAGCTTGTGTGTGGTGTGCATGAACGCATATTGACAGTGAAAATATATACACCTCAAGGTCATGTCAAAAGAAATGTCAACTTTACTCTCCTCAAAAAAACAAACATCAATTTTTTGTCTCATATATTTGATCATTTATCTGAAAAGCAAAGAACACTGAGATTGTCTAAAATCATTGATTATCAATTCTACATATTATCTATGTATATTTTTTAAATCAATTTAAAGTCTAATGTTGTCCTGTGGTGTGATTGTCCTCATCATTAACTGTACAATACAGAAGTGTGTCAAAATCAACAATGAGGACCCAATATTACCCTAAAAATTAAAGAAAAATCTATGCAGTTTTGTCACCAATTATTGAACTCACAAAGTCAGATTTTAAATGGCCAGTCACTTAAGAAACCTTGAAAATGTTGCTAATCAGGATCATTTTCATGCTTGTAGGTTAAAGATGATGGTATTGACTTTTCAGTTTGATTTTTCTCTGAACACTTTTAGTCTGACTACTCTGTTATGAGCTCTGAGCTTTTAACCTTATTTAGTTTGGAATGAGACTTCAGAAACTCTTTCAGACCTGGAGGCGATTAGACACATTATGAAAGCAGTGTGATTGAAATTCATTTCGAAAGCATCTCCCTCGAGCAAAACAATCACCTGGCTGCAACGTGATCAAACATAAGAGATACATCCCCCTACATAATCTAAAACCTTGCCAGGTGCAAGTCTGTCTTTCCTTAGATAAACAAACAGTGTGGATTTATTTAAAGAAAGATAAAACACAATGTTTTGTCTAACAGCATTTATAACATTCCTGCAGAACTTTACACTTGCAGTAGCACAAACGGCCTTTGTGCCAGACTTGCACAAAACTACTTCATCTGGATTTAACTGAGGTTTCTGTGGTTATTTGTTACATAAAATTCTACATAAGCTTATTTAAATTATAGTATAAATATAAAAAATTTTAGTGCAGCAATACAGTAAAAACACTGAGGATAATAGGAATTGCAGAAAAAAAAACCCTCAAAAGTAAAATGCTAATAAAATAACAAGAAAAATGTTCAAACAAATCACATAAAACTGCTTTCAGGGCTTGTCTTGACACCACTCATGTGATTAGGCTAATTAGACAGGCTATGATAATATACCCACAGTTTATAAGAGAGGGCAATGTTTAGAAAAGTAGCATTGATGGCTGATTTAAATCCCAGAGATTGTTGTTCACAAACACTTGCAAATGAATACTCACTATCAAGGAACGTTGTTCACTCTTTACATCATAACGTACCAATTTACAACACAAAGAGCAATAACAACAAGGTGTTGTAAGCACTACTTCCTGGAATCAAATACCAACGACCAAATGGCCTTGTGTCTAATTCTCCTACATCACGTTTATTTAATGTTACAGAATTATATATAATTATAATTAATTGGGAGGAAGACAAAAAATAATCTGAGGCCACACTGAAAATCTGGCTTTATTTTTTTTAATTATTTCATTTAAACCTGTAAGTAAACAAAAAATCATGAGGGTAAAATAAGAACTATTTACATTTAAATTTATTTGAGAAATAATTAAAATTAAAAATAATTTATTGATATAAAATTCTGCACTTACAAGCCAATAATTGAAATAATTTTGTGACTCTGATCATATGAACTCTAAGTCAAATGTTCCTGATCATGGCAACACAATCTCCTGGCAATTCGTAATTATTTTGAGTTTTGGCGAATTGGTGGCTAATAATTCGTATGAATTCGTAGGATCTCATTGATGCATTTTTGTACAATCTGCTTAGGGCCCAGTGTCAGTTAGGTTTAGGGGGGTGGAGTTAGGACCTTCATGCTTATTTTTTTCTATATATATGTTCACATCGTACAAATTCATACGAAAACGCCACCTCATAAAAAAGTTATTATTTCCCGTGAGATATGATCATCAGGTTTTGTACACACAGCTTAAAGGTGCAATATGTAAGATTTTTGCTGTAAAATATCCAAAAACCACTAGGCCAGTGTTATATATTTTGTTCACTTGAGTACTTACAATATCCCAAATGTTTCCAACTATTTGTGAATCATGAGAAAATTGCAATTTTAACCAAGGCTCCGGGATGTGTGCCTGTCAATTGCGTCATACCCTCGGTTACCGGTTTTATTTTGTAAAAACCATGGAAACACCAAAGACGCTTTAATATATTACGTTTTAATAGACAAGGGAACAACTGTTTGGTTACATTTATATAACTAGTTGTTGTTATATAGCTCGGCGGCTCCAGCGGCCTCGTTCAGCTCCCACAACACTCGGTCCTGCTCTGCTTCATACTACAGTAACGTTAGTAATCACATCCATAAACATGATGAGTCCTATCCCGATTGTTTCCACCAGCTGTGATGTAAAGACCACATGTCCCAAGATTCCGCGCTCAAACTTGCCGTCATCAAGCTACGCCTTTGTTTTGAATAGGCCTCTAGCGACCTCTAGCAGACATAAATCCTACATGTTGCACCTTTAAAGCAACACCATGGAACATGTGCTCACGGTTCCCCCATGTGGTTGATAAGTGTAATTGTCTGTTACCAGTGTCATAAATACTGTCGCTGTATAAGCTTCCCCATGGGCAGCGCAATACACGTGAATTTGTTGAACTGACGGCGATTGCAGAAACCTTGTTTAGAAACCATGTCCATCGACCAGGTAAAGTAGCTATGGCGTTGGTTTTGAGACTTGCATATTAGATGGTTTCATCTTACAGTTAGCTGTTGGCTATGAGTAAATATGTGATGAATGCCGTAAAGCAGGTTGCACTCTGATGGGCGGGGCTGTGTACCTACCCGAACCGCTAGGAGGCTGTTCAGGTAGCGGCAGTAGAATTCATCCAGTTAAGAGTTGTTCTACCACTGAAATAATTTTAGAGACTATTTTAGAGAGATTATTTTAAGGTCAAGGAACTACATAGTGTTGCTTTAAGTGCTGCTGTCATTAAGGAAAAAGGGGACAAACGACATTCCAAAATTCATGTTAATTTTTTTATTTGACCTTTCACTTGAATTCTCAAAAAGAAAAAAGAAAAAAAAAGTAGAAAAATGCAAAGAGGAGCATTTTGCAAGTTGTCTCAAACTTTTGGACCCCATGAGCACATCTGAGGTTAGATATGGATTGGTGGACTCAACGACCTCTGAGTTACAGTCTAAAGCCCACGGCCCCTGCACCTCCTGGCACTCGAAGAAATTACTGCCTGCAGATTAGACGGGATAAAAGGGGCCCCATGCTGAGTGAAAGTGTGTGATAGTGCAACTGAACATGAAATTGAAGCTTTGAGCCAATGTGATAGATTGCAATGGTTATGAATGGTTATGCACAGAATATACAGTAATAAAGAAAACATATATTATTATAAATTCACTCCTTTGTACTTAAGTACCTAGCAACTACACCGCACACAGTAATTAGCAGATTAGTAAGACAGGCTTAGCAGCTCTGCCCACAAGCTACTCACATTTAATACTCTCATTTAATACACTGCACCACAACAATTAAAGCTTTGCTCAACCAAGTCCAAAGTGCACCTTCCAATACTGACAAACATTCCTGATGTAGGTTATACACTGGCAAAGGACATTTTACATAAATTCTCACTTGCAAAACTGTATTACATAATCATCTTACATCACAAGTTTGGAAATGTTTGGAAAGACACAATTATGTGATGCATTGTTCCGCAGTGAAATTGTATCTTAAAATTTAAGCTAAGAGCAGACAGAGTGAAAATATCATATAAAACATAGTGGATACTTAAAGGAAACTATAAGAAATACTGCAAGCATATTTTCTATACATTTCTATGAGACTTTGTAAATGTGTCCTGAATTGATGAATTGCAGAGGTGAATTTTGAATTTCACTAATGAAGGGCAATGTAAAGCATTAGATCAACCAATGATTAACCAGTTCTCTAAAATAGCTCAGAGGTGCTCTCATGAAGCTTCATTTGGCAAGCATATATAGACAGAGCACAATACAGAGTTACAAAATCTGACAATGGAAGAACAACAGGGTCAACAACCCGGAAAAAGAAGAGTAAGGATGCATGATGAAAGGATACAGAGGCAAAACAGTGGAAGAGGTAAAAGAGATCAAGATTGTAGACATGTTTCTGATGAAATAATGGCCAGTATTTTATTCGTTTTAATGTTTTATGTGTCTTTATTTTATTGTCTTTATGTGTCTTTATTTTATGTTTTATTTTATGTGTCTTTATTTTATGTTTACTTTGGCTCTTGTAAAGCACTTTGGTCAACACCAGTTGCTTTTAAATGTGCTATATAAATAAAATTTGTATTGTATTGTACTGTAATCACTATACTGTAATATTGTATACTTACTGTAATGCTATATCACAGTAGTCCACTTGCATTTTACATTATACAGTAATATACTTTATAGAGACAATGTAACACACACATGTACATGTATACAGTATGTGCGTGTATATATTTTTTTCTTTATATTGCAATGACATTGACTGTACTGTAATTTGTTTACAGACCAACAGTAACTGTGAATCCTGTCCAGTCTCTTGCAAGCAATATCCCGCATAGAGTAATATGTAAATTTGTACTGTTGAAATTTAAATATCCCATAAAGATAAAGTGCAGTCTTGTGCATTTTCAGTTTGTCATCAAAATCGTAGCCATAGATTACATCTGAAAATACTGACAGAGTACACTGTTATACTGACAACATGACTAAACATTTTGACTATCTTGTTTGTGAACAAGGACTTCATCCTGATGGCACTGATATGTTCATTGACATAAATACTTGCTTTTGAGAGATGAACTAAGTATTTTGAGCAAGTTACAGGCTTTTGCAGGTAATCCATTGTGTGCTGCTGTTTGTACGAATTGTTTTGAGAAATGCACTTACTGGTTTGCAAATAAGGATGACACATCCTACTGTGTGTCATACTGTGTAGCTTTGACTATATTCACAATATGAATGGCCATGCAAATGTCATGCAAATAAATTTGTTTTGCTTTTAAATTTGGGGACAAAAGCACCTCTCAGTTAAGTTATAAACACTGGTGATATAGCTGTGAAACACATCATATACAGTGACCTTTATTGATCTGGACGAAAGTCTGGACAACAATATATCTAACCTGGAAAACTCTGAATGTGTAATGTCATTGCTGTTTTCATGCTTATTATTGTTTGTTCATGTAATACAGGGATCCCCAAACTTTTTTGTCAGACAAACCCCTTTAACCTAAAATATTTACTTGGAGACCCCTGATATTTTAAGTTAATTTTTCAATAATTCAACAACACATTTCACATGTTCACAGTTTTCTGATGTTGGATAAATGTCACATTGACATGCAGGTAAACAAATAAAATGTTAATATTTTTATTGTTCAATCATTTTATTTTGATTTGAGCTTTTCATCAACTAACAATTCCCCTGCAGTTCTTTCATTAACCCCATTTTGAGAAACCCTGTCATAATGTAATGCTTAATGCACTTCATGTTGTTTATAACAAAGAATGGAAATATTTTATATCTCTTTGTTTTTTATATATAATAATGGTACACAATAATCCCATTCAGATATGGTTTTTATTTCTAAATATGTAAATATAAAATGTTGTAGGGCAGGCCAAAAGCAGGGCCTTCTTTTGTCTGCTCACCGTTTTAGGGCCTAATGTCGTTTCTGATTGGCTGACAGGAAGACGGACGGGGGCGCGCCCGAGTGACGTTTGAGTTTGGAAAGAAGTGGGAGGGATATAAACTAGAAGACCGGCTCGGGTGATCATTTGAGGTCAAGTCTACACACAGCGCGTCCGCGGCAGAGCATCCCTTTAAGATCGACGTTTGAAAAGCAGAGAGAATCTAAATCTAACACGCTAAAACTAGCGCGAGAAACATACACATATTTAGAAAAGCGCAAGAGTACTTCCAACATGAACGGGCAAATGAACGGTTTCCATAACTCCCTGATTGATGAAGACTGCTTTTTGTTCACGTCAGAATCTGTCGGCGAAGGACACCCTGGTATGTATCACAACACACTTATGTTTTTAATAGGGTTTTAGTCTCGCAAGGTCGTGCAGAAGGTAAACACGATCTAGCGCGATACCACACAGCTAGCACGTGCTAATAGCTTCTGGTAAATATTTTACATTTCTATACCTAAAACATTTGCCATCATAACAATATTTTATCATACTCGCATTATGTGACAGGTAAAATACGTTATTCGTTAATGTGCGCTGAGTTTGTCAATGTGAGATGTATTTGCCTCCTTGGCCACGCGCGGCGGAGTCACCAGATATTCGGCCCAAAGCTAATCTTTCGAAAATAGGCCATGGACGCCTTAAACGGCTTATACATCATTTTATTTTCGATTTTATATAACAAAATTAATTATTATTATTTGCTGTATACTGGCTCTTAACAATTATGGCCATTTCCTTTTGAAGGCTGCGCGCGTGGTGGCCATGTTATCGGCGGGCTCGCGGAACATGTGTTCATGTACAATGCGGACTGGGCGTCTTGTTCAGCCGGTTTGCCCCGGTTGCATATTTCACACGTCAAGACGAGCCTTTGACTTATTTCATTCCATGTAAATTTATCATCATTTCTCCTACTACATTTCTTTATAATCCTTATTCAATGGCCTATGAGATCAGCGACTGGTTTAGTACCCGCGCAGCGCGTCACCATGAACTGGTGAAATCGTTGCTAAATGTTTGTCGATGTTGTTTTGTTCGCTGACTATAAGCCGCTGTTTGTATGATTTTTGTCGTCCTTGGGCTTTGACACCCCTGCACGTGGTGTAAACTTTCCTTCTTGCTCTACTGCCCGCGACTATTGCGTCAGCACACCTTTTAGGCCCAAAACATGCATAAAGGCAAACGCGGCAAGCTGCGCAAACCGTTCATAAAGTTTAGGGCGTTCATACAGCACGCGTACTTGTGTGCATGGATTTCTTTTTTATATATAACGTTACATATGTTCTTGACGGACATCTTCCACCGCTGCGACGCGTCTCGAGCCTTTAGCGCTGCATTTAACGCAGTACGTCAAAAGAGTAACGTTACGCAGTATTCATAAAACAGTGTGCGAACATTATCCACATGGAAATCTAAGCGGATGCAGAAGGTTAAGTATGCAACCTATTCATTTCCGCAAGACCACAAAATGAGTTTATAAAAGATTAAAAATTAAAGAAATATAAAGAATTGTTTGACGGGCAGCTGTTTTCATGTGTGAGTGCTGTAGGTATCAAGAACGTTACAAGAAAGTTGGGATTATACTGTACTTGTTTAACAACACCCGAGTCCATAGTTTGTCAATACTTGTTACATCACCGGTCAAAGAGCACACTGGTCATTGGCTGCAGACATGGCGTGTATTTCCAGGAATGTTTATGCTGCTCACCTCTATACTTTAGCTATGGTCTGATTCTTTCCTGAACAATATGGTGCATTCACGTCATGTCAGAAGTACCAGTGCCAGTGAAACAGTTCCTGTCCACTTTTTCAGAAACATTTTTCCTATAGATGTTTTTACGAAGTCTTCGTTAAAGAGTTGCAAGCCATTAACCAAACCAACCAGCTACAAGGTGAATCACAAAATTACAAACTTTTATTTGAAGTATTTGAAAAATTTAGACAAAAAGACCAAGGTGCAATACTGTGTGCTGTGTTTTTAATGAGGGTAAGAACTACAGTACAGTCCCATGAAGATTACAAATTATATAATTGAAATGAGGAATATAAAGTGTGTGTGTATTTACACTACCAGTCAAAAGTTTGGACACGGTAAGATTTTTAATGTTCTAAAAAGAAGTTTCGTCTGCTCACCAAGGCTGCATTTATTTAATTAAAAATACAGTAAAACAGTGATACTGTGAAATATTGTTACAATTTAAAATAACTGTTCTATTTGAAAATATTTTAAAATGTAAGTTATTCTTGTGTTGGCAAAGCTGAATTTTCAGCATCATTACTCCAGTCTTCAGTGTCACATGATCCTTCAGAAATCATTGTAATATGATGATTTGATGCTCAAGAAACATTTACATTTATGCATTTGGCAGACGCTTTTATCCAAAGCGACTTACATTGCATTATACTATACATTTGTATCTGAGTATGTGTACAATATTTTTATTGTGTACAATATTTTTTTTTATTTTTTTTTCAGGATTCTTTGATGAATAGAAAGTTCAAAAGGACAGCATTTATCTGAAATACAAAGCTTTTGTAACATTATACACTACCGTTCAAAAGTTTGGGGTCAGTAAGAATCTTTTTTTTTTTTTTTTTTGAAAGGAAATTAAAGAAATTTAATTTTTTTTTTTTTTTTTTTTCAGCAAGGATTCATTAAATCGATCAAAAGTGACAGTAAAGCCATTTATAAGCCATTTATAATGTTACAAAAGATTATATTTCAAATAAACGCTGTTCTTTTGAACTTTCTATTCATCAAAGAATCCAAAAAAAGAAATATTGTACACAAATATTTTGTACAGTTGTACACAATAAATGTTTCTTGAGCAGCAGATCATCATATTAGAATGATTTCTGAAGGATCATGTGACACTGAAGACTGGACTAATGATGCTGAAAATTCAGCTTTGCCAACACAAGAATAAAACCTATTTTTAAAAAATTAAAAATCTTACCGTGTCCAGTGGTTGTGTATATATGTGTGTGTGTGTGTGTATGTATATAAATATATAAATAAATAACAAACCATGCTTATAAACAAATATTTTAAGTAGTTTGAGAGTGTAGGGAGATTATTACATTATTATTTTTTTATTTTAATGGTTGACATTAAAAATCTATTCCCCTATGGAGAAGAAAATGGGATTTTTATTTCCGGAATCTGACTGTTGCACACTAGTACAAACCTCTCACCATGAATATAGCCATAGAAGCTGGCACGGTGTTTAAAAAAAAAAAAGAAAAGAAAAAGATGCACACTAGTTCAGGATGCCAAGTGAGGGCTCTGTTTTTGAGTTGTAAAAAGCATTTGCATCTCCAAATTCATAGTCAAGTCTGATGCCTTTTAATTACGATGATTTTGACATGGTGTAGGTGCACCGTTATTGAAGAAGAATTTAATTGCCTTTTTTTTTTTTTTTTTTTTTTTTTTAATTCTCAAGCATTTAATTGGACAGATCTGTTAGTGCAGGATGCGTCATCAGTATTTAGATTTAGCAGTACACTAAAAAAGCTAACGGACAAAAGCTGTTTCATCGGACTAGTGATCTCTATCAAGTCAACCACTGTCTTGAAGTGTGTGTCGGAGGAGTCTTGTCAAGCAAGCACCCAGCAAAGAAAGAGTTTACTCTTTTCAATGAGATCACATACTTGGCCACGCATTTGTGTACTCTCGTAAAGTTTGTTTGTGGACAGGTCATGCTTTGTCCACCGTATCATGTTTTAGTCATCCGTGGACTGACATCTGTACACGTGGTGTGAACTTTCCCCTCTCGCTTCACTGCCCCCGACTACTGCGTCAGTGTGCTTTCTAATGAGATGAGCGCAGGTCTAAGTTCAGTTCTGATGGTGTGGGGGAGGGTTCGCAGCCCTGCTGCAGCTGATTAGCTTGGCTTACCTCTGCCCTAAATATAGATTATTACTCCAGGGACTGCAGTGGAGTGGCAGCATGGGCATTCCTGCCTCGACTAGAGAGGCCGTACTGCAGTAAGCGAACATGCTCCACCTGTTGTATGACTGCGGCAATAGCAACTTCCTTGTTTGTATCATTGTTAAATGATCTCTTGGATCACATGAGGAGGCTTGTAAGCCAATAATGCATTGGCCCTCATTTCATTTTGAAATAATATTTATACTTTGAATTTATTTTCTGTCACATCCTAGTCAAATGCAAATTCCAAGCCTGCTATTTTACCATAAGTCAATCCAGGAATCCAGTTATGTCCTTTCCTGGAGGCGGTTTCTTGTTTACATTGAGTCTCGTTTAACCTGAATTCTACACTCTAAATGGCTGATATAAATGTTAGAGCACTTGTTCCTCTTTTCCAGATAAGATTTGTGACCAGATCAGTGACGCTGTGTTAGACGCCCACCTCAAACAGGATCCTGATGCCAAAGTAGCATGTGGTGAGTGTCGAATTATGCTTTCCTGCACACTTTTCTTCATGCTTGCAACTTGAGTCTTTACCGTGTGTCCTAACCCCCATCATTCTGTCCTGGCAGAGACTGTCGCCAAGACTGGAATGATCTTGTTGGCTGGTGAGATCACCTCTCGTGCTGTAGTGGACTATCAGAAGGTTGTCAGGGACACAATCAAGCACATTGGCTATGATGACTCTTCCAAAGGTATAGCAGCACTAAATGTCAGGGGAAAGAGTGCTACTCTCGGTGCCATTTTCTGAATACATACTTGCATAACTTACTACATTTGCATAATTTATACTGGTTTACTATTTTGAACTGTCATTTGGGTCTAGGGTAGAATTGTTTAATCAGCATTTTATTGTACTTCTAGGGTTTGACTACAAGACCTGCAATGTGCTTGTGGCTCTTGAGCAGCAGTCACCTGATATTGCTCAAGGGGTTCACCTTGACCGCAGTGAGGAGGATGTAGGAGCTGGAGACCAGGTAAGAGCTGGATTACGACTTTGGTTGTTCATATGCAAAGGCGCGAGTTGAAAGAGATTCGAGATCTTTACTGGATTGACTTTGCTTCTTAGGGCCTGATGTTTGGTTATGCCACCGATGAGACTGAGGAGTGTATGCCTCTCACTATTGTCTTGGCCCACAAGCTGAATGCTAAAATGGCCGAGCTACGCCGCAATGGCACCCTGCCTTGGCTGCGACCTGATTCCAAGACCCAGGTAAGACGAGACTTAAAAATGTTGTTAGAAATAAATTGGAAAATAATAAACTACTGTTTAAAAGTTTAGGCTCAATAAGATTTTTATTTTAGAAGATTTTAGAAATTAGTATTTTATACAGCAAGGATGCATTAAATTGATAGTTATACATTTTATGTTACAAAAGATTTACAATTTTAAAATGACTTTTAAACACTTTCTATTCATCAAAGAATCTTGAAAAATGTTTTTTTTTTTTTTTTTTTTTTGGAAAGTAATACATTGATAAATGTTTCTTGAGCATCAGATCAGCATATTAGAATGATTTCTGAAGGATCATGTGACACTCAAGACTGGAGTAATGATGCTAAAAAAAAATTCAGCTGTAACATCACAGGAATAAATTACATTTTAAAACCTATTGTAAGAGTAGTTTTAAAATTGATATTTCATAATATTACTCACAATATTATTCACAACTTTTAATCATTTTGATCAAATAAATGCAGCCTTGGTGAGTGAGACTTCTTTCAGAAACATTAAAAGTCTTATGTTACTGACCACTAACTCCTGAACCATATTGTGTTACTAATGTATGGACTGATGTTATGCTTCTGCATCTTAAAGAGATCTGAACCTTTCGGCTCATCTTTTGATGTTACATTTTGCTCTAGGTGACCGTCCAATACAGGCAGGACCGTGGAGCCATGCTTCCTGTGCGTGTGCACACCATTGTAGTTTCTGTTCAGCATGATGAAGTAGTGTGTCTGGATGAGATGCGTGATGCTTTGAAGGAGAAGGTGGTGAAAGCTGTGGTGCCCAGTGTCTACCTGGACGATGACACCGTCTATCACCTGCAGCCCAGCGGACGCTTTGTCATTGGAGGCCCACAGGTTTAAACTACAACAACAATCATGCAGTTCTCTTGAAAACAGGGTTCCCGTGGTCATGGAAATTAGTGGAAGCTGGAAATTTAGTTATACCAATTTAGCAGTGAGCTAAATGGTTTTTTGTTTGTTTTTTTTTTTTTATATTACTATTTGGATTTTATTTTTGGTTCAGTTTTAGTTTTTTCCAGTTTATTTCAGCTTTATTTCAATTAAAAATTATTTTAATCTTACGTTTATCTTTCAATAACCAAGTCATATTCATTCATTTGCCAATAGATGTGGGAACCCTGGGAGTATTTTAAAGTGTGTGTCTGTGTGTATATATTTGGGCTGTCAAGCGATGATAATTTTTAATCTAATTAATTACACTGTGGCGATTTATCTAATTAATTGCACATCAAATTTGGCTGAGAAATTGCATCCAAAAGATAATTTAAAGTCATTGTGTTAAATGAGAAAAGCATCAAATAGACATTACAAAAAGTAGCTTTAGAATTTTTTTATTTTTATTTTTATTTATTTTATTTAACATAGAATTTATTACACAACTTTTAGGCTTCAATGGCCACGAGTGTGAGTAAATGATGACAATCTTCATTTTTGGGTGACCTATACCTTTAATGAGTTTTTTTTTTTTTTTTTTTAATGAAATTATACTAAAGCTGCCAATAGGTGGCAGTAAATGTCTAAATGAGTAAGTCATTGAGTCATTCATTCATTTGATTAGTTCAAATGGCTGATTCATTCAGAAATGAAGTAAAGGCTCTCTTTGTGAATGGGCCAGTGAATCATTGCTTCACCCGATTGATTCGCTTAAAATGTGGATTAATTCAGAACAAAGCACCACTTTGTGTTGCTTGGAGAAGCACAACAGTTCTGCTCTGGCTTTATAGGTAATATTTATTTATTGAACTGTTGTAAAAAAATGTCACACTGGAACTCGTGCTATTTGGGACAAAAACATCACTCGTGTGATTATTGCACTAGTTACTTGTGATATTGCTTAACTATATCATGATAGAAATGTGAACTCATGGGTCATTTTTGCTCTGATTTACATGTATATGTGTGTGTGTTTTTTTTTTTTTTTTTTTTTTTTTTTTTTTTTTATATATATATATATATATATATAATATAACGTAAATAAAATGTATATGTGTGTTATTTATTTGCTTTTTTTAACTTTTTATTTTCCCAGCTGTGGTTGTTTAAACAGTAAGATTTTTTTTTTCATACTGTTTTACAGGGAGATGCTGGTTTGACTGGCCGCAAGATCATTGTTGATACTTACGGAGGCTGGGGTGCTCATGGAGGTGGTGCTTTCTCTGGGAAGGATTACACTAAAGTTGACCGTTCAGCTGCCTATGCAGCACGCTGGGTGGCCAAGTCTCTGGTGAAGGCTGATCTGTGCAAGCGTGTTTTGGTCCAGGTGAGCATTTGCTTTTCTTTTGGTTAGGGCTGGACAATATGACCTAAAATCAAAATCTCGATTAATTGAACACTTTACCTCGATTGCAATTAATGAATTTTTTTTTTTTTTTTCCTCAAAGTTCACTGACAAGGTTTGTACTGTAAATATGCTTGACTATTAAAGCAGTTATTTTAGCAGTTATTTTATTTATAGTTCGTAACATTTCTTAAGATTTCTGCTCGTCGTAGATCAGATACAGATAAATTGGCACCGTACCAGCACATTTATTTGAATGCGCTAATGAGAGCAATTGCATGTGTGAATTAGTCATGCCTCTCTATTAATTGTGTAGCTGTGGGTTGTAAGTAGTTACTTCAAAAGTAGAAAAATATGCTTTAACTTTTGAGTGTCTAAGCTACTTTAGTGATAAATCACAGAACTGCATTGAGTTGAGTTTCAGCTCTCCTCTCTGTGCACTTAATCTTCACGTGATGTGCAGCTACTGTCTGTATGAGTGTTTGTGTGCCGCAATGCATCAGCGCAGTAGCTCAATATAATGATGCACATCCGATGGTCTAAAATAGCTTGAATGTCCAAACTGGCAAGCCTTAAAACATACAATTAACAAAGTTTAATGAAGACACAAGTGATCTGTGTGATGACTGTGTGTGACTTGGCGTTTGAGTCCGCCTCCGTGTTGCTTCCATGCCGCTGACTGGACTGGGAGGAGTCACGTGACTACACACGCGGTAGTATGTTTTTAAGGGGAAAGTATTAACAGGATTAAAAAAAAACGAAATAACGGACACGGGAAAATTACGTCCGTTAGAGGTTCTGAATTAATTGATTAATTCGATTAATCGTCCAGCCCTACTTTTGCTTATGTGTAATTGTAAAGGAATAAGACAGTTTAAGTCATTTTCCTGTTTCCTCAGGTGTCTTATGCCATTGGAGTGGCTCACCCCTTGTCCATCTCCATCTTTCACTATGGAACCTCCCAGAGGAGCGAGAAGGAGCTGCTGGAGATCGTGAAGAAGAACTTCGACCTGCGCCCGGGTGTCATTGTCAGGTAAAGCGTGATCCTCAGGGGTGGCCCAACCGCCGCCTCTCGGTTTGAAGGTTTCCCAGTCATCTTTGTGGTATTTGCTCCCGTGTTTCCAGAGTTTGGTCTTGCACAGTTAACGTTAGAGAGGTTAATTGAGTTTGACTGAACGTCCTTCTTTCTGTGTGGCAATTGTCTCACTCTGTCTCCTGTACAATTCCAGAGAGCTGGACCTGAAGAAGCCCATCTACCAGCGCACCGCTGCCTATGGCCACTTTGGCCGTGAGTCCTTCCCCTGGGAAGTTCCCAAAAAGCTTAAATACTAAATCTGTAACCCCCCCTCCTTTCTTTGGGCGGTAGGTGTACATTACAGAGAAACCTACTCAACCCACTGGAGGGGGGAGATGTACCAAACCCCCTCACTCCTAACCTCACCCAAAGGTAATTCCCTTCCCCGTACGACTCTCCCTTCAACCCTGTTCTTTGCTGTGTTGTTTTCGAAAGATCTGTGGTGGCTGTTAGTTTTTTGTTCTGTTTTTATGCGCCCTCTTCTCCACCCATCTCTCTTCGGCCCTTCCTTCCTTACCTACTTGCTTGAAAGATCAAGTGATGGCACAAATGGGGGTCAAAGGTTGTTTTGTGATGCTATGCATTGCTGGCTGAAGCACTAACCCCTCGACTTTTTGTTTTACCAACTAAGCAAACCAATGCTTACCATTTTCCAGGTCCACCACTTTGTGTACCATCGCGAATGGGATCAAAACCTCTCGTGAAATGTCGAAAGCCTGTCTTTGGTCAGAATCAACACGAATGCATTTAAGTTACATAGTGCAGGGATCGGATTGAGAAATTTTAAGAGACTTTTTACATGAACATATGTGTACTGTCATGATGGTTTCGTCCTGGTCACCGCAGGCCGTGTTGTTTTATTTCTGACGTGTTACAGAGAAGTCAGAAGCTGCTACCAACCCCTGTGCGTCTGCGGGACTAGCGACGCAACCATTCCCCGAAACCCCTTCTCCGTGGTCTCAATGGTGATTCCAGATTAACCCTCCTGGTAGCTGTTATGTGATATTCTACTAGACCACGGCGGAGGCAAAGCACTCCCTCTCTGTGATCGGCGACAGCGGGCGTAGCTACAGAGAAGCCCTGCTCCCTTGCTGTCGCAGAGGGGCTGCCTCCGCCTCTTGAATCGCTCCATACTTGAAAACTCAACCTAATTTTTGCTCGGTGATCCTCTTGAGACTTGGCGTAGGTACAGAAAAGCCTGGGATCTCAAGGTGTGACTGCCTTTATTACTTTTTGTACATGAATGGAATCGTTTTTAAAGACAATGAATACTTGTTTTCATTTGCTTGAACACCGTAGTCATGGTGTATGTCCCATGTGCCGGCCCTGTGGTCTTCCCTTAGTGTCCTACAGAAAGCTTTGGGCTCTTGCCACAGGCTGGTGCTGGTAGCTGTGACCATTGTTACTTTTTTTTTTTTTTTTTATAAATATGAGAGTGAAGGCAGGTAGATGAGACTGTCCATACGCACTCACGCACACGTTTTACGTTCAGGACTCCCGGCACTCCCACAGACAGAAGCGAGTCTGGCCGGTGTTGTACAGAGAAACCGGCTTCGTTTACATGCTCTCTCTGTTGGGTGCGCTTGGGTTGCAGTCTTTTATATATAGCTCATCTTCTGTTTTTATTTCATACTATATATTTTTGTTTTAATTACAGAGATTGGTGCATCAGACTGGTTACTGAAAGAGTAGAAGTGCCTTTTTCTATTGTTTCTTTTCCTTTGTCACTCCTCTCCCTCTTCTCTCCTTTTCCCCTTTGTTCACCTGCTCTCTTTCCCCTTGAGTTTCCTCTCGTGATACGTGTGAATCCACAGCGAACTCCTGAATTCCCCTCCTTTCAATGCTCCATGATGGTTCTGTCCCTTATATCAGTGAACTGAATAAAAATTCTGACCCTTAAGACTGTTGTTTTATGCTATTTTACATTTCTGCCAGATTCATTTTAGTGTTATGTTTTATTTTATTTTATTTTTTTTTTCTCTCCACTTGTTCCCTCCTTTTAAACTCCTTTCAAACACTTACAGCACTCTTCATGTTTGGAGTACAAAATAGAACCTGAAAATCTTTAAACTTTTATGGAACATTGTTTAAAGGGTTAGTTCACCCAAAAATGAAAATTCTGTCATTAATTCCTCACCCTCATGTCGTTCCACACCCGTAAGACCTTCGTTCATCTTGGAAACACAAATTAAGATTTTGATGATATCCCAGAGGTTTTCTTTATCCCCCGTAGACGGCAATTTAATCCAATTTTCAAGGTCCAGAAAGGTACTAAAGACATTAGTAGTCCACGTGACTACAGTGGTTCAACCGTTTGGCACTTCCGGGTTCTACATCAGTATTTGCCGGCGGCTCAGTATTGGCCGACGGTGTTCACGTGAGCAGCACGACACATGCGTGTGATGCTGACGCAGGAGCCTGCCAATAATGAGTTAAACAACAACAATAATAACACAAACAACATAGGAGAATGATGTAGAAGAGAAGATATTGTTGAAAAAAGTCATTTTTGTTTTTTGCGCACAGTGTTCTCGTTGCTTCATAAAATCAAGGTTGAACTACTGCAGTCATGTTGACTGGACTTTGAAAGTGATGGTTAAATTGCGGTCTATGGGGATAAAAAAAAAAAAAAACAACCTTGGATTTCATCAAAAAATCTTAATTTGTGTTCTGAAGATGAACAAATGTCTTATGGTTGTGGAATGACATGAGGGTGAGTACTTAATGGCAGAATTTTCAATTTTGGGTGAACCCTTTAACTGTATTTAAAAAATCTCACAAAAATGGGAAAAGGGATATGAAACTGTTGCCACATGGCTGTACCATAATAGAATTTTAAGTTCGTTTTTAAATATTTTGAGTGAAGTGTTTAGTTTCTTGATTGTCTGTACTCTTGGAACTCCTACAAACTAAAATTAGAGTAAACTTGTGTTCTACAGTATTGTTCGTGAGAACAAAAACAAATTCTCACTGTCATTTGGATTAGTGACTCTTCTGACCTCTCCATGAAACATTCATGTTCACTTTTTTTTGTGAAAGGATACAAGTCATTAGTTTAATATAACTAAAAATTGTATGTATAAATTTGTCGTGGTAGCTTTCCATATAAATCTTAATGATGCCATTAGTGCAATTACATAATGCAGAGTTTCTGTACAGCAACAGCAATTTTTTTTTTTTTTTTTTTTTTTTTCTACTATTGTATAGCATTGACACTTCATATTTTCTGTTTTTTTTTTTTTTGTAAAACTTCCTTTCAACTTTTGGGTCATTTAAGATTTTAATGTTTTTGAAAGAAGTCTTTTATGCTCACCAGGGTTGCATTTATTTGATCAAAAACTAAAATATTAGTGGTAGTGATATTAGTGAAATATAGTGGCAGTTCTGGCCTAATGGTTAGAGTCTGACTTTTAACCCAAAGGTCGCAGGTTTGAATCCCAGTACCAGCAGGATATGTAGGTTGGTGGAGTGAAATGAACCGTGCTTTTTTTTTTTTTTTTTTTTTTCTTCCTTTCCCCTCATTACCCATAACTGAGGTGCCTTTGAGCAAGGCACCAAACCTCCAATCACTCCCTGGGTGCTGAAGCAAAAATGGCTGCCCACTGCAGCAAAAACATTGCACTTGTATGGGTGAAATGCAGAGCACAAATTCCGAGTATGGGACACTGTGCTTGGTTTCACGTCACTTCATCGTCATATTACAATTTAAAATAACTTTTCAGCATCATTACTCCATTCTTCAGTCACATGATCCTTCAGAAATCATTCAAAGATGCTGATTTGCTGCTCAAATAAGTGCTGAAAATATTGCTTAACATTTTTGTGGAAACAATATTTTTGTTTGAAATTGAAATCTTTTGTAACATTAACTTTTGCTGTCACTTGATCAATTTAATTCATCTTTGCTCCATAAAAGAATCTACTATATAATATTAAAAATCTTACTTGACCCCAAACTTTGGAACAAAAATGAAGAAACGGAAATTTGTGGAGCACATCAGCAGTGGTCCTCTTTTAAGTTTGTTGTCTTTGAAAGGGGACTCAAGTCACATTGCTTAAAAATAGCATGTTATTGGATACTTAAAGAGCTGCTTCTTTTCATCAATGATCTGAACTTTTTTTTTTAAGGAGAAAAAGTGAAACAGTAGGTGTGCTTGACTTCATGTGGCACTGCACAGACTGATCAGCATCTGACTAGAAGCAGTGCATGGCGTTTCGAGGTTTTGTCTGACTTGAGACAGCACCGATAACATGTCACTGTGACACATGGCATCAAAGTACCGCCAGAGTGATTTGAGAGCAGATGGCTAACTCAGCCACCGCAGATTCTCCAGAGCGGCTGCACGAGCTCAGATGACGACACAGCTGTTCCACGATTGGCCAGATTTACTGATGGCAACAATGAAGTTTCGTGTTTATTCTGACACCTTCAGTTCCACTAATGCTCACAAATCCATGTTTTTAAAACAGTAAAAACTCTCCATGTAACCATAATGTTATATTGTGTCATGTTGATCAAAATAACAAAAAAATTGAAAATGTTTAGACCCACTTTATTAGTATTTAAATGGTATAGGCTTATGTTGAACTGTATTAAGCAGTACATAAAAAATGTTTGTTGCTTACTGAAACAATTATTTGACAAATATTGCATCTAATCCACTTTGTCTGTGAAGTATGCAAACACAGCACGACTGTGACTATGGGAAGCAGAAACTGTTTGACTTGATGGCTCAGTTTTCAACTCCTCTGCTGACTGCAAGTGGCAACTCTCGCCGATTGGACTGCGCAGCGCCGCATGAAGTCGAACATACCTAATATTTTGCCATATGGACCACACTCTACCATACAGAACCTGATGAGTTCAGACAAAATTTTGAGAAGCTTGTACAAAATTATGCATTTTTGACCTTTAACTAAGGGTGCGTTTACACAAGGATGTACTGATGGAAAAGTTTTTTGCAAAACGATCACCGTTCACACGGATCTGAAAAAATGACTAAAAATGCTGTATTATGCTGCCAGGCCAGTAGTTGGCAATATCACTTTGTTAAGAAACACTATGCGCCTATAGACTGAACACATAATGCACAACAATACCAATTTCACAAATTTGTGTTTTTGTAGTTTACACAGAGACAGTAACCATACAGTTTTCAAAAGTGTGCATTTTCAGGCCCCAAAAATGCATAAAAAGTGTTCCGTTTTTAGTTGAAAATGATGTTGCATAAACGCCCCGTAAAACAGGTTACAATGAATGTGAATAGGCCTACTTGAAATGTGGGGAAAAATGTCTTGCCAGGTTCATACCATTGCAAATTAATAAATGAGGGATTGCAATAAAACAGCTCTCTATGGAAGAAATGACAAAAATCTTATAGCTTTTTAGATTTGTGGGCATCTGTTCACGCACAGCTCTCTTAACGTCCTGCCACAGCATTTCAATCAGGTTGAAGTCTGGACTTTGACTAGACCATTGAAACACCTTGATTCTTTTCTTTTTCAGCCATTCTGTTGTAGATTTGCTGGCTTGCTTTGCTGTAGGTTGGCTTAGGATCATTGTCCTGATACATGACTCAATTTCAGCCAAGCTTTAGCTGTCAGACAGATGCCCTGACATTTGACTCTAGAATACTTTGGTATGCAGAGGAGTTCATGGTCAACTCAATGACTGCAAGGTGCCCAAGGCCTGTGACTGCAAAACAAGCCCAAATCATCACCCTGGCTGCTACTTACCCTCTTAATCCCTATGGAAGCAGTAAGGATGTATGAAGGGTGAGTCTCAATCAGCTCTCTAGCTTACTAGGTCGTGAATCAGTATATTGTGTAATTCAGGCACTAGTAAGGACCCTGGCTCACTACACATTGGGACACTTGGACACTATTTCCAGTGACATGACGATATCCTCATTGTACATTGTGCAACATTTCAGTCGTAAATAAATTGTAAATGTTAGATTATGTTCATTGCCTGCCTAGCGATTAATGTTTATGCTGAAATATAATTCAACAATGGTTTGTATTTTAATAAACATCTATCACGTGTCATTATGTGTAGTGAGTTTCGGTGCACTGGCGGGATTTTGCAAATGAGACAGCCCTTAAAATGGCCGACTTCCTGATCAGTGATTGAGAAGCACCCTTAGCGTGCATCTCAGTCAGCTCCCTAGTTCAGTAATCAGGGCACTTATCAGGGAGTCGGCCACATTCATTTACACGGTATACTGATACACGACCTAGGAAGCTAGGGAGCTGATTGAGACGCAGGGATAGTTTTTCCGAACATGGCTTCAGGATTCATTAATCTTAACAGCTGTAATAGTAAAAACGTAGTAAAAGGTTCCACAGCTTTCTGAACTTTGGTTTCAATAAAAGCTGTTTTTGGGCTAACAAGGAAGTTTTCAGTTCTGAAAAACTTAAAGGATATTCTTATAGTATGATGACCTCTTATATGTCAAAGACTCAAGGAACATTTGATTTCTCAATTCACAACCCCTTTAAGACCTGCTCAGGACCAGATGATTTTTATTATGTTCTGATAAAACCATAGAATTCAAAGAGGGTGTACTTTCTTTTTCACATGACTGTATATGTGCCGCCATTATAAAAATATGTAATGCCCTGATATAAACATTTAAAAGTAATTCTGCTGTCTTTACTGTTGACTTTAATATGCATAAATTGTCAAGAAATAAATATAGAGCTAGTCATTTACTGTGGCTATTTTGCATTTTGGACAGTGTCATTCAACATTTAATATTACTTACAATAATTTACCATGGTAATAGTTCCAGCTACCATATTACAATATTTTGATATTTTAATGACAGTGGTGTCTAATTCCAAGTGTAGGACAAATAAGGTTAATTCAGGATAATTGAGACGTTTTTCCCCCAGTCATCTTAAGGCAAAATGTGTCTCAATTTACCTGAATTCACCCTAACTGTATAACCTCATTATTTAACAGAAACTATGGTTACGACGGAAAATATTTTCATAATATTGGGAATTTAGTGAACATCATCTGATATGTGACGTGCAGTTTTAGTTATATCACTGATCAAATGTTTATGCACTCCCAAAGTAATTATTCATATCTAAGATAATATTGTTAATGTCCTTTGAATTGACCTTTCTGAAGGCTTGTGCAATTACTGAAATGATTGATATATCGTAAGATCAATGATGTTGCTTAAGCAACAGTATCCCTTTTTGTTAAAATAACAACTGCCCCTTAAAACATGTTTTTATATCAAGTCTATTCTATTTTATCTTGTTTGCTGAAGATAGTATTCAAGCCTATGACTCTGTGACCCTCGTTTTCATCTTGAAATGCAAATATAACCATGATGATCCAGGAAAAATACTGTGGCATTGGTCCAGTAGATCCATCATCATTTCATATAGGCAACATTCTTGGTGCACAGACACTGAGATGCTATTAAAACTCACACAAATGCTGAAAAACCCTCACTTTGACTCTATTATTAGAAGAAAACACAACATACTTTCAACACTCTAAAATCAATCAACAATACATGGTTTTTATGTTCAAATGTTAATGTTGACCCCTAAAGTTCACTTATATTTGATATGATAAGGCACACCGAACATATGAGTTATGATTATGAAAGAGGCCCCTGTCTGTGTGGATAAGGTTTGTAAAACTTGAATAAACTGGGTGTAATGTAAACAATCAGTAAGAATGTTCAGTAAATAACAGATTTATCCCTTTATTAGGCATTGATTGACATTTGGCAAACTACATGTTAACATTTACCATTGGTATGGACAGCTGAAACAGATTTATTCCCAAACGTTCTTCTGACAGAAGGACACTACCTGTAGATTTATTTCCAAACGTTCCTCTGACAGAAGGACACTACCTGTAGGAGTTACATAAATGTGTGTAAAACATAAAAATTTCACTTAAAACATTCAGAACATAAGATAAATTGACTAAAAAGCTAGAATATGCACATTTGGCAGATTTATTAATTTAAAAGGCTTTTCTGTACACTTACCCCACAGTCGAGAGCAGTCTGGAGGTCTTTGCAGCTGTAGTCCGGTCCAAGACTACAGGGGTCGGCAGCAATCACAGGCTCCTTCTCACCAGAAACACACAAATTTGCCATCTAAAGGGAAAACAGAAAATAATGTTGCCTTTTATTAAAGGTGCATTCAGTAGTATCATAATTTGGCTGCCACCTCTGCAGATGCACTAGTAGCGTAGTATTGTTTGGTGACGTGAAGAGAGAAAATCACAATGAAGCATATCGTGCTTTACCAGTGGAGACAGTAAACATCTGTACATCATAAACAAGATGCAAGATCTGAAGACTGAGAAATTCCTGAGTAGTGATGCCCAATTTTCTTCTGTTTTGTTTGACAGGTAAGGGAATTAATTATTGTGTAGACTGCTTTTTAAAACTCACTAGTGTGTGTAATTTACATAAAACTCAGAGACAATCACGCTGATCCACGTCAATACATGGCAGTGCCGCGTTTAACACTATTGTGGTACTTAAAGGAATAGTTCACCCAAATATTAAAATTTGCTGGTAATTTACTCGTCTAGAACAGCAAAGAAGATTTCTGAAACTGTGGTCCTCTGTGATTCATATAATGGAAGTCAATGGGTGCCGTCACTTTGAGATTCATAAAAACATATGCAGACAAAACAAAATTAATACCAACTGAACATTATTTACATCATTATTACCTGTAAAAGCCTGGCGAATGGTCCTGAGCAAATTCAAGACAGTCTGCAGCGCAAGCTTCCTGTCGCGTAATGATGTATGTACAGGAGTTGAGAATCTATGAAAAGTCACTCTTTCCGTTTGATATTCATAGGTTGCGACATCCAGTGTAAGCACAAGTACGATTTTGATAAACAATACAAAGCGTGCCCTTCCTCTCTGTTGTACACAAACACAACATTAGCTCACGTGTGAGTTTATTCCAACTCATACGTCATTATGTGACGGGAAGCTCACGCTCCATACTGTTGTGAATGCACTCAGGACCGTTTGCCAAAGCTTTGGATTAGAGGTAGAAATGTTGTAAATAATGTTTCTAGCATAGACTGATCGTTTTGCTTTTTAAGACCTCGGTGTATCGTTAGGAGCCACGGGTATTAATTTTGTTTTGTCTGCATATGTTTTTTTGAATCTCAAAATGACGGCACCCACTGACTTCAATTATATGAATCACAGAGGACCCCATTTTAAGCTAAAAATCTTATTTACTGTTCTGTTGAAGAAAAAAGTCCTACATCTTGGATGGCCTGAGGGTGAGTAAATTAACAGCAAATTTTAATTTTTGGGTGAACTATCCCTTTAAACTACACGATAATGAATGCTCCTTTAACAATGCAACAGAGTTGGAAATCCCTCTGCTAGAAGGCATCAATGATACCTCAACCACCTAGCAATCCCATACTGAAAACCTTAGCAACTGCATAGCAAAACCCTGGCTTCATGTTCTCGAGTTTTGCACAGGTATACATCAGTCACCATGAAATAAAAATGTACAATTCTTCTTATTATTATTTTAAGGAATATTGCAGTGTTTATCATAAATGATTTATCCTTATTATTATTTTTTTTAAATTCATGTGCTCTTGTAATCTTTAATCAAAGTAACTTCCCCTCCCTCTTGCAGTGACATCTCATCTCTTCTCTGATGATGCTTTTACTGCCGCAAGGCGGGGCAACCTGTCACTCACATGAGATCGACCAATAGCAAACCACAACCATCCAATCAATTCCCCATGGACAAAATCAAGTCCCGCTCCACATTTTTTCTTGTTCGAGAAGCTGTTTCACTTTGATATATGTTACAATAGAGAAGGAAAGATTATCACAACTTCTGTATCATGCCAACTTTAAAGGTGCAGTAGCGTTTTACTTTGTTCAGTGAATATTCACGTGAGGGCGAAACATTTCCCCACACAGATTTAGCATCGGATTCAAGTTGGTCAAGTGAATTCACCCACAGAAAGAATCCGTTGACCAACAGGAAGCCTGAAAACCTGCTTGGTTTGAAGGTGACTTCTGTGTGAGCTGTGCTTCATACATTACTCCACTACTGACAATGGACAATAGACATTTTAATGCTCCCTTAAAACTGCACCATTGTAAAAATCACCAATGTAAAAATCTAGTAGGTTCTACCTTACAAATATCCATTGCCCCCTGTGGTTTTCTCAGAAGCACAAGTAGCTGGTTCCCATGCTTCTGCACGTACGTGTCACACTAGATGAGATACAGAAATTATTATAAACTTAGAAATTCAGGGAACTCAAAAGTCAGTAATTCAAAGGAGCAGCTTGATGTCTAACCTTCAGCATGGCACCTGGGTGCAGCTGGCAGACGGTGTCAAGGAATGAAGCAGCCTGGCTTTCGGTGGCATTGGAGCCCAGATGCATTCGAGTCAGAACCGCCAACGTCAGACATGAATCACAATCAGAAAGTGCCGGAACCGCTGTTCAAATAAAGAGATGGATGAAGAAACAGAATAGAAAGAAATTCATCTAAAGTAGGGGTGTCGAAACCTATTGCTGGAGGGCCACTGTCCTGGAGAGTTTAGCTCTAACCCTAATTAAACACACCTGAACCAGCTAATCAAGGTCTTCAGACTCACTAGGCTGTGTCTGAAATCTCCCCCATACCGTAGGGAATAGTGAATGAGGGTATAGGGAGCGATTTCGAACACAGCTACTAGAAACTTCCTGTCGAGTCTGTTGAAGTTGGTTGGAGCTAAACTGTTGGCCCTCCAAAAACAGGAATGGACTCCCCTGGTCTAAAAGGACAAAACAATACAAAATAATTAGCAATTAATTTTGTGAATTATTCCTTTATTAATTTTCAGAAGTGTTAAATGCAAAAAATAGTACAAGCCAATGTCTGAACTCTAACCATTAACAGGATGCTCCCATATTTCACAAAGACGAAGGAGAGTGCATATGAAGTTAGGAGAGGTGCTGTTCAGTAGCATGTCAACCAACAGTTGGACGTATTTTTCAACCAACTTATTGCACTGTGGCTGGATCAGAGTAGGAAACTCTCTGCACAAACCCTCAAGCAGGACAGTTATGATGCTCTGTAGGGTGAAAACACAAAACAGTTTTTCTAATCAAACTGAAGACTTTTAGGACTCCAGTTTGCTAAATGTGACCTTTCTTTTCCATTGTGAAAAAAAAATAAATTACAGCTGCATTTTTTTACACATCTATTTTGACACATTATTTGATCAGATTACAAAACATAAGATATTTTTACACAAAATTAAATTAAAAATGCAAAATAACCATTTTATTTTGAAGATGATTACTGTAGATCATGTGACAACAATGAATGTAGCATACTATATTTTGGAACATTTATGAACACTTTCACTTTCTAGGTAAAAAGAAGAACACTTTAGTATACTTTTAAAAAGAGTACTTATTGGAGAAATAATACTTAAAATAATATTCTTGAGTGAAAACTAAATGTAATGTTTATGGACACTTAAAGGGTTAGTTCACCCAAAAATGCTGTCATTAATTACTCACCCTCATCTCATTCCACACCCTTAAAACCTTCGTTGATCTTCAGAACACAAATTAAGATATTTTTGATAAAATCCAATAGCTCAGTGAGGCCTGCATCACCAGCAATAACACTCCCTTTTTCAATGCCCAGAAAGATACTAAAAACATATTTAAAACAGTTCATGTGACTACAGTGGTTCAACCTTAATGTTATGAAGCGACGAGAATACTTTTTGTGCGCCAAAAATAACAAAATAGCGACTTTATTCCACAGTATCTATGGGCGATTTCAAAACACTGCTTCATGAAGCTTCGAAGCTTTACGAATCATTTGTTTCGAATCAGTGGTTTGAAGTGCGTATCAGACTGCCAAAGTCACATGAACTATTGAAGTTTCAAAACAATTATGACGTTATAAAGCCTCGTTTGCTGAAATCATATGATTTTGGCGCTCTGAACCACTGATTCGAAACAAAAGATTCGTAAGGCTTCAAAGCTTCATGAAGCAATGTTTTGAAATCGCCCATCACTAGATATTGTTGAATAAAGTCGCTATTTTGTTATTTTTGGCACACAAAAAATATTCTAGTCACTTTATAATAAGGTTGAACAACTGTAGTCACATGAACTGTTTTAAATATGTTTTTAGTAGATTTCTGGGCATTGAAAAAGGGATGCATGCTGGCGATGCAGGCTTCACTGATCCATCAGATTTTATCAAAAATATCTTAATTCGAAGATGAACGAAGGTCTTACGGGTGTGGAACGACATGAGGGTGAGTAATTAATGACAGAATTTTCATTTTTGGGTGAACTAACCCTTTAAATTTATGCTAATTGCAATTAAATGAAAATGTATTTTAGTTTTAACTTATATTAAATACGTCTGTTGTCTTTAAAATACGGTTAAAGTACTGCTGAATGTACTGACAAGCATTTATGGTGAACTAAAATATACTTCAATGTCATTTCTATTGAAACTAGTGTCATGTAAAGTATTTAAACATATTTGTAAATACAAGTTGCAATTCAGTACATTTAAAATATATCAACTTTAAATGTAATATCGAATAACACGCTACAGTTAAAATTATAATCAAGTAGGCTATTTTACATGTGCTTTATAAGTGTAGTTATTTAAAGCATGACAAAAGATTATTAAAACACGATTTAAAATGTACTTTAAAGTAAAACTTTTAATTTGACATTTTTAAATAGTGCACTTTTTAAAGTTTGTTAAGAAACAGACATGAAAGTGTACTGTTTTAAAATACACTTAAGTGGCTTTTTATTTCATTAATATTACAGTTTTTTGAAAAAAAAAAAGATTTGAACTACAAGTGCAATTAAGCACATTAAGAGTGTAAAATGCACACTATTCAGTAAGAAGTATGTCATTATTCTGAATCTGAACTCAGTCCATGTGTAATGTGATTGTGAATGTCACCTGAGTCCTCTCTTTGGGAAACAGATATCCAAGTGCGCGAACAATGTGTGTGCAAACAGAGCACTGAATGGATCCCTCCAGCTGTTTCAGAGAGCAGAGGAACTTAGTCAGCTATGCAGAACATACAAAAAAAAAACAACAACAAAAAACTTCCTCTAAATGTTACCTTCATAGTTGGCATTTGTACAGTTTTTGCCATGTGATTAAGAAACAGTTCTTTCATCTTCCCACTGTCACGACCTCCACACAGTCCAAGAAAAGTACAGATGTCACTTGGATTCTGCAGAGAGAGATTGAAAGACTTATGAGTTTGACTGTGCATAAATGTAAGTTTTCAAACCCCTGTGCATTCATTTTACCACTAAATATGCACAATACAATATCCTATAGGTCAAACGGATGGTCTAATCTAACGGTAACACTTTACAATAAGGTTTCAGTAGTTGACTTTAGTTAACTACTTTAGTTAATATACTAAGAATAAACAATACTTCTACAGCATTTATTAGTCTTAGTTAATGTTAATTTAAACATTTACTAATACATTATTAAAATCAAAAGTTGTATTTGTTAACATTAATGCACTGTTAACTAAAATGAACAAACAATGATCCGCTGTATTTTTATTAACTAACATTAACAAAGATTAATAAATACTGTAACAAATGTATTCTTCATTGTTAGTTCATGTTAGTTAATAAGTTAATGTTAACAACTGAGACCTTATTGTAAGTGTTACCAATCTAACTAAAGCTGTGAGATACTCACCATAATGCTGCTAATGAAGGTGATGGCCAGAGGAAGCATCTTCTCCACCTCAGTGTGGCAGATTTGAGAGAATTGGGCAGGCAACTTATTACACACTTGCTCAAGAGTGGCAGTTAATTTGGCCTAAAAATTAAGAAAAATAATTGCATTGTAGTTACATAAGAGAATCCACAAACACATCTGATGTGAACACTACCTCTCCTGGGGGGTCAAAATGACCCGAAGCCTATGTATATATACACACTACTGGTCAAAAGTTTGGAATCGGTAAGATGTTTTTTAAAAGAAGTTTCGTCTGCTCACCAAGGCTGCATTTATTTAATTAAAAATACAGTAAAAAATATTATAAATATTGTGAAATATTACAATTTAAAATAACTGTTTTCTGTTTGAATATATTTTATCAAGTAATTTATTCCTGTAATCAAAGCTGAATTTTCAGCATCATTACTTCAGTCTTCAGTGAGACATGTCACATGATCCTTCAGAAATTAAATTAATATAAGATATGACATTTTTTGCATTTTATATATTGATCTATTATAATAAAATATCTTTATATGTATGCATTTTGGGTGATTTTTATTTTATTAACCTCTAAGTTCTTGAATTTTATTATTTGAATTGACAATAAGCATCTTTTTTCATTATTTCATAAAAAAAGACCTCATTCCAGTCCAATTCTAGTGAAAATATCAATAATAAATCATGCATTCAGTCACTGAGTGTCTCTGACTACTGACCTGAAAAAAATTACATTAATCTGCATTTTATGATTATTGCCACTAGAGGGGCCTGTAGTTTCTCTATAGAGATTCTTTATAGAGCAAATAAACTTGAATATGGGAACAAAATTCTAATTTGAAACTTAAATTTGCTTTCAGTATCGTTCAGATATGTGTGTGTGTGTGTGTGTGTGTGTGTGTGTGTGTATTCCCATTTCAAGTGTGAAAGCTTGAAGCAAGCTCTTAGATCACTGAGATGAACACCTGATTTTTAAACATTTAAAATAAACAAATTTTGGGTCAAAATGACCCAAGGAGAGGAATATGGTTAAAAATGTATGAATACCATTACATTAGATACATAAATCAAACCAAGTGGCATTTATTTTAAATAATTTTTTCAAACAAATTTTCAAACTTTTCAACATTTCACCAAAACCATAAAACAAAAAGGTAACACTTTACAATAAGGTTCATTAATTAACATGAACTAATAATGAACTGCACTTATACAGCATTTATTAATCTTTGTTAATGTTAATTTCAACATTTACTAATACATTATTAAAATCTTGTTAACATTAGCAAACAATGAACAACTGTATTTTCATTAACTAATGTTAACGAAGATTAGTAAATACAGTAACAAATGTATTGCTCATGGTTACTTCATGTTAGTTAATACATTAACTAACGTTTAACTAACGAACCTTATTGTAAAGTGTTACCAACAAAAATATATGGACACATTCTAGTTGTTTAACATTAGTGGGTCATGGTAACACTTTATAATAAGGTTCATTAGTTAACATTAGTTAACTACATTATAACATGAATTAATAATGAACTGCACTTTTACAGTATTTATTAATCTTTGTTCAAGTCAATTTTAGCATTTACTAATACATTATTAAAATCAAAAGTTGTATTTGTTAACATTAGTTAATGCACTGTGACAAATACGGTAACAAATGTATTGCTCATGGCTAATTCATGTTAGTTAATACATTATGTTAACAAATGAACCTTATTGTAAAGTGTTACCAAGATGATGTTCATAGTTAAAGTGATAAATTGCACCTGAGATGACTCTACTACATCTGTGTGAGTTAAAAGGGAACTTTGTTGCCAAAGATGCCTGTAGTATATCTGTGTTACGATGAGGCACTTACAATGGAAGTGAATGAGGCAAATTCATAAACTTTCAAAATGACTCACCGTTTCACCTTTTCAAAAGTACAACCACAAGACGTAAATGATCATGATGTCTTCAGGCCATGACAACACAACACAACAACCATAAAAATGATCAGAACAACGTTATGGTTTAAGAAACACAAGTTTTACCAGAAGGTTTTATACAATTATGCATTTCTGCAGTAAAACACTCCACAATTTGGCCAAATTTACTTTAATTGTAAGTGCCTCACCGTAACCTCCATTTTTTGAAAAAGAAAACAAGGGATAAGTAATTTTTTTTTTTTTTTGTGATAATCATTATTCAACAAGTACTCTTTGAGCCTAAAACTGAATAAGTGAATTAAGAGGACAAAACATCTTGTCATTGTATATTGTATGTAAAGCTAATTGTAAGTCAGATGTGTTAGTACAGATATTATACAGGGTCATTTAAGGTCCATATCTGACCAAGAGGTGGTAAAGTGGATTAGGTGAGAAATACACAGAAACCAAATTCACCAGATCTGTGAGTGAGAAGTTAAAAAATCGACACCATGAAAAGAGCATAAGCAATACACTTCTGCTTTCTAATACAACTTCCTTATTCATTTGAAATACTATTTAAAACAACAATGCAAATTGGAGATAAATTAAGCTGCAGTCATGTTAACACTTTACTGATTGTAAATTCATGATTTTCAGCGCAGTGCTCTCACCTCAATCTGTTTCTCCTAGATAAAAGTAAAACACTTTATCTCAGACATCAGCCAAGAGACCAAGCATTATTATACACTATAACATGTCTGGATGTGTGTGTGTGTTCATGTATACATGGTTTATGAGGACACAAATGTGTATAATGATATGGGTATTACAACGTAAACATGGTTTATGAGGACACTTCGTGTGTCCTCTTAAACCAAATGGCTTAAAAACATACTAAACGTTTTTGTGAAATTCAAAAAATGCAGACAGTTTCCTGTGATGGGTAGGTTTAGGGGTAGGGGTAGTGTATAGGGGATAGAATATACAGTTTGTACAGTATAAAAACCACTACGTCTATGGAGAGTCCCTGTAAACCACATATACAAGTGTGTGTGTGTGGGTGGTCCTGTGAGGCCAAAATGACCTCACAAGGACAGTAATACCAGTAATTTTTTTTTGTTTTTTTTTAATGTAAAAATGCTGTTTTCTGTGATGGGTAGGGTTAGGGGATAGAATATACAGTTTGTGCAATGTAAAAATCATTATGTCTATGGAAAGTCCACATAAAACATGAAAAACCATGTTTGTGTGTGTGTGTGTGAGATCAGACCTGGAAGTCTTGATTGGAAACGAGGTCCTTCAGGAGCTCAAAAATCTGAGTGCAGTCCTGACACATGTCGTTCATCTACAGAATACAAGATATTGTAGAATATTCAAAGGCATAGTGTCCATTGCTTTATATGTAAGTTTTATCTTATCTAATGTTTAATCTTAAGGGTGCAGAAATAAAGAGAAGTGAGACCTGTGGTAGTCTTAAAAGTTTGTGGTTAGTGTATTTCAGTTGATGTGTGAAAGAGGATATGAAAATTATAAGTTCTATTTTCTCTAATCAGTCAACTGCATCTGCCTTAAAAAACAAACTAGGAATTTAATACAAAAAATTGCGATGGATGGGAGTTTAACTAATCAGAATAATTCTGGATGTGCAATATGTGTTAATGACATTTTAGCATTTCATAATTTTGCTCAGCCAGGAGGTCTTTTTTTTTTTTTTTTTAAAGAAGCAAAACTAATATTCAGCTGAGAAAATAATCTCAGTCCAACCATTGTTTGAAATGGAGACTGACAGGGTCGGGTCACCTTTTGTTTAATAAGTCAGTATGTATCAACAACAACAAAAAAGCAAAGCATTTAGGATTCCTAAAACTCACCACAGTGTCATCCGCACCCATCTGGACATTCTTCATGCCTATTGTATCAACAGATCTTATTTTGACTGTTAAAAAAACACTTTTTCATGAACCTTGACTGAACTGAAGATGAAAACAAAGGTTGAAAATGAATTGCATGTATTTGGAAATGAAATAACAGTATGCAAAATATCATTTAGAAATGTGGGGGTGGGGGGGGGGTATATTTGGAGAAAAAATATGACTATTTTTTAATTCTTATTTGGTTGAAATCAGGCAAACTTGTTGATATAACGATACTATCTGATTATATTTCTTGTCACACTACATTAGTCCATATTTGTAATTCAGTATCAAACATTCATTCTACATTTAAAAAAGCACTACAAATGTATATAGACATTCACACAGAACATATCAACATTACTATCATCATAATATATAATTTACCTGAACCCAGAAGGGCAGTGAAGAAGAGGAACTCCAGTTTGAAGGCAGTCATGTCTTCAGTCACCTTGGCTAGAAGAACTAAAGTAAAATTCTCAAATGTGACCCTGTATATAGCGACAAGAAGGTTCAGCTCAAAGAGGAACTACCCTTTATATATGATGCCCCAAAAGCACAACCCAGCCTTGATAACATAGACCCTTCACTGTGCAAATGAGAAAGCTGTGCTTTGACAAATAATGTTGCTTAATCACACTACTTGAAAAAAGAAAAGCCAATATTTGTCATGTTTCTAGACCATTCATTATTAGTGATTCTTGCTAAGGCAAGCATTACTAGTTGGTACGATTAGGTTAGAGATTTATTCTAAAAGATGGGTGAAAAAATCCTGTAGACTTAATGTAAGAATAAATAAGCTCTCAGCTTGCACAGTTGAAGGAATTTCAAGGTTCCCTTCTCTACACTCCTATGTTGTTGTGTTTTTTTTTTTTTTTGCTAAATACTACAGTAGGTCACCATAAACCCTGCATGTGTGTGTAAGACTGAAAACATACAGGACGGGACGCAGAGAGCTGGGAGAATCCCGGTAACCCGAATAAGGTAACATTTAATTCTATTGGATGAGAATCATATGTGACCCTGGACCACAAAACCAGTCGCACGGGTATATTTGTAGCAAGAGCCAACAATACAATGTATGGGTCAAAATTATTGATTTTTCGTTTATGCCAAAAATCATTAGGATATTAAGCAAAGATCATGTTCCGTGAAGATATTTTGTAAATTTCCTACCATAAAAATATATCAAAAGTTTTTTTTTGTGAGTGGATATGCATTACTAAGGACTTCATTTAGACAGTTTTAAAGGTGATTATCTCAATATTTTGATTTTTTCCACCCTCAGATTCCAGATTTACAAATAGTTGTATCTCAGCCAAATATTGTCCTATCCTAACAAATACATCAATGGAAAGCTTATTTATTCAGCTTTCAGATGATGTATGAATCTCAATTTCAAAAAAATGTACCCTTATGACTGGTTTTGTGGTCCTGGGTCACATATGGGTTGATATTCCTTTCAAAAACTCAAAAATACATTTTGAAGAAGCTTGACCATAAAACTTTGTGTTGGTGTTCATTCCTTCCTTCAGCTGAGCATTCCTGACTGACAGTATCTGACAGCACTGAGAAATAAAGAAATACACTATATTGCCAAAGGTTTTGGGACGCCTGCCTTTACGTGCACATGAACTATAATGACATCCCATTCTTAATCTGTAGGGTTTAATATGGAGTTGGCCTACCCTTTGCAGCTATAACAGCCTCAACTCTTCTGGGAAGGCTTTCCACAAGGTTTAGGAGTGTGTTTATGGGACTTTTTGACCATTCTTCTAGAAGCGCATTTGTGAGGTCAGGCAGTGATGTTGGCGAGAAGGCCTGGCTCGCAGTCTCTGCTCTAATTCATCCCAAAGGTGTTCTGTCAGGTTGAGGTCAGGACTCTGTGCAGGCCAGTCAAGTTCCTCCACACCAAACTCGCTCATCCATATCTTTATGGACCTTGCTTTGTGCACTGGTGTGCAGTCATGTTGGAACAGGAAGGGGCCATCCCCAAACTGTTCCCACAAAGTTGGGATCATGAAATTGTCCAAAATGTCTTGGTATGCTGAAGCATTAAGAGTTCCTTTCACTGGAACTAAGGGGCCAAGCCCAACCCCTGAAAAACAACCCCACACCATAATCCCACCTCCACCAAACTTTACACTTGGCACAATGCAGTCAGGCAAGTACCGTTCTCCTGGCAAACACCAAACCCAGACTCGTCCATCGGATTGCCAGACAGAAGTGTGATTCGTCACTCCAGAGAACACGTCTCCACTGCTCTAGAGTCCAGTGGTGGCGTGCTTTACACCACCGCATCCGATGCTTTGCATTGCACTTGGTGATGTAAGGCTTGGATGCAGCTGCACAAAGTTTGAAGGTCTGTAGCTATTGACTCTGCAGAAAGTTGGCGACTTCTGTGCACTGTGCGCCTCAGCATGCGCTGACCCCGCTCTGTGATTTTACGTGGCCTACCACTTCATGGCTGAGTTGCTGTTGTTCCCAATTGCTTTCATTTTGTTATGATACCACTAACAGTTGACCGTGGAATATTTAATAGTGAGGAAATTTCACGAATGGACTTATTGCACAGGTGGCAACCTATTATGGTACCACGCTTAAATTCACTGAGCTCCTGAGAGCAACCCGTTCTTTCACAAATGTTTGTAAACGCACGAGGGAGATATCTTCAAGAACATTTAATGGAGTACTAGGAACAGGAAAAAAAAAAGTAACAAAGCTAGACAAAGAATGGACTGAAATTAAGGGCTTAAATACACAGCAAACAGAGGACTAACAAGACTAATAAACTAGATACACCTGAACTGAAAACACTAATTTATCAGTAACCAAGGAGACAAACAGGCAGGCACAAGGAGAACTGAAACAATTAAACTCATACATGAACACAACAGGGAAACCGATCAAAGACCAACTCAAAACACACATAATCCTGACAGTACGCCCCCTCCTGCAATGGTGCGTCCTCACGCCATATAAAGAAAGTCCAACATAGGAGGGAGGGCGGGGGCTTGGGAGGAGGGCGTGGAACAAATATCCAAGGGGTGGGCGCCCTGGAGGCTGACTAGGAGAGTCTTAGGCAGGGCGAGAAGCCTCCAGGGCAGTACCGGTGGTACAGGGATTCAGGGAGGCACGGGCAGTTCTGGGGTCCAGGGTGGAGCCGGCAGTTCAAGGACGGCCTCCTTGGCCATAGGCAGGTAGCCAGGCCCCCTGATTTTTGTGGAAACCCTGATTCATTTTTTTTTTTCTTCAGGATTCTTTGATGAATAGAAAGTTCAAAAGAACATAATTTATTTGACATGGAATCCTTGCTGAATAAATGTTTCAATTTCTTTCAAAGAAATAAAAAATCTTGCTGACCCAAAACTTTTGAAAGGTAGTGTAGATGATGCTAGGTGATGTCAACAGAGCTTCTGTCTACTTGTACTTACTAACCTTTAATGAGAATAAACTCCCGAAGGGAACTCAACTGACCACTAGGGGGAATATTAGGCTCACTATATGCTCCTGTGTTTCTAAAGGAAAGCGCAAGCTGCAAATGAAACTTTCACTACAAAGCGCCACCTAGTGGATCCTCACATGCGCTTTATCTTAATACTCACATTCACATGCATCAGCCTCGCTCTTGTAGACATTTTCTGCTTTTGGTAATTTGCCTAAATAATATTGTAGTAATACTTATTATTATATATATGGTTATAATATTTTTATTGGGGGAGACTTTAACATTGTGCCCGATAACCAGCTGGATAGACTACCACCTAGACAGGCCACTTCTGTTAACTCTGTGTGTGAGTGTCTCCAGTCTCCAGCGTCTCCATTCTCCAGCGTCAACCAAGATCCTCTCACCTGCAACAACACAAGGACAGTGTCACCTCTTCTCATCAAACCATTCACCTACAAACCATCACTTACTCACCTGCACTTCAGTTATCTCTGCTGTGTGGCTCAACTGAAAATATTCATGGACAAATTTAAAGGGTTAATTCACCCAAAAATGAAAATAATGTAATTTATTACTCACCCTCATGTCGTTCTACACCCCTTAGGCCTTCATTCATCTTCGGAACAGAAATTAAGATATTTTGATTAAATCCGATGGCTCAGTGAGGCCTGCATTCAAAGCAATGACACTTCCTCTCTCAAGATCCATAAAGGTGCTAAAAACATATTTGAAACAGTTCATGTGAGTTCAGTGGTTCTACCTTAATATTATAAAGCGACGAGAATACTTTTTGTGAGAATACTTTTCAACAATATAGTGATGGGCCGATTTTAAAACACTGCTTCGGAGCTATACGAATCGAATCAGTGACTCGGATCTATCAAACGGCTAAACTGCTGAAATCACATGACTTTGGCGCTCCGAGTCACTGATTCGATTTGTAAAGCTCCAAAGCTTCGTGAAGCAGTGTTTTGAAATGTTGGCAGTCATCTAACTAAACTTAAATATCTGGAAGAGGACACTATCATTTCTAAAATAGTATCCCTTCATAACAAAGTTCAGGATGGTTTGTCAGAAGTTGAGCTATTAGAACTTGCTGAATTGCAAACTAAGTTAGACTCAATTATACAAGTACAGAGCAGATGGCTCCTTTATTCACTCTAGAAGAAGATGGCTTGAGCAGGGAGAGCAAAGTACAGCTTATTTCTTTAGAATGGAAAAGAATAACTCTAGAAATTTAACTATATTAACTCTGAACATGAATGGTACAGTTTCTTCTGACCCTAAACAAATTGGTACTTTTTGTGCAAATTTTTATACTACTATGAAGGGGACTAAGACTTTATCTATTGATGAGAAAATCACCTGTGACAGAGATGTAACTATTACTGAAATAATGGCATCTATTGAAGCTCTTAAGAACAACAAGTCTCCGGGTACCGATGGGCTTACGGCTGAATTTTACAAAATATTTGCTCAAGAACTAGCACCTTTCTTACTTGAGAATTATTTGGAAAGCATTGAATTTGAAACACTCCCTCTGACATTATCACAAGGCCTACTCACTTTAATACCCAAACCTAAGAAAGACATTCTATTTATAGATAACTGGCATCCAATTTGCCTATTAAACTGTGATTATGCAATTTTAGCTTTCATATTGGCCAATAGACTTAAATGTGTGCTGGGCTCAATTATAAATGAAACCCAGTCAGGTTTTATCCCAAAAATCATATTGCTAATAATATATTTGCTTCGTCTTAGATTTGTTTGACTATGCCGAATTGGTCAAGGAGGAGAGTTATATTCTTTTTTTAGATTTTTATAAAGCTTTTGATTCTCTTGAGCACGAATTTATTTTACAATCTCTGTTAAAGTTTGGCTTTGGTGATTTCTTTTGCAAAACTATCCGCACTTTATATAAAAATTGCAGGCCTACCTGCTCAATTAATCTTAAATCTGGTACTTCTCCTAGATTTGAAGTGTTCAGAGGAATTCGCCAGGGTTGCCCAGTCTCACCTTACCTGTTTGTTATAGCATCCCAGTTCTTTACCTCTTATTTGCTGAATAGTAATTTACAGGGTTTCAATATAGCAAATAATCATATTCTTATAAGCCAGTTAGCAGATGACACCACTCTCTTTCTAAAAGATGATTCACAGATCTCTGTTGCTATTGATTATATTAAAGTGTTTTCTAAAGCTTCTGGCTTAACTTTAAATCTATGTGAGCTGCTTGCCATAAAGTCCTGCTCTGCCTCTTCCCTTTATAATATCCCTCAGGGCGTCGCTAGACCCTTTTTTTACTGGGGCAGGTGCCCCAGTAAAATCTTGGGTAACACTTTAGAATAATGGTCCGTCATTAATAAGTAACTATGCAGGAAGTAATGCAGGACTAATGAGAAGTACTACATTAACACTTCAGCTACTACTATTAACTAATATAGAAACAAGCTTAACTAATCAGTAAGTAATATCAAATTTAGAAGATAGTTCCTTATTAGCTAATCAATAATTACCTATTGAGATTACCATCATTAATAACTATTAACTAACGGTCAAATTGTAAAGAACATTATCGTGTGTCTGAGACATAATCAGTCATCATTTTTACTCTGAATATAGTCATAAAATGCATCATTAATTACTCAAGTGTTACCTAGTCACTATGCAGGAACTACTAGTGATCAGGACCATTATTTTAAAGTGAAAAACATCTTTTTCACTTTAAAATAATGGTCCAGATCACTAGTAGTTCTTGATGAATGACTAGGTACTTGAGTAATTAGTGATGCATTTTATGACCACGTTGATAGTAAAAAAGGACAATCCTCAAGAACTACTAGTGATCTGGACATTATTTTAAAGTGAAAAAGATGTTTTTCACTTTAAAATAATGGTCCTGATCACTAGTAGTTCCTTCATAGTGACTAGGTAACACTTGAGTAATTAATGA
This sequence comes from Hypophthalmichthys nobilis, assembly GCA_037950665.1. Taxonomy (NCBI): domain Eukaryota; kingdom Metazoa; phylum Chordata; class Actinopteri; order Cypriniformes; family Xenocyprididae; genus Hypophthalmichthys; species Hypophthalmichthys nobilis. The sequence goes on along the minus strand of CM075476.1, from coordinate 19,571,010 downwards.
TGCACTTTATGACCACTTTGAGAGTAAAAAAAAGACAACTGCTCACATCTCAGACACTTTAATGTTGTGATTAGTAATTAATTAGTAATTCTTTAATAATAATTAGTAATTCTTTATAATTTGTCATAGTTACCTATTAGTTTTTAATGATGCCAATCTCATTCTGTAATTACTGATTAGCTAATAAGGAACTATCTTAGTCCTAAATTTGATATTACTTACTGATTAGTTAAGCTTGTTTCTATATTAGTTAATAGTAGTACCTGAAGTGTTAATGTAGTACTACTCATTAGTCCTGCATTACTTCCTGCATAGTTACTTATTAATGGCCGACCATTATTCTAAAGTGTACATTAAATTAACATTTAATTCTAAAGTCTCAATCTTGCTGTGCCCCAGTAAAATTTTCCTAATAAAAAATTTTGACGCACACCAGGGTTTGACATTAACGGGAGCTTGTGGCAAAAATGCCATAAAAATGAACAAAAATGTCCCCAAAATTCAAGTTATGAGGACAAAAAATAATCAGTTCCTGATTTTTATATTTATAATGATAGTTAAGCTACATCACGAGTAAGAATGCTGATTATATCCTAGAATATATTGCAAATTAGATATATTAGCCTATAGAACTTACATTTTAGGCACAGTCATCTGTTTTTGTTCCTACAACAAAAATAGTTCAAAAAGGCCACATCAGAACCGTTGTGATTCTTCGAGCAACATGTTTCGTTCCTATGGAAGCCCGTTTCCGCCACTAATAAAAAAATAAAAAGAGTAACTGCGACTTTTTATCTCAGAATTCTGACTTTTTATCTCACAATTGCGTGATATAAAGTCACAATTCTTACTTTTTTCTCGCAATTCTGACTTTTTTTCTCACAATTGCGAGTTATAAAGTCACAATTCTGAGATATAAACTCGCAATTGCGTGATATAAAGTCACAATTCTGACTTTTTTTCTTGCAATTCTGACTTTTTTTCTCGCAATTGCGAGTTATAAAGTCACAATTCTGAGATATAAACGCGCAATATTATTGTTCAGGAGGGTTTTAAGAAAAATCCTCTGCTCTCATCCAGAAACAATCTCCAGCATATTCAGTTGTCAGACAAGACTGGAACTTCAAAAGGGACCTATATCTGCCATTTTGGCATTGCAATGTAAATTGTATTCCTCCTCCAAGGCCTCATGGGATAGTAAAGTGTCTTTGTATGTATGTAACACTCACTTTTCATTACCTAATCAGTTCCTATACGCAAAATAAAATAGGGGAGCGCGGGGCACAACCTAACGCTTTTTGACTTTCACAGTTTGTGTAAATGTACTTAGGGTTCAGAGAATTTATTTTGTTCCACATTAATTTCACACATGTCTGGTACAAATATGTGGCTTTGTTTCATTAATACAGTGTATACTTTTTTCTTTATTTACCCCGAAAGAAGGGAAGTGAAATGTGACAACATGCCCCATAGGTGGGGCATGTGATGGGGCACATTGTAACATGACCATTTGGCAGCTAAAAATGTTATGTGATTGAATTAAAAAAATATACATGACAAACTAAAATATTTTGTCAATAAAAGACAATAATTATTTTTTTCATATAAAATAATAGCACTTTTTTAGAAATTCAAATTTAAATAATTTTGTAGTTTGACAATGAACACTCTGCAAAACACAGCTATACAGCACTGGTCAAAACAATACAGGCAAACAGATGAAGAGACATATTCAGAAAAACACAGAGCTGAAAAATAACACTCCCTCCCTCCACTCACAGCTCTCACAGAACACGAGATAAATAGACGAGCCAGTACAAATGCTGAACATTTCTTGAAATAATATTTTCTGGATGTTCAGGTTTTTCCTCTCAGCCTTTATTCACCTTTTTTCCATAGTTTATCAACAGAAATTCATAAAAGTTGATTATGCCAGTTATAGGCTATCGTAACTGTATGGAACAGTACAGTTCTAATAGTGGGGCACATTGTAACGCAGTGTTACAACGAACCCTATCTGTGCAGCTGGAATTTAAACCTGGTTAGTGTCTTCTGATAGTTAGTGAAGCATTAAAGAACTACCCAAACTGCTAAACAAGAGATTGGAGATTAAAATAATATCAGATTTGTCTAATTTTAAATAAACACAAAAAATATAGATGGAAAATTATCTTAAGTAAGAAATTTACTTTTTCTATTGTTAAATAAATGTTCAGTGATATCTCACAAAGATTTCTGAATTTTGGCGCATTTTTTTCTCTATATATTGTCGATATGGCAACTAGTAAATACACTAAGTTTCTTCATGCTAGCGTGTGTGGAAGTATTTAAACCACGTGTGTTACAACTAACCCCGTGTTAGTTTGTGCCCCGCGCTCCCCTACTGCATAAATGTATGTGAGTAACATTTATGAAATTGAATTTTAAATTCCATTAGTTTTTTACTATGTCTGCTTGAGGAAAAAAAATAAAATATCCCCATGGACATCCTCATAATCCACTCTTAGAAGACCCTATTGTCACACTTCAGTTCTGGCTATTTTCACCCTTTACAGACATATCAACCGTACGGTCACGCATAGATTTGGAAAATTATGGCAAACAGGTGTTTCTGTATTTCTCTTATATTTTGCCATATTTCTATTGTTTAGACTCTACCTGTCACAGTCTGTTTAGTTTCAGTTTCAGTTTATGGACTTTCTGTTTGTTTTCCATGATCACATGTTCTGTTTCCCGCCTTCATTATTAGTTCATTAGTATCACCTGTGTCTTATTAATCATCCTTGTTATGTTTGCTATTTAGTTTCCCCCTGTTCACTCAGTCTTTGTCCGTTCACCGTTTGAGTAAGTTGTGTTGTATTTCCATGCCTGTTTCCCTGTGACTAACGTCATTAAACTAGTATTCAGATTTATTCTCTTCGTCTGTGCTCCTTCCTGCAACTAACCATAACACTACCCTACTAACTACAATATTGTGGTTTGATTCCCTCCTTAACTGATACCATGTTTGACCCTATTATTTGATGACCGATCAGCAACTTCATTCTTTCGTGTGACCGACTGAAGTGTGCAAACTGATGCTGTCACCTGAAAACTGAAAAGTCCCATCCCTCCATGACAAAAGCAGACAGTGGGGTGGGACAATAGAGCTGTGGAAGATTTTTGTCTCACCTCCTTCTTTTGACTGATTTTTTTCACACTCAAAGTAAGGTCTACCGTACGGTTGAAAAATCAGTTAATGTTGTGGGCCTGTTTGTTTTGCTGGAGGTCCTGGACATCTTGTTCAGATACATGGCATCATGGATTCTATCAAATACTAACAGATAAAAACCTGACTGCTTCTGCTAGAAATCCTATAATGGGCCGTGGTTGGATCTTCCATCAATGATCCAAAACAAACATCAAAATCAACACAAAAATGTGTCACTGAGCACAAAATGAAGCTTCTGCTATGGCCGTCCCAGTCCCCTGACCTGAACCCTAAAGAAAATGAGTGGAGTGAACTGAAGAGAAGAAGCACCAACATGGATCTGGGAATCTGAAGGATCTGGAGAGATTCAGCATGAAGGAATGGTCTCTGATCTCTTGTCAGGTCTTCTCCAAACTCATCAGGCATTATAGAAAAAGACTCAGAGCTGTTATCTTGGGAAAAGGAGGTTGCAATAATTGGGTGCCAATAATTATGGCCAACGTGAACTAGAGAAAAACATTTATTTCATAATGAGCTTTTCCCCCCATTTTCAATTGTTTTACTTCAATGAAAGGTTAGAATTTTGTGAATTTTTTAAATGAAAGATCAAAAGGATAAACAATGCAGATTTATTTTCACAGCCACCTTTGCTCTTATTTACCAAGGGTGCCAATATTAGTGGAGGGAACTGTATATATATATATGATGGCATTGTAATGAGGATGAAAACCTTGTCAATGTCAAAATGACTTAGATGGCCAATCAAATCAAAGAAGCCAAGGATGAATTCCAACGCAACGCTTTAGTTTTAGCAGTCCGTTGTAAGAGTGCATTGTAAGATGCAAGTAGCTAAATATTTAATATCTGATAACTGTTTTATGATACAAATGTTCAGCAACCCACAGTATTTTACGATAGAAATGTTCAGCGACCCACAGTAATACTACTCGAACTACTCAAACTACTGCAAACTACTCAACATTTTTATGATATTTCACCGTTTCAAAAATATGCTTACATGATTTATGTAAATCATAACTGAATGTGACAAGATGAGAAACGTTTTGTGTACATATGAATAAGAGTGAATGTGTGCATATTATATATATATATATATATATATATATATATATATATATATATATAATTTGCAAATAGTTTAGGCCTACTTCATAACTACAATAGACCTGAAACTTTTATCATTCTTATTTCTTTTTCTTTATTTCCTTAAATCCCTTTTAATCAATTAATTATTTAATGACTTTAAATAAAAAGACCAATAACCCAATAACACCCCCTCCCCAGGCAAAAAAAAAAAAAAAAAAAAACTTGGGTCCCCAATATTCAAGACATGGTTATGGCCTTGGTTCAGGTGTGTTTGATTAGAGTTGGGGCTGAAATTTGCAGGAAGGTAGATTTCCAGGAACAGGACTGGGCACCCCTGCTTTACATGATAATGACTCATAAATGAGGAAATAAAACTGAAAAAATGTTATGATAATAAACTTCTAATTCCTACAAACATAAGTAGGTGACTGGAGATGTTTACTGCAGGTCACAGGATGATAAGAGAAAATTGAGTAAAGCGATATGTGCAGCATGTTTGTTTGTCAATGTTCAATTTGTTGATTTGCAGTAGTCTTTACCCACTCTGTTGTGCAAAACATCCATACAAGACGTTAAGAGAAAGCTTCTCATATAGGCTAGTGCTGCTCTGATCAATGTGTCATTTAACTGGCCCTAACATTTAATCGGCATAAATACAAATATGTATTACACTTCAAAGGGTAAAAGAAACACTTTTATAGCCTGTTGTAAATGAGCAACTTATGGTGCCATGTCATTCTGTCAATAAATGTTGGCGAGAACAATAAGTTACAAAATTTCAGGAGTTTATTTTGATTGCTTGGATTCACTGCTTTTGAGAATGAAGGTGCACCAGAGTTCAATAAGGAAATGTCAAAGAAAGTTTTGATAAAATACATCAAACACATTTTATGTTGTGCTTAATGACGTTAGTGCTTTGAACAATGCATTTTATATATCTATTGTCCTAGTTGTGCAACAGTGGGTTTTTTAAGAAACCCAACTTAACCACAGTTGCACAAAGTATTTCATATTTGGTGCTGTGAGAACAACCGTTTGTGTTTTTTGCTGTTATATACGTAATACAGTATAATTCACCAATATGATATGTGGACAACAAATCTAGTACCCTTCAAAATGCAGCAAGATCTTCGTGAGTGTCTAGTTTCCGATACAAGAGCAAGTTTTTTTTGTTGTTGTTGTTGTTTTTTTAGGATTATCAACAAGTATACAAAAATATTTAACCCTATTAACAACAAAATCACACACACACACACACACAAAAACCCCACATGTACAGGGCCAGGGGTAATAGTAATTACATTATATAAAGTAAAGGTGCCTCAAAAGGCACTTTTTAACAACCAGGCAAAAGGTCACATACAGTCAACTGTACATTATATAAAAGAACCAATATTATAAGATGCACACAATGCATTATACATTGCTGGAGGTAGATACTGTATCCAAATAATACTTCAAATCTTTACAAAATATAAGAAATAGGGGCTTTACAGACAAAGATTTGCACTTATGTATAAAAATTTAGCTAGTAAAATAAATAGATTTATTAGAAAATATTTGTCCTTTAAATTCTTATCAGCATGATAAAAACCAAACAAAACATCGTCATCTGAAGGTCTGGCTATGCAAGACTAGATGTTCGATAACAGTATATTGCTGCTTACTTATTTCAAACTTCGTTTTACCCCTAAATGAAGAATGAAAAAGAACTTTGCTGTGAGTATATCAGGGCCTTAAGACAATGGTTGTCTTTGTAAGACTTATCAACATTCAAAATTACAACATGAAGGTTGTTGGGTAATTTAAAGTGTTCCTCCTTCCTTGTGTTTCACCAGCCTGAGTCTGAGGTTTCTTCACTTCTGAAACCCAGAAGTTCACGGTGAAAATCCTCAATTGTTTGTCTTTAAGGCGTGCAAAGGTTTCTTCCTTGATTTTCCTTGATTGAAAACTGGCCTGTGCTTTGTTCTTGTAAAGTTTCTCAATCCTGTCTTGTAATAGTATTATCTGCATTAGTTTACAAGTCAACAGTTAATTTTCATTTACATTTTCATGCCATTTTACCTTTGTTGTTAAACATTAAATAATGCGGTAATATTAGTTGAAGTGTCAGCAAGATCTGGCAAGGAAATCTGCTTTGACACCCACTGACTCATCTTTCCCCACTCTCCTTTCCTGTCAAATATAGGCACAGAAAGAGAAGTACTTGAGAGCAAACTATATAACCACATACATGGGCTGATGAATGCAACTGGTCAGCACTGGAGTGCATGTAGAAAAAAAGAAGAAAAAAAAAGTTTTTTTTCTGTTAACCCAGTACTGTAACCCAGTAACTCAAAGTGTTAAAAGCACAAATGGTGGGTCATGGCACTAAACTGGTCTGCAGATCTGCTCTGACAGGATCACAGACATCAGCAAAAACATTGCTTAGGACAATAAAATGCAACTAGGCAGATATAATAATTTAGCTACGATAATAAATAGGCTTATTGCTTCCTGAAAGGAAGGAAACACTTTCCATATCTTTTGTTGTTGCCATCAAGGGCTGTGTGTCTAGTCAAACTCCACTGTTTTTCATAACATAAATGAATAAATTTCAATAAATTAATTTAAGGACTTCTGTTTATGATAAATATGTGACCCTGGACCACAAAACCAGTCATAAGTCGCACGGATATATCTGTAGCAATAGCCAACAATACAATGTATGGGTCAAAATTATCGATTTTTCTTTTATGCCAGAAATCATTAGGATATTAAGATCATGTTCCATGAAGAAATTTCCTACCGTAAATATATCAAAAAATTATTTTTGTGAGTGGATATGCATTGCTAAGGACTTCATTTGGACAACTTTAAAGGCGATTTTCTCAATATTTTGATTTTTTTTTAACCCTCAGGTTCCAGATTTTCAAATAGTTGTATCTCGGCCAAATATTGTCCTATCCTTATTTATTCAGATTTCAGATGATGTATAAATCTCAATTTCGAAAAATGTACCCTTATGACTGGTTTTGTGGTCCAGGGTCACATATTTGTTGTATTGTCTGTGTCAGGTTATCATCTGATGAAGTCAGACAAGGACCAGACAGGACAATTATTCCAAAAAGTCTGTTTAGTCACTTCCATCATCATATGACATCATTAGTAAACAAATTTCCAGTAAAATATTACCCTCAAGCTTTAATAATCTTTCTGTCACACAAGGTCGAAGGAAGAATAAGAAGATGATGATTAAGTTTCAAAAGTCTTTAATAATCAGCTTTAAAGGAAATCCAAACAGGCAGGCAAACAAAACACAACCTCTAACACTGACAACCAGGAACTGAAAAAACTCCAACTTAAATACAAAGCAAATAAGGGTATTGATGATTAACACCTGTGCAAATCAAATGAATCTCCATGGCAACTAAAGAGAGGCGGGAAACTGAACAAAGGAACACATGTGACTGAAAATAAGTCCATGAAAACAGAAACTAACTGAACATAACTGACACTTTCATATACTTTCTTTTAGCAATAAAAAACACATATTGAGATTTTTTTTACTGTACCTTATCTGTGTCACTTCATGAACTAAAACATCTAGGTTAATCTATTTATTTTATCTGATAAAATAGATCAAATCACATAACCTCAGGTAAATGAAATAAGAAACGTGTCATTTTTTTACAAAGCTTTAATAATGTCAAAAGTTTTGTTTTAATGTTTAATGTTTTAATGCTTCCACAGTGTCAGAAATAATATCTGCACTTATGCGCATGTAAATGTTGAATACTATATATAGTTGTGCTATATGTGCATGTGTGTATATGTGTATGTGTAAACATGTACAGATGTAGTGGAAATAAATTGAATTGAATTGAATGTGAAATTGTAAGTTTTAATTGACTGATGCGAGAAGTAACCACTTGAGAAACATGAGAGTCTGAGAATGGAGTGATTGTGACAGTTGGTAGTTCATCTAATAATAATATCTCTGTTGAAAATGTTGTCTTGAGGTTTGCCTTCACTTAGCCAACAAAGTGAAGTAAGTTCCTCTATGCTTTCAACATATCTTTATGAGAAAATTTTTGCAAGACCAAAAAAAAAAAAAAAAAAAGAAAAAGAAATGAAATGAAAGAAAAAAGAATCAGTTGTTTTTCAAATATGCAGGTGTTTATTTTTAGTGATAAAACATGCAATTAAAATGACATGAAATCAAACTTGATATGACTGCAATCATAAAAGAGTTTTATGGAGGTCGAAGTGTTGAAAAACAAACGGACAGACTTTTCATTTATGTTTTTATGTATCATGATTCTGCCCAATAAAAAGTATATAGGGCATTAAAGTAGGGCAAGTGGCCTGATAACACTACTGATAATAATAATAATTTGCTAAATGAAGTCTATAGGTTTAAGGCTAAAATTAAATATCTTGTCATGCTTTCCATGAAATGTTCTGTAATCAGGGAAACATTTAGAAATGCTTTAAAACAACTTCATAATCGGACTCTGATTCACTGCATCATAAACTCTATGACATCTGCAGTGCCGGTAAAAAAAAAGAAAAAAAAAAGGTTAGTCTCAACACTAATAAATATAGAGTTGGAGAAGGAAATGTTTCTTTCCATGAGAACTTACTGGCATCTTAGTCAGAGATTATAGGTCACGTCTATAAAACAAATTCAACTATTGTTCGGCTGTCGCACAGTCAAGATTTATTGGTTTACTTAATGTAAGAAAAATAAAAGAAACATGTCAAAACTTTCAACACACCTGACTGAATTTATGTCACTCGAGATCTTAAAAAGTCCTGTGCTTAAATGCTTAAAATTAGCTTTGTGGACAATATGAATTGTCTATGAATGAATATGATTTTTAAAGCAACTAATTATTATTAATATTATTATTATTATAGATGAACTGGAATGGATAATGAAAGAAAAGCAGCCACAAGTGTCCATCATACATTCTTTTAATATTGTTTAAAAATCAGGAAGTTGTTTGAGAGAATGTCCATAGCTGAAATCGACTTTGAAGCAGATAGAATATAGTTTTATTTTGTTTGGCATTTTTGTCACTACATAATCCCCATACTTCCAATTTCAATAGTCCACTTTAGACATTCTATACTGACTATAAACTTGTCAACATGTCAACTAACTCTCATTAGATACTGTTAGGTTAGTTGTTTTGTGTTCAAGGGGTTCAGGTAAGTAGAATAATTTGACATGTACTTGCACATTTACTTATAGTCAGTAGAATGTCTGTTGGGGTGAGGACCATCGAAATAAAGTGTTTGCAGATAATAAGCAGTCTACTAATACTCTAATGACTGCTAGTTGACAGTTGCAAAGTTACTTATAGTCAGTATAGAATGTCTAAAGTGGACTATCGAAATAAAGTGTTAAAAATATTTCTCTTTTTTTATGAACATTGTTTTAAAATGTGGTAAATAGCCATAAAAAAGAATCAGTGTTCCACACTTTTGACTAGTAGTGTAATCTGAATGTACACTGAAATAAATGACATCAAAACACAGGCAACTTACAATTCTGAAACATTTTATCTCGTGGTGAATCTTGTATATCATGTATATATTCATATAAACTATCTAAAAAAATGATATCATGCTTTAACCAGGAAATTTTTATTTTTTTAAAAAATAGCAAAAAAAAAAAATTATATAATAATCACATAATTTAGATAGCTTATAATATGACATAGTATATATGCAGTGCTATAAAGTATTAAAAGGACAGTTCACTCATCATTTCCTCACCCTCATGTCGACCCAAACCTGTATGACTTTTTCTTTTGCTGGACACAAAAGAAGATATTTTGAAGAATATTGGTAACCAAACATCATAGACCTGCATTGGACAAAAAAACACTGATACATTTGTCAAAATGTTATCTATTATGTTCCACAGGCTTACAGGTTTGGAATGACATGAGTGTGAGTAAATGATGACAGAATTTTCAGTTTTTGGTGAACTATGCCTTTAAATATTTTTGTCAATTTTAAGAAGCTACAAACAGAAATCTGCAACTATTGTCCTTGCATTCCTGTAATGCATGAAGAGTAAATATGTGTCACTGTCACCTCATAAATCAATAAATCATACCGTCATATATGGTAAATGCATTTGCTGAGAAAAGGAAGAAGGAAGTAAACCTGTTACTCCCACGGTGATGCTTAAAAGATTGAGGATGGGGGACCATATAAAAGCACGTCTGCTCCATCCAGTCAGTACAACACACTCTGAGTCTTGAGTCCAGAACCAGAGAGCCTGAGACCAGTCACCAGGTGAGAAATGCAAAATTTCTCTTTAAATGACTTATTTATAAAATTTTATTGCACTTTTAAAATGCAAAGAATGCATTTAGAGTAAATAATTGTTACATGTTTTTTTTAATTGTCAATTGTGAATTTTTTCAGTACAAGAATTATGTCAGTATTAATTTATTGACTGCAAATGACTACAGTATAAAAATAGCATTTTAGCATTTTTAAAAGTTTTTTTCACTTAAATGTAGAGGAGTTTATCTTCAGAATTTTGAAATGCATAAAACAATGCATAATAATATCTTTTACATGGTCTCTCTCTCAATTTGTTTCAGAGATGAATCTTCTCACCTTTCTTTTTGTGGTGGGGTGCTGTTGTGCCCTTTCAGTGGGTGGTAAGTTTACCAATAAATCATGCCATCAAAAATTAAATAGATGATGATTAACCATATAAAATCAAATCATATCAAAACACCTGTTTTTCTGTTGCAAGACATTCAGTATTGTGCTCTTCAGTCATTTAAGATACAACTGGTGTGATATCCATCTTCCAGATTAAATTTCGTGTACATTTATATATCACACATACATGTCACTTACTGTGCATTGCTGCATTTTGTTGCATTTGTAAAGAAAAATAAAGAATTTTATTAAATATCTATAGACTGAGTGTCATCTACCATCCAAAAATAATAATAATAATAAAATTTACAGGTTTCACTTAAATTAGTCATTATTCATCTTTCTAGGGCCATATCATGATGTAATACCCTTTTCTTTTTTTAGCAGAAGAAGAGAGCCCTGGGAGACGTTTCATTCTAGATTCAGTTGAGGAAGCAAAGAAAATAGTAGATGCTGCTTACAAGTATTCTCGTGATGAGTGAGTAAAGTTTCTAAGAATTTTACTCAATATTACTGTGCCATCATCCCAGTCATTGATCTATTTATTTTTATAAATTTCCTCACTTCCAGGAGTTTAGCAAGGGTGCGCAGAGATGTCATCAAGCCTTCCGACAAGTTACGTCTGCTGAAACAGCCGGCTCGAAAGACACGAGAGGCTGTGAGAGCCGCAGACTATATGTCGCAAACTCTCAGACTGATCAGTGAGAAAGCCCATCATGCACACAAGAGGTCAATCAATGCTACAGGTATGAGGACAAAAAACTTTAAAAGACTTGCAAAGCTCAGATAAGATCCATCACTGACTGATGTTCCATGCTAAAAACTGTCATTATGTGTTTTCCCCTAGACCTGCTCACTCTAGAAGAGCTTAACACGATTACACATCTGACAGGCTGTGCGGCTCAAGTTCGGCCCCCTTCTTGTAGGACAACACCCCTGATAAACAAGTATCGAACTGCCACCAATGTCTGCAACAACAGGTCCGTCTTTCCCTCCTTATTCAGAGTAGTCTTATTCAAAGGCTCAGTGTTTGCCTAGCTAAACAATTAAATTTATAATTCCCAGGAGGAACCCACTTTTTGGTGCATCCAACACCCCTTTTGCCCGCTGGTTGCCTGCTCGCTATGAGGATAACATCTCCCAACCCAAAGGGTGGGATCCCAACAGATTGTACAACGGTTCAGTGCTGCCCCTGGTATGATGGAGATGATTATGAATAGTTTACTGAAGTCTACCTGACAATCAAGTAGGCCACCAATTAGTTAATAATGTCTGAATTCTGTCTTCCTCATTGATTCCAGGTCAGACTGGTTTCCAATCGTATTCTAAGCACTGCAGATGCTGACGTAGAGAGTGATCGTGACTTTACCTTCATGCTTACCATCTTTGGGCAATGGGTTGACCACGATCTGACTTTTACACCCACCTCACCCAGCATTAGGTCCTTCAGCAGTGGCCTCGACTGTGATGAGAGCTGTGAGCGCTCTGAACCCTGCTTCCCAATTCTGGTCAGTCAAAGATTGTCCTTCTGTCAAAGATTGTCCCACTTTTGTTGTTGTATAATAACTATCTTCTATGCTGCATTTAATGTCAAAAAACAGGTCCCTCCAGGAGATAAACGCCTGCGTCCTGACACCTGTCTCCCTTTCTTCCGTTCGTCACCGGCCTGTGGTTCTGGGAACACTGCCTATCTCTTTGGTGGGATGCCCAAAGTTCGGGAACAGATCAATGCTCTAACAGCTTTCCTAGATGCTGGACAGGTTTACGGGGCAGAGGATGGGCTAGCAAAGGTACTACGAGACCTGACCAATGATGGTGGTCTTCTACGTGTCAACAATCAGTTCCAGGACAATGGACGAGAGCACCTGCCCTTCACCAGTGTAGAAAGCAACATGTGTGCCACGCGTAGGAAAACCCTCAATGACACCAACCTAATAGAGGTGCCTTGCTTCATTGCAGGTCAGTAACTTTTTCTTAGAAAATCTTATGCCTTCGATGCCAACATCTAAAATGTATGGTATTTGCACAACTCCATGTGGCAAATGCTAATGAACTCTTGATGTGTGTAGGGGATGTTCGTGTTGATGAGAACATTGCTCTTACCTCATTACATGCACTTTTCATGAGGGAGCACAATAGATTGGCTCGGGCCCTCCATGTACTCAATCCTACCTGGAGTAGTGAAACCCTTTATCAAGAGGCAAGAAAAATTGTGGGTGCCTACAATCAGGTAAAGACACTCAATGAAAAATGACATAATAATAACACAAGCACAAGCAATTACATGTGGGGTACAACATATATTCATGATCAACCTCTACTTTCTCTTTTAGATCTTAGTGATTAAGGAATACTTGCCGATAATTGTGGGCCCTGATGCTTACAATAGACACCTTGGACTATATCCAGGTTACAATGAAAATGTGGACCCTACTATTGCAAACGTCTTTGCCACTGCAGCTTTCCGTTTTGCCCACCTGGCCATCCAACCCATCATTCCTCGTCTTGATGAAAATTACCAGAACCATCCTCAATTTCCAAGTGTGCCCCTCTATGAGGCTTTCTTCTCGCCATGGAGGGTGATATTCGAGGGTGAGTTTGTGAGTCTTGTTGCAGCACACCTAGTCCTAAATCTGCTACAACTGTCTTCTTTCAGTCTTCTTATTTTATTTCTGCTTTTATTTTTGCTTAGGGGGCATCGATCCTCTGCTACGTGGATTGATTGGTCGGCCAGCAAAACTGAATACGCAGGAACACATGATGGTGGATGCTCTTAGAGAGAGACTGTTTGCCTTTACATCCCACATTGCTTTGGACTTGGCCTCCCTCAATATGCAAAGAAGCCGTGACCATGCAATACCAGGTAAATATTCTGGACTCATACACAACATGCACACCAAGTCTTGGAACCCATTAAACCAAACCATATGAAGCCAACTTAGCTTCATGCTGCATTTTTTGAGAGAAGACTAACCAGATATTCATCTGTTGTTCCTCATAAGGCTATAATGATTGGCGTCGGTTCTGTGGACTGTCCGTCCCTCAGAATGTGCAAGAATTGGCTGTGGTGATGAACAACACTGAATTGGCTCGCAGGCTGATTGAGCTTTATGGTACCCCTGAGAACATAGACATTTGGTTGGGAGGCGTGGCTGAGCCTTTTGTTCCTGGTGGTCGTGTCGGTGCAGTTTTTGCCTGCCTTATCGCTACACAGTTCCAGCGCATTCGCCAGGGAGACAGGTAAAGATCTCTGTGTATTTAGTCCAGGGGTGTCCAATCCCTCTCCTGAAGGGCCACTATCCTCCTCCAACCCTAATTAAACACATCTGAACCCGCTAATCAAGCCCTGCGTCTCAATCAGCTCCCTAGGTCGTGAATCAGTATATCTTGTAAATGAATTTGGCCGACTCCATGATCAGAGCCCTGACTACTGAACTAGGGAGCTGATTGAGATGCATGCATGGTCTTCAGGAAACTTCCAGGTAAATGTGGCACTGTGGCAGGTTGGAACCAAATTCTGAAGGACATTGGCCCTCCAGGAGCAGGACTGGACAACCCTGATTTAGGCCTAGTGTATGAGACTAGTATGTGTTTGAGAGGTGTTAATGCCAAATGGCACGGTGTGTTCAGGTTATGGTGGGAGAACAAAGGAGTGTTTACCAACAAGCAAAAAGCATCACTGGCCTCTGTGTCGCTGGCCCGCATCATCTGCGACAACACTGGAATTGGCAGAGTTCCCCATAATCCTTTCCGCTTCACCAGTTCAGCCAGTTACGTTAACTGTGGGGATATCCCTGCTTTAGACCTCAACCCTTGGATTGAAACCGGTAAGGCACCATAGAATAAGAGCTCTTAAATGCTTATATGCTATGTGGTCATACATAAATCTTCTTTCTCTGACTGCAAATTTCTGCCTAAGTTTCTTACTACCTTTTTATGTGCTTGTAGAGTACCTAATTTATGGTAGTATAGGCACATATCAGGTATTGAAGACATATTTTTTAATGTTCGCATGGTCACCATGGTTTAGCTCACCTGTGATTTGGTATTTGGCCTTCCAGGTGACGGTGGCATCAACATTTCAGACATTGGAAATGAGGTTAGACAAGTGTTTGTTTTTTCCTAACTGCAAGCAAAAAGAATAAGTGATGTTGTGCACATGATCTATTATTTAGCTTAAAATGACAAAATCACTAAACTGCACTGCAAAATCTCTAAACTGGACACAGCTTGAGTAGTTTTTTCTTTGCTGTTCACTGGACTGGTACAGTGACATAAATTAATGCATTTGGATGTCACAACTGTCAATCAGTGTTTCATGACTGCATCTGAACTGCACCAAACCTTTGTAAGCTGTTTAGTCCTTCTTTCTACCTTTTGCATGCTTCAAGGAACTTTGCTTGGGTTAGGGGCCTCTTTCGCATTTAAAACTGTGATTTAATGCAAACAGTTAGACTTATAGTACAAACATATAACATCTATGAATTAACCCTCAGATACAGAGTCCTTTCAAGGACCTCCAGGACCCAGAGGACCTCCAGGGGAATCTGGTAAGAACATACATCAAACATGCCCTCTAAATATTCCTTCAATGAAGCTGCCAACCTTGCTCTTTTTTTTTTTTTGTGTATTATTAAGCCAGCCAGATAACAGAACTAACAGAGCCAAGACTACAACTAATGCAAATTTAAAATAAAAAAGATATTCAGTATGTTATCAATATCACTTAAAGATTTTTGATCATTTTCTCTAATTTTTCATTTTTCCAGGTCCCCGAGGTGTAGCAGGCCCGCCTGGACCTCCAGGACCTCCCATTAATACCACAGGACAACATTCTGCCTTCTTTGCTTCTGTTGGCACGACCCTTCCTGCCTCTGCTAAAGTGATTGTGTTCAGTCAGGTCCTTTACAATGGACAGAACCATTATAACCAAAAATCAGGGTTGTTCGTCTGCCAGATACCTGGTGTATATGAATTCCAGTTCTCAGTCATAGGAACTCGGAATTTGGGCACTGTGACCTTAAAGAAAAACAATGCTGTACAGCTAACTCCAGAAACAATGAACATTAGTCCACGATCATTAGCTGAAGGGAAGGTGGTTTTGAACCTACAGAGTGGAGACAGTGTGTGGATAGAAGCTTCTCGGGGTGCTAATGGTATAGGCAAGTCCAGCTATTTCTCTGGCCATATTCTTTTCCCTGTTTGAGACTTATAATGCATTACTATTTTCCTTTCATGTAGCTGTTGTTTTTATTTATTTTAAAAGCAGTTGCGTATAAATGCACATATCCTGAGGATAAGAATAACCAGAAAAAGCCTATAAAATGCAAATTGTAAATCTGCTACTTTTCATTGTCTTTTAAAACACTGATTTCTTTCTTACTGTGGTTTCTAAAGTAAAGTTGGTTCTGTTGTTTTTTATTAATAAGATGACTATGACTATGTTAGCTATGCAAAATTAAGGATTCAGTTATACTTAATGTTTGGATTTTGAATTGTTTAATGCTAAATTATTCATAATTTAGGAACATAGATGTAACGGCTCATGCACTTATTTCTTTTATGCACTGTTTGATGATGTTATTTTTGGTTTTGTTGTCAGATTGCAACAAAAATATTCTGTAGTCCATTCTGTGACAGTTATATTTGTGTATGCTTTAAGTAAAGTGAAATAAACAAATAATAATAAAAAAAACTTTATATATCAATTCATTTATCGGCCTTGTTCTACATTCTACATGGTGAGTGTGAATGCATAACCAAAAGGGAAAATATTAGGCACGTGCACATATGGGTCCCGAGTATAGTTTTTGTTTAAATTTGGCCAGTGACATCAATTCTCATTCTCAATTAAGCGTGTACCCGACAACGTATTCTTAATAATTCTGCGAGCCGCACGACATCCCTGTAACAGCCACCACAGTGCTCTGTGGAGAGGCGTCTACGTCTCCCAGACCGTTACAGCGAGGTAATGTTTGTCCTAAACTTCAGCACTGTTTTTCACCGCTGTGAAACTGATCCACTATTAAACCACTTCAATTCAGCCATCTTAGCCATCAATTAAGCCATAACAGCAAGCAAGCTGGTCTGAATGACGTAAATAGCGTCGTGCAAGGTCGGAAATGCCGTCAAAATTTATAAAATGCCCCCCTAAATTCAAGATATGAATGGCCCTTGTATGAGTTATTGTAGGCTATTTTGTGTTTATAGGCTACCCAGCAAACACATTTACGTTGTAGCAACGTCTGTGGCACGTTGCATTTCTACTAGGTCAACGTTGCGGTCTAAGTGCCCACAACATTATGACAACGTAGAATTGTAAGACGCCACAGGGCTGTAGCAACGTTATAGCGCAACTTTGAGCAACTGTGACACGACGTTCTGACCACTTTTTTTTTTTTTTTATGGTATATTATACAGTTGAGGCCAAAATTATTAGCCCCCTTATGAAATTAGACAAAACTCTTGATTTCTCCATGGAAATGACCATTAACAACAAGTGTTTTATAGTGTATTTGTTTCCAAAATAACAAAGACAAAATGTCCACTAAGTTTGATTAGGATATTTAATTGAAATAGTGAGTTGAAACAAGAAAGGTCAAAAATGAAACGTCCAAAATTATTAGCCCCCTGGTCATTAATAGTCAATAGTGTACCCTTTCTGAGCCACAAGTGACAACAACCTCTTAGAGTAGTTCTTTACTAGGTTGGCACAGGTCTCCTGAGGGATTTTAGCCCATTCTTCCATTTGAAATTGCTCCAGCTGGTCCAAATTACGTGGTTTCCGAGCATGGACATTCACTTTGAGCACTCGCCACAGATTCTCAATAGGATTGAGGTCTGGGCTCTGTGCGGGCCACTCCAGGACCTTGGTTTTGGTATCCTTCAGGAACTGTTGGACCAATTTCGATGTATGCTTTGGGTCACTGTCTTGTTGGAAGACCCAGCGATGACCTAAGGCTAGACTACGAGCAGATTTCTGCATATAATCCCTCAAAATGTCAACATAATTTTCTTTTTTCATGATGCCATGCACCCGAACAAGGCTCCCTGTGCCTGAGGCTGCAAAACAGCCCCACAGCATGATGCTCCCACCACCATGTTTAACTGTGGGAACTGTGTTCTTAGGGTTGAAGGCCTCACCCTTTCTTCGCCAAACATAAGCAACATCCATGTGCCCAAACAGTTCCAGTTTAGTCTCATCAGACCAAAGCACAGACTCCCAAAACTCGTCTTTACCTTTCAAATGTTCACGGGCAAACCTCAGTCTGGCTGTGATGTGCCGCTTGTACTTGGCAATGATGCAACGTACAGCGGTTCTAGACACTGTGAAACGCTTGGAAATGGCAGTATAGCCTTCCCCCTTATCATGAGCCTCCACTATCTTCTTTCTGAGCTGAAGACTGATTTCCTTTGTCTTTGGCATGGTGAGTAAAAGTAGTCTCTCCCAATAATGTGTTGAAGTGCCCTGTTCCTTGGAGTCCTTTTATGCTGATTGAATGCTCAGGTGTTGTTAGGAAGCCAATTGACTGCACAGGTGTGGTTTGAAAGCTGTTTGATTAATTAGGTGTGTTTTGAAAGCAAAAATTCACATGGGGGCTAATATTTTTGACCACCCCATTTTCACTATATTTGATATAAAGCAAGCCTAAAAATGTATTTTATATTCCAAAATGTACCAAAAGCTACTAAATAGCACTGGTGAATGTTTGATTATATCAAGTTTTATCAATGCTGCAAACATTGGAAAGATCTTTAGGAAAATGTTCCAAAATTCCTGGGGGGCTAATAATTTTGGCCTCAACTGTACATATTTCCATCCGCAAAGGCAGTTCAGAACATTTATTGAACAAAAGTGGGCTCTGTACATGGCTGACAGGTGAGCAGTTGAAGGCCGGGTGAAAAGTTTGGTAACCAGAATGAGTCCAGGAAAGATCAACAAATCTGGAGGACAGATGCAAGCGCAGAAACCTTGAGGTATGAGTCCAAACCTGTAGACATCCGGGACCAGAGAGGGTTGCACACTGCAGGCACAGGTAAACTGGGCAGAGAACAGAGCAGATCGGAGCTTGATATGACAAGACTAGACGGGGACTGACCAGACATGAGAAATTAATCTTCACAAAAGGTCTCAAAATGGTAAAATGCTGATTCTTCTTCATAAAAGGCTTTATTTATCTTACCTTAAAATTGATGAGCCATAACCTTGTCCTTCACTCTTGTCATCCATGTTTGGTGTGTCAAAGCCAGATGTTAAAACGCGTGCATCATGCTGCTCACATGACCAGAGCCGGCGAATACTGAGCCCGCGTTCAGACGTAAACATGGAAGCAACGAACTATAACTATAGTTAAGCAATATCACATGAGAGTGCTATTTTTTTTTTTCTTGAATATCAGCAGGATTACAAATGTGATATTCACATACAGTTCAATGAACAATAAGTTGATTATATGAATTGACAATTTTTAGACATAACGTTGTCAGTTTCGACTGTTTTTGCTCTATTTTGCCAACGAAATGATAGTTCCAAACAGAGCAGAAATGTTGCGTCTCCCAGCAACACAAGGTGTTTTGTTTTTGAACGAATCGGGTGAATGACCTATTCATAAAGTCACTGGACACTTGCTTCTTTCATGAATAAGACGGTTTGAACGAATCGGTTGAATATTCTGTAGCTAATCAAAGACTATAGAATAACACAAGACGTGTCACTCGTATTATTATGAATGGGAGAAATTGCAACTTGCAATATGGCGGAATAAGTCCCGCCTTCGAAATAAGAGCCAATCGCTGACTGGTAAAGTCATCGCGTCACTGCAGCGGCCGTTAGAAGCTCCGGTTTCTATAGCAACAGTCAGACGCTCGCCTCCGAAATGAGGCACAGGAGACACGCATTTAGGACTGCGCATGCGCATTAGGTTGATCCAGCCTGAAAAATACCATTTTTTGTCATGATTCGAGCGTTTAGAAACAAAATGTATGAGACAGTTTTTGTCAGATTTCATTGGTGATTTCAAATATGAAATTTAATCAAAAGCTTGGCAAACAGCTTTTGAGAATTTGATGTTTTCCCATTCAAAGAGATAGGAGCTGCACTTGGATGCCCGAGAGGCGTTTCAAAGATGGCCGCCGAGTGAAATGACTTGTCTTAAAGGGACTTTGAGCTAATTCACTTTACTACTTGCTGCAACCTATGGGAGGTTTTAGTATCATTTCATTTTTTATAACATTTCCATATTCAAACTGTTATATTTAGAACATTAAACTCATAACATTATTTAGGCATAGGCTAATTGCAGTGTAAATGGATTTTGATAAATGGTAAGATGGGTTTTGTTAATACAGCCCTAGTGTAGTGTTAAATAGTGTAATGAATTAAAAGATGATCAACAATATGCAACTTTACTCTTTATAAATAACAATTATTTTTTATAATTAAAAAAATAATTACGTCTGTCCTGTTTACTATAGGCTGTAAAAAGTTCCAAAATAAGTTTAGACTTTTTGACACAAAATTAACAATAAACAAAGCTGTTCATTACTCTCAGCAGTTATTCCATTATTCAGTATGCCTAAGATTAACTGTTACTGCAATGGAAATTGCAGTGGCTTTAGTATGCAGATCTCTGCTAACCTGATTTGACTTTGTGTGACAATAACGGCACAGGGAAGCATTTCTTTATGTTAACCACAGAAAACATTCTCACTTACAGCATCAACTGAACAGGGTTGTAGCAACAAAAAAAGGTTGTGAACATAACCACACTACCCACAAGTTGTTGTGACTTAATATTAAGACACTGATCACGAGAATTCGTTAGTTATGCTTTTTGCCGCCAATTCAAAAACTTTTTTTTTTTAAATAGTGGCTTTAAAATTCAAATATGAAAAATGACTGTGTAATCAGAGCTGGGTAGATTACTTACAAATTGTAATCATTTACTGATTCCAAATTACGTGACAAAAATTGTAGTTAGTAACGTAATCCATTGCATTGCATGTCAATATGAAATGACAGGTATTTGTACGTTTTAATGTGTTTGAAAGACAAAAGCCTTCCAAAGACAGTAATACATGGTTTAATGACTCAGTGAGTGATAATTCAAATAATAATGAATGTGTTTGTCAGGAGTTGATGCAATGCTGCATTGTTGAGAAAAACACTTCTTAAAAGTGAAATGATTTTTGTAAATCCAGTGATCAAATGCTGTGTGGGTCTCAGTTTTCAGTGATAGTCACATGACTAGTGGCTGGTCTGTGTGTACAATTCCACAAACCTGGAAGAACTTCTGAACATATATAAGCAGTAGGCTTTTGTAGAAAGAAAAAAAAGATTAAAAAAAAAGAAGTAGTGGGGAGAATCAAATAATTATATATATTTGCTTCCATTGTGGGAATAACATGTAATCAATAAAAAATAACTGTAGTGTGATTATGAGTAGGCTATTTTATTTTTGGAATATGATTACGTAATCCAGATTACATCAGTTACTACCCAGCTCTGTGTGTAATTAACACTGTAGACATAAATATGAAAGTCTTTTCAAATAACATTAACCACAGACCTTTTGTTAGCCTACTCATAAATCCAATACTTCTATTCTAAAAAAATCCGGAACCTTTAGCAGGCAAATGCTAATTCTCTTCCACTTATAGGACTAATCTGAACAGCTTTCTACTTCTCACCTTCTTGGTTCAGAAGTAAACTATAATAAACTTCTAGATGAGACCATGGCAAGTATAATTTTTGGATTTTGAACCAACAGCAAAAGAAAAATCTACTATTAGGCCTGTTTGTACACAGCTTTCCAAAAGAGGATATACAGAAGAAATATAGAGAGATAAATTACTGCAGGCAGTAATGTAGGCTAATGCCAGCCAGGGTAATATGACACAAAGTATAGGCCAATGTTACATACATGTTTATTAAAAATGAAAATAAAACAAAATATAATCTTAATTATTGTGCATCATGATAGTCCACAAAAGGCCAGTCTTCCCAGTGAAGTTAATTTATTAATTAATAACATTTTATTGTTTTTGTTAGGACTATAGGACTCTTAACTCGTAAATACGAACTTCCCAAGAGGACTTGAACCATATTTAAGAGAACCACATAAGAGAACCATAATTACGGTAATTAGCCTACGACATGGCGTGAACGCACTTTATATTCCGGTCCTCAGGAGGGCAGCATAGCAAGATCAGTCCAAAGACGAACATTTGTTTGAGGAAGTAACAAGTCTACTAAACATGTCAAATAAAACTAAATGAATACGTCCAAATGACTTATGTTAACTGTGTTTTGGTTAAAGACTGTGTTTCCCTGACGATGAAGAAGAAAAGGAAGCACGCCACCGCCACGGATCTGTCTGCACGTGCAGGTCTCGTGTTTCCAGTCAAGCACTTCCAGCAAACATTCAGCGACGGAAAGCTCGCGCAGACAGTCGACGAGGAAGGGGCAGTGTTTTTCACCGGTGTGTTGGAGTTCCTTGTGGCCGAGATCCTGGCTTTGGCAGGACAAGATGCTGTACTTAAGCAATCAAATAAGATCACATTACATCATCTCCCTGGACTACAGGACAGAAGGAGATACGCCGAGTTGCTGGAACGCTCCAAAGAAGAGGAGGAAGAAGTCGGTGTAGCGACGTAGTTCGCTGCACTTAACTGACTGATGCACAAACACTTGTTACATCTTCAGCATTGTCTTAAGCACACTGTTCAGTGTTCCTTGTGTGTCGTTATGTTTTGCTTGACATGATGCGTCTCAAAGCTCTGCTTTACTGCAGTTATTGATGTTTATGTTTTTGGGCTGCGCAGTCCCTGTGCATTAAGGGTGTTTTACACAAGCGTATTTGTTGGAAATAAACATTAGTGTGGTAGTACTTTTTCTGATACTGGCAGTTTAAAAATGTTAACACAAGATCCACTACACAATTCAGATAAAAAAAGGAATAATATAATAGCCCATGAAAGCACACTTGGACCACAAATCACATTTCCAGGTGTTAGTTGCAAACTGGGACATCATTTAAATATAATTTATTATATTGGATTGGCGTTATTATTGTAGTGAAGGGGTCAGCGTAACTAATTTAACTAGCAAACGAGCAAATTAGATTAAAGATTTAAGTTAAACCAGGAGTTCCCAACCACATTCCTGGACGCCCCCCAACACTGCATGTTTTGCATGTCTCCTTAATCAAACACACATGATTCAGATCATCAGAGACTCCCAAGACCTGAAATGTGTGTCAGACAAAGGAGACACATAAAATGTGCAGTGCTGGGGAGGCTCCAGGAATGTGTTTGGGAACCCCTGGGTTAAACTATAGGTTTAGGGTTAGATATGGTATTTGTAGACAAAAATGACCTAAATGGCCCAGTTGCATTTTAAAAAAAGGAGAGAATTTTACTATCTGTTATCTGTCAAAATACTACGCCTATTCTGTGTGTTTCCTAACACTTCTGTATGATCCCTAAAATAATGTTAGAAGACTGAACCGATTCAGAGAGAACAAAATAATTTGTTCGCAAAAGTAAAGTACTAAGAGAAGGATATATGTTCAATTAAAATATAAGATGTTTCCAAAAGTTGGTGATTTTAAAATTGAACATGAACAAGATGCTACGAAACCGGTGCAGAACACGAGATCCAGGATCCAAATCCAGGGGGTGGAGACGGGTAGGTTTAGGGATATGTAAAGTGGGAGGAGTTGGATCTGGATCTCGTGTTCTGCAGTGAGGACCATCTCTACGAAGTCGAAGTGATACAGTTACAGATCTTTGCCAACAGGTGGAGCTAGTACTACATCCTGCAGTGAAAAGTGACTTTGACAGTGTCGTGAATAGCATGTACTTTTACTATTGTTGCAGTATATAGCATGTATATATTATTATTTTTTTTTTTTTTATGGAACACCTGAAGGAGCAATATTTTCTAGTGTGATGGAAGATGTTAGAGAGCAGCAATTTTTAACATCTCTTTCTTGTATCATTATTTAATCATACCTCATATATATTAAAAAAATTTTTATTGGATTAAAAAAATACTTTATTATACCAACTGAATGTTGTTTGCTCAATTAAACATGCATCATGATGAGGTCATCTGACAAAAGTACCGTATTAACTAAAACTTATTAACTCATAATATTTTATTAACTCATAATATTTAACTCATAATGTTCTTTTCAGTTGGATGTGGATATTTAAATTGGGCCTGTATGTGTGCATTTTCAGGAAATGTATAACCCTTTAGATAATACATTTTAATATTGATTTTGAAAATACAATTGCTTTGAATGTTTTGTGAAAATAGGTTCATATATATTGTCTATATTATTTAGCTAATATATTCACAATATTATTTTTGTCCCTATTGTCCATATTTGTATTAGCCATTCAGACTAAACACCATTTTCTTCGGCTGCTTTCAACAACTTACATTATCACCCTATTATGAGAAAAAAAGACACAAACAAGGCCAGACTTCAAAACCACAGATGTTCAGAAGAATTTCTGTGAAAATGTTTAGCCAAAAGTCTGGGATAACTTTGAATTCTTCTTTTGTCACCACCACTGATAACATTGTGGTTTACTCCTACTCATAAGCAGCTGCTATTCCATAGGATTTATAATGAGGGAATTCAAAAATGACCCAAAGGGAATGGCAGAAATGTTTAGAAAGAAGATGGGACGACATTACTACTCTAAAGGAGAGACGGACTCCTCCCCTTGTTCACTCTCAATGAATTCTCTCCTAATCCAGCCTACACGTGCCGAGTGCCACGTAGGCCAGTGTGGATGTGCACAATACCAGTTAAGGCTTCGCTTCTTGCTTCTGAGTAATGGAAACCTGCTGTTTTTTGCGAGGGAAATTATGTGAAATGAGCTGTGCCGAGTTATAAGTTTATTTGGATACTTCTCCAAATAGTATATGTGTTAAAAAATATAGGTATATATATTGGGATTTTCTCTCAGTTTAGTGAGTTTATTAAGACTGTTCATGTGCTAATTTCGAAGTACAGAACGTTCCCCTAATTTCCCATTTAGTTATTTTTGGGAACCAAATAAGAACATTCTAGAAACGTTTTTTTTTTTTTTTTTTTTTCCAACAATTCAACATTGTAATAATAATATAGAGGAAGATTTTCCTTTTCCTCTGAAATGTAGGAAATCGATGAATCTGTTTTTGGGTACGTTTACACAACAACGATGTACTAAAAATTAAAAAGGTTTTCCTTTGACGACAACCTCAAAAAACGATCTCTGTTCACAAAGATCTGCAAAAACGACTAAACACGCTGTAATATTCATGCCAGGCCAGTAGTTAGCGATGTCACTTTGTAAAAAAAAACACTATGCACCTATAGACTGAACATGTAATGCGCATGACATCACCGGTTTCACGAATTCATGTTTTTTTGTTTTGTTTTGTTTTTTTGCCTATTGCAAACTAGCTGCTTGTGTAGAAGTATGTTACTCTGTTAAGGGCCGTTAACACAACACCGTTTTCAACTAAAAACGGAAAACTTTGTATGCGTTTTGGCTGTTCATTTACAAGACAACAGAGTTTTGGGGGCCTAAAAAAAGCAAACTTTTGAAACTGGTTTCAAAGTGCAAGTTTTTGAAAATGATACCGTTATTGTCACCGTGTAAACTACAAAAAATCTGAGTTTGTGAAAACGATGACGTCATGATGCGCATGTGAACGTGTTCAGTCTATATGCGCGTAGTTTTTCTTTACAAAGTGACATCACCAACTACTGGCTTGGCATGAATAATACAGCATTTTTAATCGTTTTCGCGGATCCCTGTGAACATGGTTCGTTTAGGGTGTTTACACGTCAACGATGAAGCCTACTAAAAACAGATGACAACGTTATCAAAACTATCCCGGTCGCACGGACCCGTGAAAATGACTAAAAACCCGTGCCAGACAAGTAGTTGGCGATGTCACATTGTAATGAAACACTACGTGCCTGCGCATACGCATTCTTTTACGGAGCACTCGTGCCAAACGCGCATGCCTGTCCACCTTATTTTTTAGTTAACTGCACTTTGATATTCTTCTCGTTATTTCCCTATAGTGGCAAATAAATGGGAAGTTTCACACATTCACAGAAAACACCTTACTCCCGCGTTGAAAAATAAGGTGGATAGACTAAACACGTAATACGCATGTGCATGCCTTCACCGTTTTCACAGATTTGCGTTTTTGTAGTTTACACGGAGATGATAACGGTATAGGCTATCGTTTTCAAAAACTTGCACTTTGAAACCAGTTTTCAAAAGTTGCGTTTTCAGGCCACCAAAATATATATATAAACGTCCAATGTGTAAACAACAGGCTATGATTTACGCACAAATCCAGCATTTAACTCCAGCACTACCTGCATATTTTTAAATGCTCAAGACAGACTTCACTACCTGAACCTCACAGAGATTGGCTGCCGCCTGCGTTTTCCGCTTGCTATATGCATAAAGTCAAGAACTGGTCGACCTTTGACGCTTTCGGCCGCTTTCAACGCTTTTTCCGGTCCGCTGTCAATCCCACAATACACCGCGCGAGCGTGAAGCTGACTTCCATAGTAATTAATTGAAAACGCTCACTCTGCTCCGCTCATTAGGCATTAAAAGTACATTCACGTTAATTCCGCAAGCGAAATCCAGTCATTTTAAGAGTGGTACAATCGGGAGCTTCGCATCAAGGCGAACATGATTATTTTCCAAGCAGATTTCGCTTGTATAAGTTGGTCACGCAAATTAACCGCGTTGACCAACATAAAGTGACTTCTGTGTGAGCGGTGATTCATGTGTCGCTATAGGCCTATTGGACATTTTTTTTTTTTATCCGTGAAATTTCGCTAATGTAACAACACCGACGCGTTCCAATTCTGTGCCTGACAGATGATTCACATTCCTGCTTTCCCTGTGACCACCACTTTTAGGCCGTCTCTGTTTTCACCAGACGGTTTTGACTGCATAGCCTATCAACTGAAGAGAAAGCAAGCAACGTGGACAGAGGAACTAGGTTAATTACTTTCATATGTGGTTCTACTTTTTGAGGAAAGCAGGACCGACCGCTGCCAGAGGAAAGGGAAGCCCATGCGCTGAACGTACCGGGTGATGTACGAAAAACAACATCGACCCAGTACAGCTGGTTCTGCTCATGTGGCTCTGGGACAACGAGAACAAAGAGTTTTCTATTTTTCTTTCACAAAGACAGACTGCAGTTGACATGTCAGACAGCTACACAGGAATGCAAGGTTTTATTAAACGTTTGAATCTGGCCTTGTGGAATATGAGCAGATATTCGGAGCCTGCGCTTTCATTCTCTCAATACCTTGTTCTTCTCAATACCTTCTCTCAATCTCAGTCCTTGTGAGGAAAAACACTTTTATTTATCTCTTTGAATGCGCCAGCAGATTATGGAGGAAGACAGGAATTTAGGGTTTTATTTTAAAATGCGTTGCCAAGTGTTATTGTCATGTAGCCTATACATTCATTTTATTCTTGTCATAGCTTCTTGAACCAAATGCAGCGTTTTCACACTGTTAACTGAGACTCACGTACCTCCAAGAAATTTTGGGCAGAGGTCCATTTTTCTGCAAAATTAGCACTGCAGTGCTGGCACGTTTCAGCGGTTCAGGGAGGTAGTAATGTTCGAATGGCCCGTTTTTGAGCTTATGTGCGTGTCATAGATTTTCTCAAGATCATTATAATAAATCAAACGTTTAACCGATACGGTTCTTAACACTTAACTGATTGATGGGTATTGATGACACAACTGGAGAACATATTGCATGGCACGGCTTTAAAGCATAACATGCTGCTGTGCAGACTATAAAACATCTTGGATGATGATTGGTCGATGCAGCATTCCAACTGTGACATAAATCACCCGTCACCTAGTAGGCCTATGTAACTGCGCAGGTTAGTTTGCATGCCATGGCAGTGGGTTTTCCCCCTCCTTCTTCTTCTTCTTCCAGTTTGTTCAAAATAAAATTCAGATTTTTAAAAATGAATATTATATAGGCTACACATTATATATTACAATAATATTGAACATGTTAATGTTTTAAAAAATATTTGGATTCATTTAAAGGGTTCACCTAAGAATGAAATTTCTGTCATTAAGTACTCACCCTCATGTCATCCCAAACCCGTAAGACCTTCGTTCATCTTCAGAACACAAGATATTTTGATGAAATCCTTTTAATCCTCCATTGAACACAATGAAATTACCACATTCAAGGTCCAGAAAAGTAGTAAAAACATTGTTAAAATAGTCAACGTGACTACAGTGGTTCAACCTTAATATTATGAAGCAACGAGAATACTTTTTGTGCACAAAAACAAAACAAAAATAACGACTTTATTCAACAAATTCGTCTCTTCCCTGTCATTCTGCTATGCTATTTACGTTGCAGAGCTTCCGTGTTTACGTCCGAACGCCGGCTCAGTATTGACCGGCTCTGGTCACATGGGGAGAGGGGGGAGACAAAACTGTTAAATAAAGTCGTTATTTTTGTTTTGATTTTGCACACAAAAAGTATTCTCTTCACTTCATAACATTAAGATCGAACCACTGTAGTCACGTGGACTATTTTAACAATGTTTTTACTACTATTATGGACCTTGAATGTGGTAATTTCGTTGCTTTCTATTGAGGATAAAAAAACCTCTTGGATTTCATCAAAAATATCTTAATTTGTGTTCCGAAGATGAATGAAGGTCTTACGGGTTTGGGACGACATGAGGGTGAGTACTTTATGACAGAAATGTCTTTTTTGGGTTAACTTACCCTTTAAGCAAATTTTTTAACATGTCTGTAGAAGAGTACCAGACTTTTGTTAAGTTAAAATGTGCCCTCTAGTGTCTGCATTATGGAAGTTCACTGCACTCGTGGATGATATATATATATAGTAGCTCAGCTACCAGAGCTTCATTTGACATTGACTCAGCTAATATGTAGTCTATGGGTTCAGAGCGAAGGCCACAATGAAATAGTATCTATGTAATGGATGATACACTTTCAGTGAACCCTTAAATTTAAAGGATTTTCTCTGTTGGTCCACTGAAAAGAGAGGGAAAAAGACTTTGGAAAGGTCTGCAATGTTGGTCCTTGTGGTTTGTCACTGGGCATGAGTGGTTTAAGAGGCTAGACACAGAATTTGAAGACCATTGATTAAATTCTTCTAACTAGCAATTATGCTTCCTCTGCAAGTCATAGGATGCATCACTCATGGGAAAGTATAAGGCAGTAGTTGGGTCAGATGAGAGCATGTACAGTTAAGGGAAAGAGTGGAAGGAGACATCTTCGTCAAGGTCTGGGTGGCCCAGGTGCGTTTATGATTGAATGTTATAAACACTGCATCATTGACAAACGTAGAACAGTTTCCAACAAGACACGGGGCTCCTATTGGAACTAAGCACATGTGATGGTTAAAGTAGCACCTCGTAAACCTGTGAAGGCCCCACACATGACTTTGCTTTCACTTTTCAGAAAAGTGCCATAAAGGATTTAATGAAAGTGATAGGAGAAAAATAAAAAACGGATTTTGTTTTATGAGCAACAACTTCCTGAACAGACAACATATTGTAAATCTGTTTTGCTTAGGCCTACTTTGCAGGCCTTATTCTATGAGAACAATGATATGTGGAGACATTTTTGCCAAGATTTTTTTTTAAGTGCCTCTTAAAGGTTCATCCAAAAGTCAGACTGAGAAGGATTTGTCACAACACAGCATGAAAACCATTTCTATCTTTCCACAAACATCTTTTGTTAATAATATTTTGAAGGAAATATTTAATGATGTGAAACTCTTTTTTCCATTTTGATCTATTAAGTTATTCAAAAATATAATAAAAAGTCAGAAAATAAAATGTAAATCCAAAGATTTTTAAATTTTAAGTAACAAAAAGTATTTAAACATACACTACCAGTCAAAAGTTTGGAATCGGTAAGATTTTTAATATTTTTAAAAGAAGTTTCGTCTGCTCACCAAGGCTGCATTTATTTAATTAAAAATACAGTAAAAACAGTAATATTGTGAAATGTTATTACTATTTAAAATAACTGTTTTCTGTTTGAATATATTTTATAAAGTAATTTATTCCTGTGATCAAAGCTGAATTTTCAGCATCATTACTCCAGTCTTCAGTGTCACATGATCCTTCAGAAATCATTCTAATATGCTGATCTGCTGCTCAAGAAACATTTATGATTATTATCAATGTTGAAAACAGTTGTGTACTTTTTTTTTTTTTTTCAGATTCCTTGATGAATAGAAAGTTCAAAAGAACAGCATTTATCTGAAATACAAAGCTTTTGTAACATTATACATTACCGTTCAAAAGTTTGGGGTCAGTAAGAATTTTTATTTTTATTTTTTTGAAAAGAAATTAAAGAAATTAATACTTTTATTCAGCAAGGATGCATTAAATTGATCAAGTGACAGTAAAGACATTTATAATGTTACAAAAGATTATATTTCAAATAAATGCTGTTCTTTTGAACTTTCTATTCATCAAAGAATCCTGAAAAAAAAATGTTGTACACAAATATTTTGTACAATTGTACACAATAAATGTTTCTTGAGCAGCAGATCAGCATATTAGAATGATTTCTGAAGGATCATGTGACACTGAAGACTGGAGTAATGATGCTGAAAATTCAGCTTTGATCACAGGAATAAATTACTTTATAAAATATATTCAAACAGAAAACAGTAATTTTAAATTGTAATAATATTTCACAATATTACTGTTTTTACTGTATTTTTAATTAAATAAATGCAGCCTTGGTGAGCAGACGAAACTTCTTTTAAAAATTAAAAATCTATTAAAAATCTTACCGTGTCCAAACTTTTGACTGGTAGTGTATATTTTTGTATTTAAACAAATATTAAGTATTTAAACATATAAAAAAAAGGTTGGCTATGCATTTTTTTTTTTTTTTTTTTTTTTTTTTGAAAATGCATGGCACATATTTACACTAGATTTTTAAAAGGTGTTTCCTTTTTATTATCGTGAACATCTTTTCCTTTAATATGTACATTTCCAATCATGCTCACATTTATTTAATTTTAATAAATAATGATTGGAAAATTGCAATAAATATTTTTCCACTGGTGTAAAAGACCCCCTCCCCCAAATTCTTTGCATGTTTTGTTTTGAAGCTCACGTTTTACAGTTTCATAAGAACGGGCCTTTTCCGTTACCGGAGCTTGTATAACAAGAAACTTTAAAAATCAGCTCCTCCTCCCTCTTACACTTGCGCATCAGTTAGTCCAAATGCAGAGCAATAGGAGGTCGCATTGAGATCTCACCTTTCCCTTATGTAAGTCTCACTTTATTTAATTTAATTTATTATTATTATTATTATTATTATTTTCAAAGAAACTTTATGAAAGAGCACAACTTAGCCCAGTTTTTTGTTCCCCCAATTCAGTTACTGGAACATCCGGAAAGCAGAAGAACTGGAGAATCCAATTGAACATAAAAATGAGTACGAGTTTAATTGACAAATTAATTTACACCTTTGCGCATGTGTGTATATTAAGTTGCATAGTACAAACTGGTCATTCTCAGCGTCAGGGCAACACTGGAGCGGCAGCTCTCAGACAAACCATACAATGGCAGCACAACGGCAAACTCTTTAGTATTTTAAGTCAAGGCTCGGAATATCAGCCACCGTTAAAACGAGATGGAAACAAAGAGCAGACGCAAGCCAGGCCGATAGCCATCGTCCGCAATGATGATGCGGCTACGAGAACCGACGGTTCAGCTTCTTCTTCTTCTTCTTCACGACCCTCCCAGAGCCGCGGGTCCGCGCGTTTGCCGTCAGGTATCGGTGCGCGCGGTGGTGCCTCGCGCTGGTTATCAGGTGGCGATGGAGCGCGCGCCAGAGGATCACACGGCCGCAGGAATCACACGGATCAGCTGCAAACATCGGTCAACGGCACCGACAGACCCGGTGATGTGATGGTCGGAGATGATCCTTACAACCCATACAAGTCTACAGACCCGGACAACCCGTATTATAACTATTATGACACGTACGAGAGACCCCGTCCTGCACAGCGCCCGGGATATGGCACGGGATACTTCCAGTATGGTAAAGACCGATTCTTTCTCTTTCTTTCTTTCTTTTTCTTTCTTTCTTTCTTTCTGTGTATCATCTGTCTATCTATCTATCTATGGCAATTGTTGCATCACCTCATATTTTTGTGGATTTTATTGGTAACTTCCTAAATAAATAATACAAATTAATTAA
Source organism: Hypophthalmichthys nobilis (assembly GCA_037950665.1). NCBI lineage: Eukaryota > Metazoa > Chordata > Actinopteri > Cypriniformes > Xenocyprididae > Hypophthalmichthys > Hypophthalmichthys nobilis. The sequence continues at coordinate 19,538,752 of CM075476.1, read as the reverse complement.
TTAAATAGAATTAATTGTATCTTTGATAATTAATTTGCATGATTATTATGGGTTAAAAATGTTTTGCAATGCTTTGGCAGAAATCAACCATTCAAATGTCTAACTTTGGTCAGTCAAATGGAGTCACCAAAAAAAAAAAAAAAAAAAAAAATCTACTGGCTAAATGAAAATACATCACTGGAGCTTTATGAAAACTATACAGTTAAAAAAGTGTTTAAAAGTCTTGGCACCAAGTAAGGCAGGACTGGTGATCACTCAAAAAAAAAAGGTGCATGACGCCATCGGATCCACCTCTTGTATTTTAACTGCATAATTACGTGTTTTTATTTTAATTAAAACTGTTAGTTTAAAATAAAGACATCTTTGCAGCAAAAAAAGAAAAGAAAAAAAAAGAAAGTTGTTTCGCTGCTCAGGGTGATCCGTTTGGATGGTTTTGGGGCATTTGTCAGGTGGTCAGGCTGGTTTAAGCTGTTATTTTTATAGTTCTGTGCATTTACTTGTATCTTTTAATAAAACTTTTCAGTGTTTCATAGGTTTGCCTGATCTTGTGGGAGACCCATACTACATTCAAGCATCTGCCTACGTGCAGAGAGTTCCAATGTACAATCTCAGATGCGCCGCAGAGGAAAACTGCTTGGCAAGGTATTATTACTGATATAAAACAGAAGAACATAATCAAGATTTTTGGCGCATGGTTCCAACCAGAGAAGGAGAATTAGTCCACTCACATTCCTCCGAGTGTAACAGATGAGTCATGAGAACCTATTTAAAACCCATGTGGTAGGAACATCCTATAACTCAAACCAGTTCTGTGAGAGGGGAAAGAATTAAACGAAAGTCCTGCCATGATAGGAAGTGTGAAACTCTACAAACAGATTTCACTTAAAGCTGTTTACATGGAAAAATTATCACATGCTTGACTGTGAAACACATTACTGGGGCACACAAGAATATAGTCTAGTCCAGTAAAAGGAGTGTTTCTTTGGAAACGCGTATCTGTAGTTGTTCCATGTGCGCTTGAAATGTGGCCACGGGGCCAAGATACACATTCTAAAAGCTGTTAGAACAATATGAGAAACTCAAGGAATGTCTGATATTTTGTAACCGTTGGGCTGTTTTTGTTGAGCAGCACTGCATACAGGTCCAGCGTGAGAGACTACGACACGCGTATGTTGCTGAGGTTCCCGCAGCGAGTCAAGAACCAAGGTACCTCCGACTTTCTTCCCAGCAGGCCACGCTACACCTGGGAATGGCACAGCTGCCATCAGTAAGTCTGATTCTGACAGATCCAACCATTTGCAGCATTTTCTGCAGTTTTCTCACTTGCATCTTCAGTAATGCATCACAGACCACTATTAAGAACTCTAAAGGGAAAAGATATGATGCAATGAACTGAATTCCAGCAAGATTGTGAAGCTCATTTGCGGCTTTATCATGGTTTGAGTGTTTTTTATCTGAATCTAGTGCTGGTGGTGCTGTTTTTACAAGGAAAAAGGTCTGTGTTCTTGTCTAAATGAAAACACATAGCAGAGGCCCAGTATTGCTGCTTATGCTTCAGTTGAGTCAGTAATAGCTCACTGCATAGTTTCATCCTGAAGTAAGCCACCAACTATGGCGTACATTTGGACAAGCTCCAGCGTATACAATGACTTTAGTTCTTACGCATAAATGGGGCGTAAGGCTGACCTGTATTTATTTGACGTGTCATAATATGACCGTTTCTGCTTTTCTTGCTAGTTATTTATTTATTTCTTACTGCACAAAATGTTCTTTTCACTGGGGCTACTAAATCATCCAATATGAGACTATTAAAGGTGCAATATGTAATATTTTTTGTCCGCTAGAGGCCTATTCAAAACAAAGGCGTAGCTTGATGATGCCAAGTTTGAGCACGGAATCTTGGGACATGTGGTCTTCACCTCACAGCCGGTGGAAATAATCGGGATAGGACTCAGGAAGAAATCATGTTCATGGATGCAATTATTAACATTACTGTAGTATGAAGCAGAGCAGGACCAAGTGTTGTGGGAGCTGAACGAGGCCACTGGAGCGATTGTGCAACACACGCCTCACAAGCAGCGGAACTTTTATTATGTCACAGTCGCCGGCACCACTTCCGCTTTTCTGGTCATGAGTATGAGGTAATGCAGCTCTGTTTATCATATTAGATACATTTGAGTGTGTTGAAAATTATGTTATACGTTCGCTTGGCAGCTGCTGTGAGACACTGTTGCACACTGCAGTAAGCTAGATCTTGTGTTGATAAATGGCATGCAATTAATTTTAAAATGTATTGTTTGATGGAGAAAATTCTGTATTACTGTTACAAAAAATAAAGCTGCATCTGATTATGCTATGTTAGCTACTTCACAAAATAGTTTTTCTCTGAGGCATGGTAAAGCATGGTATTCGCAAAAAATTAAAAAAAATTTGATTTAAACAATAAGACTAAACGTGTTGAGCTATATAACAACAATTAGTTTTCTGTCTATAAATGTAACCAAACAGTTGTTCCCTTGCCTATTAAAACATGTAATATATTAAAGCGTTTTTGGTGTTTCCATGGTTTCTACAAAATAAAACCGGAAACTGAGGATAATGGGGGTATGACGCAACTGACAGGCGACTCCTCACACGTCCCGGAGCCTTGGTTAAAATTGCAATTTTCTCACGATTTACAAATAGTTGGAATCATTTGGGATATTGTAAGTACTCAAGTGAACAAAATATATAACTCTGGCCTAGTGGTTTTTGGATATTTTACTGCAAAATTCTTACATATTGCACCTTTAAGTGTGTTTTTGGCTATACTGCAGTTTTCCCGCTCAAAAATGTTCACCCTAAAATGACCATTTTGAATAAATTTCTCAGTCCAAACCTATATAAAATTCTTTATTTTGTGGAACATAAAAGGAGAGATTTTGAAGAATGTACAGGTCGCTTTTATTTCATACAATTAACTGACTGGCGACTGGAGCTTTCAAGCTGCAAATATGATGCAAAACACCATAAAAGTAGTCTGTTTGACTTATGTGCATTATTTACAGTCTCTTGAAGTCATTTATTTAGCAATGTCTGATTTGTGAATTGATTGTTCTTTTGAGTTGGATCAATTCAATGAATCATTGATTCAGTTCACAAATCACTGAATAATCCAGTTCACAAAAACAGTCAGAAAGATTTGCTCACAAATCTGAATTATTAGTTCACAAATCAGACTGATCTGGTTCAACTCAATTGTTATGTTTCAATCTGAAGTTGCAAATTTAACTTATACTATGCAAAATTGGAATATCACATAAAACATTTGCAAATAAAGCACCATCACTTCCTGGGAAATTGGCACAAAATATCTGTAATAAAAATGGAAGTTGCTGCAATCAGGGAAGCCACTGTGGCTCTTTTATCCTACATCATAAATGGCTTGTGTCTCAGAGCACAGTAAATGCAGTCATGTTATCTTGCATTCGGATGTCTTCGGAGACAGTTCTGGGAGGTCATCATTATACCAAATCATTTTGATGACAGACTTTGACTCAGGCATTTCAGAATGACCAAACCAACATTTGAGTAGCAGTGCAATGAAATTGTTCCGCTTGTTAGTCCAGTTATATGCTGTTCTGATAGTTAAGGAAAAGTCACATGACATTTTTTTTTTTTTTTTTTTTTTTTTGGCACATCAAGTGTTTTATCGGTAAATGTCTCCATTGTAGTTCTTCTTATCTGATAAAAATGATCTGCCTCAATTGAGTGCAAAAGTTTTTTTTTTATGTGCTCATCTTGGTGTTTTCATCAAGTGTTTTTTTATGCAATATCCCAAAAATGTGCATAAAAATAGGTGGATGGAAACATAGCTAATGACCTGGTCGCTTTTGCTTTTAGCTTTTGCTGCATTTTTGAAGCTCAAAAGTCTCTATTTATTGTAATTGCATGGAAAATATGTTCTTAATATGTTCTCCTTTTTTGAACAAACAAAGAAAAAAAAGTAAATCATGAGAGATTTTTGATTTTTGTGTGAGCTGTCCTTTTAACAATTTCACTGGCTCCATTAAAACAGTTTGAGGTGAACTAAGCAGAGGCTGGTGTGGTATAAATTCCTGCTCACACACTGGCCATGGAGTTCATCTGGAAAGGCTCTGCATAACATTCTTCTCTGCCTGAAGTTCTGATACATGTCCCAATGTTAAAGAAATTCATCAATTGGATTAAAGTGTTGAAAACGAATGGCAGGCAATCTAAATCTGATTAACTAGCCCACTTAGCAATGCGATTCCCAGAGGCAGGCAAAATTTGAAATGCACCGGTTGGAAATCATGTATGATGATAACCTGATTTATTTTGCTGGCTCTAGGCACTACCACAGCATGGACGAGTTCAGCCATTATGACCTGCTGGATGCTACTTCTCAGAGAAGAGTAGCAGAAGGACACAAGGCCAGTTTCTGTCTTGAGGACACGTCCTGTGACTACGGCTACTACCGACGATACGCCTGCACCTCCCACACTCAGGTCACATTCATTTATTAAAGTCAGCATGAAACAAAAGTTGCGATAATCTTTTTTTCCCTATTGTGACGTATTGTCACCTTGGATTTATAAGGTTGTATCTGACATTTGTGTCAAAATTGAGTTATTCACAAAAACTTTGAAGCTCAATATCTCAGAACTGCTCAGAATGCAGTTAGTACCTTATAATTCCAAGGTGGCGATATATCCAGCTTCTTGAACAAGAAAAAATGTAGGGCAGGACTTGATTTTGTCCATGGGGAATTGGTTGGATGGTTGTGATTTGCTGTTGGTGGATCTCATGTGAGTGACAGGTTGTCCCGCCCTCACGCCAGTAAACACGTCTTCAGAGAAGAGAAGTGAGGGAGGAGGAGAAGTTATTTTCATTAAAGATTGCGAGGCACATGAATTTAAAAAAAAAAAAAAAGATGTCCATGGATAAATCGTTTATAATAAATACGTCAATATGCCACAAAAAATACGGATTGTCCATTCTGAATTCATTGTGAATTTAAAGTAATTTTTTATGTATATATTTCTATGATTCTTTTCCAAAACTACAGAACTAAAATGAAACCTCATATGTGACGTATTTGGAATGCTCTGCTTTGGTATCAACTCTGTACATTATAAGAATAGTCCTTCTCATGAAAAGTATAACAGACTCAACTCACAATTGATTTCAAAAGACTTTGAGGTTAGCATGTTGCTAAGATAACAACACTAATCCAGTAAACATAAACAATAGATGAAACACAAATATTGTGTGAAATATTCCATTTTTCTTAAGATTCATGTTGCAAACACACCTGATACATTAAAGTCACCATGAAATCAAAATTGACCATTCTTATTTTTTATGGATTATTGCAGTTTATTATAAATGATTTATCCGTGCACATCATCATTTTTTTTAAATTCATGTGCCCTTGTATTCTTTCATTAAAATAACTTCCCCTCCCTTTTGCAGCAACATCTCTTCTCTTCTCTGATGACATGTTTACTGACACGTGGGCGGGACAACCTGTCAATCACATGAGATCCACCAACAGCAAACCACAACCATCCAATCATCCAATCAGTTTTCGCCATGGACAAAATCAAGACCCGACCTACATTTTTTCTTTTTTTAGAAGATGGATATACATCACAATAGGGAAGAAAAGACTGTCGTAACTTCTGTTTCATGCCATGTTTGATCCTTTAACCTTACTATAGCAGTACCATGGTCCAGTCATGGCATGATATGGTAACACCATAGTACTTTGTGAAAAATTGTTTTTATACATTGTACGGTTACACTTTATTTTAAGGTGTCTTTGTTACACTGTAATTATATATTTAAGTACTGAGTAATATTAAGTAACTACATGTACTTACTATAGGGTTAGGATTAGGGTTTGGTTTGGTTTAGGGTTAGTTGCATGTAATTATGCATAATTTATAGTTATTACTACAGTAACTACATGTAACATATGTAACAATGACACTGTAAAATAAAGTGTTACCCATTGTACTTCAAGGTACATCAAATTACATACCTTTACCATTTTACATGTGCTGAAAGTATACTGTTGTTGTTGTTCCAGGGTCTGAGTCCAGGTTGTTACGACACTTACAATGCCGACATTGACTGCCAATGGATAGATATTACCGATGTGAAACCTGGAAACTACGTCCTCAAGGTTTATGGCCTTAATCAAATTAATAGTTATTGAGTTATTGTATTCAATATCTTGTCCCTGAGTTCCAGCCTGTTTTTCCCTTTCTGGTTTAGGTTAGTGTAAATCCCAGTTACCAGGTGCCAGAGTCGGACTACAGTAACAATATTGTGCGCTGTGATGTACGTTACACCGGAAACTACGTTTATGTTTCAGGATGTCATATTTCGCAGTGAGTATACCTTAAAGGGATAGTTTATCCAAAACTGAAAATTCTGTCATCATTTACTCACCCACACCCGTAAGACCTTTGTTCATCTTCGAATATTTTTTATGAGCGATTTCTGTCCTTCCATTGACAGCCACTCAACTACCACTTTGATGCTTCAAAAAGTTCATAAAGAGATTGTAAAATTAATCCATATGAATTGAGAGGTTTACTCAAAACTTTTTAAAGAGACACGATCACTTTATATAATGAAAAGATTGAATTTAGGTTTTCACATATAAACATTGATTAGGGAACATAAACAGAAGCTCAACCGAACCTGCTTGACATGCGAGAACATGTGGAAGCTCGAATGTGCTGCGTAACACACGAGAATGAACCTCATTAGTTCTTGTGGAAGCTCATTTTTTTTGAAGTGTCAAAGTGGTAGTCTTTATTTGTGTTTCGAAGATGAACGGAAGTCTTACGGGTTTGGAACTACATGAGGGTGAGTGAATGATGACAATTTTCATTTTTAGGTGAACAAACCCTTTAAATATTTCAAATGACTAGGGCAACTGCATCGAGTTATTGATGTTCTTAACGTATTAATGTTTTCGGTTTATTTCAGGTATTAAGGATCTACTAAATCAGGAATAGGGAAAGATCATCAGAAATGAAGTTTGATTATAAAAAACCTGCGACAAAGTGAACAGATAAATGGACGGCGGTCATGGGCCACTTTCCTGTTTGTGAGAGCCAATTATCAGCAGGGCATTTTAGTGTTGACTATGCCACACAATATAAAAACCTGAGGCATAAGTACAGTTTTACAGTGAATTGCATTATTAATTTTTTTGGTTTTGTTTTTTTTTCTTCAAAATTATTAGACAAAAACAATGTTTTTATAAGTGTCCAGGGTCATATTGTGCTGGATTCTTCCTAAACATTGAATAAAATGCCAGAAACCGCCAGTTTGCAAAGATACCACACATTCCCCAAATCATTCAGCATCATTCTCTCAGACTGATCAAATATAAAAATTAAACCTTCAGATGTTGATCCACACTGGGGTTTTTACCTAGAACATGCTTTTTTGTGCTAGAGCGATGCTTTTGTTGTGTAATCTAAGTAGATATTTATATACAGATACTCATATTACTGCAACACGTTTTATATATGAAATGAAAATTACTTGAATAAACTTCACACTCAGCCTTATTAAGTGAATTTGTCTTATTTGTATTCTGACTTGGTATTGTCACATTATGATAATTAACATCATAAGTTGTGCTTAAACTTCTTAAAATGTTGTTTGGCCACCTCAGGTCGTTAAAATAAATATTATATGTGCTGTTGTGTTCTACAAATGTTTTAAATGAGGTTTGCAATATTTGTAACATTTTGGGATGTGTCTGAATACAGTTTTGTGTAAAATATATTTTGTGTGTGTATATATATATATATATATATATATATATACACGACCTGTCAGGCCAAGGAAGAGGAGATGGTGGATATAATCATAGCCATATAACTTTAATAATAAACCAAAAACAAATAAGATAATCCAAATTGCAGGAGCAGACAAATGTAACAGCTTTGGCGTGAACACGAAGACAATACTGGACTACACTGAGTAGAACTAAACTGAGGGCTTTAAAAGCAAGGATAACAAACTGAACAAGAAACAGGTGAACAAATCAATCATTAACCATGACCATGACATACTAGTGCATAATCAATAACCTAGGAAACAGAAAGGAAGCACAGGAAGCAGAAAAGCAGATAAACAGTTCACAACATAATGGAAACCTGACATACATTAAATTTAAGTCCTTTGATAATTTATCTTACAGTAAATTTGAAACTACAATCAGATATAACTGGAAACCACTAATGCATTTATTACAATACATATCTCTAACAGCAACCGTCTTTACTCATTTAGGGAACAGATATCCCAACTAGCTACCCCCCTTTTTTTTTCTTCCTCCAACTACCTTCCTGCCTGATATGGCTGGAAAATCACGCTCATCGCTGCAATGTGTTATTCTGATGTATTCTCTGTCAGACCGATAGGCGGCAGCATTACATCTGCAGACCAACCGCTGAACCTCCTGTATGCGATGGAGAAGAAGCGCGTGGAATATTTTCAATTCTTAAGTCAGGCGTCTAGTGAACTCGACAACCAGTAAAACTACACCGTTGGGCCCACTAAAATCTCTTACAGTTATTTGACCTGGTGTGCCAGATAATTATTGATTAATCTCGTTGGGTCATGCATCCAATAGAAGTGTCAATCCCGTCTTTTCGATCGGAGGGCAGTAACGTGGAGAAGGGCTACACGGTGAGTTCAACAGCTACTTTCAAAATGAGCCAGCGGGTGTACACACGCTTCCATTAATAAACGTTAGACTTCACCTCAGTGAATACGATAAATGTCGATTTAATACGTAGACTTTTTGGCAGTGTCTCAAATCCAATGAGCTGACTACTTAGAGCATGTTTGGGCGCGTTTGATCAACCGCGCCTACGATGCCAATAAATGATGTCTATGTTTTGATATAGCCTGTATTTAAAGTAAATTCATCCTGATATTTATGAGCCATCTCAGCTCACTCAAATAGACTGTATTATATTTGAAGGAAATGATGGAAACGCACTTTGTCTTGCCAGGTTTTTAAGATCGAGGTGCTCATGTATGGTAGACAGCATACTGTGGAGAAACGATACAGTGAATTTCATGCCCTGCATAAAATGGTAAGCACGCTTAAAACTGCTAACAATACTCTTTATCACACTGCAATAAAATACGTAATGGTATAATGTACTGGGTAGTAAAAACGTGGATCAGAAGAAACTGGGAATGTACATTGTTGTGTAAACTAACATTCATTAGTTATAAGAAGTGTGAGTATCCAGGACTCAACCACAACAATGATAATTTCTTTTTTATTTTTCTGTATGTCAGAAAGCCTTCAGGTAACACATTTTACAGAGATCTGTACATTAACATTAGTTAATGAGGTAGCTAACATAAACTAGAGATGAACAATTTATTTGATGAACAACTTTATGATGTTATGACTCAATTGTAAATTTTGTTGTAAGCAATCATGTCAAATATGAAAGAATTACATAGGGGAAAACACATGTATAAAAAAACACAACATAAAAAATATCAAAATTAAGTCAAATCTTTTAATAAACTCATGAGGCTTCAAAAGTCTAGCAGTTCTGTTATTGTGTAAGTCTGGGGAAGAAATGAGAGAATTAGACCTTTTTTTTAGTTATATAAATTAAATTAGATATATAAAACTTACTTCCATTTCTGTTTATATTTTTAATATTTATCTATATTATGTCTATATTTAATATTTAAATGTATTTATAATTCATTGTATTTATAAATTAACATTAGCCTAAATTTTCTATCTATCTATCTATCTATCTATCTATATATATATATATATATATATATCCTAAATTATATTGGTAACACTTTTCAAATTATGGTTCATTAGTTAATATATTAACTAACCATGAGCAATACATTTGTTACTGTATTTACTAATCTTCGTTATCATTAGTTAATGAAAATACAGTTGTTCATTGTTTGTTCATGTTAGTTCACATAGTTAACAAGATTTTAATAATGAATTAGTAAATGTTGAAATTAACATTAACAACGATTAATAAATGCTGTAGAAGTGCAGTTTATGTTAACTAATGTAGTAAACTAATGTTAACTAATGAACCTTATTGTAAAGTGTTACCATTATACGCTGTAAAAATGTTTATTCATTGTTAATTCATGAAATATAGTGCATTAAGTAATATATTTTGACTTTTACTGCAAAGTGGGACTGTCCTGAAACATTCTTATAGTTGTCCCAGGGTGATTCCAAAGTGCCAATTATTATTATTGTTGTTATTATATAACCGCATGTACATTGGCCTGTTGCATGAAGCTAGTTGAACAAACTCTGAGTTTCAGAGTAGGTTTAGAGTTGACAAATCCAGATAAATCCAAACTGGTTAAGATCAGGATCAGATGTTGCACAACCCTCGGTATAAACTTTCTCTGTCAACTCAGGTTTAATCCGGAGTTTGCGATTAACTCTGAAGCGCGTGCACCTGAACGTGTGACACGTGCAGCAAACAGCCAATCACATGGAACGTGCAGAGCGTGCGTTTGATTCACTTCTCGTGAGAGAGCCACGCAATTCACTTCTCATCATGAAGTTAAATGCATCTACAAGGCAAGAATAAACACTGATGCAGTGAAAGTTTGAGAAGGCAGCTGACTATATCAATGCATGTGAATCAAAGAAATATGCCTAATAATTTATAATATAATAATTTATATTAGTTTCACAAAGAGCTCAAATGAATACACATAAGTTTAATTTCTTTAAAAGCTTTATATATCGATGCATGTATTATATTTATATCAATTTAAAAGCAAAGTTAAATATTAATTGTCAAGTAATATAATAATTATATGAATATACTATTATATGAATTATACATAATTAATTCATATAATATAAATATAATAAATAATTAGCAGCAAAAGATGAGCAATTTTGTCTCCAAAATGTTTTCACTATAAACTGCTTTAATTTGGAGCAAGAGATACAGGGGGAGTGGCTTTATTGCATCAGAAACTTTACTCACAGCTGATTGGTCGAGTTTGGGTTTGTGATCGCTAACCCAGAATAAAACCTGCTCTGGAGCAGGTTAGACGTGTAACGTAAGTTACCATAGCAATGAAACATGCTAAAAACCAATCTACCTTTATAAGCTCAAAAAAACAGAGTTTACTCAAACTAATCTTGAACTTACCTGGGTAGAAACTGAAACTGGCTTTGTGCAACAGGTCACATGTGAAAAAGCAAAGTAGTTCCTTGGAAAACAACTGCAAGTTTTCAGCAAAATTTCTCAGATAAGCAGAATGTTTTAGTTTTGTACTTTTTATTTACTGTATGTGGTCAGAAAGAATGTAGTTGACTATTCATTGTGTGCTGCATGCATCAGGACTATATGATTGTGAGGAAAAGAGGATATTTGACATCAAATGTCAGATGAAGTGGACTTTTACGCAATTTACAGTTTTGGCAAAATGCAGAAATTCCACTTGAATAATGTGCTTGCCCTGTATGTAAACTCTAGAGACGCCTTCTGGCAGTTTGTAACATGTTTTCTTCCCCCTAGCTTAAAAAGACAATTAAACCTCCAGAAATCCCTTCGAAGCATGTGAGGAACTGGGTGCCTAAGGTTCTTGAGCAGAGGAGACAGGGACTAGAGCTCTACCTCCAGGTACTGATCTGTTTGCAGAACAAATGAAATCACAGTGACAAACAGCCCCTTTCCTGTATTCTGGAATAACCATTTAATTTTTTTTGTACATGTGTGTGTAGACTATAATCATGGAAAATGAGGTTCTTCCAAAGATATTCTTGGATTTCCTCAATATCCGCCATTTCCCGTCACTGCCAAAAACTGAGAGTTGTGGGTAAGGCTTTATAGTGTGTAATTTTGTCTGAAGTAAAGGCCTTAGAAAGCAGACCTTTAGACAAACAAAGACTGCAATATAGTAATTTAAAAAAGATCATTGTACATGTGTTAAAGTGATTATTTTTTCTGTTTAGATCATTTGAAACTGAATCAGAGGAATCAAGGTATGTTGGCTGCAATGATTGCAATTTTTACATCTGAAAGAAGCACAGAATGTAAAAATCCAACATTTCAGAAGCATTTTGATGTGTGACATGCTCTTATAAAAGCGTTTTTGAGAAGTTATTGCGCTGCCTGGGAAATGACACCACCCTCGTGATGAATTTCACAGTCAGCTTTGTGTTTTTAACACTGTCATCAGACACTGAACTACTTTGTGAGTCATCTCTTTCTCTCTGACCTTTCCTCTCCAAACACTGCAGTAAACTGACACATCAACCAGCACTTCTCTTCCAGAGGGATCCGTATCTGCTGCCTGCCACCAACGGTACAAATCTTTCAGCTTTAATTTTTTAAGGGGCAGAAGAATGCAGGTGTATTCATGTTTCCTTCACTGGTCTTTGGGAGTGACAGATACACAAAAATATTGTTAAGCATATATACTAAAATATATAATAATTAATAGATATTAAAATAAATACATTAAATGATATATATATAAAATATAGATAAATATTAAATGACATATATGACTATCTTCTTTCAGGCGAACGCAATCGGAGATATTTTTAAAAATATCCTTAGTCCTCCAAGGTTTATAATGGTTGTGAATGGGGGCCCATGTTTTGAAGCCAAAAATAATGCATCCATCCATAAAAAAAAGTAATCTAAATGGCTCCAGGGGTTAATAAAGGCCTTCTGAACCAAAGCGATATATATATATATATATATATATATATATATATATATATATATATATATATATATATATATATATTTTGATATTGAACTTAAAGGGTCAGTTTACCCAAAAATAAAATTTCTGTCATTAATTACTCCGCCTCATGTTGTCCTAAACCCTTAAGACCTTTGTTCATCTTCAGAACACAATGAAGAAATCTGAGGGTTTCTGAACCACACATTGGCAGCAATGTCATTGCACATTTTGAGGTCCAGAAAGGTACTAAAGACATTGTTAAAATAGTCAGCGTGACTACAGTGGTTCAACCTTAATGTTATGAAGTGACGAGAATACTTTTTGTGCGCAAAAACAAAATTAAAACAATGGCTTTATAAAACAGTTTCTTCTCTCCCGTCAGACTCGTGTGCAGTTTACGCAGTGCAGCACTTCTGTGTTTACGTCAGAATGCCGGCTCAGTATTGGCTGACGCTGTACAGTACGTGTGAGCACCATGACGCATGTGTGATGTAGGCTCAGGAGCCGGCCAATAATGAGTCGGCATTCTGACGTGGATCACGGTAGCACTGCACTGCGTTCACTACATCAACAGCGCAGGAGAATGATTTGTGTTTCGAAGATGAACGAAGGTCTTACGGGTTTTAATTTTGAGAGAAATGTAATTTTTGGGTGAACTAACCCTTTAATTCAAGTCAGCTTTATTTATATAGTGCTTTATACAATACAGATGTACATAAACTGGTATATAAGCAGATAAACAGGAAAAATAGTTATCAAAGATGCAAACATCAAATATGAGACGAATTCAAATTCTGCTGTAAAGACAAAAAGACAGTCATGTGATTCAGTTTGTCAGTTCAATAACTGTAAAGTTAATCAATTATGAAGTGAGTTCAGTTCAGCTATAAAGCAGCTGTACAGAAGACAATGATCATTATTCACGAAGTTCAATATATTGATTCTTTTTTTGTTCAATAACAATGTGAAATCAAAATTGATGCACCATTTGATCCATTTATATTGAATCAGGCTGACTGAACACAAATATTGTTGTGAATCAGTCAGACAACTCCCATCCTAACTGAACTGACTTAGATGACTCATGCGCTCACTGAACCACAGGTTACTATATCTGAATTGAACAAGCTGAGACTTCAAGCAGTGTAATTACTGTTCATTTGTCACTGTGTAGTTAAAGCTTCAGAGTCTTGTTGCAATAAATAGTATTTTACTGAAAGACATCCTACAAAAACAATCCTGTAATAAATACTACATATGTATTATTTGACATATAAATTCAATGAATGCTTTTCAATTGTTTGCAGATACGTTTTCAAATATGGTTATTGAAGGTGTGATACGTGGAATATTTTATCCAGACTTCCAGCCGAGGTAGATCTCAGCACTACGGACGGCATCACATCAAGTTCACGGATAAAAAGGGATTCATATTCATACACCAACACTAAATCACGCAGCACCAGTTTAACAGACTCACTCATTACAGCCTTTAGAGTGTAGTTTGGTTTCAACACTCCATGAGATTTTGATTTATTTTTGTGTTCTGCAAATGTAGGAATTGAGATTTCGTTTTAGTGAACATTCATATTGACTGCCGAATCAAGGTCTCATTTAATATGAGAAGTACCTCCGCATGTATTTGCACATCTCTCCTCGTGTCATATATGAGGTCAGATGGATTCTCATCCACTGACTGTATGTTTCTCAAGATGAGGTGACTTATCAAATAAGGAAGTTGTTGGAAGAGCCTTGAACCTTAACATTATGTTATTGAATTATTGTATGAACGTTATTTACTTTGTTTGTTTTTTTTATGTGGCAATTGTTGATTACCAGCTTATAATTTGAAAAAAGGGAAGTAATGGGTGAACCAAACCAGTATAAAGCCAGTGTATATACACTACCAGTCAAAAGTTTGGACACGGTAAGATTTTTAATTGTTTTAAAAAAGTTTTGTCTGCTCACCAAGGCTGCATTTATTTAATTAAAAATACAGTAAAAACAGTAATATTGTGAAATATTATTACAATTTAAAATAACTGTTCTATTTGAAAATATTTTAAAATGTAATTTATTCTTGTGTTGGCAAAGCTGAATTTTCAGCATCATTACTCCAGTCTTCAGTGTCACATGATCCTTCAGAAATCATTCTAATATGATGATTTGATGCTCAAGAAACATTTATTGTGTACAATATTTCTTTTTCAGGATTCTTTGATGAATAGAAAGTTCAAAAGAACAGCATTTATCTGAAATACAAAGCTTTTGCAACATTATACACTACCGTTCAAAAGTTTGGGGTCAGTAAGAATTTTTATTTTTTTGAAAAGAAATTAAAGAAATTATTTTTGATCGATTTAATGCATCCTTGCTGAAAAAAGTGACAGTAAAGACATTAATAATGTTACAAAAGATTATATTTCAAATAAACACTGTTCTTTTGAACTTTCTATTCATCAAAGAATCCTAAAAAATAAATATTGTACACAAATATTTTGTAGAATTGTACACAATAAATGTTTCTTGAGCATCAAATCATCATATTAGAATGATTTCTGAAGGATCATGTGACACTGAAGACTGGACTAATGATGCTGAAAATTCAGCTTTGATCACAGGAATAAATTACATTTTAAAATATATTCAAACAGAAAACAGTTATTTTAAATTGTAATATTTCACAATATTACTGTTTTTACTGTATTTTTAATTAAATAAATGCAGCCTTGGTGAGCAGACAAAACTTCTTTTTAAAACATTAAAAATCTTACAGTGTCCAAACTTTTGACTGGTAGTGTATATCTTATGTTACTGCCCAGAACTGTGAAAATGAGTTATTGTTAAAAGTAAAAAAGTACTTAATTTACCGTGCAAGTTAGCTTTGCTAACTTGGAGCTAAGTAAATCCTTTTCAGTGGGTTAACTTCTTTGTAAATGCAATTTATTGTGGACTAATATTAGTCTAAAATTTTTAGGAACTTCACTCTGTAGTAAGAAAGCATGTGAACACTAGTTTTAAAAGCTTTTACACTACTGATGGAAGTCGTTTTGGTGAAGATAATGCAGTTTGAGAGGTTATGAGACAGCTGTTGTTCAATCTGTTTAAATGTTATAAAGCTGACCGCAAATGAATATGGATTTATGTACCGTTTCAAGCAGTTCTACAGAATTTCAGTGCTTGTTTTCATTTATATATCTTAATTCTGTGTGTGGATGATGTGCCATTCCATTATGTGTTTTATTGTTGACACTCTGGATTGTCTCTTGCACTTTAACAAGGGTGAAAAGATCAGTTGTAACTGAATACCATTTTAAACCTGATAGCAATAAAACATCACACATTTATTCATTAACTAAATACTTTGTCAGCTCTCAAGCATGGGATAATGACACGTTGGGTTAGTGTTGCACTTTGTTTATTCAACAATTGACAAATTCCAACAGCTTTCTTGCATTCTCAATCCCACAATAACAGTGTGCATATAAAAGAAGGTTGAGTTCATGTTGCATAAAATGTTTTAAGCCACCCATGTTTTCAAAAACAGCATTTTGCATAATGAAACTTATGCATTAACAACAATTAAGTACCTGCCCATGTTTGGCACTTTTTACAGCCAAGATTTGTCCAATTGAAAGATGACCTGATCATTTCTAAGATTGAGATTAAACATAACAGGATCACTTAAGCACAAATGAGTGAACTAAGATAAAAGCTTTTAATTGGTTAAAAGGAAAAAAGCTGTTTCAAACATTCTCACAAAAGGCCAAGTTTCATTTATTTTCTTTTTTAATACTGAAAAAGTAATAGTAAATTAATTGCTTTTAAACTCACTAATTACTTTTAAAGACTCCATGTTAAAAAAGGACCAAGTAAATCTTAGTGTCATCATTACTTGCACATCAGTAACCAGTTAAAAGGGAATGAAAAAAAAAAAAAGTTAAAGGGATAGTTCAACCAAAAAGTCTAAATATAAATTCTGTCATCACTGTTTCAAACCTGTGTGACATCCTTGGAACACAAAATGAGAAATTTTTAAGACTGTTCCCGCTGTTTTTTTTTTTTTTCTCTCCATACAATGAAATTTGAATAAAGACAAACTCCAAAAAGAATAAGATGCTGTAAAATAGTCTTTTACAAATTACCTCAGTAAATTCCAGGTCTTTTGAAGGCATATGACAGGGCCATGTTAAGAACAGGACCATTTTAATAATTATTCACAAATCTTAAAATCTTAACAGTCACATGGGTTTAGAACAGGGGTTCCCAAACACTCTTTAATCAAACACACGATTCAGATCATCAGCTCATTAGTCGAGACTCCAAGACCTGAAATGTGTATGTCAGACAAAGGAGACATGCAAAATGTGCAGTGCTGGGGAGGCTCCAGGAATGTGTTTGGGAACCCCTGGTTTAGAACAACATGAGGGTGTGTAAAAGATTTTAATTTTTGGGCTTAAAAGGGGGGACAAAAATGACCAAACTGTAAACAATAAATCGTGGAATGCTCCAAAAATACTGACCTACTAAAGCATTTGTTCATTTGCTGCCAGCCAGCAGCTCAGTAACAGTCTCTTTTATCACAGCTCTCCGTGGCCCACCTCATCTTTAAGACGCTCATCCTGATTGGCCTCACTCTCTGGCTCCTTCAGGTTGGCGTAGGCCACTTCTCTTGTCAGTTGCTCTAGCGGTGGCAAACCTACAGCCAGGTTACGCAAAGCGATGGCTGTCATCAGGAACCTTAAGAGATGAACCAAAATAACAATTCATTTGCAGTGTCGTGATTGTAGACATTTAATATCTCACTTAATACCTCAACATACCCTCGTCTAATCGAGTAGTATTTTTTTGAGGCAAATCTCTGGAACCTCTCGACCACAGAAGCTTCTCGACGCTTTTTCACCTCCTGCATGCGCTTCTGTCGTTTGAGGAAGATTCGTACTACAGGGTCAATCACGCTGTTGTCTGAGTCCTGGTCGTCGAGACCAGTGATGAGCGGCTGCAGCTCAGGAGGCAAAGGCTCTGTTTCTAGAAACAGAAACAAGTTATGTCTGCTTCTTTAGGGTAGTGACACAAAAAAATAAAATGGCTTCTTTTAGCCCTATTGATGTATAAAGTTCTTATACTACAAAATCATGGAATATTGCAGTATTTATTATTAATGATTTATCCATGCCCATCATTTTTTATAATTCATGTGCCTCATAATCTTTAATCAAAATAACTTCCCCTCCCTCTTGCAGCAGCACATCTTCTTTGATGATATGTTTACTGGCGTGAGGGCGGGACAACCTGTCACTCACATGAG
Organism: Hypophthalmichthys nobilis; assembly: GCA_037950665.1. Classification (NCBI taxonomy): domain Eukaryota; kingdom Metazoa; phylum Chordata; class Actinopteri; order Cypriniformes; family Xenocyprididae; genus Hypophthalmichthys; species Hypophthalmichthys nobilis. Next base: position 19,520,670 of record CM075476.1, on the reverse strand, counting down.
ATCCACCAATAGCAAACCACAACCATCCAATCAATTACCCATGGACAAAATTAAGTCCCGCCCTACATTTTTTTTGTACAAGAAGCCGTTTCACTCGGATATACACCACAATAGGGAAGAAAAGACTATTGTTTTTGTTAATTGAAATAAAATATAAATTTTAGATTAGATTAGATATAATATTGTAAAAGAAAATTAGAAATGTTACCATGGCAACTGACTGAAATAAGTTTAAATTTAAGCACTACAATTACTAAAACTGAAATAAAAAGTAAGTAAATCAGAATGGAAATGTAAAAAAAAAAATAAATAATAAAAATGATAAACATAAAAATTACTAAACTAAATTACAATAAAAGTTGAAAATATAAAAATAAAGGTAATTCACAATATTAAATACTATAATAGTCTATAAATAATAAATACTAAAAGAACAAGTATATTTACAAACAAAATCTCTGTTCATATTGTAAATAAAGATGTTCTAGGTTTTGTTGCAATTTGTTTTTGTGGCTTGCTTTTTTTTTTTTTTTTTTAAACACTGAATTCAATTTGAATTCACATCGTTTGTGTGAACAGTTTGCAGTGTTGGATGGACAAACAAATATGTACAAATCAAGTAACTATGTTAAAGAGAATAATCTGATAATGTGAAAATTATTGGTAATTATTGGTAAATGTCAAAGAAGTATTTTAATCTGAAGGAATTTGTAATAGCTTTGAATACAAAGTTTTCCCATGTAACCGAAAAGTAACTTACCTGTTCCATTGCGCACTTTCTCCTGAAGTTCAGAAAGCTTTGTGAAGTTCTTCTGAAGTTCTGCCTCAGTAGTATTTACATAAATGTACATGTAACAGGATGGCCCTTCAGATACAGTGTACACCTTATGGTACGCACCAGCTGGAATCTTAATACACAATAATGAAATGTATCAATATAGATACAAACATTAATAATAGTAAGAATTTAAAATATTACAGTGGAACAAATCAGAGTTTCATTATAGAGGAATGGAGAATTGTACCTGCATCTTTTCTCCTGGTTGTAAACTGTAGTTCTTTTTCTCATCCACTATTTCAACCTTCACTTCACCCTCCAGGACCTGAACACTGGTGTTCCCAAGATCCTCACTCACAAAGTTTTCAAGATAAAGGCCTGTAGATGTCATATAAATAATAACTGATCATCTGTGTGGGCAAATTAAGCAAATATATTCCAGTAAAAAAAAAAAAAAAAAAACACTACCTGGGAAATCAGCAATAAATACCACTTCAGTCTGGTTGTCTAAAGACCCCTCAATCTCCTCAAATTTGGTTCTCCATGGTGAGAGGTCAACGAGTAGTGGCATGAGCCATGAATTGGGGCGGAATGGCGACCAATCGGCTTTTACGATGTCAATGCGTGGGTCAAAAATCCTATTAGACAGAAGGAGAGCCATATTTAAATAAAGGCTTTTAAACTTTGATGTCAGAAGCCTTGGACTATCAATTTGTCTGTATGAATCAAACTTTTAGCAGTGTATATTGAACACAATAAAAATGATTAACCTCTGTTGAAAACGGTCATTAATGGACACCCAGATGTCGAAGTAAATCTCTGGGTCTGAGATATTGAAACGTGGCAGATTTTCACTGAGGCATGTCGCATACTGCTTCAACATGTCTCCATGGTCTTTCCATCTCCGGCTCTGAGTGAAAACCTGCACCATATTGGAATGACATGAGAAGATAAGCGTATATAAAAGAGCATAACAGTGTAGTGGTGCAATTTAAATGACTCCAGTTGGTGCAGTGTTAAAATAAAGGATATTGTGGGCTAAAAACAAGTTAAGCTCTACTGATGGTATCTGTAGCACTAGCATGATTATTATCACAGGAAATGAATTTAGAATCACTTTTCATATACTTCCACTACAAGTTAATAAAAAATGTAAAAACTAACCACAAACTGAGATGTTTTGAAATGATTACTAATAGAGCTTAATCTGTATTTAACATTGAACATTTCTGTAAAATAGTTTTGACTCACTCCAGGGTTCAGATATCCAATCTCGCCTGTTACGCCATCTCTGTAGGTGATCTTGACATGCTGATGTGAGCGAGAGTGAACCATCATGTCCCATGAGTAGCCATACAGTCCATTTGTCCAGTTATTATAGCCCTGTATGGCCCAGAGATTAAATGTTTAACATCTGATTTTTTTTTAATTTTATATATATATATATATATATATATATATATATATAATTCTTATATAAAAAGCTAAATTAAGTTAAATAATTATAAATATTATTATATAATTATTAAATAAAAGTTAAAATTATGTAATTATTGTTATTATCATTTAATCAGATATTAACATAACAATTTAACTTATTTAAAAAAAATATTATGTTTTTAAGTGGACTATCTGGTTGTTCTGGGTAGTTGCAAGGTGGTTGGTTACTGGCCCAAGTCAAAAGATCCTAAGTCTGTATGACATCCTCCAGATATGGCTTCAATGTAAGACTACAAGATTCTTTCATCAGTTTACTGTCTGCCATGTGCAAATCGTAAGTTTGCTTGTTTAAATGTAAATGTAATAGCAATTGAACGTAACAAGGTGCACAATTTGAGGTATTATTCGTGTCTATAGCATGATGAATTACATGCCAGAGTTTAATTCTTAGGATTAGAAATGTGTTCAAATCTCTACACATAAGTATGAGCAATTGTAATAGTGATGTTTGCTTGACGTATCTACACATACTCAGCATGACAGTCACTACTCAGCAATTCCTCTTCCAAAGGTTTGTGCAGATATTTGCTTTGGTTCACTATCTGTGTTTACATTGATTGTGAAAGCGCTGTATCCTCTGATCAAGTGAACATTCTAGATCAAACTGTACTTAAACAACATAGTGCAGTTTAAAATCACCTGCGTGATGAAGTGTGAGTATGGCAAGAAGAGCTGCTCGGTGATGTAAAGGATGGTGAAGAAGGCTCTAAACTTGTGCTTGAAGCTCGGTGTGGTGGGTCTGGCAGCAGCGTGGGCCTCTTCTTGCCCTCTAGACACACTGGGTGGATTTGGATACACACAAGAGGAGCTGGGACTCGCGGCAGGAGATATGAGGGGCAGTACAGGCCAGAGAAACTCTGGGAAACGGCCGAAAAAGCGTCTAGGCCAGTCAGGGTAGCAAAAGAGAGGGCTTGTGGCCAACATGGTGTAAGAAAACATTCCTAAGGATTAAATATAAAGATCATAAAGTCTTCATAATCTCAAATCGTTTGAGTAAACTAGTCCTTTAGCATCATTTTTACCTATGCTAAAGAGCTGGGAATTCATGCAGTGGAAATAGCTGACAAAGAAGATGGCGACAGGACGTGTGGCATCAAAGAAAAGCAGATAGCCAGCTGTGAGGTCTAAGATCAGACCACCACCATGGACCACCATCAGACTGACCAATTCAACAGGCAAGATCAGTCTGAAATAGAGTGAGGGAGAGGAAAAAAGACAAAATTAGATCTGCCATAATCACGAATTTTGTGCTGACGATTAACTGTCATTTGCAATTATTGATTTAATTCAGTTTTGTTTGCGTCACTAATAGTGCAAGCCTAATACGTTTTTTTATGATTAACTTGGAATCATATATAATAATAAAAACTAATAAAAAGGGGCCATATGATTCACTTCAATGCTGTAAAACTGTATTAATAATTATGAATTATTAATTGATAATGTTTATATAATGAATTATTTGAATATAATATAATGCAGTCTGATTTAACCCACAAGCCTCCATTTCATATAAAGGAAGACACAAAATTGTACATTTGATAGTATTTCTATAAACACTTACATTTCTCTTTAGATTATTGTGGTTATCTCAAATAATTATGATTAGATCAAATAACCACGATCAGACGATTTATCAATAATCATGACAGGCCTAGACAAAATATGGCTACATTCAGACGAAAGAGGCAAATCCATTTTTTTTTTTTCGTTCATATGTTACTCAGATCTGTTTTTTTCCCCATAACAGTGCGAATAGCTCAAACCACATGGAATCAGTTTTTTTAGATTCTGATTTGGACCACTTTCATCTCTGGTACTAAATCAGATATAGGTTGGATGTTTTGCAATGCAACCTTTACGTCACTCTAGGTTAATATGGAAGACAGCTGTGACAGTGGAGGGATGGTAAGGTTTAAATATCACAGTGGCAGCTCTATACAAGCAAAACTTGAAGAAAAACTATATATATATAAAAATAGAAAAACTTTGCTCTCTTTCTCCTCATCTGCATCCTCCTTATTGCCAATGCATGAATTCAATGTGCTTCGGTAGCACATCAGCTTATAAATGAACAAGTAAATGCTGACTTCAGTAACCTCTGTGTTTACTTCCATATGACAGTGTGCTGCGCACCATCTTGTTATTGTTCTTTTGTGCGTGCGGGTCAGTTCAGGACTGCGATCAGTTTACACTTGAATCTGATATTGGCCACATTTAAAAAAACACTGTGAACAGCCAAACAAAAAATCAGATCTGAGCAATAAATCAGAATTGAGCACTGTGTGAACGTAGCCATGATACTGATCCATAACAACAATGTGTCATGCTAGGGCAGATGTTGTTGGAGGCTAATATACTCACTTGAAAGGGTCAAATAACCAATGGTGTGCCAAGTATTTCATTGAGTACCCTTCCACCCAATCAGCATCTAGTTTCTTGACCCCAGCGATGAAGTACACTATGAAAATCTGTCAAAGGCAATGCACATTCACTGTCTCGTCATAACTTTTCTATGTAGATAATGTCCTACAACACCGTTTCAGATGTTTCAAATCTAGATGCATCAGCTGACCTGAGTTCTCAGCAAAGTGTAGTTCCACAGCGGTACATGGGCGTTCCTCTTCCTGGGGTTTCGGAGTCCATCTAATGACCTGCATCAAAACAATGTTTTGCTCGTAAAGTGCGCTTGTGCAATTTTTTTGTTCAAATAAATGCATTTTTTTTTTTTTTAGTGTGAGCTAAGTGTCTAAATAGTTTTTGGGGCCCACTGTATAGAAAGTTTAGCCTTACCAGTATCTGTTGGCGTCCATGAGCGTGAGCTGGAAGCCGATGAGTCCATACAGATAAGAGTGATTGTTCCAGGCCGTTTTGTCCAGGAAGAAAATGTACCAGTAAGTGGATATAAACATCAGACAGGCAAGGCGATAAAAACAGCCAAGCATGATACCAACAGCGCCTGCAAAACACACAAGAGTGCCTGATTAGTCTTGTGTCTTCTTAAAGAAATACTGTGTTCACATCTGTCAAAATGACACAATGGGTTCTGGTAATAAAAATACCATTTAATTTCTCCACTCTGGCCAACACCAATAAGCCAATAATTATTTTCAGCAATGGCTGAGAACTGATAAATGGCCAATAATGCAATTCTATATTGTTTTTCTAAATAAATTAAAAATAAAATATTATGTTAAACGCTACAACAGAATTTAAGCATCAAAACATTACAATGTACAGTATGAAACATAGATATTCATTTTAAAGATTATATTTAACAGTGTTATTAAACTACTTAAAGTTATTTAGTGTGATTTTTTTATTATGTTTTTTAAAGATTAACTTTCAGTGTATTTTTTTTTTTTTTTTTACAATTTATATATATTTAATATTTATAAAATGCATATTTTAAAATAATTAATATAAGTCAATATTTAAATATTGTGTTATTGTTTTGAAATGATACATCTCAGAGCAGGTTGGTTTAGTTCAAAGTCAAAAACTCCAATGCCTATGATGAAAATGAAAGGTGAAAATAACTCCAGAAGCAAGGCCACAAGAAAAGTGGGCAGTCACTGTTGCATTTCATCGAGAGTTTTTCGAGAAACTCACCAAGGAACATAACAAAATACACAAAGAACATCCAGTCCATGGGAAGGGGCTTCAGGAAGTTGAAGAGAGGGAAGCGGCACACCGGCGCCCCGTCTAAATACTTGTAGTCCAGATGGCTCAGGCCTCGCTCCTGGGTGATGTCCAGTGCCATCAGCATACCTGAGAAAATACAGCACTCATCAACACCTGAACCACGATTTGGAATTATGGATGTTGTAAAATCACATAAATGAGGACTTACCAAATAAGAAACGGAAAATGCCCAATGAGGCCGGGTCAGTGGGGCGATTGAGGAGACACACCAGCCGATGCCATGAGGACACATCTTCTTTCTCAAAGCCAAAGAGACGCTTCATGGTGCTGGTCTGCTCTGACGGGGGCAAGGTTGCCTGTTTGTTCTCCTTACTGTTCTTTTTCTTTGCGATGGACTGTTCAACATATGGAGCACCTGCTGAAGTGACAAAAAGAATCTCATTATTATCTCAGTTGTTTCTCATAGTCAGCAATGAGATTAAACTGAGAGTGAATTGAGATTTATCACAAGTCTCCAGTATCTCAGATTTTTCTCCTGAGAAAAACAACACATTATTATACTGATTCACATCACTCGAGTTTCAGAAGAGATCTCAAAAATGTCTCAAAGATGCCAGTTTACCAAACTTTTCAATGACAAGTCAGAGTTGTCATTATGATTTCTGTATGAACTCAAATATTTCTTGTTTATTTTAGATCAAAATAATCTGAGATATGCTGTCCATATTAACTTTATACGCAAATATTTGTATCAGTATTTATGTTTGTCAGTGTCACTTCACTGAAAGAATTTTAGGAGAAAAATCTGAGACAAAGTTACCTGAATAAAACTAAACTGAGAACTCATAAGATATGAATAAGTAATCTCTGAGGAATACAATTTCTTATTAGTACACTAGTAGTATACTACAAATATACTACAAAACAATACTTGTATTGTTTTCAACTCAACCCAAGATAAATTAAATCTACATTTTCATACTATTAATACACTTTTTTTTAATCAGACACTCCTTAAATAATCAGATGCATAGTAAAGCTAATGTTATGCAAAGTTATTTGATAGTATTATATCGACATCCATCTCTTTATGCCACTTTTACTGTAGTAATACAGTATTTACCTGCTGTCGCGTCACTCGCCCCTGGCTCCATGTTGCAGGTTATGAAACCAATCTGCGCTAAACGTTACAAAAGGTTTGTCAGTCTTAAACCGACAGAAATTTTTTCACATCCGATACATAGGTAGACTGCACCTCTTCAAAGTAAGGTACGTGTCAAACGGACACACAGCACCCTGAAAGGTTGGCTATCCGCAGAAAGGTAGGCGACTGTGTCGATATCTGGACGCGCATTGGCTGGTTCCGTCCTAAGCCCCGCCCATCATAGGGGGGAACTGGAAACGAGCAGCGCCTCTAGTGGTCTGAGCACGTCAGTGGCTGTGGTTTGTTGGTGGTTTTTTTTTTTTTTTTTTTCATTTCTATTTCAGAGTGAATGAAAATATCTCAGCTGAATACCAAAGCCATTCTTGTTATGCAGTAAACTTTAATGACCCAGCATATGTCTTAAAATATAGACTCACAGTTTTAAATATAAGGTTTTACAAGGTTTCATTTATTAGCATTACAGTAGTTAACATGAACTAAGAATGAACAATACTTTTACAGCATTTAATGTCAGTTGATGTTAATTTCAGCTTTTACTAATACATTTTTGAAATCAAAAATTGTGTTTGTTTACATTAGTTAAAGGTGCAATATGTAAAAATTTTGTCCGCTAGAGGCCTATTCAAAACAAAGGCGTAGCTTGATGATGGCAAGTTTGAGAGTGGAATCTTGGGACATGTAGTCTTCATCCTCAACAGACAGTGGAAACAATCGGGATAGGACTCAAGAAGAAAGGACTCATTAGTGTTGTGGGAGCTGAACGAGGCTGCTGGAGCGATTGCGCAACACACGCCTCAAGAACAGCAGAACTTTTATTATGCCACAGTCGCCGGCGCTGCTTCCGCTTTTCCGGTCATGAGTATGAGTACCTCAGGGATGACGTGTTTTTGTAGGCCAACCCGGAAGTTAGCGGCGCACGGGTTCCCTCGATCAAAAGCTTATGCATTTTTCCCATAGACTTTTGGAAAATCGCAAAAAATAAGCTCTGTGTTTAACACTTACACGTTTTGTCTATCAAGATAATCTTTACAAGTTAACACAACATTTTTACATTTTGAAGCCTACATAAAGTTGTCAGATATAAAAAGCTAACAGTAGGCCATGGTCGCGGATCAACGTCACCACCACCAAGCGCCTTCAAACTTTATTTAGAAAACAACTTTATTTAAAAACATGCTCGCTGATTATGATCTGCGCTGTATATGAATACCTATCCACTTTTTCCGATGAGAAATGCTGTCCAAATGTCCTGTTTGTCATGATGACGTCTAAAGTCCCCGCCAAAGGAAGTAGTCCCTTTTAGCAATTTGTTAGCAACCGCCGTTTTTAAGACACAATAAAGGTTTAAAAAATCACAAGCGTGTTATAACTGGTGTGTTTTATGTCATAGATCAAAACGTGAAAATATTTAGAGGCTTTGTTAACCACAGACCTTATTTCAGGCGATTAAGCAAAACCCCATTCAAAAAACCCATTGACTTTGGGGCGATGGAACCGGATGTCCTAAAATGCTAACTCGCTTCCGGGTTTTGCCTACAAAAACACGTCATCCCTGAGGTACTCTATGCAGCTCTGTTTATCATATTAGTTACATTTGAGAGTGTTGAAAATGATGTTATAACGTTACTTTGTGCGTTCGCTCGGCGGCTGCTGTGAGACACTTTGAGACACACTGCTGTAGACTAGATCGATTTTAGAATATCATATATTGTGTTTTTTTTTAGTGTTTTTCTCTGAGGCATGGTAAAGCATGGTACTCGCAAAAAATCAAGAAAATTAGATTTAAACAACAAGACTAAACGTGTTGAGCTACATAACAATAATTAGTTTTCTGTCTATAAATGTAACCAAACAGTTGTTCCCTTGCCTATTAAAACATGTAATATATTATAGCGTCTTTGGTGTTTCCATGGTTTTTACAAAATAAAACTGGAAACCGAGGGTAACGCGGGTATGATGCAATTGACAGGCGATTTCTCACACATCCCGAAGCCTTGGTTAAAATTGCAATTTTCTCACGATTTACAAATAGTTGGAAACATTTGGAATATTGTAAGTACACAAGTGAACAAAATATGTAACACTGGCCTAGTGGTTTTTGGATATTTTACTGCAAAAATCTTACATATTGCACCTTTAATGCAATGTGAAGTAACATGAAGAAAAAATGAACTGTATCTTTAATTAAAATTAACAAATAAGTGTTGTAAATTTCATGTCAGTGGATACATTAATAGTTTTAACAAATGAGACATTGTGTAAAGTATATTTATAATGTAAATATAGTGTATTATTTGTAAAGTGTTACAAATAATTGAATTAATTTATATAAATATTTAATATTTAATGTTTATTGTTTTATGGTTATTGCAAATTTGTAATACAAGGCAGAGAGACAACCAGATAAGCACTGAGAAGAACTACATTATGAAACAAAGATAAACAAAATGTAAAAAGAGCAAGACAACATAATATGGAATTACACTAAACAAGAATGCAGTAAAATAATATAGTTTTTGTAACGTAAAATAACATAAAGAATTAAACGTTTTCACAACATAAAAAATACAGTTCTTTTTCAGTCTGCAACAAGTAAAAAAGAAAGGATTGTTGCATCTCCGCGACAGCAGGCGGCAGCAGCACCCGATGATCATCACAGATAACCGTGACGTGGAGGAGAGACACATACCTCTGTTTGTTATTTGTCAGTCTGCTTTTGTTTCACACTGCTGATTTATTATACATTTAACAGCCGATTTTGACGTGCAGTCCATAATATGCGTTCATTATACGCCTAATAATGCATTTGCATAGCGCTTGATGTGCAGAATCCAGGGTGTGTCCAGTGTTTTGAGAGGTAGAAGCGTGTGGTGAGTGTTTACAAGAGGCGAGATTTGTGGTGTTTTTTAAAACATACAAACGACTTTAATGTACAGCTTATGGAAAAGTAATAAGTTCATGATGTTGAAATAATATAATGGTCATACTGACGCGTAACGTCGCTGTTTCTGTACTAAACCATCAGACTGAAGCTTCAAATAACCAGAATTAAATCATTACAGAATTAAATAACATTAATTTAGGCAAAATAACTTTAGATATTGCGAATTAAGTAAATTAAGCAGTGGAACGTGATCTCACTCCCTGACACCCATACAGTGCCTAAATTGAGTTATTTTTAGACTTTCTGCAGGTACTACCCGAGTTGAAATGCATTGGTTGTACAGTTGTCATGCCACGTCAGTGGTGCTGTTAACCAGTTTAGTTACATGACTAAAGGAGTAGTGTTTTTTTTTTTTTTTTGTAGGCTGAATAATCATGGGTTCACTCGGGAGCCGCTTTCAGTCGTCGCCCCGGGGCCCAGAGGAGGCTGTGGAGAGGCAGTGTCCTGGAAACAGACACAGCTGTGAGTGCAGGAAGAGGAAACGCAGCTCACGGTGTGAGTGTGACAGCGAGCCGGAGGAAGAGGACAGCCAGCTGGACACTCCACGCAGGTCAGAAAACATGCACTGCTGCTTAATAGTTTGGGGTCATAGAAAGTTTGTGTTTTTGAAAGAAGTCTCTTAAGCTTACCAAGACTGCATTTATTTGATCAAAATTACAGTAAAAAAACAGTGCAACATTATTACAATTTACAATAACTTTTGTGTTTTTATATGTTTTAAAATGCCATTTATTCCTGTGATGGCAAAGCTGAATTTTCAGCATCGTTACTCCAGTCTTCAATAGCTGTTTCTATACACTTATTTTTGATCAAATTTTGGGTTATCGCATAAAAAGGCACTGGATGGAAACCGCAAGATGCTCATAAATTCTAAAAAATGTGCATAAAAACATATGCACTCAATTGAGGCAGATAGTGTTTTAATCCGAGAAGAAGACATGCGCTTAAACTACGATGGAAATTGAAAAAATCCCTTGATGCGGGAAAAAAAGCTCATGTGACTTTGCCTTAGCAGAGGATGTGATTGGATAACTAGACTAACCAGCGGACTAATGCAGTGTATCTTAGATATTGGTTTGGTCATTCTGAACTGCTTGAGCAAAAGTCTGTCGTCAAAATAATGTTTTCACTCTGACATGATTGTATTCACAAACACCAGGCATCCGCCTCTGAATGCAAGAAAACATGAGTGTGTTTGTGTTTCTTCTGACTGCAAGTACTTTATGATGTACGAAAAAAGAGCCATCGTGACTTCAATGATTGCAGCATTTTTATTACAGATATTTTGCACCAATTTCCCAGGAAGTGACGATTTTGTTCTCTTGAACACATGGGCTTGAAATGCTGCTTTATTCGCAGATTTTATATGTGATATTGTAACTTTGGATGGAAACATAGCTAGTGTCACATGATCCTTCAGAAATAATTCTAATATGCTGGTTGTCTGCTCAAGAAACATTTCTTATAATCATCACTGTTAAAAACAGTTGTGCTGATTATTATTTTTGTGGAAATCATTTCTTTGATGTATAGAAAGTTAAAAAGAACAGCATTTATTTTAAATTTAAATCTAGTTCTAAATGTCTTTACTGTCACTTTTGATCAATTTAATGCATCCTCACTGAGTAAAAGTGTTCATTTCTTTCTTTAAAAAAATAAATAAATGTGACAGTTGATACCTGCATTGTCACATTAATATAATTAATTAGTGTTGTTTGATTATATTTAATATATGCTGATGTTTGTTTTTTTTTGTCTGCATTCTTCTTTCTGCGGACAGGAAGAAGTTGAAAAGCACCTCTAAGTACATCTACCAGACTCTATTCCTGAATGGAGAAAACAGTGACATCCAGATCCGCGCCCTGGGGCAGGAGTGGAACCTTCATAAAATTTACCTGTGTCAGGTTGGTCCAGTTGTTCAGGTCACCTAATAACAGAGTACTTAGACAGGAAACATTTTGCTTTGATTTAAACATTTTCCCCCTCTCATTTTCCTGTTTGGAAACAGTCTGGCTATTTCTCCAGCATGTTCAGTGGTTCCTGGAAGGAGTCTAACATGATGGTTATTGAGCTTGAGATCCCAGACCAGAATATTGACACTGAGGGTGAGGATTCTGAGAATGTGTTTTTAACACCACCTTGATGCAATGAACAAATTTAAGTAGTTGTCTTTGCATTGTGGACACCAAACATTCATATCCTGTCCCTGTGTTTTTCTCCATCTATAGCCCTGCAAGTGGTGTTTGGGTCACTCTACAGGGATGACGTATTGATCAAACCAAGTCGGGTTGTTAATATTCTCGCTGCTGCTTGTATGCTTCAGCTGGTTAGTATGCCTACCGTCTGATCCATAAAGACGTGAGATTTCTCTGTAATGCAGTTTCCGTCTGTCACTTGCCCTATCTTGCATTTGATCATGAGCACACATTTTTATTTATTGCAAACGTTTGCTTTGCAAAAATGTGGTTGTGAATTCTGCTTGTCAACTTGTTAGCTACGTAAAATTATTTAATCCATAAGGTAGATGAAATTGCAGGAATTACGTTTGATAGTCATAGTTTAATATCTGTATGAATGGGTTGAACATTACAAATCTGTAATTTTTTGTCATTTATGCTTTTATTTTTCAGCAAAAGTGTTAATGAATTTATCTCAAAGTTCAAGTTTGATTATAATAACTGTATCATTTCTAGGTATTATTGAGCTACCATTCAAAAGTTTGGTCTCAATATGTTTTTCTTTGTTTTTTTGTTTTTTTGAAAGAAATTAATGCTTTTATTCAGTAAGGATTCATTAAATTGATCAAAAGTGAGAGTAAAGACATTTATAATGTTACAAAAGATTTCTATTTCAAATTAATGCTGTTCTTTTGAACATTCAATTCATCAAAGAATCATGAAAAAATATATCTCAGTTTCCACAAAAATATTAAGAGCTGTTTTAAATATTGATGATAATCATATCATTCATCATTACACTAAAGACTGGAGTAATTATGCAGAAAATTCAGCTTTGATCACAGGAATAAATGATATTTTAAAATATATTCATATAGAAAACAGTAATAATATTGTATTAATATTGTACAGTATTCCTTTTTTTTTTTTTACTGTATTTTTGTTCAAATAAATACAGCCTTGGTGAGCATAAGAAACATCAAAACATCAAAAAACCTTATAGACCCTATTTTTAACAAGTGCTGATAGGTCAAGTAGAAATCTGAACTACTGGCATGACAAGACAAAAAATCCTCACTGCTGTAAAAAGTAACAAATACAAGCCAATCAGAATCACTCACCTAGCAACACCTTAGCAACCATAGAGCAACACCTCTATAGCCACCCACTACAATTTTAACCTCCATAATCACTGGTTTAGGTTGTCTTTCTAGTGTCATCCTTAATAACATGCTTTTTGTCTTTCCCAGGATGGATTAATCCAGCAGTGTGGAGAGACCATGAAGGAGAATGTGAATGTGAAGACCGTGTGCAGCTATTATAACTCGGCCACCATGTATGGCTTGGACTCCGTCATGAAGAAGTCAGTAGTTTTGTTTGATTTCCGTTGTTGTTCTCAAACACTCTTGTGACATAATGAACCTGTTGCATGTTCTCTATGCATTGCAGGTGTTTAGAGTGGCTCCTCAATAACCTCATGACGCATCAGAATGTGGACCTAATGAAGGAGCTTGGGTACAGTCTTACTATATGCATCTGTGTCTGACCTCATCTGAAGGTTTAGGTCTTATAAATGTTTGGTTTCATTTAATGTGTGTGTGTGTAGGGTGGAAATTATGGAACAGCTTATTCAGTCCTCTGATCTGTTCGTAATGCAAGTGGAGATGGATGTCTACACAGCACTGAAAAAAGTAGGTGATAATATTTTCCCAAAAAAACATTTTGTATATGATCAACATGTCTTTTGCCCCCTGGTGGTTTAAGCATGCTTCAGGAAGTAGAAGGAAATTTAATACATTTAATTAAATATCTGCACGTGGAAATTTTTTGATGATTTTGAGAAAATAATAACTAAAGACCAACAATATAAAGAAAAAAATATTGTTAATGATATTTCCAAAAATGTGGAAATGGATTTAAGTAACTTGTGCTTTCTTAAAATTTCATACATTAATTATAGAACATTTGAGTATCATATATGATGCAACACATATTTGAGGGATATTTTACATTACATAATTATAATAATTTTAATTAAATGAATTAAAAATTTAAATATAATATAAGATATAATGTAATAAATAATATATTTTTTTAAATATATAATAAAATATAATTTTCTCTCTCTCTATACATAAATACAGTGCTTAACAAATGTATTAGACCACCTGTCATAATAAAGAGAAAACACAAATATTTTAGGAATCTGTCAAAAAAAAAAAAAGAAGTAATTTATTATGCAAATAACAAACTTAAACAACTAAATAGTCTTTATTCACACATAATACCCAAAAAATGTATATATTTTATTTTGTATAGCCTCCTTTGGCCTTGATAACAGCTTGTATTCTTGATGGCATTGTTTTTATGTACTTTTCCACAGTCTCTGTTGTTACTGACTTCCAAATAGTTTCTAGTTGTTCCCAAAGACTTGCTTTTGATTAAACTTTTGTAAAATCCCTCCAATAATTATATTTTAGCATTACTGTGACTAAAGAGCTTACACATACTTGTGTGGATTAACCATTACAGAAACATAATTTGGTAATTTTGGTAATCACCAATACTGTTAGTAGAACAAGAACATTGTTATAGTGAAAATAAGTGAGATTTTAATAATGACAACAAGTTGCATATACATATATATTCATATATAATGTTTATTATTAATATTAATTTATATATGTAATATATATTTATGTATTATGATAATTAGAAATGTATGTATTATATATTATTATCAAGTCTTCAGTGTTCAGCAGCAAAAACTGTTTTCAACACTGATAATTAGAAATGTTTCTTGAGCAGCAAATCAGCATATTAGAATGATTTCTGAAGGATCATGTGACACTGAAGACTGGAGTAATGATGCTGAAAATTCAGCTTTGCATCACAGGAATAAATTATATTTTAACATATTCAAATAGAAAACAGTTATTTTACATTGTAAATCACAATATTACTGTTTTTACTGTATTTTTGATCAGATAAATACAGCCTTGGTGAGAGCAGAAGAGACTTTTTTTCAAAAACATGAAAAAGAAAAAAAAATCTGCAAACTTTTGCAGGTACTGCATGTCGGGCTCTATAGGGTTAAGATGGTGTTTTTAGCGGTGCACTGAAATTACATCACATTTACACTCTTTTTTTTATTTTACTCTTTTTCAGTGGATGTTCTTGCAGCTTAATCCGTCCTGGGATGGTCCTATCAAACAACTTCTGGTCGATGCAGATGCCTGGCTGTGTAAACGAAGAAGTGGTACGTTCCACGCGTACAAATGCTTATACACATTTATATAATCTTCCTCTAACTGCCACAATCGTACACAGAGGCTAGAGAAGAGGAGCCCTTTCTGAACACAGATGACGGGATGCCCTTCGTCCCAGTTTTCAGACTCATCCGCTTGCAGTACATCATTAATGACCTAGCCTCTGCCCGCATGCTGGAACGGGACAACATCCTACCGCCCGGTGAGTTTCATGGTGCACTTTTGACTTCCAGAAATTGCATGAATCCAGTCCGATTAAAGATTTTTGAGAAAATGTGCATCATATTGTCCTAAAATGGATATATTGTTATCTACGGCTGATATTAGTGGGGCCGGGTGGATATTAACTTAACTTCCTCTTGTGTTTTTATCAGAGTGGCTGAGCACAGTGTACAAACAGCAGTGGTTTGCCATGCTGAGGACAGAACATGATAATGATAACGGGTGAGAGAACGTCCAAACACCTGCACTGCTGCACATTAAACATGTGGTTTGAATTGCAAATGAGTGTATCTGATTGTTACAGACCACAAGAGGCCAATAAAGAGGAGTTTGAGCTGAACAGCATGCGCTGTGGACGAAAACTGACCAAAGATGGAGATGTGAGTTGAACATTTGCTATACAGTATATTGCATCTGTATATTTACTGTATGTTTCTATTTACTGTATGTTTTTGTTTTGAATGAAATGTATGTATTTTTTTGTTATCTCTACAGTACTGTTGGCGATGGACGGGGTTCAATTATGGCTTTGACTTGCTGGTGACTTACACGAATCGCTTCATAATCTTTAAGAGAAACACCCTCAGTCAGCCATGTGGGGGCGCTGTCAGCTTACAGCCACGACGCCACCTTGCGTACCGGTGAGCTGTTACACATCTGTTTATTTCTCACATTATATTTTTGTTATATTATGAAGGAATGAATAGTATAATATAACAATTTTTCTTAAATATCTTCCTACAGACTCTTATCTACAAATAATAATAATAAAAATGTTTTTTTGTACACATACTGTATATGTTTGTAAAACAAATTGATATAAAATGTTATTAATAGTGAATATATGTATATAATTTGAATAATATGTTAAGTAAATTATTTAATAACTTCAATTATTTTATAATTAATTATGAAATAAATAATTTAATAATTTATTATTATTAAATGGATTATGTATTAAATAATGAAACATATTAAATGTATTTTTTAAATCATTGTTTTTAATTTAGTATTTAGCAAGGTGGAATTTTTTTTTTTTTTAGAATATTATTATATAATAATTTCAGTTACTTTAATATTGAAAAAAATATTTAATCTATTTTATAAGTTAATGTTTAAATAAGCTATAATTAAATAATTTAAAAAATGTAATTTAGTATTTAACAAGTTGGAAAACATTTAATTTTTGATCAACATTTTACTAATGTTTTATTTATTTTTTCAGATTGCGCCTTGCTTCTTTTGATGGCAGTGGAAAAGTGGTTTGCAGCCGGTCAACTGGCTACCAGCTTGTTACCCTCGAAAAGGACCAGGTATTCTGTCATAATAATGTCAAATATAAAATAATTTTATTTCCAGTTACTTGACTTGACCGAAGTACTTCATTGTGTGTTACATTCACAGGAATATGTGGTGATGAATCTGGACAGCCGGCTCTTGTCTTTTCCTCTGTATGTGTGCTGTAACTTCCTCTACACTTCTCCATCTAATGAGAGGAGAGGTGACACACCAGAGCCAGAGAGCAGCATCGCCCGCAGTGGGTCGTGACCCAACACTGCATAAACCAGTCCAGCCTTTAACCGAGCCTCCTTTTTATTATTTATGTTCTGTTAGCTTCATGTATATTATTTCATTCATTTTATTTGTAACCTTAATTTGTAAATAGTCAGGTGCCTTTTAAATAATTTGCTATATATCAGCAGCAGAGCTAAGAGTCAGTGCTCTTGGTTTTGTACTTCACTTTCTTTCTTTCTGTTTGATTCTGTTTGTATTTGTTTGGAAGTTGTCTTATTTAAACGTTTCTCATTGCTCTTGTTAGGTTGTTAATTGGTCAGGCATTCCCAAATTTTTTTCTTTACAAAAAAAGAAAGAAAAAAAAAGGACTGAATATCGGTTTTGTACTGTTACAGTCGTTTGAAATTGGTGCTAATGTGATACATGTTGTTGTTTTTTGTCAATGCATGCTGATGTTGGAACAGTGAAGGTTGAACAGGCACGTGTTGGTTTACCAACAGGGCATTTGAAGTGACTTCCACAGGTGTCCAATTAATTTTTATACACACTGTGTTTTTGGTTAAATGTAAATATTTTTGGACCAAAGCATATGATAGAAATCTTTACAAGATGTACATTAAAACAGCACTGACAGAAGAAATTGTTCATGTTTTATGCAGTATGAAAAACATCTCATTGAACCAGGATTATTTTCAGATGATTTTAATAATGATATACTTAATTTAGAACAATTAATGCTACCAAGATGTGTATTAATCATATTTATTATAATTAAAAATATTATTACATTTTTATTATAATTAAAAAAATATATATTTTACATGTATTAATGTGTATATATTTTATTTATATCTATGTTATATAAAATAACAATTTTTATATAAAAATATTTTTAAATATAATAAAAATAATTTCACAATACAAAAAAATCTTAATGGTTCTAAAAATAGAATTAATTTTCTATTTTTAAAAAGTTTTTTCCCCCCCTTTTTCCCTGGGTCACATTCAACAGACAGCAAGTTGACTTCTTCACATTTATTGTCTGTACAAAAGCCACAAACATTACAGACACAGTAATCAACACATTCCACTCACCAAAAACTCACAATGAGGTGACAGCAAAGAGCAACCTTCTTGAAAGCAAATCTTCCTAGTAAACCAGTGAGTCCACAAGAATGATTTTCTACAGCCTCGACCATAATCTGAGCTTCACTGAGGTATTGAGTTCAAGCTGTCCTTCAGTCTGCGCATCATACTGGGCAGCAGGTTCAGGTGCTCGTCCACACAACTGCTCACACAGCTGTCCATCAGTGCCCGCACAGCAGGCTCCTTTGCCCCGGAGTCGAACAGGTCCTTGGCTTTGTCGTTACAATGCATCGTACACCTCGTGAGACGATCCTATAGGTGAATCAATAGATCCTTCACATCACACTATTCCAGCTGGAAGATTAAAAGTAAATGATCTCACAGAAATCAACTGACCTGAAACTGCTCGAGCTCACTAGTGACCAGTCCTTGAGCTTTAGCCAGCGGTGTGTGGCAGCGCTCTATACACTGGTGCACCTGATTCATGGATTCACCGGGACGCTCGCAACACTCTGCACTGCAGCGGAACATGCGGCCCTGAAAAATATTTAATAATAATGTAAATAATGAATAATAAATAAATAATATATGATGTAAATTAATTATAATTATTAATATTATATAATTTGTATAAATCAATTGCATATAAATAATATATTAATATTAATTCATTTTACACATATATATATATATATATGTGATGGCAAAGCTTTAATTTCTATAATAATAATAATAATAATAAAATCATTTTACTGACCCCAAACTTTTAATATATACAGTCAAACCAAAAATTATTCAGACATTTTTGATATTTCTGATATATTTTTACTAGAGAGTGTAAGACACTATAGTTCATTTATGTAAGTGAGGATAACAAAATAAAGTAAACTGTGATATGTTATACCCAAAACTTCTTCATACAGTGGACTACCAGTAAAATTGATAAAAATTTGGAACCAAAAATTATTCAGACACTTTGACCTGACCATGTTTTGCTTAAGTGTTATCTGACATAATTAAGATTAATTTTTTCTGACACAGTTTAACTCTGAGAGCTTGTCATATTTTATTACCATTTTTTGTTTAAACTATAGCGAATAAACTGTATTAATGAATGAAATGTTCAAGGTGTCTGAAGAAATTTTGGTTTAATACTTTTTATTTATATGTTTATATATTTTATATTTTTATAACAATTTTATTTTTATATTTATTTATTTTATATTTATATTCAGCAAAGAAGCAACAAACTAATCAAAAGCGACAGTAAAGACATTTATAATGTTATGAATGATTTGCATTTCAAATAAATGCTATGCTTTTGAACTTTCTATTGATCAAATAATCTTGAAAAAAATTCATCATGGTTTCCCCAAAATATTAAGTAGCAACACTGATAATAATAAGTTTCTGGTAACACTTTAGTATAGAGAACACATATAAACTATTAACTATGACTTTTCCCTTAATAAACTCCCAATTTACTGCTTATTAATAGTTAGTAAGGTAGTTGTTAAGTTTAGGTATTGGGTAGGATTAAGAATGTAGAATGAGGTCATGCAGAATAAGGCATTAATATGTGCTTATTAATATGTACTTAATAAGTACTAATAAACAGCCAATATTCTAGTAATCTTAAAAGACCCTAAAACAAAGTGTTACCAAGTTTCTTGAGCATCAAATCAGCATATTAGAATGATTTCTGAAGGATCATGTGACACTGAACTTTAAGACTGGAGTAATGATACTGAAAATGGCTGCTTAAATTTTAAAATATATTAAAACAGTTATTATAAATGGTAATAATATTTCACAATACTGCTGAATATTAAATTAATCATTCCTGATCACAGATATATAAATATAAATCATTAAAAACCCCTAAGTGAATGTTGAGCCACAAGGAGCAACAGTGTTCACATATCAGAATCTTCACAGCTCAGTTCCTTCTGATTTTAGGTTTTTATAAAGAAACTGAAGGTCACCTGCATCTTCCGGATGTGATCTTTCTCCAGACTCTGAACCATGTCCTCCACTGCCTTCTGCACGCGAGCCTGCTGTGCCTCTGCCATTCCTGATCTCACATCAACTGCTTTAATTTCCACTTATACAGCTGCTACTTTAACCAGCGACTCTATAAAGCCATGAATCAAAACGAACACGTTTTACTAACAAGACCTGGAAATCATTACTAAAACGTTAAAAATGCATTTGCTTGAATTGAAACCAAAATGCTGCAATAATACTACTACAGTAAGGTCACCTCCTACTGCATCTAAGCATGCTGCAATTTATTACGCCACTTCCGCCATGGAGTCCGTCCTATTTCCGGTTCCGTACTTTTTCTTCCAAAGGACGAATCTGCGGCTGCTGGATTTCACGCACCTGTTTTACGCACTTTATTACCTTTACACGTTGTTTTAACTTCTCCACCCGACCCTTAGACAGGTGAGATGTGTGGCGTTTTGACAGCTGTGTAAACTTGTACGTGACATGCATGACAGTAATGTCGGCATGAAAGTCTTAAATAGTTTAACAGCAAACTTCTATAACTCATTTGTTTTGCATCGATGAGACTTAACTGTACTTCGTCCTCTCTGACTACAGCAGTTATTATCAATGCTATTGATTAAAGATTTAAATTTTTATTACAGCTGACATTATTAGCAGACTGTCGAAAATTGCAAATTGGATTTATCCATGCATGTGTTCAAAAACAGATTGAACTTGAACGCAAGATTCTCGAGATTCGTTTTCATAGACGATTCAATGTTAAATGCGTGTTAAATCATTCACTAAAAAGGACGAAACGAAAAGATCGAGTAACGAAATATTTTAGTCAGTGTCTCGTTACGGTTTCTTTTTTACCAGTGTCGGGGTAACGCATTACAAGTAACGCAAGGTACGTAATCAGATTACTTTTTCAATTAGCTCATAAAGTAATGCATTATTTTTAAATTTAAATTTAACAAAATATGAGTTAATAAAAACAGTGAGTTACATACTAACAAGCAAAAATTAGCCTACTTTAGTTAAACATCACATTTGTGTTTCTTTTATTTTGTTATTTCTATTGCTAAAGTAAGAGATTCTGTCAAAAAAAGCATGTTATATGTACATACTTGTTCTTTTTTAGTGAATAGTTTAACTGTTAACTAACAGAAACTGAAGTCTGAGCGAATCTTGAGTCAACGACTTGACTTATTTAATTGCAACTGATGAGTAAATTGCAGTGAACCAAGGTTTTCAGAAGTGTGACACATAATAAGACATATTGGAAATATGCTTGTATGACTGTTTTATTAACACGTACACAGAAAAGAATTGGTTTTAATACACAGCATTTTATTAAAAAACGGCTAAAACAGTTTCAGCTGCGAGATGCACATGAACATTTTTTAATGCAATATGAAAATGTAAAACTACTAACTTTTTTGTTTGTTTGTTTTTTTGAAGAACACTTATTGAAACTTTAGGAATCACAAAATGAATCTTGGTTAATTATTATTAACAAATATTGTGTTGGCCAGCAGCGGACAATTAGAGTCAAAAAGGTTTTAGAACGCAATATTCATGTCACGGACCACACGATGACAGTCACATTGTAACGGAAAGAATTGCTGAATCGTTGTCTTTTAAATCAGTTCTTTGTAACTTACTGTTAGGAAAAAAAACAATTGGCAGTAATGTGTCGCATTTGACATCCCTGAAAAATCATGGAAGTTTCTTCATAGAAATTTTTTCTGAGCTCTAACATATCAATCAGATAATAAAAATATGAATCTAGAAGCAAGCAAGTTACATGATTTTTCTTGTAAAGCAGAATCTGACTTTTGCTATTAGATGATATAAATTATATATCCATCTTCTTCTAAAGTACATTTCTTATATGAAAAAGTTTATGATCTCATGTAAATGCAACATTTACCTATTTTCATGCCATTTATTTTTCAGATGTTAATATTTGTGAAACACTAAATCTCTAGAATGGCTCTGAGACACCTTTCGGTGAAGGCTCTCCTCTTTTTTGGGCTTTGTCAAGTTGGGCGAAGGGGTTTTGCCTCTGCTCCTGAAGTCAGAGAGGCACCCAAGAAAATCGGTATGGTCAAATTCACATGATTCATTTCTTTATAAGATCTAAGAGTAGGTGTAAGAATTTTTAACCCTTTAAAGACTGACTATGAAATAATAGTCAGAAAACTTTTTAAATGGAACAATTTATTGAACTTTTAGCCAAAATATAAAAGAAAATCTAAAAACATATATTTTCTATTATATTTGATACACCAGGCTTTTATTGTTGATTTAGTATGATATAGTGAGTCACACTCAAGGAGGAGAAAAACACCTTAATTTTATTCAGAGGTCCAAACTTAGCAAAAAAATGCAATTTGTTGCAGATGTTATTTATATGGCCAAAAATGTATCTAGCTTGATATATAAAAATAGCAGACTACTTGCATAAAATGTACATAAATTTCAGTTGTCACTCTGTTTATCTAATAATAATAATATGTCTTAGTAAGATGATATTTAAATAATTAAATTACTGTGTGGGCCAAAACATGCAATGCAATACAATTGATGGTTGAGATACAAATAAACATTCTTCAAAAGCCTGATGTATCATATTTGATACTCACATTTTAATGTGATTTTTTTTTTTTTTAAGAAAATATGTATTAATAATCAAGTAAACCTCAGTTGCTTCAGTCAGTAAGTGTTTAACTTGAAATATTAATAACAATATAAAAGTTGTTTTTGCTTGATACACTTTTTTAAAGATTCCCACAGCAAAGACATGTAAAACACGGCCTGAAGGGGGATGTTTTTACAATTAGACTAAAAGGCCTTTTACTTGCCAAAAAAGATTGAATTTTGTTATATGAATCAGATGACAGAAGGCATGTAGTAAATTGTGTACAACAGGTTTTTCAGCAACGTTTTTATCATGTTGTTAATTTATAGGCTTAAATCAAATATGCATGTATCAAATTATGAGACAGTAGACTTCATAGGGTTAAATGAGCATGTTTGGTGGGATCTGATGGGCTAAATGTCCATTTCTTCTTCAGCAATAATTGGGGGTGGTATTGGAGGCACGGCAGCTGCGTTTTTCTTGAGACAAGAGTTTGGGCCAGGAGTGAAGATCGAAGTGTTCGAGGCAGGGACTGTCGGAGGGCGTCTGGCCACTGAGAACATTGGTGGATACGAGTATGAGACAGGGGGATCCGTTATTCACCCCCTTAACCTGCACATGAAGTACTTTCTAGACAGACTCGGTCAGTATCCACTTCCCTCTCAAGATTTCCTGTTTAAAGTCATATGATGTTCTTCTATAAAATGCACAACTGGATACTTTCAGTTTAGTCTGGCAAAGCCAAAGTGTATCACTTTAGCGCTTTTCAAACTTGAAATAGTTAATCCTGGGTCATTGTAAACCATCATTTTTTGCTTCACGTTTCACACTGATCATAATTTACCTGGGTAAATGGTTAAACCAGTCAAGTTTACCCAGGTGTCTGTCCAAAGCACATGAATATGAGGCACTTGATTGGTTGTCTATTGCTAAGCATCTAGCTGTTATATTCTAACACCGGATCGTTTCACACTGCAAACATTTGGCACCACATTAAAGGGTTACACAGTGCAAAAGCAGTGCTAACCCTGCTCTGGAGTAGTAAACGTTCCTTTACCTGGGGTTAAAAGTGGTGTTTAGAATGACGGTAACCCAGGTTAAGTGTGAAAAGCCCTATTTTATGTGATATTCTTTGATCAGGTATGTCACCTCGTGCTGATGTACCTTCTAAACTGGCGATATTTGATGGGAAGGAGCTGACCTTTGAAGAGAGTGACTGGTTCATTGTGAATTTCATACGCATGCTGTGGAGATATGGATTCAACTTCATTCGAATGCATATGTGGGTGGAGGGCATACTGGACAAGTTTATGAGGTTTGTCACCTTTCATCTAGTGAGGAATAGAAAGATTATACCAGTAAGTCCTTAAGGTCCTTTTGTTGTCCATTTCTGTCTTCTCTGTAGGATATATCAGTACCAGCAGTTTGGCTACTCATTCTCCAGCGTGGAGAAGCTGCTGCATGCTATGGGTGGAGATGGTTTTCTCACTCTAGTCAATCAGACGCTGGAAGAGGCCATGCTGGCCGAGGGCTTCTCTCAGGTCTTTCTCAATGAAATGGTAGCACCCATCACACGAGTCAACTACGGCCAAAGTGTCCGAATCAGTGGATTTGCGGGTATGTCTATACTATACTGGATGTTTGTGAAATTTTAGGGTCTGAATTTGTTCATTTATTCAAATATACATTAAAAATACTATTTATACATACAATAATTTGTATATAACTCTTCTATGATGAGCATCTTTTACTTTCTGCATTAAAATGAATTCAAGTAAAAAATAAATTCAGGTGTTTGGCATAATTTAATAATAACATCACAGCACAATAATGATCCAGTCATAGACTCTTAAGTATTTGCCTATTTAAATC
Source organism: Hypophthalmichthys nobilis (assembly GCA_037950665.1). Lineage (NCBI taxonomy): Eukaryota > Metazoa > Chordata > Actinopteri > Cypriniformes > Xenocyprididae > Hypophthalmichthys > Hypophthalmichthys nobilis. The sequence continues at coordinate 19,495,858 of CM075476.1, read as the reverse complement.
CAAATAGCGACTTTTTTTTTGCCAGGCAGTGTATTTATTATAATATTTGGAATGTTTGATGTTTATGCCAAAAGAAAATCATCTGGTGCAACCAGTGTGCAGAACATACAGGAAAATCATATTTGTCAAGGTCATTTTGTATCATAAAATATCAGATAGTGTGACCTTTTTATGACAAGGCAAGGTTAGTTCAGGTTGAAAAATGTCATGTAGTGCGACTCAAAAACGTAATGATATTTACAAATTTACTATTTATGATATTTCTTTTAAAAAAACTTGCGTTGAAAAATGTATTTAAAACTTTTCTAAAAATAATGATTAAGGTGTGTACATTCACAAGTATTTGCAGTGTAAGGAAAATATGTTATTACTTGGTTAAACCACATGACATTTTTAGATTCATTAAATTTATGCTTTTCTTGAAAATTGTATATTTTATAAGTTTTTTTTAAATTATATGAAACCAACATGAATACATAAAAAAACAAAACAAAAAAAAAACATATTCATGTACGCTATTATGTCATTGACTCAAATGCCATAGAGAACACGTGCTCTAATTATGTACCAGCAAAGTTTGCATTTTTTATAGTTAGTTTGGTACCACAAATTTGTTGGGTCAACACTTGATATCTGTATAAGCTGATGGATAATCTTGATGTCTTGATGGCATATTCCTTTGGTAGGTGCTGTTGCACTAGCAGGAGCCGAGCCAGGGTTGTGGGCAGTGGATGGAGGGAATAAGTTGGTTTGTTCCGGGCTTTTGTATCACAGCAAAGCCGAACTTGTTCCAGCTCGTGTGACTACCATTTCCATGAAGATGAGACCATCCAAAACTGGTACAGTCCACTATGAACATTATAGTAAATCTTTTTATATATTATATACACTACCGTTTGGGCTCAGTAAGATTTTTTTCTTTTTTAAAGAAATTAACACTTTTATTCAGCAAGGATGCATTAAACTGACCAAAAGTGCCAGTAAAGACACTTATGTTTCAAAACATTCTATTTCAAATAAAAGCTGTTCTTTTGAACTTATTCATCAAAGAATCCTGAAAAAAAAATTGTACACAACTGTTTTCAATATTGATAATAATAATAAATGTTTCTTGATGAGCATTTCAGCATATTTTAGAATGATTTAATGATGCTGAAAATTCAGTTTTGCATCACAGGAATAAATTACCCTTTAAAACATATTGTGATAATATTTCAGAGTATCACTGCTTTTACTGTATTTTTGATCAAATAAATTCAGCATTGGTTAGAATAAGAGACAAAAAAATGTTAAAATCTTTTGAACGGTAATGTATGTCTCCACAGTCTGGTCATATTTATCCATTTTTTGTTGCCCTTGCAGGTTCAGTAACAAATTTCTATGAGGTGAACTATGTTGGTGAGTCTGGTGCCGCCCATTCCTTGTATGACATAGTTGTAGTTGCCACACCTCTCCAGCAGGGCGTGTCTGAGATCAACTTCCCAGGCTTTTCTCCACCCATTCCATCCCACTTCCCTGGCCGTTACCACCAAACAGTGGCCACGCTGGTCCACGGTCTGCTCAATGTGTCCTTTCTGGGCACCACAGACAAGCCAGAAAACTTCTTCTTTTCCGATGTCCTCACACTGGATAACAAAGCCACCGACATCCAGAGCCTGAGCTCTCTGGCCCCGGTGAAGATTCCCAAAGGCTACAGCCCCAGCCCTGCCAGCCAAAGAAAAGTATGGAAGATCTTCTCCTCCCAGCCTCTTTCTCAGAAGCATCTGCAGCAAATCTTCCTTTCCTGGGACTCGGTGTCGGAGAAGCGCTGGCTCGCGTACCCCTCCTACAGCCCGCCGCACCGCAGGACGCCTCCCTTCATCCTCCACGAGCACCTTTACTACCTCAACGCCGTGGAGTGGGCGGCCAGTGCAATGGAGATGAGCGCTATTTCCGCCCGTAATCTGGCCCTGCTCGCCCATCACCGCTGGTACCAGCAGACGGGCAAAATCGACCAGGAGGATCTGCACACCCGACTCAGAGGTGAACTTTGAGGGAAGAGCGGTGCGGTTCATCTGAACCACTTTAGGTTCATAAGTCATAAACTTTGTTATGGAGATGACAGATTGGATTTATGTAAGGCAGACCTGTGCTGTTTATTTTAAAATGATTTTTTTTTTTTAAGGGTTATGACCTTGGTGAATCTGATTAAAAAAATATTTTGCCCCAGAAATAAGAAATAATATTTGATCTATTTTAAGTTATCATTATCATTCCATAAGTTCAGTTCAGTATAACAAATACTACCTTGATCTGTACTACAAATGTACTATAATATATAAATTGTATGTATATATAAAAATCTATGAATTATAATAATATTATATTCTAAATTTTTTGTCAGTGTTTTGAGATTCATTAATGATTTTGTTAGCAGTGGCCTGGCATTTAAAGTAGAATCACAAAACTTCACTGCAAAAAATAGTTATACTAGTATTTTTACTAGTATCTTTATTATTATAGATGTCTGAATACTAGATTTGTACATTTTCATTTTGTACAGAACACTTACGGGTAAATCAGCATGTTTCACAGACTGCAAAGCCACAGAGAAAATAATTATTTGACAATTTTTGTACGCAGTCTGTCTACATTCATCTTTGTGGGTGAATCTCTTGAAACCTGTTATGAACTTTTTGGGTTGCATTTTAAAATATTTTCATCACAATTAAGCACATTTTTATTTTCATTAACATCTGGATGTTTATGTCAGGAAATTTTTTTTAATTTGTGTTATTCTCATTGATGATTTTTATTATATTCTCATTAATAGAATTTAACCATATTGCATTAAACAGAAATATTGTAATAAAAGCACAAATTAAAAATGACAAATTAAATACTGTACTACTAATATTACCATGATGATAATTACAATACAATATTTTCCCCTTGTTTTGTATTATGACCTGGACGTGTTCTAGACAGGTTTCATGGGATTCACTCTTGTGTCCTTCAGGTAAATTTTAGGAAGAGCAACCCAGGTTGCACTGTAAAATTTCACCGTAATAGTGAGCATTTATGTGATAGATTCTGGGTGTATTGCCCACTTAACTCTTTTAATAACATCTGCTTGTGATGAGAAACTGTACAGTATGTAGGAGCACTTTGATTAGCACTACAGACAGCTTTGTTCCATTTCATTAAAAAAAAAAAAAAAAAGTAATAATACTGATTGATTGATACTACTGCTACTAGTGTGTTTGTGTGTGGTGAGGCTCACTATCATGTGCTAAGTTTGCACAGATATGTTAAAACTACCACGTTAAATCACCTGTTCAGTCCTTTAACTTGAATACAGTTTCAATGACCTATAACTTTGATGCATGTGCATAAGAAACTCTTTCGAATTCTTATAATTTTGTTCTTCCTGCATATTTGCATTTAATATAATGTTAATTGTTCTTGGTGCCTTAAAGTGCCTTTGGTTTGCAAAACTGCAAAAAAAAAAAAAAAAAAATTGAATGTAAAAGAATGGATGTGATTTTTATTTTTATTTTTTTTTATTTCTGCAGACCAACGTGAAGGTACCTCTTCTTCTTTTTCTTTTTTTTTTGCAATACATTAGTTGAAATTTAATAATGATCACCATGGAGAATAAGGGATCAAAACCATCATAAGTATTTTTTCCCCCAGTTGCACAGACTATCACAGTCCTGGCATTCTGGCAAGTATTCAGACTACTGAGCCTTTTTTATTGATGATTTGCTTGTAAATGTTGTCTTCCTGCAACACACTGATTTAATTCTGTTTACATATTTGGGATTTTTTTTTTTTTTTTTTTTTTAATTCTTTTATTAAGGAGGAGCAGTGTTAAGAAATGAATGAGTTGATTCTGATGGGACTTAAGAATGAGAATTTTATGTTGATTGAAGATCAAAATATGTTTGCAATAAAGGTTTGTCTTTCTAAAATGTGATTAAATGTATTATTTTGTGCAGTTATAAGTGTCCAAACTTTGAATATGTCTGAATTACATGATATTCTTAAATGTTTGTATGTTAGTGGCCTCAAGACTGTGAAGTGAGTGTATATGACAAAGGTTTTGACTCTGCTTGCATTCCATGGCTTTCTATGGAAGCTTGTTTCCACCAGGGAATAAAAAAAGTCACAATTCTAAGGAAAGAAAATGTCCGAATTGTTAGATTGTAAACTTGAAATTGTGAGTTTATATCTAACAAATCTGAGGAAAAAAGCCCAATCTTTTTTTTTTTTTTTTGTGGTGGTGGTGGTGGAAACAAACTTCCATAGTTTTCCATGGTATATTAGAGTGAAGTAATGTTCAGGTTCAAAACAAGCTTTATACAAGCAGGATATAATCTTGATCACCAATCATCACTTGGTTTATTTCACAATTATTTTGCAATTATCACTGATAGCTGTACATGATCCTCTACTTAAAATAATGTAAAAGTAGCTATAGCCGGACTTATAAACTACTTTTTTAGTTAAGTTTGCTGTAGTACACTTCTAAATGCAGGAAATATCATTACACTTGTGTTATGAAATATATATCTTCTATTGGATGGACCGATGTGTAAAGCTGCAGTCACATTTACCATTGTTCTGTGAATTTTCATGGACGAAATCCAGTCATTTTAACAGGACTCCCAAGAGAATTCTCCGCATTGACCAACATAAACCTGCCTGGTTTGAAAGTGATTCTGTGTGAGATGTGCTTCATACAGTATAGTGCTACACTTGACAACAGACAATTGACCTTTTTCGCCCACAAAATATTTTGCTGAAATTTCACTAATGTGACGTACCTTAACTCTCTCAAAATACATCAGATTGGACTGGAGAAAGCGGTTTACAGCCATACAACATACCAATGTTCTGCAGTTCATCATTTCATTCATTTGCATTTTATTTGGACGGCATGAATATAAATACTACTTGTTTAATATTTTTATTATTGAAAATATGAATAGCAGAAACCTTTGAATAATGTTGAATGACCTTTAACTTTACAAGAACTGGGTAAGGGGAGAAACAAAACATCCCAAATTTATTATAATAGGCAGAAACAACAAATAACACACAACAAAATCTTTGTGTGGCTACTCCAGAACACCATAGTGCTTCAGTTATTTTATCATAATTTCAATTTTCTCTCATCAGTCCTCTACAACTGGAATCAGTTTTAAGGTATCAGTTTGTGTCTTTTGTCCCAGAATGAGACTGAAATCAGTATTTCTGTGCAGTTTCAGTTTCAGACACTGCATTTCCTTCCAAGGTCACCTCTAAGGTCTCAGGGGGCGCGCTGTCTGCTGTGCTCTGAGTTTTTGTCTTCGATAAACTCCCATAAATCGCCATGGCCTGAAGACAGTAGAGAACAATGAAGTATACATGTCAACTAGGGACAACTGGACTTTTTAAAAATTACTGTTGTTGTTGTTAGGGAATATTATGTGCCATATATACACTAGCAGTCAAAATGTTTTTGAAAGAAGTATATTATGAAATACTTTTACAATTTAAAATGTCCACTTTCTATTTGAAATACGTAATTTATTTCTGTGATATTTTCAGCATAATTGCTCCAGTCCTCAGTGTCACATGATCCTTCAGAAATCATTCTAATATGATGATTTATCAAATATTTTTGGTGCTTCATTATTAATAATGGTTTTTATTATAAACAATGTTGAAAACAGTTTTGCTGCTTAATATTCTTGTGTAAACTGTGATAGGTTCATTTTTCTCAGGATTCTTCGATGTTTCTACTGTAACATTATACATGTCTTTACTGTTACCTTTGATCAATTTAATGCATCCTTTCTGAATAAAAGCCAAATTCTTTTTTTTTCTCACATACCAAAACTTTCAAATAGTGGTGTATCAGTTTTCACCAAAAAAATATGAAGCAGTACAACTGTTTTCAACATTGATAATAATCAGAAATGTTTCTTAAGCAGTAAATCATCATATTAGAATGATTTCTGAAGGATCATGTGACACTGAAGACTGGAGTAATGATGCTGAAAATTCAGCTTTGACATCACAGAAAAAATATAATAATTTGAATATATTTTAAAATATGTTCAAATTGAAAAATAGTTCAATTGTAATAATATTTCACAATATTACTGTATTTTTGATCAAATAAATACAGCCTTGGTGAGCATAGGAGACTTCCTTCAAAAACATTCAATCATAATTATTCCTAACTTTGGACCGGTACAGAATGAAGCCATACCTGAGTGACCATACTGCTGATGTCTCCTGTGTTTGAGGGCAGTAAGATGGTGTTGGACTCCTTGGCCAGGTTGGAGAAAGCAGAGACGTACTGTTCGGCCACACTTAAAGATGCTGCAGCGTTTCCATTCTGTACAGATACAGTTATGAGACATCAACAAGATGCCTTGTTGTAAGACAGACTGAACTCACTATATTTATCTCAGGTGTAATACTCTATCCCCTCTACTAAGATACAGTGTCATGTTTATAAGTGTGATATGAGTTCTTTCTTATGAAGGTTCTTCATAAGGTAAGTGAGATGTACCTGCAGAGTGAGCGCCTCGGACAGCAGCCGGATGGCTTTGGCCTTTGCCTCAGCTTTAGCCAAAACAGCATTTGCTTCACCTGTACAGGAGAAAAAGATCATTAATATGCCAGTGGGCATAATGACTATTTGATGAATCATTTAATTATGAACATATAATTAATATAAATCTGCACAATATATTTACTTATGAAAACATGTAACATAATAATAATAATAATAATATTTTCTTATTAAAATTAAGAAAAGTTTGTTATATTTCTTTATAATAATGTAAATAAATAAAACAAAAGTTAAACAACAATTATCATTTCACAATTCATTTATATTTATGTTATTATAATAGTAATTATAAATAAATGTAGCAATCTATAATAACAATGTAAACAAACAATAATTATTTTGTTTATTATTTTATTATTAATAGTGAATATATAATAACAAATAATCATAATACTTAAAATAAATATATTACTATTATTATTATTTATTTATCACTATATATATATATATAAATAAAATGTCTATATACTGTTGTGTCTATACACAGTTTTATTAAGTTTTAGTTTATTTAATTTGAGTTATTCAATTAACTTAAAAGAAACAAAAATGAGAAATAGCAACTAGCTGAAATAAAATGAGTTTATGTTTTTTATATTTTATTTTGGTTAATGTTTATTTTATTTTTCAAGTAATGAAATATTTTTTTATGGTTTTAGTTTACGATAATAACCCTGGTGACATCAGCCAAAAAAGAAATTCAGAGATCAGGCAAGTTATTACATGAATTGTTCACAATAAGAACTTCAGATCTGACTTTAATACAAACATTTTATTCTACTGCTATCATTATTCCACACCAAAGAAAAAAACCCACCAGCAGCTTTGTTAATCTGTTCAGCCTTCTGTCCCTCAGACGCCAGAATCTGAGCCTGTTTGCGACCCTCCGCCACATTGATGGCCGCCTCTCTGTGCCCCTCTGACTCCAGAACGGTGGCTCTCTTTTTCCGCTCGGCTTCAACCTGACCGTGATTCATATCACATCAGTCATATGATTGAGAGGTTCTTATTTTAGTCCTTTAGGTCTATGAGATTAAGTTGAAGAGTAAATCATCATACCTGCATTTGCATAGACTCTTTTACCCGTGGAGGAACGTGAATGTCTTTGATCTCGTATCGAAGACATCGAATCCCCCATTCATCTGATGCCTGGTTTATCGAGTGGACAATATTGGAATTAAGGGACTCTCTTTCCTGTCAAAGGACAAAATGATCCTTAAGCACGCAAATGAATGTTAAACAATATTGTGTAAGTCGATGACAGATTGTTTGGCATTCATACCCTAAACACTTTGTCCAGGGTCAGTTTTCCCAACTCTGATCTCATGGTGGTCTGTGCCAGCTGGGTGACGGCGTATTCTGGGTCCTCCACGCCATAACTGGCCTTTAAACGAGAACAACAGCACATTATGAGAGGAAAGCCTAAAGAAATACTGGAATAAAGTAGCAATGTACTTACCTTAAAAGGATCAAGTATCCTGAGATATAAAACTCCATCTATCTGCAATGTCACATTGTCTAAAAGCAAAACATTACATTTGATTTATCTCAAGAACCCATAAAATTGGAAGTGAAAAAGATCAGAATGCCTGTGACCTACCAAGGGAAACCGCTGACTGCTCTGGCACATCTATCACGATCTCTTTGAGGCTTTGCACATATCTAACTTTGTCCAAGATTGGAATTAAAAAGTTTAGACCCTGCAAGGAAATAAAATATTTGAAATGTAAATGATTCAAATACACTCAAGCTATTCATGGAGAAAAGATGATAACTCACTGGTTCCAGGATTCGGTGGAAACGGCCCATCCGCTCCACTACCCAAGCCTCCTGCTGGGGTACGAACAGAACTACAGTGTTCATAGGAAGGCTGGACGCCCATCGCTGCTGAGCTTGAGTCCCCCAAAACGCAGGCACTGTTTGACGCGAATGCTGTACACAGAAGAGAGACAGAATGCAATGAGATGTGGTAAAAAAAAAAAAAGCAAATTACATGGCTAATATATATATGATTTATTTTTGCATAAATGCAAATGAATGCAAGTAAATGTATTATATATAAATACATTATATATTTTTCATATAATTATGAACATAAATAATTTATTAATAATTACATATTTGTATAAATTACTTAACATTTGTATGTTATTTTAATATTATTTATAAATAAATGTAACGTACTTAAAATAAGAATAAGAAAAAAGTTGTTATATTTATTAATAATAGTATAATTAAAAAATTAGACATTATACAAAAACAATTATCACTAAACAGTTTATTTGCTATATATATATTCATATTTGAATAAATAAGATAAATAAACATTAAATAAATACATGTTCTTTAAATATATAGTAAGAATATATATATATAAATTCTATATATATGCATAAATAAGTAAATACATTTATTAAAACTTTGAGCACTGCGTAGTGTAGTAAATGTTGTATAACTACTAAATATAGTGTGTACAACCCGTTCTTCTGGCACTACTTGTACTGTATTTTTTTTTTTTTTTTTTTTTTGGTCGATCAAGATAAATTCCGCTATATCTCTGAAATGGCAAATACATCATTCTGACATCACAAAAGTTATTAAATATAACTGAAAACAGCCATCATTCATGTGAGGCTTTTAAAGTTGAAGTTCACGTACACAGTAATGTGGGATGTAAGCCTGATGAAACAAGTAGCTAATGTTACAATCATCACGTCTTTAAAGAAATTCATAATAGTTGAAAATTATCTCGAAGTAAACGTGCGAACAAACTCATTTATCTATTTGATTTCGAAATGAACTTCACTAAATTAAATATGTGACAGAATTCAGCTGAAGTGTCAAGCAGTGAAGGGACAGTCCTAAGAACAGTGCACGTGTGTTACCTTTAAAAGGCCGCTCCCTGCCCGACACACCACCGTCCTGAGCATTTTCAGCCTTTATGAACACAGAAGTAGAAGATGTCTCTAACAAATGAATTAACTCTTCCGGAGCTTACACTACAAACGTGACCCTCTTGCAGCTGCGGAGATTAGAGTTACAACATCACGAGCGTGCATCAATTACAAACATCCGAGTCTACGAGGGAAACAAATGCTTTTAATATATGGTTCCGGGAATACGTCCGTATTGTCTGTAGCTGAACGTTGAGTGTGAAATATAACAAATAAATTATAACATTTTATTGTGCACACCAGTATGTTTATGAATGTTTAAATGTTTTAAGAGATGTTTCTACTTATTATTGTTGTTGTTTTATAAACTAAATATATATTTAGTTTTTTTTTTTTTTTTTTTTAATTCATCCACTAGTGGGCTGTCATATTTTTGATTCAGCTTTTAGAGGACGATGTGCGGAAAGCTTTTACATAGGCTATAGCTATATAACTTCTCTGAGGTGCAATGTGGGTAAATGCCTTCTAGGCTAAAAGGTCCTTTCGATGTAATTTTCTTCTAAAACACTATAACAACATAAACGACTATACTACTAAACTACTGTAGTTCTGCATGAGTGGGAATGATAATTTGTTGTGATGAATGTGCAATGTGGTCATTATTCTTTTCGTAAATGAAATAAAGCTGAAATAAAAGGAAATATAAAGATTTTATAAAAAACTGAAACATAAAAAACTTAAGCGAAAATTACAAAACCACAACAAAATTACTAAAACTTAAACTAAATGAAAACATAATATAAAAATAAAATCTATAAAAATTATAATGAATATAATAGTAGGCCTATATAAATAATACTGCCACAGTCACATTGGAGATTTGTAGCTTTAAAATGTAAAGTTAATTTACTAATAACAGAATAATGGACAAATGTGCAACAATCTAAAGTGGGTTTTACTAAATTAAATAAAAGCAATATGTAGTAAAATTATGGGTTAACTCCAAGCTAAGTGTTAGCACTTCTAAACTAACTACAATTTAGTTTGATGTCTAGTTATTATGTAGGTTCCTGTCCTTACATATTTGTGAAAGAGAAAATTTCATTTATAGCCTACTTTTTTTTTTAAATTATATAAATATTAACATTATATGCACTGTCGTTCAAATGCAAATACTGAACACATGGGTTATTATAGTTAACTAAAACTAAAACTGAAACTAAAACCATAAATAAAACAAACGTTAACTAAAAACAAACAAACAAACAAACAAAAAACAAACAAACTGTAAACTTATTTTATCAATGACAAAACAAATACAAAATAACATTACTAAAACATTAACTAAATAAAAATGAAAACGAAAAATATTAAAAATAAAACCCGGTCCAAAATATTAATAAAAACTACAGCCTAATAGCATCTCAGTGACACTACAATAACACTAGAACATAATATAAATATACAAAAATAAAACAGAAAAAAGAATAAGAAAAAAGGGGAAAAGCAACTTCATAAATAAATAAATAAATAAATAAAGTGGCAGCGGGGTAATAATATAAAAATCAGATATAAATCGGGTATAAAATATCAAATAAAATTCTTTGCTCACAAACTTTTAAAGTCTTTATAGCTTTCTAATACTTTCTATGTAGCCTACAGCCTTACTTTAGTCGGGGTTTTATTTGTAAAGTCAAAAATATAAGTTAATTAATTAATTAAAAGCACTTTTCATCCTCTTTAGATATTCAGAGTGAAGCCAAAATTGCATTTTCCCATAAAAGTGTGAGATGTCTTGAGCACTGAATATTTTCATTGATAAATCCTGTATCCCACACTGCAATATACTGAATAAGTACAATGGAATAAGTACAATGGGAAAAATATTTATCCAAGTTTTCTGACGTGTTAACAGGCCAGCGTCACACCTGTTCCTTCACTCCCTGTAGCCATAAACCACACCCATTAGCTCATCAATTGGTCAACAGTCCAGCAAACCCCGCCCTCTGGGTCAGGGGCAATTCTGACGCCATTAAAATCCCTGCAAGCCCCGCCTCTTATTCTGTGAGTTTCTAAACATACAATTTGATCATGGCGATGGGACATTTGAGTCAGTACGCGTCACCTGTAGGATAGTGCTGAGTTACTCCGTCGAGCATCCGTGCTTCATCTACCCTCAGTAGTGCGCTCATGACGAGGAACAAACTTGTGACATCATCTGAAATGTCACCGGACAGCTGAGAACTTAGATTATACTGACAGGATTTATCCAAGAGGAAAAACTTCGGTTGCCATGTCTCTCCTCTGCGTGAGAGGTGAGTGCTGTTTTAAATGTGTTTTCAAACTCGGTGCATATATTTGCACCTGTCAGCATGCAATCAGCAGGTGTTTTGTTTCTTTAAAAGTTCAGAAACGCGAGAGTTTTTGTAAAGTATGAACATCTTATTATTTACTTTCTCGGTAATGTTTGCTGTTTTCATGAAATGATTTAAATTTCATTTAAATGAAGTCATGTCAAGATCAAACAGTCTGAAATATTCGTAATTTGATGTTTGCTATAGGTATGATATTGCTCGAGGGAAGCAGCTGTTTGGCGTCATGATGTAATACAGTTCTCCAGCCTAAACAGACAGTGCAACAATAAATATACATTTCTAAAACTATTGTAAGGTATTAAAAAGAACTGATATTTCCCAATATTATATCAACTTTTTTTTTTTTTTTTTTTTATATAAAAAAAAATCTCAGCAATTTGGTGTTGGAGTTATTCAGAACAACATTACAGACAACTTACTAACAACGAGCCTATAAACAGTGTGGGAAATTTCATTTATTGAAAAAAAAAAAGATGTTGCTGAAACTGATTGATTGATTAAAACTGATTGATTTAAAAATACTTAAACAATAGGCTATATGATAGGATATCTGCATTATTTTATGCAAAAAATAATACAGATAGTGTATGGTTATATTTTTACATAACATGGTATTATATTACATTATATATTTTATATATATATATATATATATATATATATATATATGTATATATATATATATATATATATATATATATATATATATATATATATAAAAGTATATGTATATGTTTTTATTAATATAAGTAAATACTAATTTTCACAGTGTATTAAATGAAATTAAAAAAATTGAATTAAAATATTAAAAAAGGCATCTTAATATTTACATGTTGTAACTTGTATATGCATAAAATATAGAAATAATAATAGAAATAAAATGAAAATGTATAATATTCATTTTAATATTTAATAGATAATATTAATTTAATCTTTTAAATAATACTGTATTTTGTGATTTAATTGAAGACCATATTTACATGTTAATATTGTACGTTCATTTGTATTTGTATATAATATAGACATACAAATATATACATGTATATATTTTAATATTTATTGTAATACTATTTATTTAATATTTTCAATGCTATATTTAGTAGTAATAATTGAGCTATTAATTGAAGACTATTTTAAATAGAATAGTTGGTATGCAGTATTTTGTAAATGATGCTCACTCATCAGGCGCTCTTGAAGGAAAGCAGATCAAAAGCACTGTGTGTCATCTGCTTTCATACTCTTTCAGAGATGCACATTCTCCTTTTATCTTTGGTCACCGGCCAGTTACAGATCAACATCTCCATCATTTCCTCTCTTTCTTTTCTACGCTCAATCTGCTCCAGTGTCTTTGGGGAAAGTGTCTCTGCTTAATGTCCACACAATATAGCTTGAAGGCTGAGTGGGGTGTGGGGGTGGGATGGGATCTGTACACTGATTGCTCATCCACATCTATGAAGAGGTGCAGGGCAGGCTAATGTGATTTAAACAGTGATTGGGCTGTTTGACAAAAGAAGACACATGAAACTAACTGAATCAATCTTTTAAAAAACAGAAGCAAATACATTTTACAATGGGACCAATCATTGTAGTAGTCTTTTCTTCCCTATTGTGACACATATCCGAGTGAAACGGCTTCTCGAACAAGACAAAATGTAGGGTGGGACTTGATTTTGTCCATCAGAATTGGATGGTTATGGTTTGCTATTGGTTAATCTCAAGGTAGACTCACACTACACAACTTTTGGCTGGATTTTCCTGTCACAGACAGATTTCCAATTGTCCCTGTATTGCGGCTGAATCAGTGCTCATTGTGGTTGCCATATTCATTAAGTGTGTGCAGTTCAGCGACGTGATCTGAGCCTGTCTCGAGCAGTCACAGACGCGACAATGTTTTCAAACCTGTTTGATAGTATCACCATGTGATCTTGTAGTGTGTGCAATGCAACGACAATGTGGAACTAATCCAGCTAATCACAGTGCATATGGTATAAACGGAAATATCTCGTAATCGCTTGCGTTAATTTCTCGTCTGAATTTATGTGAAAAACGTATTTTTTTTTTCGCTGTTGGTTGGGACAGCACCCTCATGTGAGTGACAGGTTGTCCCGACCTCGTGCCAGTAAACGCGTCATCAGAGAACAGAAGAGATGTCGCTGCAAAAGGGAGGAAAAGTTATTCTGATTAAAGATTATGAGGCACATGAATAAAAAAAAAAGATGTGCATGGATAAATCTTTCATAATAAATACTGCAATATTTCATAAAAAAAATAACTGTCCATTTTGATTTTATGGTGACTTTTAAAGGGGACCTATTATTCCCCTTTTTACAAGATGTACTGTAATATAAGTCTCAGGTGTCCCCAGAATGTGTCTGTGAAGTTTCAGCTCAAAATACCCCACAGATCATTTATTATACCACGTTGTAAATGGCCATTTTTGAGTGGAAGGAAAAACATGCTGTTTTCGTGCATGTATCTTTAATGAAAATGAGCTGCTGCTCCCCACCCCGCTTTCCAGAAGAGGGCGGAGCCTTTACATCTTGTGTGTCGGATACTCTTCCAAGAGCTAACAAAACATCTGTTTGGTTTCGATTATCATCTCTATTGCAGCAATGTTCACGTGACATTGCAGTTTTTCGTCATCATGAAAGTTAATTATCTGCATGCGTTTTAAAGCCATAACAGTTTAAACTCCTGATAAATGGTTTTCTGAGCGCACACATCCGAAGCACGCGTACAGAAAGCTGGCTGTCAGACGGAGCGTCCCGTGAGTAATAAACTAATTTCTCTTTCACGTCTTATTGCATTTAAACTGTCAAATACACACAAGGTTATGTCAAAAACACACAAAGTTCACAAACAGAGCCAGTTATGTCTGTGAACGTAAACAGCAGGGAAAGAAATCGCATGCGTATATTAGATATGTGTATTAAAGTGACAGCAGCATAATCTAGTACCTACTGCTGTATATGCTGTTACTATGAACCAAACAACAAAAGAAACAGACTTTCTCACTCACTGCTCTTGATTAAATAACTTTAGTAGCTTTAATAAAAATACATTTCTTATTTGAATGCTGTGTACAGCTCACTCAGGGCAGGAGCCAAGCTAATAGGGCAGATTGTCGCCATTCGTGGACGGGGCTTCCCCCTACTCTTACGTAGGAGGAACTGCTTGTTTGTAGAGGCTGTTTATAATTTATGGGGATTATAAAAAAGGAGTGTGTGTAATTTTACCATTATAGGCTGCCTGTTTACACACACTGTGGGCACACATCTGTGTTCAAACACCTTATAAAAGTGAATTTTGCATAATAGGTCCCCTTTAAAGGAATAGTGTGGTGTTTGATTTGATTTAGGTGCCACCACAGGATTTATTTGCAGCAGACTTTCCTTCCTTTTCAAAGGGAAACCATACAGGCCCATTACCACCCCATCACATCCTTTCCTCAGGAACTTGTGTTGATTTACATTGTCTCAATTGAAGTTATACAAGTAAAACAGAAAGAATCAGTGGAGAAGAGTAGATTTGCACAGATACAAACACTTGCATAAGAAACATGTTCAGTGAGGATCTCCAAACAAGTCAATTATTCAGAGAGTCAAAGGAAATGTTTGTGCAGGAACTGAACTGTGATTAAATTCCTCAGCGTGTCTCACAAGAGCTTTTTAAGGTTTACAATGGTCACAGCCCTTTTCTCAACAGACTTGCGGTGTCCTCAGATTTCACAAATTACACCTTTTACTCACACGAAATGTGTTTGCAGTTGAAGTTTAGCTTTGTTGGTGGATCACCAGTTCGAAAACTTTTAGAAATCTTTCTGCATGTTTTGTGATGTAGTTTCCTTATCGTTCTTTCTTGTAAACTTAACCGGAACAGGAGGATTTGAATATTTGGAAGCACATTAACCCAGTAGTACAGCATTTACAATATGTGTCCGGCAGAGAAACATGCTGCTAGCTGTGGATAATCTGATGTAATACAATGCAAACTTGTCCATGGCAGCATGAGTGCTACTGTCATTACAGCAAAAAGAAAACAAACTAAATACAAAGAAATACATTATTTCAAAATGTGTTATATTCATATAAATTGTTGAGATGCTTATAATATAATTTATGATGAAATAAAATAATTAAATTACACAATGCAGAAATAAAAGGTTTTCTATTGTAATATATTTTAAAATGTAATTTATTTCTGTGAAGCAAAGCTGAATTTTCAGCATCATTACTCCTTCAGAATCCTTCAGAATCATTCTAATATTCTGATTTGATGCTCAAGAAACATTTCGTATTTTTATCATGTTAAAGCATTTCACCAGGTGAAGCGGAGACTAAAGGCAGAATCTCCCCAAAACAAGCAACCATTGAAAATGACTGTATTAAGGGCCTGGAAAAGCATTTCAAGTGTGAAACCAAGAGTCTGGTGATGTCTATGGGTCACATACTCGCTCCTGTGATTGCTTGCAAGATTTACAACTAAATATTAGCTTTTACACTTTTACATTTGCTTTAAGTTAAACCGTCCCAATACATATGCTCACATTAGGCAGAGGGATGAAACTCTGTACTTCTTAGTTGGTAAAATAATTTATGTTTAAACAGTCAATAATAAAATGTGACATTCTGTACTTCTGCCTCATATTAATCTTTTAATCATTTTTAATTTATAGATGTCTTGACACCACAGCTAACAGAGCAATTTTGTCTTTACTGTCCCAATACTTAAGCACTAATTATATATACATTTATATAATTTATATACAACATTAGAAGGATCATAAAAATTGCATAAATTGCAAAATTTCCCTTTAGAAGCTACACAAGATGTTTCCCCAAAGACAAAATAAGTACAATTTACCCCAGTCATCTAATTCAAAAAGTTTACACCCCTGGCTCTTAATGCATATTCTGCATGGTGTGTGTAAACTAATGAGGAGAACTGTAGACAGCCCCAAAAAATTGTCCTCCGTAATGTATTACCTATGTTTAGACTAACCTAAGAAGCCTTCTGGCCTTCCTGACTCACCATCCACCTCTTTCATCAGGATCATGGTTTTGTTTCTTTATTTATTGCTGTTCAGACAAAAGGCCCATCTCCATGGTGATGTCGTTACACACACAAATGAGCGATCTCTCCACGCATCCACGTAAGACGGACACAAAGAGCACCCGTGTGGGGTCATATGGACCTGCGTTTGTTAGTGTGACTGATTCGGTCTGATCACTAGACCCGTTTGTTGTGGCTTTGCAGAATAATCAAACTGGTGCACGTTTGCAGACATTTATTAGATTGTGTTTATTAGAGTCTTATGGGCTGCTGATCTGCTGTGGTCACTGTGTTTAATTAAAGAGATAAAAGAGCTGTTGAATAGGCGGCTTTGTACACTTGTGTTGATGGATTGTGTGTATTTATGAAGCATGCATGCATGGCTGGGTTTTGCATCTCTACTGCATTCACTTGCTTACTCTTTGTGTCCCCCTGATGTGGGAATGAAGGTACCTTATGATGTTAGTGCGTTTGAATCATTTATCGAAAGCAGAGAATGCATTTGAATATTGTTGTTCAGCACTTTTGCCGAATGAATTACTTAAGGAACAGAATTAATCATCCGGTTATATGTGTGTTTTAATGTTTTATTTTATTAAAAATAACTACACATTGTCATATGAACAGTTACTCTAATGATAATGATTGACACTTCACTAACCCTAAGTACACAAAAATTAAGTTCAGGAAGTGAGTCAATTGTTGATTCGGTAAACACTCTGACCAGTGGCGGCTCTAGGATTTTTTTCTTGGGGGTGCTAAGGGGGGGCTTAACAGTTCAAAGGGGGTGCTAAGAAAAAAATTATGTACATAAATAACTTAATAACTTCAATACCCTGAATTTACTGCATTTTACTTTTTAAATTTTCCATTTTACCTTAAACTATACCTTTACAAGGTCTCATTGAAAAGTGTGCACAGTAGCCTATCAATTTTGCTTAACACCTTAATTATTACCTTATCAGCTCTTTCAACAATGGTTTATTAAAACTTGTCAACTAAAGTTTCATAGACACATAGACGTACATACGTCTATGTATCCTGTAGTGAGCTAAATTAAGGAACGCGCTTGTGATTTTAAAATGCAAACAACATGGAAAAGTGACGTGTGACGTGTTTTCAGAAGCTGAACTTGACACAGCGTTTTAAAACGCGGTGCAAGAAACTGAAAAAGCAGATGAGATGTGGTCAAAGACGCCTGTTTAACGCATTAATCTATATGTTTAGATGGAAAACGTAATTTTCTCTTTATTTTTCATCACCACTAGGCTAGCTAGGGCGAACAAATCGCAAGAATTTATATTTAAATCTACATTATTTGACGTTTATAACATGAGTGAATATTCAAAAGCCATCAATAAAACCATTGTTTATAGGCATTATTTTATTTTATTTTTTAGGTTTTTAATGATTTTTTTTTTAATGAAAGTTAAAGAGAGTAAAAAAACAGGAAAAGCATTAGAAAATCTTTGGGGGGGCTGCGCCGGTGCTAAGCACATTTCTGCTGGGGCTATAGCCACTGCAAGCCCTGGCCTAGCCCCGCCACTGACTCTGACCAATTCAGTCAGTTTGTTCACTGAAGGATTTGTTAGACTGATTCAGAATGGTGCCTCTTTGTGTTTTCAGAACCGTCTGGTTAAAGCACCAGCTCATATGAGTTGTTTGTGAATCAGATTATGCTAGTTGTGCTCAGTGCTGTGTAGTAACTGATTACATGTAACCTGCATTACGTAATCAGATTCCAAAAAATAAGTACTTGTAATTAGATTATATTACATTTTAAAATACTCATAATCAGACTACAGTTTACTTTTTTATTGATTACATGATTGCATGTTATTCTAACAATGGCAGTAAATTGTTCATAATTCATTGATTCTCCCCATTTTTTTTTAATTTTCCTTTAAAAAAAAAAAGCCTACTGTTTACATGTGTTGTTCAGAAGGTCTTGCAGGTTTGTGGAGACCAGCAACTAGTGAATATCACTGAAAACTGAGACCCACACAGCATTTTAACATGAGTAACAGAAATCATTTCACTTTTAACTTGTTCTCTCAACATTGCAACATTGCATATCTAATCAGCTCCTGACAAATACATTATTATTTGAATTATCACCCAGTGAGCCATTTAACCATGTACTATGTCTTAGGAAGGCTTTTGTCTTTCAAACACATTAAAATGTGCAAATTCACATAATTTTAATGCAGGGATTCCCCAAACTTTTTTGACAGCTGAACTTCTTTTAGCTAAAATATTTACTTGAAGATTTTTAAGTGAATAAGTTAGGTCAATAATAAAATTAAGTTAATTTTATTATTATTATTATTATTATTATTAAGTTCATGATTCTCTGATGTCGGTTAATGGTAACGTGACATACAGGTAAACAAATCAAATATTTTTTAGTAAGTGTTTTATTTTGATTGTTTTTATTTTAAAATGAATTATTTAAATTTTACATTTTTATGATTTAATTAATATTTTTTCATTAAATTCACAAATCCCAGTCAGGGAAACTGTAACATAATGTAAAATTTAATGCTCTTCATGCTGTTAACAAAAAATGGATTATATTTTCTTTCTCTTTGTATTTTTATATCAACATGGTACAAGATTATCCTATTCAAATGTGATAAACGAGTTAGGTCAAAAGTAATATAAAAGTAATCAAAAAGTAGTCAGATTATATTACTTTAAATGTGTAAAGTAATGGAAATGTTACTAAATATAATTTTTATGTAATTTGGAATCAGTGTTTGATTACAATTTGAAAGTAATCTATCCAGCTCTGGTTGTGCTGTACGTTTGTTTTTGTGTGTACAGCTTGTGTTTTCTTGACATTATTTTAAGGTGCTCTTGTTTTTAAATAATTTCATATGTTGCTTTAGATTTTGGCACTGATGTCACATAGACTGTGTAGGCTGCTGTTTTATTTTAGCTATTAGCCAAATAGCTATTTAGGCATCATTTTAGCAAATTCTCATTCAGTCAGACTCCATTCTCATAAATAACATTCACTTTTCGTGATCCAATCAGTTCCTGATGGATAAAATCACATTTTTCTTTTTGGAACAGCTTGTTCATTGCAGAAGAAAAACAGTTTCTGTATGTTGTGCCAGGTTGTCTTTAATAAGAAAAGTATGGAAGCTTGTAAAAAAAAAAAAAAAAAAGACTTTTACCTCATAATTCTAACAATTGCTAGCTTAAATCTAACAGTTCTGACTTGTGAGATATAAACTTGCATATGAGAGTTAAAAAGACAGAATTGTGAAATATAAACTGGCAAGTGCAAAAAAAAAAAGCTGATATTTTTTCTTGGAATATTTTCTTTATAACTTTAACTGTGTCCGAATTGCAAGATATAATCTCACAATTCTGAAATTCCTTTTTTATTTTTTATTCCATCCCTTTAACTTCTATAGAAAAGGGACATTCCCTGTATTGTAATTCATCATAAAGGGGGTCATATCATCATATTTTCTTTTGAAATCAGGTAAATGAAAACACAGTACAGCTTTTGCTGCTAATGCTATGCCCATTAAAACCCAACAGCAAATTATTTATTTTTTTTAAATGTCAGAAGAAACCTTTCTCGGGAGAAAAAATCAAATATTTAAAATATTATAATTTAACTCTTTAATTTAATTGTTGTGGTTCAAAGGTAGCGAGTGAGCGTGTGTCTGACGGTGAGTCCGCGCACTGAAGTGAGTGGGGGGATTGCAAATGTAATCCTCTGGCCATCTGTTGCTCCCTCCGTCCAGTCATCCAGCATCCTCCTTGCTGGCTGCAGGGTCAAAAGTAAACGATACGCACCGGCAACGACAGTATGACACACAGATTCCACTTCCTGCTTTTATACACTGTATTTCTTGCTTTCCATTTGTCTGGTCATTTTGTAAAGACTGAGAAGTTGCAGAAATGATCTCCATCACAAGATTTGTAGCTAATGTTTTAGTTAATTAGTTTTAGTAAATTCTCAGTAAATAATGTGTTAAATAAATGTTTGTTTAATTTCAGCAATTTTATGTACATCTAATTTGCTGTCATTAGTAAGTATTATTTTTAATGTTTTATTTATATTAGCAATTTGCCACTCTGTTAGATATCGGCTATTGAAAACCACATATTGGTCGACCACTACTGTTTGGCCGTGTGTCCACTAAAGCATTTTTAGCCAGCTGAAAACGCTAGGCGCTCTGCTGAAAATGCCTAGCTGTGAGCGCTTGAGAGAGCTTTAGCACCATTTTTTTTTTTTTCAGTTGAGATGCTTTTTTCCTATGATACGGAATATCCGTGGCACCGTTACTTGTAACTGATTTTGCAGATAATTTGTTTCAGACTAAAAATGTCAACACAATGTAGAGTACTTGCTATGTATGTTCGGAGACCAGCAATATTTATTTCTCATCCATTTTGTTTCGTTCTCTGCTTGTTGATGTCGTTGTACAGCAAGAATGTTGTGTATTTGTCCCGCCCCTCCTCCACTCTGATTGGACGGCTGGCTAAAAAGTGACAGTGATGATCGCAGCGTTTTACTCAAAGTTGAAGATTCTTCAGCTCGAGGCGACCGGTAAAAACGCTGAGCGCTCAGCACTTCAGCGTGAACAAGATGCTCAGCACCTTGTTACGCTACTGCCGTTTAAATGCGGCACTCCCATTGAAAACAATTGGAAAAGTATGCTAGCTGCTGGAAAAAATGCTATGGTGGACCCACGGCCTTAAGTTCACTTTTTTGCTGTTTTACGTTAAATGTAAACATTTTTGGGCATTTCGGGAATTTTTGTCCTGCTGACAGGAGAAAAGATTCAGGAAATCATGCAGACAGAGAAAGAGAGGCTGAAATCCTATGAAATGCATTTTATTTTTTTTTTCCCAAATTCCTATTTACATTAACTCTGCCCACCATTGTCTGGTTGAGCCAGACAAAATGACAAAAGAAATCCCGCTGACAACAGAATCAGTGGCGTGGAGAGTAAGGCGAGTAGTGTTTGTTTTTTGGCGCAACTGACCCGAGTTCGAATCCGCCATTTGGTTCTGTCCACATTTTCCGCATTGCAGAAACCATGTGTGGTAACCACTAGACCGTTGCTACGACAAATGTTTATATTTTTGAATGCCTATTGAAGTGATGTTCCCAAAATCCCAAGACACTATAGCACACATTACTAGTTACCTTATCTGATTTTTTTCTTTTAAACCAGTCTAAGCTATTTGGTCTCTGGTTTTAGTTGGTCTCTAGTTGGTTTTTGAGGGATTTTGGCCTCTTCAGATGGTCAGGCTGGAGGGCAAGACTGGGAGACGGCTTAAGCTGGTTTAAACAGGTTTTTGTTAGCAGGCTACATTCAGTGCATTCAGGAATAAATGTGAGGAGATTAGACTACCTAACATTCCACAAAGCAGACTTTCAGGAAGTTCCTGTCCAACCCCCCCCCTTGTGTAAACACAGCATCTTAGGAAGGCTTGAATCTAAAGTCATGCATCGGTTTCCTTTATTAGCACCCCTCAGTAATGAGCGATGAGTTTCCACTGACACAGTGACCGATACCCCAAGGCCTTAATAAAACCTAACGTCTGTTTCCGCTTAGTTAGAAATGTGGAAAATAGTCACACACTCTGAAATCCTCCGTTACACAGACTTCAAAACAAAACACACAGAATGGTGATTGCCAGATTTGCTTTCTGGGAAACGGATACATTGGGAACTCTATTTCTTGCATGCGTGTTCCTCATTGCATTGTTAACCTTTGTGTCTCAGTCTTAATCTCACATCATGTCCCACGAGGCTCGTGTTCCTGTGTGCGCTATGTCTCATCAGATATCCAGCGCGAGGCTACAGCAATATGCGTTAGTAATCCACTGTGATGTCTCTCAGCCCGCCATCCAATCCCAGCATCCATCTGGCATATTCATCCAGCCACGGCAGCACACGGGGCTCAAGCATCTATCAGAAGTAATCTGCTCTAAATCACAGCTCAATCCTATAACAGTTATTGTATGGCTGTGTGCAGGGTCTTACACAGAAACAGGAGTATTGTTCAAAATGTGGGTTTTGTTTTCCAAATACAGAATGCACAAGGGCTCTGCAATAAGGATTTTTTTTTCTGCAGGTCATTTGCCCTGCCAACATCATTTTTTTTTCTTTCCATGAATTAATATGGTTTAAAGTAATTTTGTAATTTTTGTTTTACAGTTTTTGTTTTGTTTTGCTGGAAAACAATGACCATTTCAGATTTGCTTATAAATTGTAGCCCTTTGTAACGGATGCTTTAAAGACTAGCACAAGTCTATCTTGCAATACTGACATAACCTCCTCTATGGGCCTTTTTACATTTAGTCACATGGTTAGTCATGAGTTCACATCTGTGATTATGCTAATGCTGGCCAGTGAATCTCTCTTGAACACTCGACTCATATGATAGAGTTTAAGAATCACAGTTTCTCTATATTTCTCATGATTTCCTGCTCATATGTGGATTGCAGGATTCCCAAACTTACACCTTCATTGGGTTTAGTCTTGTTGTATGGCTCTCAAACCACCTCCTTTAAACCATCAGATTGCTATTAAACTCATATGCAATTTTGGAAAGCATTTACACTCTTTTTATTAACAGATCTATCCAAGCTATCCAATAAGGGTGGGCGATATACCGGTAGACATGATTATTGGTAGAAATTTGTAAACCGGTATAGGGATTTTGGACTATCGTCTCTATCGCGGTTACGCTCACGTGACGACGTACACGTTGTATGGCACATTTTTTGTGACAAATTGAACATTTTCTGATTTTTCAGCTTCATGAGGTGCATCCTGGGATACTTTTGAAATAGTGTTGAAGGAGTTGCAGCTTTTCTTTCACTATTCTTGTCTGATTTTTCAAACAAATGAACAAACAAATAAATTGTAATAATAAATGAACAATTAAATAAATGAACAAATAAATGAGATATTAGTAAATAAATTCATACATATTTTTTGTATGTCTGTATGCCTAGACTGCACATAAATGAATCACTCTATGTGTAACCCTCCGCCATTTAGTATATAGATTTTGTATTAGATAGCATGTCAAATTAAGATGTGAACATAATGTCTATCTAAAGAAACGCATGGAGTGAAATCACTGCATAGGTTTTTTGCTTAGAAATTCCAAACACAGATAACACTTGGGCTGTTTGCTATAAGTGTTTTCTCTGATGGAAGGATAAGCCAAAAATTAAATGGATAATTCACCAAAAAAATTAAACTTCTGTCATCATTTACTTATCCTCATGTCTTTCTAAACGAGATATGGGTGAGTAAATAAGACAAATGTGATAAAATAGGATAGTTCAAGAGTGGATGAACTATCCCATTAATGTTTTTTTATTTAGACTCGTGCCAATGTATAATATGTAACTCTTTTTAAGAAATAATAATGTAATTATTTTGTCTTTCTGACCATATATTTTTTTTCTTTCAGTTAAGAAAGCCAAACTCCAAGGACCTCCAGGTAAGCAAATTCTCACATGTACTTCTGTTCTTCTAAATGCAATTCAGAATGATGTAAAAACAATATTTGTTTTTTCTCTGGGCCATGTAAATTTTATGTAAATCTTCTTGGTTTCGGGATTCTTGGACAGTGTGTTTGTTTTTACACTTTATTTTTTGTGCAATCTACACTAATACAATACCCTCAGTGTGGTATTGTGGTATTTCACATCACATTTCATTAATATGATATCTTTGAGGAAGAAACTTTCCTTGATTCCTCTCATTGTGGAGTCATGAAGGTTCAGGGGTTCATTTGATAATTGGTTCTGCGCTCATGTTATTCATCTTGTCTGAGTCCCAGAGCTTGTAGCTTGTGAGCTAATGTGTAAGATCAGAGTCGGTTAAGCCCAAATCCCCACACCCTCCTCATCTGCAAATCCCCACACTGTTGGCCTTCACATGGATCCCATAAGCCAGAATACTGTGTCACTGGACAGGAAGGTGGCTTGTGTTAGTACTGAGTTATCCTTAAAATTATAATCTACAGGAACAAAACTGCTCTGCATTGGCTTTGGATTGTAATGGGACATCACGTGATGCCTCACACTGTGGTTATTTGCACAGTATGAACGTTGGCTAGAGGGAGGTGTGAAGCTCTAAACGTATATGTAAATCGAATGATTTATGCCTTGGGCAGTGTTTTAGATCTGAAATGAACTCTTAAAGGGATAGTTCACTCCAAAAATGAAACTACTGTCATCACTAACTCGCCCTCATATCATATCATTCCATTTAAATGTATTCATTTAGCAGATGCTTTTATTCAACACGATTTACAAATGAGGAAATACAACAAGCGATTAATCTTAAGAGGCAATAAACATGAGAAGTGCCAGCAATACAAAAGTTCAGACATTGTTCAGATTCAGAATAGTACAAGGTAGAACAGAGAGGGATTAAGAAGTAGTGAAAACATATATAATGGAATAGTGAAAGAATAGATTTTTTTTCCTGCAGGATGCAGTGAAGAATTGCTCACAGAAGAGATGAGTTTTCATCTGTTTCTTGAACTTTGTCAGAGATTCGGCTGTCTGGATAGGGTTGAGAAGATCATTCCACCAGCAAGGAACAGTGAGAGTAATTTTTGCCTCTCTGTGATGGTACCATGAAGTGCCCCTCACTTACCTCACAGGCTCCTGAAGTGCATGTAGACTTGTAAGAGAGAGTGGAGGTAGGAGGGTGCAAAGCCTGTGGCTGTCCTGTAGACAAGCACCAAAGTCTTGAAATTGATGCGAGCCACAACCGGAAGCCAGCGCAGAGAGATAAACAGAGTGTGACGTGGGCTCTCTTGGATTCATTGAAGAATAGTCTAGCTGCTGCGTTCTGGATCATTTGTGGTGGTTTGATTGCACATGTTGGAAGTCCAGGCAGAAGAGCATTGCAGTAGTCCAGCCTAGAAATGATAAGGGCCTGGACGAGAAGCTGTGCTTTATGCTCAGTTCGGAAGAGGCTGATCTTTCTGATGTTGTGAAGTGCGAACCTACATGATGGTTCTTTAGTTGCAATGTGGTCTTTGAAGGTTAGCTGGTCATCAAAGATTACCCTGGCCGAACATTATGGGATTATTGTTGATGAACCTAGTTGGATGGTGAAATTGTGCTGTATTGTCGGAGTGGCTGGGAAGACGAGAAGCTCTGTCTTCACTAGGTTGAGTTGCAGGTGATTTCCTTTCATTCATGCTGAGATGTCCACCATGCAGTCTAAGATCAGTGCAGCTATCTTGGGATCGTCTGGTTGAAATGAAAATTAGAGATGTGTGTCATCAGCAAGCAATGGTAGGAGAAAATGTGCCTGTATAATGGGTCCCAGCAATTTTGTGTATATGGAGAATAGGAAGGGTCCAAGAACTGATCCCTGAGGTACCCCAGTGACCAGATGATGTGCTTTGGATACCTGCACATTCTGTGGACACAAAAGAAAATATTTTTGAAAAATGTCTTGGTGCCAAGACACACTTTTTCTGTTTGAATAATGGCACGAATACCAGTAAATTGATTACCATAAACCTTAGTAAATCTAATTGCATTATTCATTTAAATACTCTCCTTCCATAAATTTTGCATCTGACAGGGAAACTCCTACAAATGCATATGCAATAAGATCAGTCGCAAAAATAACTGTGTCTACACCTTTTCATAGCTAATTTTTCACTGTGTGTCTTTAGTAAATCCTGACAGTAGTTTTTAACACCAAAAGAGGGTTTGTGCTGGCGCAACCTGTTAGTAAATCTGGCCCTTTGTGGGGTTTTTTGTCCATACAATGAAAGTCAGTGGGGATCAGTGTTGTGGATAGATAGATGGATAAATAGACAAACAGTCCCTGTGGGATAATAAAACCAAAAAAGCCTGGTTTATCTGAATGAAACACAGGTGGGCCGCTCTTGAGCACTCTTAACTCAGATCACACCCAATCCTGAATGTTCCAATCACTCTGCGCCATCACTTAAACAAACATGCTGCTAGGCACATGTCAGACTGCAATACTGTGTCACTGGCTCTATTGTATCAAAGAGTAAACAGTCTCTGGAGAACATGTCTTTCGGCCTCTGTCTGTCTGTGACAGGTGGCTCTTTTGTGTTCCAGTGCTGGAGAGTGTTTACTTTACCTCTCTAAAACCACTACAATTGCTCTGCAAGAGCCAGGCTTATCCTGCCTCTAAATGTATGAATGTGTGACCTATATATTAGACAGAAATTGCTGGATTGTGTTGCAAGATTATTTAGGCTGTGTTTTAGCGCTTTTTAAAGATGTGTAACTGCAAGTGGAACTTGTATTGTAATGCTTTGAAACACATATCTCTCATATTCAAAACAGGTTAGCATATATATAACTTTCAGTAAATGTTTAATTGTTTAAACAATTGTATCAGATTTAAAAAGTAAAAGATTTATGACAGCAGCTCAAAAAGGACAGTGGATTTAGAGGCAGAACAAGTAGTTACATTTTGATAAAACTTTGTTTGGTTTGGAATAGCATGCACAAATGAATCATGCACAGTAAGGCCAGGAATGTATAAGGAAGCAAGTAAGGACTTTTAATCAGCATTTATCAATAATCTGTGCAGTTTAATTATTACCTCATATTAATTAAAAGAGTGGAATATACATTGAAGACCTGCGTTCATCTTCGGAACACAAATTAAGATATTTTTTGATGAAATCCGTGAGCTGGGCTCTGATAGACCAATTTCAAGTTCCAGAAAGGTAGTAAAGACATCGTTGAAGTAGTCCATGTGACTACAGTGGTTCAACCTTAATGTTATGAAGTGACGAGAATACATTTTGTGTGCAAAAAAAAACAAACAAACAAACAAAAATTACAACTTTATTCAACAATTTCTTCTCTTCCATGTCAGTCTCCTACGTTGTTCACGTAGCAAATACAGTGCAGCGCTTCCGGGTTCTACATCAGAACGCCGGCTCAGTAAGCTCTCGGATTTCATCAAATATATCTTAATTTGTTTTCCGAAGATGAATGCAGGTCTTAACAGGGTGTGGAACGACATGAGGGTGAGTAATTAATGACAGAATTTTCATTTTTGCCTGAATTACCCCTTTAATATCTTTTTCCACAGATACAGTAGTAAATGAGGAAAACTGTATATTTCAGTACCTTTACTTTAAAAAAATGTGCTTATATTATATATTTTACTGTTTTATTACAGTTTTACTGTATTTTTAATCAAATAAATTATCAAATAAATAAATGAAGAGTTCATTTGCAAAAACCGATAAACGGCACTTTTATAAAAATAACTGCTGTGCGTTATTCTCCACATATAGCACGTTCTGTACCCTAAACCCGTTTTGTCAAAAAAGCCGGTATTGTCCACTGTCAGGCATCGCAAGTTCACGTTTTACAGCAGAAACCGAGAAGCGCCCTTGTTGTTTGTGTACAGAAACCGAAGTCCGTTTTAGCGAATCAGCGCACAGTATTCAGGTCAGGTGACAAGGCTTCTAGTCACTTCAAAAAGACGCGCTAGCTGAGGTAAGTTTTGTCAAAGCTGACTAAAAGTGATCGAGGATTTATAATTTCGACTCCTGTAAGTCCTTGTACACCATACACGTCTTACATGCTGAACCTTTGGTTTTCCTTTTGTGTGTGTGTGTGTGTGCGCACGTGTGTGTGTGTGAGTGTACGTGTGTGCCGATCTGTTAGTGTGTGTGTGCGTGGATGCGTGTGTGTGTGTCGATCTGTTAGTGTGTGCGCGCGTTTGTGTTCACACGTGTGTTTGAGTGTGTTTTAAATGCAATTACATAGCAATTACTTGGTTTTGTTTAACTCTGAAACATGAAATGTGGAGTTATCTGCTTTTGCCAAAAAACGACTGTTGGGAGTTATCTGCTTTTGCTAAAAAACTAACTTTTAATATATATTAAAAACATACTTTCAATGAACTTTAATTTTTTTTTTAATTACCTGCATTTTTTGGAGTTATTATTACTTAATCAAAACAACCCAACTGCAGTTTGATTGATACTACTTGGAATACACAATAAAAAAACATGATTTGTGAGAATTAATAAAAAGGGAGTTAACTGTTTTTGCAAATATACTCTTCAAATGTATCCAATATATTATTAAGTCATATATGATGAAGGCATTAATACACCATCAGTTGTACTGTATTTGTGAAAAAAAAAAAATTGCATTTTTCCTTAGTCTACCACTGTTCAGCAAAAACTCTGTTGAAGTAGCATAACTGCAAAAACTGCACACATACAAGAATCCCTCATGTGAACCTGCATATACAAACTACAAATCCATCCCATACCTCATACAAGATTCATCAGGGTTGTGAAACGGAAATGTCAGCTCTCGATTGTACGCTACCTTTAACTAATTTATCGGAAAACTCAACTGGAGTCAATAATGAATGATGGCGTTGTTCAGTCATGAAGAAACGGTAAAATCATCATGTTCCCATTAAACCTCTGACAGATAGTTAAAATGTTTATTTAAGTAGGATATTCAGAGTTTTATTTGTTCACTTAGTAGCAAACAAACTAGATATGTATTTCACTTTTGGATGTACAGAAATTCTAGAAGTCTACACCCTTTTCTGCTAGTTTATGTTGTATCTGGTTGAAGTCATCACTGATGTGATATATTTCTTTTTTCCCCTCACCATTTTTTATTGTAATATCAGGCATTTCAGATAAGTCAGATGCTAAAAGACACATGACTGAAACAAACTCTGTTTGGCCGCTTTTCATGTCAGTCAGAGAGACCTTTCCTGCCTAAGTGGATGGGTCTTGGTCAGAATAAGCTTAAATCTGGGGTAAACTTTATCCTAATTGTCAAAAGTCTGGCTATGTGAGACTAATATCATTTTAAATTTACAGTTTTGCTCATTTTATATAGCTTTTCCCCACCTCACTCTCTCCTACGCTATACCTGACATAATAGATAATCAGGAGATGTGCTGAATCCATAATTGGCAACTGAATGAAAAGCAGCTCTCTGCTAATCCACCCAGGTGTGATGCATAATGTCATAGTTTTGTCTCTCGAGATGCTCATTGATTAGTTCCTGTCAACCCCATTGTCTAAGCCAAAGCTTAGAATGGATTTCAGAATGTTTTTACACAAAGTTCTTTAATGGACGTTTTCAAAAATGTTTCACCAGGAATAATCTTAAGTTTTTTTTTTTTTTTTTTTTTTTTATCAAATATTGAAATAAAAAATCTTATATAATGTTTGTTATATTGGTAACACTTTACAATAAGGTTCATTAGTTAGTTAACTACATTAGTTATCATGAACTAACAATGAACTGCACTTATACAGCATTTGTTAATCATTGTTAATGTTAATTTCAACATTTACTAATACATTATTAAAATCTTGTTAACATTAGTTAATGCACTGTGAACTAACATGAACAAACAATGAACAACTGTATTTTTTTTTTTTTAACTAACGTTAACGAAGATTAGTAAATACAGTAACAAATGTATTGCTCATGGTTACTTCATGTTAGATAATACATTAACTAATGTTTAAGTAATGAAACTTATTGTAAAGTGTTACCGTTATATTTATGTGAGTTGATTATCAACTGTTGTTTTTTACTATTACTGTGCTAATTCTGTTTTTTATTTATTTTTATTGTTCTTGCCATTAAAATAGCCATAGATGCTGATATGGCAATAAAACAAAATAAAAAAATAGAATGGATTTCAGTGGAAGTTCACTGCTTTTTAAACTAAAAACTTCATTATGACCAGAACAGAACCTCTTTATATTTTAATTTTACTCATTATTGGGTTTGCGTTGTTGTGCTATATATAGTGACCCTAAAACTACCAGAAAGTCCTCAAATACTTGAGTTTGAACAATATATCTTTTATTTTTTTCTTTTGAAACCTAGCAAGCATCGTTTTGTGAAATGTTTTGATGCTAATGTGCCCTGGGCCTGTTATGTCCTGGGTAACCGCTTACTTATCTGCCAATCAATCATTGCTCTAAAACAAACTTTGCTTTTATGCTTTAAACTTTGCGATTATTACTTTAATTTTCTCATTATATACGTTGCAGCATCACCTCTTTTCTCACAGTGCTTGAAACGGTTCCATAAAGGATTCAGTCCCTCTAAACCCCTCCTTTCCTAGATCCTGCTGTGCTCTGATTGGTCAGATGGCCCAGTCTGTTGTGATTGGTCTACTCTGCTCTGATTGGTCAGATGGCCCAGATTGTTGTGATTAGTCTACTCTGCACTGATTGGTCAGATGGCCCAGTCTGTTGTGATTGGTCTACTCTGCTTTGATTGGTCAGATGGTCTAGTCTGTTGTGAAAACAGCATCTTCTCAACATGTCGACAACACAAACATGAGCCTCAGCTACAACTACAGAGTCTGATGGTCAAAGTAGGCGGTGTGTTCGCGGGCAACCAATGAAGATAATAGGCTGGCATTGTGCAAATTATTTTTACAAACCTACATAGGCTTGAGCAGGAAGTAATGCTGGAATTACTGACGAGTCTTTTCAGGCAGTTCAGAATCGGTTCTTTCTTTAGGAATGGGAAACAATAACTCCATTTATCCTGAAACTTTGCAGACTTTTTACATTCACAAACAGCTATACTACACACTACATGAAAGGTACTGTCCAAAAAAGCATAATAGGGGCACTTTAATTTAGAATAATCAAATGCACTACCGAGTTATTCAGAATAAGACAAGGAACATGTATTAAGAAAGTAAATTGGGTCATTTATATTTATTATTTCATGTTGACATTAATACTAAAGTAGGAAAAGCACCTGCTCGTTCTAGAAGGGGTCTCTTATCTTTGTAAATGGATTGGATGGTATTTTTGACCCCCGTGTCTAATGGTTTAAGTTCTGTTGTCGTGGAGAGGCCTGATTCTCTTTGTCTCTGTGGAAACCTGTTGAAACAAGGAAACAAACACAGTGAAGCACCAAAGTTTATCAGATCTGTTTTAACAGCTGACGTCCCTTCCACTCTTCTCATGAGCTAGACCTACTGACATAAAGATCCAGCTGTGCTTTAATAATGTAATATACCATACATTATTAGTACAAATACTAATGATGTCAACTGACATGAAAATGTAGTGTGATTAATACAATTAAATACAATAAAAATATAAGACAATAAAATATAGTAATAATGATAACAACAGCATTTATTATTATTACTATTATAGGTTTTTATTATTTTATTACATATTTTAAATATGGTAATTATTACAATTGTAAATATTATATATTATGTGTACAATCTTAATAAAAAAATATGCAGATCATGCAGAGTTTTTCTATACTAAAATGTTATGGACTTCACTGCTAATCAACAATGGTCAATACAAAAACTGAACATGATTTCACCCACCGAACTTGATGCATTGATATAGCAGGTGTCATGTAATGTGTCACAATAATATTGTGTCAGCTCCGTGAATGTTTAGATGCCTGTTAGTGTGGGAGGAGAGCAGTGGGCGGCACGCTGGCAGAGTGTATCATCGGGTACGTGTTGCCCGGCCCCCATCGCTGGCAAACAGGAAATTAAGTGTTGGTTATGTCACTGTCTCAGTAATCCTTCTGCAGTTGATACTAGTGCGTACGTGTGTTTGTGTGTTTGCGTGTATGTTTGTTTGCATGCATATAAAGAACCGTCCTTATGAATTTGACTTGAAAATATTCAGTAGCCTATATGCATGCTTTACTTGAGTCAATTACATGGCATGCATTTGTTTGGAATACATTAAGTATGCTATTCATAAACAGTAACTTGAATTTAACTCTTCTATGATGATTTTAATTTCTGAATTTATATTTATTTTAATATTTCTTTGAGGGGCATCATAGACCTAAAAATGATATCATAATAAAGAAAAAAAAACTCCTTAAAAGATTGAATTTCTTGAAAAGGTAGCATTAAGTGGAATGGCTTAGTTATTGATAATTATTTGTTGGAAAAAAATAGTTATATTGTAGGAAACTGCTTATTAAAATCAAAGTCATGTGGTGAAGCAACATTCAGAAGCATGCCCAAAAAAAAAAAAAAATAAAGGAAATATCACAGTAAAGACCCCTGCAGACCCTCTTAACTGTATAGGCTTACGTCTGAGTAATGTTTGTAATGATGCTTGCCTTAGCTAATTATAAAATTAGGCAAACCAAATCAAACCACAACATGGCTGGGGTCAGTTATGTTTCAGATGTGGTATAAATTCTATGTGAGGCAAAAATTCCCAAAGAACTGATGCTAAAGTGATGTTTTTTCCTCCCTGTTGAGGATCTGAAGTGAGATTATGGAGGTCAGGGCTCTGTCTGTCTCTCATTGGTGTTGGGGGAGGGGAATCGCACTAATCTTTACTCTCACTCAGCACTACAGCATTATTGCTCAGGCTTTATGTAGTCACAGTCCTGCCACATGTGCTTTGGGATTCCCAGGCAAACTTGAACAACCAGCATGCGCACGTACTCATTTTTTTGCGTGTGTCAATACTGTTACTTTAGAAGTGTGCGAAACAAGATTTTTTTATTTATTTATTTTGTTTGCTTGCATTAATTGCCACAACCACTAGGTTATTCTGGGTGGTTGCCTGAGAGTTGCTGTGCAGTTGCTAATGTGTTTTTAGCAACTCCAGGTTTTTTTATTTTTTTATTTTTTTTGCATGTTTCTGTTTATCTGTTTATCAGCAAGTTCTAGTGGGTTTTTGGAGTCAAAATAGCCACACCATGGTTTGAGGTATAATTTATTTCTGTAGCACAAACTGTGAGGGATGTGTTTTATGTTAAAGTTTAAAAAACCCATGAAATTGCACAATTTTCTTTAATATGTTGATGTATGTTTTGAAATAAGAAGGTGGGACTGGACTATGGAGCCCGCACATGCCATGCAAAAGAAAAAAATAGATATCGCTCATTTTGGTTAAAAAAAAAAAAAAAATTTGGTTAAAAATTCTCATTCTAGAGAGCATTTTGATTTGGCCAAAAAACAAAACAAAACAAAACAACAACAACAAAAAACGGACATGCTCATGAGTGCAGGATGACTTTTTTTGGTCCACCTGAAGAGACTTTTATTTTTACCTCTAGGTTTTATATTAATTTATCTGCTAATAGTTAATTAGTTAATGTTTAGTAGTACACTAATATATAGATGTCCTCATAGCTAATAAACTTTATAAGGACTATAGTTGAGGACTATAAGCCTCACAGTTCCAGTTTAGGACTATGACATACCAAGGTCGGGCATCTGTTGGGCAGGTTTTTGCGGTGTATTCCACACGTCTGGCTCACGTCGGCAGCAGTTCACCCGATTCAGAATGTTGAATCACTGTCGATTAGAGAGATCGCTCTGATTGGCTGTTCAGTTTAGCGAACAAGTCAGTGCACAAGTGATGAAAGTGAGCAAAAGAAGTCAAGATGGTACAGACAGAAGGCTTTTCTAATTTTACATCATCTTACCTGTGCATTCCAATACGCAGATACTTTCATAACAGCATGAGCTGACTCAAATTAAGAAAGTGATCACCGTTATTGATATTTAAAATGGTAAGCAAGTGCTGCTTTGTTTGCAGTTGTATATCTGCAGTCCTAGTTTTATTTTCTCTTTCTGAATGATGAAAATAGACTTTTGATAGCTGATGATATAGACAGATATTTACTACGCAGGTGCAGAACGTATGTGCTAGTTGGCAGTCAGCTATGGTCTTGGCGGTATGTTCAAGCGCAGCTTTTTGTCCCAGGCGCAGCCGACAACACAGTCGGCTTTTGTTAATTCTTTGGTGTCGGCTTGGTGCATCATGGCCTTTAAAGGTGACCTATTCTGCCTCTTTTGACAAGACGTAATATAAGTCTCTGGTGTCCCCAGAATGTGTCTGTGAAGTTTCAGCTTAAAGTCAAAATCAAGCCGTTTTTGTGGGTGGGTCGCTTTAAATGTAAATACATTTCTGTGCAAATCCTGTGTTTTACTGATGATCATGTGAAGCATTCTATTGTTAATGACTTACACATACTGGTATATAGCCACATTCCCTTCATAAATAAAATTGCACCATTGCGTCCTTAGTGGCTCAGATGCCAGAAGTTTATGGAGACTCATATGTTTACTATTATAGCCATTAACAGATCCGTGATAATGTTTACATATCTGAGTGCTTGAGTGCCTCTGTCCTGCAGAGTTTTGCTCTGACACAACTCACCTTCCTTCACGTAGCTTTAGTAATCCTGAAGACATTCAAGTGTGTTTGATCAGGGTTGTAGCTAAACTGCAGGACAGCTGCTGCTGCTGCACTCCAGGACCAGTGTTACTCGTCGTTTGCGAAAACAATGGCAGCGCCGTGGGTGAAAACATACAGATTCAGGGGGTGGTAATATTATAATAAGATCCCCTTCCTACTTCACAAGGGGAGCGAAATCAGAACGGCTCGATTTTTCACATGCTTGTAGAGAAAGGCTTACCAGAACAAAGTTACTGGGTTGTCCTTTTT
This sequence comes from Hypophthalmichthys nobilis, assembly GCA_037950665.1. Classification (NCBI taxonomy): domain Eukaryota; kingdom Metazoa; phylum Chordata; class Actinopteri; order Cypriniformes; family Xenocyprididae; genus Hypophthalmichthys; species Hypophthalmichthys nobilis. The sequence goes on along the minus strand of CM075476.1, from coordinate 19,460,433 downwards.
CACATTTTCTGTGCTGGTAGAGCACCAGAGACCCGATTATAGCACTTAAACATGGGAAAAGTCAGATTTTCATGATATGACCCCTTTAAATTTCATTGTGGTCTTAAAATACTTAGGGTTAGGTTTCCAATCCAATTGAATTACTTTGCAAACACCACTAATTGTTTTCATAAAAAACTGCATAAAAACATGTTTTTTCTGCTTTATTTCTAGATAAATTCAATGCCTATGTGACGCTGAAAGTGCAAAATGTGAAGAGTACCACCATCACTGTGCGGGGAGACCAGCCATGCTGGGAGCAGGACTTCATGTTGTAAGTTTGTTTATCACAACTCGCCGCTGTAACGGCACTTACCAGACAGCACTCTGTTGTTGCTAATGTACTGACAAATTACAAGGTGGTAGGGAAATGTCCTATGTTGAGGGTCTGGATTTCTTCCACTAGTCATTCATCTGTCGCAGCAGTGAGAGATATCTAACCTGGCAACCACACACACTCTCTGCTTGTAAAGCTTTTGTTGGCAAACTAATGAGCTTTTCTCAGCCACCAAGAAAACAGCCCCGATAATCAGACTGTCAGTGTGTCACCTTCCACTTCTAGACCCAGTTGGTTCCTTAAAGGTGAAATGTGTAATTTTCTGTCTTAAAATAGTTTCTTTCATGATTCACATGTTGGAATTTCCCAGTGATGACCTTACATATTTGTTCTGCAACAATGACCAAAAAATTCTGAAGGGGGTATTGAATATGGATACAAGTGTAGGATGACTAGATATCAGATATGTTGCAGATTTAGAACCACATTCGAAAGTGACCTAAATTGCATGCATTCATGCAAAAAACAAACAAACAAAAACAAACATAATCTCTCATTTGTTTTTGTTGTATACATCCATGCAACAAAATCTGACATCTACGAAGTATCAGTGAAAATTGTGTGACACTGTAAAACCAATGTGGTCTTGGTTTTGGTGGTTTCGATATTTGATATAAATTTATTTAATTAAAAAAGTAGCATATAAACAAAACTATGTTAAAAGAATGAAGTTTAGATAGCAACAATGTTGACCCTGGCTTTATGGCTCTTACTCAGAGAACTTTTTTCTCTATGCCAAAGACAGGTGGCTTGCTCCAGGAAATGAAACTGTCTCCGTGTTCCTTGTCGCTCATTTGTTTCTGTCTAAGATCTGTTTATTTAGATTCCCGCCCTGTCCTCACATTACATCCATGTGTTCTTGTGTTGGATGTGAGTCTTTGTTTGCATCTAGTCACTGGAATGTGGTTGTCTATAGCTTCTCAGCTTATCTGGACTGTGGTTTCACACTTGTAGTGCTTTTCTGCATGTATTCTTGAATTTGCTTTGACTATTAAACATTATATACTCTTGTAATAGAATGTTTACTGCAGTCATAATCCATCAGGCCATTGAGAAACATGCATGAAGTGCCTAACATGGATAAATTCCTCCTGGGTAAAGATGCAATGACGCATAAAGGCAGTTCTGAAATATGTAGCCGCTTCACATCATAGTGAATTAAATGCTGAAAAACTGCCATATAACCTGTGGAGCAATTTTGTCCCAGGCCTAATTAATTTATGCAACCAACTTGTCCACGGACAATAATGTACCCCCGTTCCCGTTGATGACTTCATGCGTTGTTGCCCTAATGGAACTTCAGAAAGCCAGATGTCCTGGTAATTGAACAGAGCCCTTAAATCTAGCCAAGCTTAGTGTGTCTATGTTCTCAGAGGAGCGTTGAAAAGCAGCATCCAGGTTAACGAAATAATGTTTGAGCCCTCTGGGACCAACACAGGCCGATGGATGATGAGCAGAGGCTGATTATGTATTGATTACTGATTATATATTATGTGCTACATTCTTGCCTCAATAGATTCTTTAAGTCTTACTGAGAAACAGTAATTTATCAGTGAATCAGTGCATCACCTGCGATCCATTTTAAAGCAATACCATTATTTTTGCATCATATACTACTGTTCAGAAGTTTGAAAAAAGTCACCAAGGCTGCATTTATTTGATTAAAAATACAGTAAAACTAAAATATTATTACCATTTTAAATAGTCTTCATTGTCACATGATACTAATATGCTGATTTGCTGCTTAAAGGGTTAGTTCACCCAAAAATGAAATTTCTGTCATTAATTACTTACCTTCATGTCGTTCCACACCCGTAAGACCTTCGTTCATCTTCAGAACACAAATTAAGATATTTTTGATGAATTCCAAGGGTATCTGATTCACACATACACAGCAACGTCATTGCACCTTTTGACGTCCAGAAAGGTAGTTAAAAACCTGGTTAAAATAGTCGACGTGACTACAGTGGTTCAACCTTAATGTTATGACACGACAAGAATACTTTTCGTGCACTAAAACAAAACAAAAATAACGATTTTTAACCGTTGTCATATGTAGTGAACTTTGTGCAGACTTCCTTGTTTACATCCAAACGCCAACTCAGCTGAACAGGTAAGCAGCACGACGCATGCATGTGATGCTGACACAGGATCCGACCAATAATGAGCCAGCATTCGGACGTAAACATTTGTAACATTTGTAACATTATACATTATCCAGTAGCATTTGATCAATTTAAAGTAAGAACTTTTTTTTTTTACAAAAGATTTACAGAGAAATTGTGTTTTATGAATGATACGTTTTGATTCTTTGTCTCATTAACGATAATCTTTCGTTGATGCATTTACAATAACTTATAGTAGGATATATTATCTTGTGCTACCTCAACAAGCGTTTTCTTAAACAGTTGTGCTAAGCTAGTAAGCTGGCAAGTTAGCTTACTAACTGAATGCTAACTGAAAACAAAGAAAGAGAAACATTTGTAGCTTCTGTTATATGTGATATTTAAGTAATTTTAAGGCATTTTTTGGGCTTGTTTTTCCATCTACCAGGTGAAAATTCCAAGTCGTATCACTTTTAATGTAATAGCAAACATTTCCTTAACAAGCAGCAGGATTTGAAGTATCGTTCATGTCCTTAACACACATGATAAGGGATGAGTTTAACTTGAGATTTGAATAAACCCCTAAATCAAATAAGCAATATTATTAGAGAATTTGAGTGCACATTAACTCAAGATTAGTTAAACATTGTCTTATAGCAGTGTTGCCTTATAAAATAGCTCCTAGCTGAGCAAAATTCAAAACCAGTCATGTGTTGCATACATTTCCTTCCAACCAATTCATGTCCATTGAGGTTAAGCTTAAGAAACACTTTTGTCTGTTTGCTCACTCTGAGCCTGTTTGACTAGCTTAAATAATTATGATGGTATAACCGCATCACAGATGGGGTTACAGCTGTTTATATAGCTCCTCATTTGTTTGTTTGATCAAAGGGCAAAGTTATTCTATCATTTACCTGTGTCACAAGTTCAGCTATTCTGTGTGAACCCTGCGGGTGAGTTTTAGACGTGACGTCTCTCCGGGCCTGCATTTTTAGTGTGCGTATGTGGCGTCAGCAAGCTCTATCTGTCTCTATAGCAACCTATCAATTAGTAATTACTCAGCCCATCGCCGCTTGACATGTTCTGGAAAATGAACAAGTGCAAAAAAAGAGAAATTGCAGATAAGCAAACAAGGTGCTCTCTGGGGGTCTAGAGCCATCTCATCCTCACTGCACTTTGGAGACAATTGAAAGCCTAAATTAATAATGAATGGATTTCCAAATGCTCCTCTTTAGTTGCCGCATACATGTGTGCTTTGGTCTTCTCTATTTATAACAAGCAGAGCGGCAGATAAAAGCCATGTTTGTCTCATTCAGTGGTAGAAAGCCTTGCATCCTGTTGGCAGATGGTGTGAAGCCGCTGTTATTGGAGCACGATTCTACCAGTGCAAACATTTATTTTAATTTTCACACTGTATATGATTATGCAGATTTCAGAATTTGTATAGTAATTTGAACAAATTCATGAGCACTGAGCAAAAATCACACCTGATATGTGTTAAATATCAAATAATGTGATTGCATTTTAAATATTTGCAGTGTATATAAGTGTTTCTCTAAGCTTCTCAAACATACTCCTCATCGTTTAAAGAACGTTTTGTGCATTTGTTGAGGAGAGGTGTGATATTTATTTTCTAAGTGATAAAATGGGTAGGGTAAAAAAGCATATTTCTTACCCTGAATCCCACATTGAAACCCCCATTGAAGCCATAAGGACCACTTAGTAACAAACTAACAGCAACTTAGGCTTATGGAAGGAAATTTGTCTTTTTACTGCATGCATCTTAATCTTTATGTCTGAATAGTCATACATAGCACCTGGGATCTTATAAAAGACTGAGACAATGAAGATGAAGCTTATTAGAGCTGCTTTTGTCCTTTTCCACTTGGTGGTGTTGTGAAGTGCCACACAAACACAGACAAAATATGGAGATCAGGCACTCATTACACTGGAGTGAGTGGTGGAGCAAGTTTATGGAAGGTCATTTATTAACACATTGCTTCGTTTGTCTTCACATATATACTGCCGTTCAAAAGTTTTAATATTTTTGAAAGAAGACTCTTATCCAAGCCTGCATTTATTTGATGAAATACAATAGAACAATGTAATGTAATTTATTCCTGTGATTTTTAGCATCATTACTCCAGTCTTCAGTGAATTTCAGTGAATTTTTATTCAGCTCTGATGAACAGAAAGTTCAAAACAGCATTTATTTGATATAGAAACATTTTGTAACATAAATGTATTTACTATCACTTTTCATTAATTTACATTTAAACTTTTGAACGGTTCTGTAACATTTAGGCATTCATTTTATTTTATTTGCAGCTGATAGAGAAGCTCCTTCAAGAAACTATTAGCAAAACATGTTACACCTATGTTAAAAATATCTTACAGGCATTTTATTAGGCACTTAAATGTGAACAACAGTTATACACACTGCTGACAGAAACAAACAAACAAACAAACAAACAAACAAACAAAACCCCTTCAGTTTTCACTATTGAAGCATCCTTCTGTTCTATTTGTGGGCTTTAGTGAGATCAGCCGACTGGACCTGGGCCTCATTGTAGAGGTGTGGAACAAAGGTCTCATCTGGGACACCATGTTAGGAACAGCCTGGATCCCACTCAAAAGCATCTGCCATTCAGAGGAGGTCAGGAATTCCTTCACATCTCACAATATCTTACATCATTCCATGTTAAAATACATTTCTTATGGGGTGTTTTTAGTTGTAGCCTATCACACAGATTAATTTCAGTGAATTTAGTTTAATGTAATGAATTATCTTTCCTCTGGACAGGAGGGCCCTGGCGAATGGATATTTCTGGACTCTGAAGTTCTGATGAAGGCAGATGAGATATATGGGACTAAAAACCCAACACCACACAGAGTCCTGCTGGACACTCGCTTTGAACTGCCCTTCGGTAAGATTCACTCTTTAAAATTCCTTTGTATTATTTAAAAAAAAAGGGTTATTTAAAGGGGTCCTTGATTATGATTTCACTTTTTAAACTTTAGTGTGTAATGTTGCTGTTTGAGCATAAACAACATCTGCAAAGTTACGACGCTCAAAGTTCAATGCAAAGGGAGATATTTTCTTTTACAGAAATTGCTTTTTGAGGACTACAACAGGCAACAAAAGGGGTGAGGCCATGTTGGGCTGCTTTAGAGAAGAGGAAGTGTTGTTGTAGTAGAGTGTTGTTACCATGCGGCCATTTTACGCCGGACTGCTTCACAAATGTGGGTCAATTCAGTGATGGATTTGCAAAAAAGATTAGCATGACAGCACATGCTAGTCGATGAGTTGAATTAACTCCACAGCAACTATATAAATTTATCCACTAACCGTTCAGAAATGTCCAGTTGCATTCTAAAAGTTGTAACTTCTTCCTGAGTCTCTCCATCAGTGTCCGACTCTAGTTTGAACAATGTAAGGCTGAACACCGTTACTGATAATCGTCATTTTGGCTGCGTGAGATTCTGCAGCTTTGTTGTTGTTGAGCAACTGAAGCGTGAGTTGTTAAAGCTCCGCCCTCTTCTGGAAAGTGGCCGGGAGCAGCAGTTCATTTGTATTTAAAGGGACACACAAAAATGGGGCAAATAGGGGCAAATTTGACAAGCTATAATAAATGATCTGTGTGGTAGGGCTGCACGATTTATCGCAATTTTATCGCATGCGATTTGCTAATAAACACATGACTGCCTTATTCTGTGTAAGAAGCCCCATCATCTCACAGAAGGACGCTCAACTGTCGTTATGAAGTGAGTTTGGAGTAAAAACATGTAAATGTTGTCTTTTGTTGGACAAGATGTTAATAAATGCTTCTCGTGTCTGGAAAGATGTTTAATGCGTGTTGCTTTTTCAAATGCACATTATAAGCGACTCAAACTCGCAGTGCTTTCAGATGGATTAGCTTTTGGAGCCATACTTCATTGACAAGCCGCGCAAAAAAAATAATCGCAGCTTTGTGATTTCATAAGCCAAATTGTTTAAGCGCGATTTCAATGTTTTTTTTCCTAATCATCCGATTAATCGTGCAGCCCTACTGTGTGGTATTTTGAGCTGAAACTTCACAGATACATTATGGGGACTAATATTACATCTTGTAAAAGGGGCACTATAGGTCCCTTTTAATGCATCTTATGGACCCTTTTCACATTTCCGGGGTTCTCAGAAGCAGAAGTTGTCATAGTTGGGTAAACTTCTATAGCGGTGAATGGGAGATGACAGCGAATAAAATTTTTGTATTACTATTTGCTCCAATAGCTAAAGCAAAAAAAAAAAAAAAAGTTTCCACAACTTTCCAAAAGAGAGAAAATATAGAGAGATTGATTACATTTGTCAGAAGAGAGAAAAATGTGAAATTTGCCATCACTCCCTCAGCCATTTTATTAGACAGCCTCGCAGCAGTGTTAATTCATTTTTAGTCATTTACTGTCAAGGTAATATAACACAATATATAGTGTTATAAATGTGTATTAAATTTTTTAAAAATGAAAAACTTTACTAGATTTGCTAGATCAATCCTGTCTGCCTCTGTGGTGCTTTTGCTTTCCATTGATTTGTTGAATGTCATCAGGGTTGAGTGAATCTCCTTCAGGCAGCTTCTTTCTTTCTAATAAAACAGTTATCAAACTGTCTCTCCAAAACGTCTTTATCAAAAAAAAAAAAATGATATAAAAAAAATGAAATGATTAAATGTAAAAATAAAAAAATAAAAAGCTTTTTAGGCATGAATGGCACTGTTTCCTGAGAATCCATGCAGCAGATAGATAAAAGGACGCTTGAGCTATTCAGTTGCTGGTTAAATTATCACTTTGATTTGCTCCTTTTTGTGTTAGACTTCACAAAAATATTTAAATTTTTGCCAGCTGTGTCTTTATTGTGAGTGGAGCTATGGGTTGTAAATAAAGTGCAGCGATGGTGCAGGTTGTTGGGATGTGAAAGGTCGAACCTTCGTAAGCGCACATTTGGCCTGGATACCTGCCATTGATCCCATTCATAAGCCTGACTGTTTTATCCGAGCACTTTGAAGCTGCTATTCCTCATGTTCAGTATCCCATGTGCCTTCAAAGGACGCTGCACACAGTATCTTAGGCTTTGTTCACATCGCACCCAATTCCAATTTGTTTTCAAATCAGGGCTGACAGCAATTTTGTTTGGCAATGAAATTGGATCTGATTGTTCAGACTGTGTAGTCAGTGATCAATAAATATAAATCACAGTGGAAAAAAAAAACATTGGTGAAGGACGTACTTTGAAAAATGTTCACTCTGTAATAATTTGTGAAATTCACCAGCAATTTCTAAGAAACAGCAGCACATTGAAATGGTAACACATTGAACTTTGAAGTAGAAAGACTGAAATAATATTTTCTTGTAAAACGTACTCCAATAATATTTGTTTTATTCACAACTTCGAAAAACTGTTTTATTAAAGTGTAGCTATGATAGCAATGACTGTAAAACATGAAAGACTCTTATCCTTTTTTAATCAGATTTAATCTGGTTTCAAACTACATATGATGAATGTGCTTTATATGGTCTCTTTGCTGCAAACACAAAAATAGATTTTAGTATTTATTTATTTTGCTACCTGTATGACTTTTTGTTAAATGGCTGCACAAAGTATGTCTTCACATACTAGATTTTTATTAAAGGGCTAGCTCACCCAAAAATGAAAATTCTGTCATTATTTACTCCACAGCCGTAAGACCTTCGTTCATCTTCGGAACACAAATTAAGATATTTTTGATAAAATCCGATGGCTCAGTGAGGCCTCCATTGACAGCAAGATAATTAACTCTTTCAAATGCCCAGAAAGTTACTAAAGACATATTTAAAACAGTTCATGTGACTACATTGGTTCAACTTTAATGTTATGTAGCGACGAGAATACTTTTTGTGCGCCAAAAAACAACAACAAAATTAACGACTTTATTCAACAATATCTAGTGATAGGCGATTTCAAAACACTGCTTCATGAAGCTTCGAAGCTTTACAAATCTTTTGTTTCAAATCAGTGGTTCGGAGCGTATATCAAACTGCCAAAGTCTTTAGTACCTTTCTGGGCATTTGAAAGTGTAAATTAACTTGCTGTCAATGCAGGCCTCACTGAGCCATTGGATTTCATCAAAAATATCTTAATTTGTGTTCCGAAGATGAACGAAGGTCTTACAGGTGTGGAACAACATGAAGATGAGTAATTAATGGCAGAATTTTCATTTTTGGGTGAACTAACCCTTTAATGCCTACACTCTTAAAAATTAAGGTTCCCAAAAGGGGTTTTTGCAGTAGAAGAACCATATTTGGTTCCCCAAAGAACCTTTCAGTGAACAGTTGAGTTCTTAAAAGAACCATGTTTTTTTCATGCCCCTCAATGTTTTGCAATAAATAGAGCTTTAGTCGGACAGCACAAGATCCCTTTGTCCCTGTACTTGCTTTTAAAGTGAAGTGTCATGTAATGTGCTGTTTTTTTTTAAAACTATTTTTGAGGTCCCTCGGCCAAGTAGCTCATTATACATTTAAAAGGGCTGAATACATAATCATAACGTCTTGGCACATTTAAATGGTTTGCATGAAGTTTTATGTCTTAGACTGCAACACTCATGACTCACTACCTCTTTTGCAGAAATCCCAGAGGATGAAGCTCGATACTGGACCGGCAAACTGGAACGGATCAATGCTATGGGCATTCACGATGAGGTAAGACCTGTGCATGTGCACCAAAACAACAGCATGACTTCAATATTTCAGTACATGGGGATTTAGTTTGCAAACAGTCCACACTGAATGTCGTTGGCATATAATTTAGTGTGAAGTGATTGAAGAGGTCGCATGACAATTTTATGAATGCATTTACATAGTGTTTTGCATTCGAAAGCAAAGTGTAGACAATGTTTAGCAGAAATCACAAAATCACTTTATTTAGCATTGCTCACATTATGCATTTTACTTTGGAGTAATATGAGCATAACTAAAGAGACTACATTAATTTTGAAAGGAAAAAATAAATTTTTGATGACCATTATTTTTCTTTTGTCTAAAAATTCAAGATCATAGCTGTGAGATTGTGGGTAATTATAACACTAGTTATACTTTATATTAAGTGTATGAATGAATTTAAAAATATTTAAATGTCTATTGAACTTGATATCATCCAATTATCTTATTTTTGACTTATGATTATAGTTGATTTTTTTGTAAAAAATATTACAACATTTTTAAATTGTTATTAACATATTAATGTATCACTTTAATGTATATCTCACTTTGACTTTCTGTTTTAAACACACATCATCCCTGACAGCTAAAAGTATTTGTACCATAGAGGTGTAAACTATTCAGTAATATTAATTTTCAGTGGTTACACTTGATTATAAGGTGTCTTTGTTACAATGTAATTATACATTTAACCATGTACTTACCATAGGGTTAGGGGATTAAGGGGATTGTTTTGGTTTAGGGTTAGTTGCATGTAATTATCCATAATTTATAGTCAGTATTACTATAGTAACTACATGTAACATATGTAACAGGAGGACATTGTAAAAAAGTATTACCTTTTAAGTTTTAAAATGTAATGTTATTACTTGAAGGTGTGCTGTAATTTGAGTTGGGTTAATATCATTTATATCTGAACCACCATCACCCTTTTGTAAAACACCATAAATTTGTCATTATCTAGTTTTTCACTATTTAGTTTGTCTATTGATGCTTACTTTTTGCACTTACAAATTCTTATATTAAGTAATGCAGGTAGATTTGTTGTCTGTGAGTTATAAATGCAGGTCTAATTATATATATATATATATATATGTTTTTTTTTCTCCTCTGTTTCCTTCTTGGTTATCTAATAACTAGCGTCACAGCATTGGTATGGGATCAGCATGTGTGTGTACTTTGAGCAGTGATTTTTGCTGTTTTAATGTGACCAGATTAATAAAACATATATATAGGTAATTGTCAATGACCTTGCATTATAATCATCATCAAGGTTTTTGCTTACTATTTATGTGTATGAGAAATGTGTCTAGACCTTGACTGATTAATTTTAAATGGTTCTGCAGTGTGACAATTTATAATAGTACAAAAGTACAAATATTCCATGTAATCCCTCTAATACATATAAGGTCATAAAAACTGCATGCATGCTTTATTTTAAAACAATTAGCAGCATGCTGTTCAAATACTTGTAGATTGAAATTGACATGTCCTGTGGTGTGACATGTTATACAAGTATTTAATATTTCATTTATTTATTTTTTGTTCTGTAAAGCGACCTTAGGTTTTGGAAAGGCGCTAATGAAATAAAAATTATTATTATTATTATTATTATTACAGCAGATGTTTATCAGTGTAATCATGTATCCATATCCAATAATTGACATCTTTTGCAAAATCAAGCCAATTAAAAGTAGTCCTTAAATTAACCAGTTTCACGATATATATCATTGTATTTGTCTGAAGTGAGTTTTGCAGTGGATGTGCATGCAATTGAATTGTTATTTATTGGAATCTGCATGTCCAGTAACTGAGGTTGTTAACAATTAGTTTCCTAAGCATACTTTATACTTTTTTTCATGTTTACTCTTATCCTCTTCTTTTTCTCTCCTTGTGTTAGTTTCCCTTACAGGATGAAGTAGCGGGACGCCCTCTTCCCTGTGCTGCCTCTCAATGCTGTGAGTGACAAAATTTCACACTAGATGGAGCCACGGCATCATGCATGATGCTTCACTGCACTTTCCACTCCTTTATCTTCACATGCCTCTTCTTGTCACCTTCGAGTGGTGTCTATGTTAACATACAATCTGTTCACTGCATATCTGTTTACATATATTCACTAAAGCATCTTGCATTTGTATCAAAGACAAGAAAATTCACATTAGAACCAAAATGTCAGTTTTTGGAAATGATTTTGTTTTTGCACATCTTCTCTCACTCTTGATTTTTAACCTCACCAGGCAACTATTTTGGATGGGCCGACAGCCAGAGTATGTTATTTTACATATAGTAACCCTTTACTCTAGATTATTCCCTAGAACTTCCCTGGACCCTTAAAATCACTTCTGTACTTTTATATGTGCCCTAAGTGTTGAGATTTGCAGGCACACTTGCATTGATAAAATCTCAATACAACCCCACAGATTTACACAGATTTTTACATTTTATAAATATTTTTTTGCATGGCAAATGTAAATATTGGCAGCTAGGTTTATAATAACAAGCCCCTTAATGCTAAAATTGTGTTGAAATATTTAAAAAAAAAAAAAAAAATAGTTGGAAACGGCCATAAAAACCTTATATTATTAAAATGTAGGCTTATCTTATTTTACTGGGTTATGCTTCATGAAAAGCATCTTCCAAGTAAATGAGGGATTTTATTGGTTTTAGAGGTTTTTACATACTCTATATGCCATTTTCAAATTTTAGACAAACTCTTGTTTGTACATCTTGTTCGGTTTCTAAAATTTTTATTTGACCGCAGTCTAGATTTGCATCCTGTAAAACCTTAGTTATACATTGCACACATTCTATTCTAGGAAATGGTAATTTACATAAATATTTGGATTCTTTGTTTAAATGGGGTGCATTAACCTTTTCCCTAAATTTCCTTAAGTTGTTACCCTGTTGAGATAATAATTTGTTCTTTGTGTACATTGTGAGCTCCCTGTTCCAGTTGTCCTGCATTTATTTCCTTCTACTCTTTTATATTGTGTGGTTACTTTGTTTCAGAGAGACACATTTGATTTCACTTGGATAATCAAAAAGATTTAGTTTTACAATTTTCAAGTCATCAAGTCATCTTATATATATATATATATATATATATATATATATATATATATAATTAGTTGAAAATGTACGTATATAATGTATAAAGTATTTCTCATCTGCAGTATTTCTGTCCTGACCTTTCTACCTCACCCTATCTAGCTTTGGATGACCTGGACAGTGCGGTGGATGATAGAGACAGTGACTATAGGAGTGAGACGAGCAGTAGTTTGCCTCCCCGCTACCACACCACAGCCCAGCCTAACTCTTCACTTCACCAGTATCCCATGGGGCCACGCTTTCAGCATCACATGGACTCCTGTGCTGACTCTTTGCACAGCTTTGAATTTGACTATAGGGATCACCATGCAAGCAGGTACATTTAGTTACTACAAGTACAGTATGCATGCATGCTTACTAAGTCTTGTTACTTTGTGTACACCTGCACCTGTTTTACACTTTTAGCACTGAATGTAATGATTTTGGAACAGATATGTCAATAAACCAGCTCTAAAAAATATGTAACATATATTAAGTAATATGAATATTTTTTTATGATTATCTTTTTTTGTTTTAGATTCATTGTTTTGTGTTCTGGCAAATATCCTGCTGGTTGCAGATCATCCTTGTTTGTTATGCTCAACATTAAACTTGCAATCTGAGAATGGATTTCTAGACTATTAGACTTGTGATTTGTGTAAGAGAAAAAACTGAAATGTGGTATTCCGAGATTGTGGTTAATCAGAGTCTCTTGTGTGGCCCAGCACAGAGCTAATCCGGATAATTCTATTGCATCAGATCCCTTTTTAAAAAATACAGACAAGAGATTGTATTTCTTCTGATCATTAAGTTATGGTTGGGGGTATTAAAAATCTATTTGTCAGTGAGGTGAAAGGCATTTCATGGTATTATAAGGAATGTACAACTTTACTTAAACTGCAAAGCTTTGTCATTGCTTTAGTGCATCACTATTATCATGTTTTTGCTGTCAGCAGCTTTTATCTCTAATGTTGAAATACATTTTTCTCTTCCTTCCCCCCCCCACCTTTTTATCCTCTTCCATCCTTTTTAATCTCTGCTAGAGTTCCTAATCAGAGGGGTAGAGTTAGGATTGTCCCAGTAGATTCAGGCATGGGTGTGGAGGATTGGGAGATCAAATACAAACCACAGGGTAAAAGTACCCTGGGTGAGTTCCTTGATAGAGAGAAACAGGCATGGATTGAGGAGCATGACAGACAAGATGATCTTGTTCACATTGAAAAGGCTTACCATGACCCCATAATCAACCAGTTGTCTCCAATAAAAAATAAAAATGCTTCATTAAATGCTGCTTACCCAGAAAGCTATGCCACTATTGACCGAAGGCGAAAGAAAAAAATCCGCGACCCAGGAGGACTGGAGCATGTTGGAGCAGAGCATTTCCCTCCCGATCTTGCATTGCTTCGTCAAAAACGAAGCGAGCTTGTGTTGCGTCAAGTGAAAGAAATGGAAGAGGCTGATGAAAACATGATGCCATGCCTGAAACCATACAAAAATGGCTTACTCTACAAAACTAGAATGTGGGCCAAAAACAAGCTAGAAAACACACTGGAGAATTATGTTGCATATCAAGAGGAAGAAGCAGCTAGACTGAGGGAAGATGTAGGCTTTGATTCTGAGGGCTCAGATGAGCTACAGTATTCCATTGGCTCTGAGGAGGAGTTAGAGGAAATGACCTCTTTAGCTAAGGCACTCAGGAGTGAGGAGAGGAATAATTACAGTCACTATGGATATCTCTCAACATATGGCAGCCAAACTGAGAGGATTCAAGGTTACCGTGATAAGAAAAGTGGAAAGTGTAAAATTGGCGGATGGGCTCCAGAGGTCATGCTGTCTCCTGTAGAGGAACCTAGTGATGAATATGTTGATCCTATGGATGAACTGCAGTGCCTGGTTGAAACTGTATCAGAATATCTAGCTGAAAAAGAAGAGGAGATCAGTAAATACGGATCCTTACCCAAGTCTAACAAATCAAGGCTGTCATCTCAGGGTAGTGCAAGAACAGAATCTGTTGGAGATGAGCAAGGGATCACCTCTAAGGAAGTAAAAGAAAAACCCATAGGTGCCAAAGAACAAAATTCAAGTGGTGCTTCTGACCATGGAGTGGCAGGGATGAAGAATGCCATGAGCTCATTATTTAGCTCTTTAACAGATAAAGTTGTGTTAAGCTCAAAACAAGTGGGGTCTAAGTCTGTTGAACAATCAGAGGCACCAAGTAATGTTCCAGTTAGTTCTGGTATATCAAAATTGTTTTCCTTCATGCCAAAGTCTGCAAGTCCCACACCAGTAGCTGTGGTATCACCTACTCAGGATCCTCAGTCTGATAGGAAGTTTTCAATGCCATCTCTTTCATCTTCCCAGCCGTCTGATGCCAACTTACAAAGGGTAGACCAGTCAACTCAACCATTTAGAAATGAGTACAACAAATACAGTGCTGTCACAGCTCACAAAGAGATACCATCCTCTGTGAATTCAGTGCTGGAAAATGGGAACATTTTCACTGGAGAAAATGTTGTGAATGGAATGGATAAAAGTTATTTTCAAAAGGATTTTGATGCAAGGCAAAAGAAGCCAGGTGAACAGTCCAGAGTTTTGAATGGCAATACAAATCACAGTAAAATGTCAGATACATATCAAGTCACTAACGGCGAAAACCTTAAAATGCTTAAAACTACCTCTAATGCGATAAATAGTGAGAAAACGCACATTAAGCCTCTAACACAAAAATCAGCTGAGGAGTCAGGATTTTTTAGTCCTTTTAAGAAATCTCTCAGTTCATTAATCTCACCTGGACATCCAGTGCCTCCTCAGACTCAAACACAGACAGTTTTTCCTGTCTTCAGATCAGCGGAAGACATTAGAATAGAAAAACCTTTGGAAATAAAGCAACCTTTTGTCTCATCTGACAATGTATCTGTCCCACAACCTCAAAAGGCAGAAGGGGGGCTGCTTTCTGGATTTCTTAAGTTTGCAACTGGTGAGGATTCAAGTACAACCAGAAGTATGTCACAAAACTCAGTTAAGACAGATCAAACTCTTCCTGCCACTAACAGAATTACAGGTGTACTTCCATCTTCAGTTCCTGACCATACAAAATCAACAACACAGAACCATAAAGAACCCCTTGAGGCAAAGGCTAAGGTGAACACGGAAACAGGCTGGTTTTCTAGTCTTTTTAAGATGACACCAACCGAAGATCTGCAACCTGTTACACCACCTACACAAAGGCCTAATATTCAGAGCTCTCCACTTCCTCCAGGGTCAAATCAGAATGTACCTAGGATGCAACATCAGAAACCAGTTACTGCTAAAGAACAAATTCAATTTAGGCACCAACATCCTGGTCCAACTGAATTCCCTCATGTTACAGAGCAAAAAACATCTCAATATGAACGTCAGGGCCCGTTTTCTAGTTTGTTTAAATCAGCTGCCTCTGATGATGCATCAGATGCCCGAGCATCTCCTAATCAATCACAACAAGGAGGCTTACTCTCAGGATTCATGAAATTTGCTTCAACAGGTGATATGACAGCAGGTAATCAACTCAATCAGTCACAACAAAAGAGTCAGTCTGCTCAAATAATAAATCAACAAAACCAAACTCACCCCCAACAAAGTTCATCTAATCCTCTTATCTCAGGGCTGTTAAATATTTCCTCCACAGAAAATGAATCGACACATAGACCTCTCCAAAAACTCAGTCCATTCTCTGAGCAAAAGTCGAAATTTGCAAGTGCACCACCTCAACAGGGGGGTATTTTGTCTGGCCTTTTCAGATTTGCCTCTACTGACAAGGTGTCAGACACTCAAACAAAGATGTCCCAGGAGCAACAAATATCAAGTGTAAGTTCTCAACAAGATCCTGTCAAGAATATTGCAGAGGGACAGAGTCGCAACCTTCCTCAGCAGTCCAGAATCCAAAATCAGCTATCAGACCAACATCAAAAAGGCATATTAGATGCTCCTGGACAAAGTTTATCCCATCAAGGACCTTCTCAACAAGATGGCCTTCGATCTGACCTTTTCAAGTTTGCCACATCAGATGTTTCTGTCTCTCAGTCAACACAACAAATACATGCATATAACAATCAGTCCTCTCCACTCCAGCCAAAAACAAATGTGATGGGACAAAGCCACTCATCTCAAGATAATTCATTTAAACAAAAACCCCAGTCAGGTGGCCTCTTCTCTTCCTTTCTTAAAATATCCTCTACTGAGTCACAGGAACTGAATACACCACCTGATACAAAGGAAAACAATGAACATGCTTGTTTGCAGCAGTCAATTGTGACAAAACAGAGTTCTCCTGTGGCAAGGCAAGATACATCCTCTCAGTCAGGAATTTTGTCTGGTCTTCTCAGTAAACTCACATCCTCACATCCTGAAGATGTATCGCCAAACAGACAGAATTCATTTGAGCAGAAACAGGAGCAGCAACACATACCAACAGAGATTTCCACTCAGCAAGGTCAATCAAAAAGACAGCTACCTCAACTACCCTCTCAGAGTCAAGTTGAACTACAGAACCAAAAGCCCTCTAATCAACAAGGTTTCTTATCTGGAATATTCAGCAGGATTACAACAGAGGTTCCCCTGCCAAAATGGAGGACATGGCTGTGGAAGGATCACATTCTATAGGACTTCTGAGACATAATGTATCTGACCTAAAAAATGTGCCTAACATCTGTGACACAGAGAGTCTTGATTTGAGGACACCAGCAAGTTATGCAAGGTCACAACAAAATCGTACTGCATACACATCAAATAGCACTGGTAATTTACCCCTCTTATATAGCTCACAAAACTTTTTGCTTTCAAATCAAGTAAGAAACACTTCATATAGCACTGAAAATCTTAGTAGCCCCCCTCTTGGTCACTCGTCTCGAGCAGTAATGTCACAGGAATATTTAAGACAGAGTTATCCATCCTTACATAGTATATCTGAACAGTATGGTTATCAACAAGGCTCTTCTTCATATGCATTGGGACTTAGTCCCAATGATGAACACTCATGGATCCAAGAATCTGTTTTGTGGCAACAGCTGAATGATCAGTCATTAGGCTGCTATCAGCCTAATGGAAATACACCTCGCGATGGTGTACATGGAAATACACCTCGCGATGAAGTCCACAAATCTTCTCAGTGTCTTAATAATATAAATATGGATGTTAATCAACAATATTGCCCTACTCAGACATGGATGAGATGCCAGGTAGAGAACAATAATCAACTGGAGTATTCCAAAGATATTCCCAATAGTTCAATGAGGCTGAGAGCATGGAATAGCCATAACAGTTTGGATGTGATTAGTAGCCAAGAGATTGAAGGTGTATTGAATTTGAGCATGAAAAATAATGCTAAATTTGGCAAGTGCCACTCGTTTAGTGCAGAGAGTTGTTACAGTCTAAACAGTGTTTCATATCATGAAGGATATTTTGCAGAAACCCCTCCACATCTTTCGTACTCTGCTAATGGACAGTATATCTATCAAGGAGCATCAGAGATTTTCAGTCAACCTGGGAATAATGGAAGCTATGTTAATGTAGCTACATCACCAAATCATTGGAACTACACTTCAACAAGCAACATTGATATGGAGGAACATGTTTATCTTGAGGAGTCAGAGTGGTATCAGCAATGGCTTTCACTTTTGGACCAAGGGATGTGGTGGCCTGCAGATGATGGAGATTGTGGATATTTTGTCTACACTGATTATGAGTATATTTACGCCCTACTGACGGATGAGTCTGGGCAATATGTTTATGCATGCGCCCCAGAACAAGAGTGGGGAAATACAGGGGACTTCTATCCTAGTGCCTGGTTGTATAATGAGATGGTTAAAGTTTGTGGTTTTAAGATTCCTCTCTACAATGAAGATGAGCTAATTTGGCTTCCAGGGCAAGACCAAAGTGAAGCTGAACTTCTTACTGCACCTCTTGACTTGTCAGCAGTCTATAGAAAAGGTAACCAAATCATGAATCTGAACCTAGAGTGTTTCTCTCAGATGTTTGAGGATTCCATTCTTCGTCAAAGTCAGCAAGCTCTGGACTTTTCCAATTATCAATTCAGCAAGGTTAAGATGGATACAAAACAACAGCTCCAGAACAATTGTGGCTACTGGGATCCTTCTCAGGAAGCTGTTGACCTCTCATTTTATGGTGCCAACCACAATTGTGCAAATCTCAACAGCAGAGGAATTAAAGAACTGTTATCCCAGAAGGTTTCTATTTCATTTGGTGCTACCCCAATCACAAATTCACCTACCACAGCTGTCTACAGCTGCTACCAGCCTCAACAGAGGCGCCGTTCATCCACAGGAGTACAAGTAAAGCATATAGATGATGTTTCAGAAGAAGAGTGGAGAAAGAGAGTACAGCCTGGAGAGGAGCAGCCAAATCGATCCATTAAAAAAATATCGTCATTTCTGTCCTCCATTGTTGGCAAAAGCTCAGATTCAGAATCAGCCAAAAACACAACTGCCTCAAGGTCACCTCCTGCCAAAGATGCTCCATACCCAGGACAAATTCAAAGCAAATTTATCAAAGCCCCCGAAACTCGACTTATTGATCAGCAAGCCAAAAACATTATCTCAACAGGTTTTCAGAGTCTTAAATCAAAGATAATAAAGGAAGACACTTGTGCAACAACTCAGTCAGAGAGTACAAATCAGTTTGCATCCAAACCAATTTCAACAACATCTGGAGTTTCACTTATATCTCCAACACAGTCACCAGCTTCCACAACTCCTCAATCTCAGAAACCCAAACTGGCTAGACAAGCCACAATGTCACAACAGTCATCTGTTCCTTTAACATCCATTGGTTCTACTGCTACAACTTCAAGAGACTGTTCAAGTGTAACCTCCAAATCTGCCTCTCCAGATGTTTCTGAGCCAGTAGATACACATGGTGGAAAACCATCTGAGCAATTGGGTGGGTTTTTAAACTTTTTCAAGACAGCAGTGGGAATGGAGGAGGTAAAGTCAGAGCCCTCTAAAGACACTCAGCCAGTATCTAGACAACCAGAGAAAGATGGATCTGTTTCTGCTGGCATAAAAGATTCAACCGCAAATCAAGACAAAATTGGAATGTCTAGCCTTTTTGGGTCAATAGGTGATTTTTTTAACATAGAAAGTTCTTCTCCCACACAATCAAAGACAAATCTGCTACATTCTCCCTCACACCTGCAATCAACGTCTATGATAAACAGTTTAAACAAAGACAGCCTCCAAACAACAACAATGCCTAAAGGAATTCAGAAACAACAAACAGTAAGTACCTTTGGACAAGATGGTCTGTCAGAGTTACCTAGTGTATCACAATCATTTCAGGGAAGGAGTGTCTCTGCAGCTCAGATATTTTCTGCTGATGCTAACAAGGTACCAACACCAGGGAGATCTCAAACTGTGCCACCAACTGGAGAGACAAAACCAGAAGCCCCCTCCAAACAGTCTGGTGGGTTATTTGGTTTCTCTGTTGTGGATATGTTCTCTGGGACTACAGCCTCTAAAGAAGAAGGCAAAGGGCTGCTGTCCATATTTGGTGGTTCCGGTCAGCAACAAACTCCATCTCAAACTGGATCTGCCTCTCCTCAAGAATCAATGGATGGTGCATCTGCAAAAGAGCCACTAGGCAAAAACATCCTGACTTTGTTTGGAGGTTCCAGCATTCAACAGACTTCTCCACAATCTGGATCCACAAGTCAAACTCACACACCAGGATCTGCTCCTCCGAAAGAGACTCAAGGTCTAAATTTATTTTCTGTGTTCAGTGGCACTAGTACACAGCAGTCTTCAACAGAACTGGGCTCTTCTAATCAAAAACAAACACCAGGCACTGTCCCTCCAAAGGAAACCTCAGCCATGGGATTACTCTCTATGATTAGTGGTTCCAGCACTCAGCAGACTTCACCTAGCTCTGGAGCTGACCCACCAAAAGATACACCAGTAACAGGACTGCTATCTATGTTCAGTGGCCCTAACCTCCAACAGACATCACAACCACGCTCTACCACTCAGCCTGCACCCCAAGGGAATGGGCAACCAAAAGAGCCCCTGGGTAAAAGTATATTTTCTATGTTTGGTGGTTCAGGGCAACAAACCTCTTCACAGCAGTCAGGATCAATTTTTGGTGGTATATTAGGTGGATCATCAAGCTCTAATGAGAGTCCAGCAAAAGGCTTATTCTCTATGTTTGGAGCACAAAACTCACAACCACAACCCACCAGAGTTCCAGTTCCAGTCCCTACTAATGAGCAGAAAGTTAAACATATTTCTTTGTTGGATGGGTCTAACTCCCAACAAACTCCACCACAATCTGTCTGTTCTCCTGCAACAGGAGCAACTCTTATAAAGGAACCACCTAATGAAAGTCCATCAAAGGGTTTACTTGCAGTGTCTGGAACAGCCAGCCACCCAAGAGCTGTACAGACTCCTGAGTCTGTTGTCCCACCTAATGGGCCATGTAAAGAGCAATCAGTAAGTGAAATACCCTCCTTGTCTAGTGGACCTAGCCATCACCAATCCCCACAGCAACCAGATTCAGTGTCAAGTTCTACTTCTCTTGATAGTAAAGAGTCAAAGGAGCCACAAGGTCAAGACTTTCCTACTATCACTGGACAAATTTCATTGCCAGGGTCTTCTCAACCCTCCTCACCTTTAAGTGGGCTACTATCAAATGAATCCCCTGGTAAAGATCTTTTGTCAAAGCTCAGTGGGGCTACACTTCAGCCAAGTGAGAGACCAAGCTGTGATCCAACTGTATCAGCACCAAAACCCCTACAAGATGTATTGCCAGCTATTGATGTTATTTTGGCATCTTCTGAATCAAACAAGTCACCAGCACACCAGAAGGATTCTTCTGCTGAGAGTGTAGTACCACCAAAAGAGGGTGCAACCTCAGGCTTGTTGTCAATGTTTTCTGGGCCAGGTTCTCAAAATGCTCCTTCTCAGACTGGATCTATGCTTGGCGGGATTTTCTCTGGTGCCTCAGGATCAAAGGAAATGCCTGGCAAGAATTTATTTTCTATATTTTCTGGACCAAGTTCACAGCCCAGTACAGTCAATGCAGAGCATAAAGTTGAGAGTAATAGTCCAGGTGCTTCTGCCTTTAATGAGTTGCCAGGAAAAGGTTTATTTTCTGTGTTTGGTGGATCAAGTCCACAACAGGCCACTCCTCAGTCGTCTTCACTATTAGGAGGTATTCTATCTGGAGTTGCTTCTAAGGATGCTCCTGGAAAAGGTATTTTTTCCATGTTCAGTGGTCCTAGTTCAACACCTTCACCTAGTCAATCAGGACCAACAACAAAACCATTGGAAACTGATGGGCTGTTGAAGGTTGCATCATTATTCTCTCGTGGGGATGCCACTGAGGATAATAAATCAAAGACTGTGGGCTTTGGCCTGTCAAATTTGGGCTTCATGGAGGAAAAGAAATCAGGACCCCAGGATGATGATTCCAAGCACTCTATACCCTTGGCCGATGAAGAAAAAGCAACCTCCATGGCTTCAGTCTCTGCTGATATCACTGAAAAAAGCTCAGATCCCATTGTTGAGAAAATAGCTGTTGAAGGGAGTAACCTAGATGTTACCCTAAATAATTATAGTGTGCCTGGAGATGCTTTATCAAAGGATATTGATTCCAACTCAGGGCAGAGTACAAAAACAGAAATCCAGACTACAGATTGCCAACCTCAACATATAAAACGGGGTGATTCAACAGAGCCCAATGCCACTGGCCCTGATGGACTTCCTAAACATCCTGAACAACAGAAATCTGTCATAGACTCATCAGCTGAAGCCGTTAGTGGCTTTATGTCTAAACTGTTCACTGGTGCCAGTTCAGCAACAAATTCATCAGGTGGTCTCTTCTCACAACCCCACCCAAACATCACCACACAAAGAACCTCACTCTTTGGCCTTTCAAGTAGTTTACCCACAGAGTCCATAAAAAATGATCTTTTCAGTATGTTTAAATCACCAGAAGCACCAAAAGCAGCTGACAAAACACCACCTGTTACCTCTACTCAGCTGCTACAGTCAGTCCAAGATCAGAGTGCACATAATGATTCACTATCATCTTCTGGGGATGTTACATTGTCTGGAGACAAAGATAAAAAAGATAAAGTAGAAACCCCTTTACCTGTGAAAGAAATGTCCGCTAATGATACTTTCAGTAATTTAACAGTTGCAACTGTGGATCCAACGGCAGCTTCCAGCTGTCATCCAGCTGGAACTGTTGTTAAGGAGCCTACTGATGGAGAAGTAATACATGAGAAAAACATTGTTATTGTTTCTGAACCTGAAGCAAAGGTTACAGACAAATCAGTACCTGCAGTAGACAGTAGCTCAAAAATAGCTCAACACCCTCCATCATCAGAGCCTTCTCAGTCCATATTTGGCATGCCAGGTTTAACACCACCTAAGTTTGGTTTCATGGCTGGAGCTGCAGATGCTGGAAAGTCTTTTGGATCTTTCTTTTCTTCACCACCCTCAATATCAAACACAGAAGGTGGCAAGCTTCTTTCTGGATTTAAGTCAATTTCAGCAGGACTGTTTCAAGAGGAGAAGACAGTTATATCAAAAGAAGAAATGTCAACATCTTTATTTGGAACAAAATTTGGTTTTCCATGGCAGAAAGAAACTCCAGAACCTCCTAAGCAACAAACACCTCCAGTTGTTACAACCCAGCCTAAAGTTCAGGAGAATAAACTACATATTGAAGACAGTACAACTGCTAAAATAGGGCATGACAGTTTTATCTCAAAGGAAGAAAATGGTGAAATCACACACCCTGTTGACATTAAACAAGAAATTGTTGCACATTCTGAAGTCCAAAATAAAGAATTTGTTGTCCCAGAAAATAACACTGATAAACCCAATCTCAGTCCTTCCACTCCTGATCCTCCTCCTCAAAAAGAATTAGAAATCCATATCCAGACCCAAACTTCTACAGATGTCTCTTCAGGATTACAGCAGGAAAAGAAGGACCTTTTGATTCCAAAAAGGCTAGTAGCAGCATAATAAATGGTTTCATAAACCATTTATGTTGCACTAAGTTTACATGCACAGTCATAATTCTAACAAGGCTAATATATATAAAATTGTTTTTGTGTAAAGTATTTTAAATTCTAATAGTAAAATACAAAAGTATGCTGTGTGAAATATTCAAATACTAATTTTTCATTTTGTTTTGGTTATTCTAAACACAATAAAAAAATTCCTGTGGGCTCTTGATTATCAGAATATGCAGACTAAGAATATTAATGTGCATGTAAACACACTCACTGACTTCAGTTTTAGCTTTAGTTTACGAAGATGGTGGCTTTCCCAACATGTGATTGTTTCTTCTCAGTGCAATGTGACTTTTGTAACTGTGCTTTGGTTCTGTGTAAATTTGTATTCCCATTAGCTGTGTGTAGCACTGTGGTTCTTAATAGGAGTGTAGACCTGCAAATGCAGTGAAAGTAGTTTTAAAAATCTCAGTGATTGTAACTCACTTATTACTAATGTAAATTCTTTCTTTTCTTTCTTTCTTTCTATCTTTCTTACTTTCTTTCTACAATACTAGCCCTGTGGACTCTAGTCGTTTTGGATCTTCAGGCAATCTCAGTCAAGCTAGTTCTCAGCTTAGTGAAACTGGTCAGGAGAGTGCTGCCTGTTCAGAGTTAGAGGAGTCCTACCATTCCTACCACAGTACCGGCTATCGGCCATCCAGAAATGGGCATCACCCTACCAATGGACATACTTCCTGGGGGGAAGATGAGGGATTAAAATCCTCCCAAGAAAATGGAAAGGGTATAAGCAGCATCATAAAAAATGAGGTGGTTTCTCAAGTGGACAAAATGCCTGAAAAAACTCTCAAAAGGTACATATATTGTACTGGCTTTCAGTTATTTTACAATGTACATTTGGTATAATTAATAAATATTTTCAATAGCATGAATTCAGTTTCATAAGATGTTTTATTTTTCTAGCTTCAGGGATGATGGATTACCTTTGCCATTCTCTCCATCCAGAGTGCGCTGGCTTAAGGCAATCAACAAAGTGAGAGTTCAGCTTAAGGAGGTATAGTAGGGAGCTCATACCCTCCATCTCCTTTGTCTGTTCCTTCTTCAGTTGATCCAGTTTCACACTTTAGATCAAACACTGCCACATATCTTTTTTCCTATAAACCTGCACAAGTTACCGGTATCTTATCGATCTGTTATGAAATTATCTATTTGATTTGAATCCACTTACCTTTATTTCTTTCTAGTAGGTAAGTATGAATTGCACAACCCCTATCAGCTCATTCATAAACATCTGTTTTGGATTGGTTGAGTTTTACCATATAAGATTTAAACAAGAGAAATGTACTTTTTTTTTTTTTTTTTTTTTTAAGACTTTTTGGAAACAACTTTTTGTATTTCGTTGTTGGGTTGGTTGAAACTTGGGGCATAGTAAATTCATCCATGTAAGGAGTGGTAGTCCACTATGGTACTGTATCAGCGAGGCAAGGCATGCTGGGTTCCTAGCCTAGCCCTCACAGCATTAATCTGCAAGGGCCAAGGTCAGGCTCTGAAGAGTTGCTGTCTGATGTCTCTGATAAAGTCTCAGAGTAATTAAGCATAGAGAGGCAAGGAGCTAGAGATAGTGTGTGTCTTGAAGAGTATTTAATGACTAGTTAAAAGAAATTGGGGAATTGACTCTGGGGAAGTTCCCAAAGTGAAATACAGGGCTATTGGTTATGTCTATCAAAAGTAGTGGAATGTAGTATGTTAAAGATGGAGTAAAAGGTATATGCAGTGAAGTATAATGTGTGTTTGTCTGTGTGTGTGTATCTTATAAAGTTAATTTAATAACACTCATGCCTTTTGCTAGACAAAGAGCAGGAAATAATATATATATATATATATATATATATATATATATATATATATATATAATACAGTGCACAGCGTAAATGAGTACACCCTCTGAAACTTTTGAAAGTCAGCAATTACTCAATTACTTAATAGACATGTTAGGGTTCTTTAGAGATATAATGTCCCAGCAAGTCTGCTTAATCAATTACCAAAGAAGCATGTCAAAATTATTCAGGAAAATTTTCTTATCAAGGTGATAAAATGCACCCTCCTAAAAGTTACTAAATAAAATGAAATAAAAATTTTCTGGTGTAAGTTTAAAATCAAACCATTTAAAGAGAAGTAATTTCTTGACAATTAAATGTGTTATATAGCCCACTGAATCATTTCCAGACTTAATGCTGACAACAATGGAAGCACTTGGGAGAGAACTGTCAGGAGACTTATTTCTTAAGACAAAAGAGGACAGTGGTACAGGAGGATTACCAAATCATTGTTTTAAGTGTGAAAATATAGCAAAAGTAACACAGAAATTCAAAAACAATGGACTTGTGACAAGGCCCCTGAAATAATCAGGTCTTCATTTTAAGCTTTCATTTAGTGATGAGGGATTTTTTTTGCTAGACAAAGAGCAGGCGAGTGTCACTGAGCCAGCAAAAGCTATGAAAAGAGTGACTGTTTATCTCACAGAGTAAGATGCAGCCTGCAGAAATGTTATGCATGGTTGTTGTTCTCACTGGAACTACCTACTGTAGCCAAAGCACAATAAAGCCATTTACAAAATATAGATTCTGTGAATCAATACTCTGGTCTCATGAGACCAAATCAATCATTTTGGATCTAACAGCATCCAAAATGTTATGGTGTTGCTAGAGGAGGAGTGAAGTGAGAAGTGCCTGGTTCCCACAGTGAAGTTCAGTGGTAGTAAAGCTCTTATATAGGGATGTATGAGTGCTAAAGGTGTGAGGGAGTTGTGCTTTATCAATGCTGTCATGAATTCCCACACCACTGTGTAATTTAATACACAAACAGAAACAGAAGATGTTGCCCTTTCCTCATTCCCTGCATTGTTGGCAATTTTTTTTTTCAACATGACAATGAATTCTCATCCTCATGCATTCTCCCAAGGTGAAAACCCTTCTGTGGACATGTATTTCACTCAATCTTAACACTCTTGAGCACCTGTGGGGGGTTCTGTAGAGACGAGTTGAGCAACACTCCCCATTAAAGTTCAGGGCATTTAAGGAGCTCATCATCCAGGAGTTAAACAGGACAGATGTGACAATTTGTCATGAACTTGTACACTCCTTGCCAAGAAGGGTCAGAGCAGTATATTCAAAATTATGGAGGGCATACTAGTACATAGTACTAGAATATTAGACATTTGTTGAATTAAATCTAGGGTGTACTCATTTCTGCAATCCTTAATTTAAACAAAATTGGCTAATTTACTTTTCTTATGGCTATTAATGACATATATTTCTCAGTTTTTATTATGTATATGTTTAATACATTTTAATTTTGCCATCTTTCCATGAATTGTATTAGTGATCATAAAGAAAATACATCTTTTGTATTTGTTCAGAGGGGGTGTACTCATTTATGCTCTGCACTGTGTGTGTGTGTGTGTGTGTGTGTGTGTGTGTGTATGTATATATATGTATATATATATATATATATATATATATATATACATATATATATATATATATATATATATATACATATATATATATATATATATATATATATATATATATATATATATATATATATATATATACACTATATATATATACATATCACACAATTTGTTTTGTTTGTTTTTCCCCCTTGCTCTGTTGTTTGTTCTATAAATGTAGCCCTGTTACCCCCTTTCTCTCTCTCTCTCTCTCTCTCTCTCCCCCCCGCCCCTATTTTTCTCTTTCTCTCTCATCTTGACAGCCAGTAATTAACTGTGCTGTTGTCCCCCTTCGTTTCTTTCATTTGACCGCACACAAAATTGAGTGTGTGAGCCACTAGAAATAAATTAACATCGCAAGGCACTTTTGTGGCTTGATCACCTTGAGTCTTAATAAGTCAGAATTAATAGTGTCACAAAATCATAATGGCAAATCAGATTAAATCCAACGTCAAGATTACTTGGGATAAAAAGGGCCTGCATACGATTTTATGTGACAGAATGTCTACTTTTATGTATAATGTCTTTAGGACTATGAATTTGTGAAAGTGTAGTAACTTATTCTGATAACCTAGCGCCACTCATGCTAATTAAGTGGTTTCACATACAGCACTCTTGATTGAGGCTCCATTATAGTGATTGCTGCTTGCGACTTATTGTGGATGCTTATGTAAAACCTGCTAATTTAATACAGTGGAGACAATGGGTGTGGTTTAGCACATTGCTTAGTCACATAAATTTGTTGTGCAGTGAAGGGCATAGGGAATTATTCCAGATAAGCTTATTCTAATAAACATCTGCATTAAAGGAGATTTAGCTATAAAACAGCCTCTTATGCCTCCTTACAGCCATAAATCAAACACAGATAAGACGGTTAAACTAGATTTACACACCTCTCTGCTTTAACGGTGTAATACCATTTGGCTAATCCCCTGATTGGTCTTTAGCGTTTTACCGAAAAGTTGTTTATGTTGTATTTTTTTAGTTAACATTATGTTGTACCACATCATACCATATTTATGGAGGATTGTTGAGCAGTATTATAGCATTTCTGTTATTTGATTCATTGACTCTACACTATCCCTGAAAAACCAAAGTGCACTGTAACATTCAAATGTTTAATAGGAGGTGGGCACACAGCAATGCCGATAAGAGAGTAGGGAAAAAGAGGAGAGATGGAATGCTGGCATTTTGACAATTCCAGATTAGCTTTGTGCTGGAATACATTGCCAGAGGACATCGTGAAAGAGAGCGAGTGAGGGAGAGAGAGAGTGAGGAGGTTGTTTGAGGGAGAGATGCTCCACTGTGACTGTCACACTAGCCTAGACTGGAATCCGCTCAACTGTGCCGATGTCAGTGTGTGGAGAGGGTTTTGTCTGCTTTTATGTTCAAGGTGTGTTGGATTGCCAAAGCAGCCGAATGGATAAATCCTTGCCGAACAGGAGTGTTGATTAGGTCAACAATTTGAAATCCAGAAGCTTTTTTATTTGCAGTTGGTTTGGGTGTTCTGGAATCCTCAAAGTGAAACTTGATTTTTGATTTTTTTTCTCCTGTGTGGTAAGTTTTGTACTTTTTTGTGTAGTTTTTTTGGTCTTGTGCTGATAAAAATCAGTAAGGGTGAATTTTAAGAAAATTGTCAACTGGGATCATATTTCACCTTTAGAACGTTTTTTTTTTTTTTTTTGCATCTTAATGGTCTAGGGAAGTAAAGGCTGAATATTTATCATAATAGTAATTTAATGCTTTTTTGTTGACTGTGTAGTTTGATAAGTTCTCAGCTTGTTTATGCCTTTCAAAAAACCTCAAGTGATCGCAGAGACATAACAACAGGAGTAATAGAAGGTATTAGAAGTGTTATTACTTATAACCTAATTTAAAATAAATTTAAAAAAATCAATGAACTTATTCTTTCTTGACTGCAGAGGAAAAGGCAGACAGGGCAGAGCACCTACTTTGGGACATTTTGTGAGATTTTGTTCCTGATTGGTGTGGTTTTGTCTTGGTAAAAACTCTAAATAATAAAAAGCGGAAGGTTGCTGGTTCAGTCCCTGAAGCTTAAAGTCAAACTGAAAAAAAGAGTAGGGCAGTTCTTTATTTATGTATATCTGTAATTTATTGTATTATGACAATGTACACTACCGGTCAAACATTTTGAATAATTAAAATTTTCTTTTAATATTTACGTCTTTTTAAGGAAGTGTCTTATGCTCACCAAGGCTGCATTTATTTGATCAAAGAGTAGAATACAGCAAAACAGTAATATTGTGAGATATTACAACAATTTAAAACATTTCGATATTAATATATGCTAAAATGTAATTTATTCCTGTGATGCAAAGCTGAATTTTCAGCATCATTACTCCAGTCTTTAGTGTCACGTGATCCTTCATAAGTCATTCTAATATGCTGATTTTGTTATCAAACATTATCAGTTATTATGAATTATTACTGGTGTACAAGTTCAAAACAGCATTTATTTAAAATAGAAATATTTTGTTTTAAAATGATATATTTTTTTAAAATAAATACATAAAACATTTTAAAATAAAATAAAATAAAATAGGCCTAGTTATTACTTCATTGTTTTTGGCCCATGTAACCTTAATAAATAAGGTTCATAAATAAACAGTGCTTTTCAGGTTTTCATGTTGGTCTAACAGTAGTTTTCCGATACAGAAATTGAATCAAGTAATTGTATGTGAAATAACACCATAGTCACAGTCATAATCGGGACAGTGGCAGTTACGTCAACTGTCCCGAGCGTTGTTCATGATCCTTATTGTCAAGCCCTGCCCCAAACGTTTAAATGGTAATGTATCACGGTTTTCACAAAAATATTAAGCAGCACAACTGTTTTCAACCTTGATAATAATAAGAAATGTTTCTTGAGCACCAAATCAGCATATCACAATATTTAAAATTGTAATATTTCACAGTATTACTGTATTTTTGATCAAATAAATGCAGCTTTGTTGAGCATAAGAGACTTGTTTAAAAAACATGAAAAAATTCATGTATAATTTCATAGTAATGAAATTACAGTAATTACAAACTTTTGACCGGTATATATTCTTGCAGATTTGACAAATTCTAAACGATGTCAGTCAGCTGATTGAAATTACCAGAAGTCAACAGAATTTCCACAATATTTCACACTGGCCTGATGCATTGAGTCATTCTTATTGTTGAGTCCTGAATTATTATAATATGTCTTAACTTACTGTAGGTAAATCAGAGACAGCACTAGTAATGAGAGCTAATTAATCTGAGCAGTGCAGTGCAGTGCAGTGCAGCAATGGCAGAGTTGAGGAGTTTCTTATTAGAAATTTTGAGGCATATACTATATCTGTCTCTTGGTTGGAATAGCAAATTAGGTAGAAATATGAAATATTTTGATACCTGAGCTATCTGTGGTATAAATCTCACTGAAATTGGTTCACAATCTCATTTAAATCCAGCAAGTTTATCTATGCCTTTTTAGTCACATATCAGTTATGGCCTCATTGGTCCTTCAAAGAGTGTCAATTATTAGTTTCTGTCAGCTGTGCTCTTATCATGTGAACGCACAGCTCAGTTATTTGGTTGATATTGGGCAGAGGTTTAAATTATAATAGGAATGTTTAAATGTAATTTATTAAATTTAGAGTATTCTTGTGGCATAAAAGTAGAAAGGCAAAACCATTGATCATGTAGAATTTTAACTTAAGCTATTTTAACTAAACTAATTAATATATTACTTAAATTGCTCTATTCGAAAGTATGTCATTTCCTGTATCTGTATTAAATGTTAAGTTAAAAATCCATCATAAAACATGCTGTCCCTGACATTCATTTTAGTCTATTGCAGTCATATGGCAGCCAGCCAAAATGTACCCTTGAAAGCTGCCAACCTAAACGCTCATTGTTGGAGTCACTGTAAAGATCATGTTGGCCATTAAATGCTTTTGGAGAATAACACAGAGGACAGTCTCTGAATTTCAATGACTGCCTTGTATGATTTTTTTTTTCCCTTGCTAGCACATATTACATGAAATAGTTGTGGTTTCAGGTGCATTTTGTTTACAAACCTGTATTATTACTGGATATAAAAGATTTCATTACATTGTTGACAATAGACTTTAAAAATTTACGTGATACCACTAAGCAATTAAAGGAGACCTATTATGCAAAATATGTAAATATGTAAAATAAGTCTCTGATGTCCCCAGAGTGTGTATGTGAAGTTTAGCTCAAAATACCCCACAGAGATTTTTTTTATAACATGTTAAACTTGCCACTTTTTGGGGTTGAGCAAAAATGTGCCGTTTTAGTGTGGGTCCCTTTAAATGCAAATGAGCTGCTGCTCATGGCCTAAGAGGGCGGAGCTTCAAGAGCTGATGCTCAGACAAAGTCCATTTAAGACAAGTCATTTCACACAGCGGGCATTCTCCTCTCAGGCATTCAAGTGCAGCTCCTATCTCTTTGAATGGGGAAACATCAAATTCTCCAAAGCTGTTTGCCAAGGTTTCGATTAAATTTCATATTTGAAATCACCAATGAAATCTGACATAAACTGTCTCATAAATTTTGTTTCTAAATGCTTGAATCATGACAAAAAAAACGGTATTTTTCAGGCTGGATCATGCTAATGCGTATGCACAGTCCTAAAATGCTCATCTCTTGTGTATCATTTCGAAGCCGCACGTCTGACTGTTTCTGTAGGAACCGGAGCTTCTAATGGCCGCTGCAGTGACGCGATGACTTTACCAATCAACGACTGGCTCTTATTATTGAAAGCAGGACTTATTCCACCATATTGCGCATTGCACTTTCTCCCATTCAAAACAGTCGAGTGACGCATCTTGTGCTATTCTATAGTCTTTGGCTCCAAGCTCTGGTGACAGAACAATCTCATGCACTAATTATGTCAGAAACTCTCTGTAGCTGTGTTTAGTTCGAATCGGATTCTGAAAATGATGCCTACAGAGCCAGAGAATATATGCTGCATGGAGACAGAACAGGTATAGTTTAGTTTAAGTGCGTTTGGTGGTGCTTAATAAACTGGTAAACTTTATATCCGTAAAACAAGTCAGATGGACTGTAATAAAGTGCGCGCGCTCTCTCTCTGCCATGACCAGTATCGCTCCGGAGAGGATCACGTACAGTTTGTAATGATCCATCCTTGAGTAATAACTTCAACCACGGTGTCCTCAGTGACTAAAGCCGGGTTCACACTGTGCGATTTATAATAGTCCTTTAGGATTGTTGCTTGTCAGACTGTATGAACATGATCCTCATGCCACACTGTGGGATCTCAGCTGTCATTTATGTCAGACTGTACGACAGTCAAAAACAGATGCGCGCATGAAAACTTGTCCGGAGTTTTACTACATCAACCCACACACGTTCGGTGACTGTGAGCTGCATTACACGCGGGACTGTAATGGTGGCTAACAAAGACATCTCTAGCGTTAATTTTGATCACGGCTTGTCTTGAAAAACGAAGACAATTTGACATTCGTCGTAGGAGAAGTCACACTGCAGGACTGTGTGCCAAATCTTCTGACATTGCCAGAATTTCGTCTGAGGTAAAATTTGATCGCAATTGTCATTAATCAGCTGTCTGTGAACATGTCAAACTAGCGATCAAAGACTACAGATTTTAGCCTAGGATTATAGGAATCTTTTAGGGTTCTCAAAATTTGTCTCAGACGACCAAATCGTGGCCAAAATCGCACAGTGTGAACCCGGCTTTAGATGGCGGGAGTCTATGGAGCCTCATATGTTCATTGGTACATCCAACAACAGAACATTTGTAATGTTTTTTTGGCAAAGACATTGTATATCTCTAGCTGATACAGCGAGTACACAGAAATGGCGGACTCTGTGCTTCTCGCTCAGGGGTGTGTCTATTCTAACAGGGCAGATCATCACCAGTCATGGGCGGAGTTTCCCTACTCTTACGTAGGAGTATGGGGAAATATCAAACAGTGTGTTCTGAGAAATTGAAAATGATAAATGGGGATTAAAAAAAAGTACTGGGTGGATTTCTACCATTATAGGCTGGTTGTTTACACGCACTGTGGATACACATCTGTGTTCAAACACCTTAAAAAGTGAATTTTGTATAATAGGTTCCCTTTAAGGTCATAATGGTGTCCAAAACTCTAAGATGATGTACTCATGAGTACCTAACATATAAATATATCTAATTTACAATCATAATAATTGATAGAAAATATCAATAATATATTAATATGATATACAGAATATCACATTGATAGCAGCAACATATACTGTATTTGTAGTGCAGAATTTACCATTAAATATGGTGTGTCTAAATAAATAAATTAAAAAGCAAAAGTTGAACAGCCTAGTCTATACGAGACTAGCTAACATTTTTGTCCTGACAGGCAGGAAATGGGATGAAGCTGCTATTAGACCCAGCAGGTTCTGCTTAACAATCATGATGCACAGTGAATACAGCTGGGCTGTCACCCTCCCCGTGCTGTAACAGTTACTGTTAGAAGAGCTGACAGGCAAGAAGATAATATGTTGTGTTCTGTATGGAATACGCCTCACCAGTTTGGCAATGTCTGGACTTTTACAACAGATTGCTTCAACAAAAAATGTAATTAGAGTTGGCATATGATCACATTATTTGATTAAACACTTAAAACTTTACACCTTATATGGTTTATTGAGCTGTTTTCTGGAGACCAAGACCATTGCAGTGCTTTCTTTTAATTGCATACATTTTAACTATAGTCACACTGTAGAAAGACTATCAGCAAGCTAAGGCCAGTGTTACAGTATCAGCTGACTAGTCACAGTAAACAGTGTAAAGGGATTTAGCACCGTTGTAAAATTCATTTTGCCTCTTGTGGTATTTCTTCACAACATGGCAGAGATCCAGATATACTCACTCTTACCATCTATCTGTAATGTGACTTTTTACTTGGGTGTGTGAGAGTTGTGATAACCTTTGCCTGTAGCATTACGTTTTGTCAAAGTCTCCATTAGTATAAATTATGAAACTACATTCAGCGCCTCACCTGTGTACTTACTGTACAATACGTAATCAAAGAGGCAGCATTCTAACCAACTGATTTGGAATGGCCTTCATGGGCAGCAACTCAACTCTGCCACGCAAATAACACTCCTGATGCCTTAGAATTTATCTAAAATAAAGCATGTTTGTAGGCTGCACAATTAAAATGCATGCATTTTGTAAAGGCCTTTAGGAGTACCTCTGTAGACAACTTATTCGGTTTTAGAACAGAGCAAAAGTTTATTTGCAGAAGTGCAACAGATTAAATGGCCATGAACAAGAGTAAATGTTTATTCTTTTACATGCATGCTAAAATGTAACTGATGAAATGCATTGCACTCTCAATAACATTGCAAAATATGTCTGTTAAATTGTATTAATCTGTTCATGTCATTATTCTCAAATGTCAGGTGTGCCTGAAGCTCAGTTATGATCTTGACTGAAAAGCACATCCTTGTGTTCTGTACGTGAAATGCAACAGCTCTGTAATCACATGTACCAGAGCTTCAAGGTTCTGGTCAGCACTTGAGGTGCAGCTGATTCTAAGGGATGTTATCACGGAGCCGTTCCAATGAGCAAGATGAAACAAATGGGTCGGGCGAACTACAGCAAAGAATGTCTAAGAAAAGAGACCTTGGGAAGAAGCGGACCCAGAGTCCAAAGGTCAATCGGAGCCTACGCAAGAAGATTCAGAAATTCCTCCAGGGCTCAGGGGAAAACACCGCCTATGACTCCCATCACTCTCCTGTAGAGATAGAGGATGATATGTTCATCTGTGGCATAAAGAGAGACCCCTGTACTCATGAGTGTAGTCTCTCAACTCAGCGTAGTTTTGAAAGTCATACTAAAACCTCCAAGAATTCATTTATTGAGCAGGGGAGACGTAATAGTGATGGCAATATTACAATCCCGTGCATCATGGGAATGAATGGACCTGCATTAGAGCCCACAGACCAAGCAGAAGACAGTGGCTGTGTAGATGGAAGAGGTGCCATGGATAATAAACCAAGCCAAATTAAGGACAGAGACAAGACAAGAGGAGGCGGCTCAAGCACCATAGTGGAGCACATTTTGAAGGAACTGCAGGGGATTAATAAAATCCAAGAGGAGATATCAGATTTGAGACAATACCTGACATCTGTAAGTGGCTCAGTAGATGAGGTGTCCTGCTGTG
Source organism: Hypophthalmichthys nobilis (assembly GCA_037950665.1). Classification (NCBI taxonomy): domain Eukaryota; kingdom Metazoa; phylum Chordata; class Actinopteri; order Cypriniformes; family Xenocyprididae; genus Hypophthalmichthys; species Hypophthalmichthys nobilis. Next base: position 19,425,407 of record CM075476.1, on the reverse strand, counting down.
TAGATGCTGTACTGCTGGAAATTGAGGAGCTGTACTCAGTTGGTGCTGTAGGGCATCCATCACCTCGAAGAGTTGTGGCTCATCAAAGGAGTCCAGGTAGGCAGAATGCCGTTGCAGTCCCACAAAGTAGAAATAATAGCCCAATAGTAAAGCATAGGAAATTGGAGAAGAATGAAGGTAGACCTCTAACGGCCAGACCTAACATGTCAGGATGGGATGTGGAAACTGATTATCAAGATGTACCTAGAAGAGCCAAGTTACACAATCCTAAGATTTCTGACAACTTGAATGCCCCCTCTTCCAGATTTAAGAAGTCCAGTTACTGCCATCTTGAAAGAGTTTATGGGCAAGAGTTTACAAGCACTAGTTCCTTATCCTCAGGTCACAGTTCTAACAGTCGTGATCCAGATGGAAGTTATCAATCTAGGGAAGTTGGCCAACACAACAGTGGTTGGAGACGTTCGGAAATGCAGTTGAGCGTGAGTGGAGAAGGAGGATGGAGTGGAGACACTGGATGGAGTGAGGAGGATTACTGCTCCTGCCAGAACAGTGCAGATGAATTGGAAACTGTTGGACACCCAGATACATGGTACAGGTACAATGGTGGCGAGACCAGCAGCACACCGTGTCATTCATCACGAAGCAGCTCTGAACACCTATCCCTACTGTTTGGAAACCATAATGACTCTCCATCTAGTTCATCCAGTGTTGTAGATTTTAGGCATCCTAAGAATCAGACTGTTGGTGACATTGGTTGTGACTGCACATCAAATTGCATGTACTCCCGAAGTTCTGGATACCACACCATGGACGCATATGCTGATGAATCATGTAGTGGGCCATCCCGAAGCCTTAGTTGTTCAACTGTTGGAATGACAGACTACGATGACGGTTGCCAAAATCTACACTCCTCTTGCGAGCATTGCCTCTGTGATATGGACTCAGAGAAAGAATGGCCAGGTGGGGTTTGCCCAAGTGTGTCTGAGGATCAATATGACCCAGATTACTCTGAAACTACAGATACTGAAGAGTCACAGCCACCTAATCTAGGATATGATGTTGTAAAGATAAATAAAGCCATGATAACCTTCCATTCCGCTCTAAGGGGAGCCTTGACGAAGCTTGACATGCCTGAACCCCAGTGTCTAGATGAGGACACCAAGTCTGTAGTCTCAAGTCCCTGCAAATCCAATGACCCTGAGGAGGAGAGTACTGGTGAGTCAAATGTAGATACTGTTGTACCTTCTAACGGTGCAACTTTAGATCTCAGTGTGTTTCCTCATAAGAGCTTCGAGCCTCTTCCCATGGGAAGGACTTGCTGGAATTACTAAACCAACAGCGTAATTCTCAAGCCTTTGATCCTCTAGTATCTACTCCTAGCACGATTTCCCCTTCACATACTCCAACTGAATACTATGCAGTAGACCACTCAGATACTGTAGAGGAAACTTTAACAGATCACAAACTTTCCAGTCTGCAGTGCATTCCAGAGCTTAGCCCAAAACAAGCAGGTCTGAGTTCAGGAATTGTTGAGTCTTACGATCACCAAATGGCATTTGGCACCTGTAATACTGAAATAAGTCCAGAGGGCACTAATTCAGGAACACTGGAGACAGATGTTAATGCAAAACAGGCGGAGCATAGTCTTGACAATGAACCTGCCCCAGAGGACCCTCATCACCAGAAGTGCCTTGCCAATATTGAACGTGTGCTTAAAGAGAAGAGACATCGACATAGACTATCCAGGATTGCCAATGCCTCAAAGAACACTTTCTCTGAAGAAGAATTTAAACAAGGTACTTTTTTTTTTGGTTCAGAACTCAAAAAGCTGTCTATATTTTTGTTGGTTATAAATGTAATTAAGATCAACAAAATTTTCCTACTGTCTATCTGTGAATCTTCCCTAATTTTAACACTATCGACTGTTCTTTTCTTTTTTTTCTTTATTATCCTGCTCTGTCTTACAGAGGGAAGCAGGGAAGATGATCAGGTCATGATTATGTTTTGGTCAATTCTTAGTCATTATTTAATTTTTTTCATTAACGCCAGTCTTTTCAGTGTTTTCTTTGTTTTTCATCCAAAGTTTATTTGAATGCACAAATATTTTCTTGATTTTGCTGTATTTTCTGACTTAAACACTCAATGTGGTGTGTCTTTTAATGGTTACATGTGGTGTTTTGCTTCTACTTTGTTTTGCTTAATTTAATGTGATTTGCCATCTTTTTAAATTATTGATAATTTGAAATGCTGGTCTTCGCCTTGCTGCGTTGTTGCTTTTAAAAGCAGTTGAAACATACCACATGCCCTTGGGGAACTTCAGCTATCCAGCTGTACATCCATTTATATCCATTGTAATAGCTCATGCTATTACAAAAGTGGTTCACCTCAGATGGAAACACAGGGACAGTTTGGTGAATGTCAGGGTTTCACTCATTTCTGTCATTAAATGAAAAGTGTTTTTTTGTTTATTTGTTTTTTATGTGTCCATCATATAATTATCCTGAAAGTTTATAATAAACTTAAGGGTTTAATTCACATTAGCTGTTCTGCTGTGCCTTACGAGTGTATGTGTGTGCTTTAAAATTTGATTTATTTTTTCCCCTTTCATTCATCTTTTTCTCTGATCTGATGAGTTGCATGCCAGTCATTTGGATCAGATTTTTAAGGATTTCCATCAATGAGAAATTAATATTGTTTTTGGTTGTCTTGTTTTGGTTTGCTTTCTAAGACCTTTTGGTAAAACTCAACCAATCCTGTGTCCTTTGCATTTTTCTTAGGTTATGTTCAAGTTTTATTGTTTTTATTCGATCTTTGTTATTGACTGCCCTTGTACACATTGTTTATTCTAAACTGTATTTTTGATGCCATAGGGCAAAGAAAAAGGAGATAATTCCAGACATGCTTGGGTTAAAGCTGGGTAAGTTTCTCTTAAGGTTTTACTGATACTTTAACATTTTACTTTTTCTTGTTTTTGTTATGGAATTATTTATGAGTATATAGAATTATTTATAAGAAGTTAGTGGCATTTTATTATTGTCTGTGTATTAATTATTAAGCGTGGAAAATACTCCTTTACAAAGTGTTGATATCCACAGAAATGGGAGTGGAATATTTGGAATTGACAGTATGCCAGACCTGCGAAAGAAGAAAGCTATTCCTCTGGTTAGCGATGTGGTAAGCACTCTTTCCACTTTGCATTAAAATGAAGAAAAGCTACCTGTGTTTTTTTAATTCTCAAAATGGTGTTGTTCCCCAATAGAAACATCATCAATCCAAATCCAATTTTGCTAAAATATGACTTGTTCAGTCTTATAATAAAAAGTTAATCGACAATGTTAAGTCACCAAATAAAACAATCTAGACAAAAATGACTAAGAACAATTTCCAATTTCATAAGCAATAATTGACAACCATTACAACTTTAAGTTCTAACTCAAAAAGATATAAAGTGAAGTAAAATCAACTCTCTGATCTCTCTCCTCCCCATGAAAACATACATTTAAACCTCTACAACTCTTTTGAATGCATTCACTCTGCATGGTCAGGCTATGGTAAGTTTTCAGAATAACCCATACAGTATCGTTGAACCTATTTTTTTTTTTTTTTTTGTGTATATCAAGATAATACTGCATCCACGGGATCAGTATAGCTCTAATAGTTTGCAAATACACAGCTAGAAAATTTGACAGTGTAAAATTAATTTAATGAATTGTCAACTTTTTCCAGGGTGTTACAGTTAAACTAAAATAAAACTTTTTTAATGAATGTATTTGCAAACCATTACAACCTTACTTGATATACTGTACAAGCAAGCCAAAAAAAAAGAAGAAAAAAGTTCTTTCCACTGGTTTACTTTTATTAGTTTACCTACTTTCCCTCCAACATACATTAACATGTTTTGGCCATCACTTTCAAAGGGCTGTTTTAAAGTGGGTTGTTCGATTCTACTTTAAAGGGTGTTTTACTGTAGATGCCACTGTTCATTCCCAGGCTTCCTAGTGATAGTTTGATTTCTTCATTAACCCCTCATTCCTTCACTGCACAGACATTGCTTTCCCTTTTGATTGCTGGGACTCCCATAGTCTTCACCCCTAGTTTTGAAGTTCTGGGTAGTTGCTCTTAGGTTTAGATCTGGATTCCATCCGGATTCCACTTGATTTCTGATATCTGTTTCACCAGAGGTGTTTTATGGGATTTTGTGTGGTTTTGCACTGTTTTAACATCTATTCTTTGTATGATAGTCTCTGGTCCAGGCCAGGAAGGCTGGCATTGCATCTGCGATGGCTTCACGCTCCTCCATAAAAGATGAGGAACTGGTTAGTTGAACGTCTTGCTGTCTCTGACCATATCATGCACGGTCATCTTATTTTTTTTTTTCTTTCTAAATGCATATTTATCTACTTTTTTCTCCCAACTCTTTCACTTCTACAGAAGAACCATGTGTATAAGAAAACGCTACAAGCTTTAATCTATCCAATTTCTTGTACCACACCTCACAATTTCGAGGTGTGGACGGCCACCACCCCCACCTACTGTTACGAGTGTGAGGGACTTCTTTGGGGCATCGCAAGGCAGGGCATGCGCTGCACCGAGTGTGGGGTCAAGTGTCACGAAAAGTGTCAGGAGCTGCTGAATGCAGACTGCCTGCAGCGTAAGTATGAGCACTTGTACTATATCTGAAACAAAATACCTGCTTGATATCTCTTTCTACCTTCGTGTACTGCCTGTGAATTTTACATTTGGAAGGTTTCAGACACAGCCTTGGTTACTGGTGCTTTCACTGAAAGTCTCCTTTGAGCTTCTGTCCTATCAAAACACTCTATTTTTATTCTATTAGACATATGCCCTGTTGAACTCATTTACCCAAATGGACTTCCTTCAGTGACATCTCCCTTGTTGACAGGTCCATTAGCCAAAATTAAGAAAATGATTTAGAGGTGATGCTCACAGTAAAATAATCATCACACATATATTTTATGAGACAGGGTGTTTATTGGATTTATGAGCTTGTCATATTGTATAGTTGTTGTTTAGTGTGTATTAATATGGAAGACTTTTTGCAAGTAGAACGATACATTTTTTTAAAAAAAGTGGTTTAATTATAGAATTCCATTATAATATAATGAAAAAAATTACGTCATTTATTTAATGAATTACATGCACATTATTTATTCTTTATTTATTGTAATTTTAGAAATCACAGTTCATTTTTTAATTACTTTTTAAATATAATATAATATAATATAATCTGTGCAAATAAAACATGTTGTTAACCATTATTTCCTCTTTCATTCAGGTGCGGCTGAAAAGAGCTCCAAACATGGTGCTGAGGACCGCACTCAGAACATCATCATGGCCATGAAGGATCGCATGAAGATACGTGAGAGGAACAAGCCTGAAATCTTTGAGGTCATCCGAGACGTGTTTGTGGTCAGCAAGGCCATCCATGCTCAGCAGATGAAAACCATCAAGCAGAGTGTCCTGGATGGAACCTCCAAGTGGTCAGCCAAGATCACCATCACAGGTTCAAAACATTGATCATTAACATTGTCATGGTCACAATTTAATTCCATTTTAACTCTATTCAATTCAAATTCAATTCAGATTCAGCTATTTAAAATTCAGCAGTCTCAGTTCAGTTCTAAATGGTGCACAACACAAATTCTTATCTATACCTTGATGACTTCCCATCTTCTACTCTGTCTCGGTTATAGTTGTCTGTGCTCAAGGGCTACAGGCTAAAGATAAGACTGGTTCCAGTGACCCCTACGTGACCGTCCAGGTGGGTAAAACCAAAAAGAGGACCAAGACGATCTACGGCAACCTCAATCCTGTCTGGGAGGAGAAGTTTCATTTGTAAGTGTAATTCGACCAATCAGAGACCATCTCTTTGATGGAAGTGTCATTCTTTGTTCCTCATGCCCCAGGCTTTCTCACTCAGAATGTGTGTCACCCAGATTTCAGTCTCATCTCTTTTCAGTAACGAAATAAACTTGTCTGGGTGAACAGGCTCTGGTTGAGCGCTTTAAATATTATTCAGTCCAATTGTACCTTGAGTTTGGAATATGAATTTTAGATTATTGTTAGATAGAAAACCTTCCACAAGTTCAGAGAAACACTGCAGCACTCTGTCCAGAAAGCAACTACCTGATCATCTCTACGTCTTTACTATTAGTACAGCAATTTTAAACATAAATGAACATCAGAAGGTATGTTGAAAGATACAGTACAACTTACTGAAATGTATCATGTCTCATGTAATCGCTCAATCAGTGTTTCAACAGTGGAAAGACGTCAGTAAAACAGCTTGTAAGCAATGTCACTTACCTCAAAAAAGCCATTCAATGACCATAAACTTGATAGTTAGCTAGAAGAATGAACTCTAGAGTTTACTTATTCATTATATTTTACGTAATCTGTTTTTCGCTATTTAATGTATGTTAATGTTTGAATAAATCTGTCATGAAATCAAGTTTTTATTACAGCCCTGTTTAAATGCTTATATTTTAACAACAAATTGATTAATATAAAAACTGCCTTTTACTTTCAGCTAAATGAAAACTTTAATTTCTGTTTTGGTGTTTCGGTAAAAAATTAATTTCAGTGCATCACTAGTCTCTGATCTTGAACACAGATGTATATGTGTTGTCTGTCTTCCAGTGAATGCCACAACTCCTCAGATCGCATCAAAGTTCGTGTTTGGGATGAAGATGACGACATAAAGTCGCGAGTGAAGCAGCGTCTAAAGAGGGAATCTGACGACTTTTTGGGTCAAAGCATTATTGAGGTGCGCACGCTGAGTGGAGAAATGGACGTCTGGTACAACCTGGGTAAGCTTTTTTTGTTTGTTTTTGTGTCTGTGATTCTTTTTTTTTTTTTTTTTTTTTTTTTTTTTTTAAGTATGTTGAGCTTTAGTGCTCATGTGGGAAATGCAGGTTCAGATCAGCCTACACCTTGTCCTGATTCTGCTCTGTCTATCTTTCTGCAGTAATGTAGAAGTTCAGGGAAACAGGTTAAATTTAACTGGTTGTTTGATGTCTCCTGCATCCAAGATTTTCTGTTCTTACTGCAGGATATGCAGGAACTTGACTTGCTTTACTCTGCGCAAACGGCTGGCAACATTTCAGTTATTCTAAACTTGTTTGTTGGATTCAGAAGTTGGAATGAAACAACTGTAATGTTAATTTTACACTGACTCAACAGAATTTGGTTTGTTAAGTCAGTGTAAACTAGCTGTAAGAATAAAGCGTCTCCTCAGATGACACTATGCTGTCATTGTGGCTGGATGCATCTATTTAATGTGTTTGGTCTTTTGTGAAAAACCTCTCTGCCGTGCTTTGACTTCACTATAAAAGGAAAAAGGTTATTTTGTTACTAAAATATTAATCCCAAGGCACTTACAGAGCACAAAACATTCACATTGACTTTTAAGACTTGTTGGTATTAAAGGGATAGTTAACCCAAAAATGACAATTCTGTCATTTACTCACCCTTACCGTTTCTGAACCCATATGAGTTTCTTTATTCTGTGAAACATGAAAGGAGAAATTTTGAATTTTGTTCATGCTGCTCTTTTCTGTATTGCATGTTCGTATTGGTATGTTTTTTTTTTATTTATTTTTTTTATAACCATAATGTGGTTTGACAGTCTTCTGACATTATGCAAATGTATTTCAATTCTCTGTGGTACAAGTAACATGTTATTGCATTGTGGCAATTGTTCATAATGATGAATGACCACTATGTGTAGCCCACCTCTCTGCCTGTCTCTAAGTGGATGTGACCCTCCAAGATTTGTGTGTGTACTCCATTACCCACATCTCTCAACCTGACAGCACGTCCCTTCTCGCCCAATTACCCCAGTGTGCAGCAGCCCAGAGGCCTCCAGGACGTCCCAACCATGAAATCCACTGCTCCAAATTCTGTTTCTATCTCTCCCTCTTCCTCATTTCACGTCTCGTTATTATTCTGATGGGATCTACCCTTTGTTTATTCTCTCATCTCTGCTGTCCTCATTTTTACAGTCCATTCTACTGTTCTGATCGTCTTCCTCTGAATCTCTGGCCACCACATCTGCTGTAACAATTATTCTCAATAGTAGTAATTCAGCTTCACGTCCTCTTGTCTGTTTCTTACCCGTATCATCCTCTTTCGCTCTCTTTCTCTCTCTCTCTTCCCTCCTTCAGAACAGATATCCTCCTTGATTATTATGTAGCCCACTCCAGTTGGAAATTCTCCACTTAGCCGACACATATAAATTATCCCAATAATTTGCCTGTCAGGGGAAATGGTAAGGGAAAGAAGAACCCAGTGTCTCTATTAAAAGACCTCCAAATGATTTTTCTGTTTGGAGAGAGAAAAGCCACATACTGTATTAAACATGAAAATAATAAACATTGAAATAAATTAAAGCTGCATAAATATTTAATAAATCTGAGAATAAAGCTAAAGAATAAAGCTGAAATATAAAAAAATGACAAAGCACATAACAAAATACTTGGAAAATTAAAATGAAAACTGAAAATATAAAAAGAAAAAAGCTATTTCAAAATATGAATAAAAGCTATATTAGTGTATAAATACTACAAATATAACACTGGCTTGATAATCTTACAGTTAGTATAATGAGCAATATTATTTGGCAAAAGCAATGTTTATTAGATCATTGTTCATTAAACATTTTAATTTATTATAAAAAAATTGTTTTTTAATCATTTTGTTGCTGCAGTTGGTAACATGGTAACATCTTTGTAATGCACGGCTTCTTGTGACTTGTTACTTGTTGCTTTATTTTATATTAATTGTAAGATTATTATAAGTTAGAACCAGTTCTACCTATAGTGAAACTTGTAGTAGTGGTTTAAATTACTGAAACCAAATGATTTTCATGACATTTGGTTCTGGAACATCTACAGTACATCCTTTTGCCAATGCAGACAGAAGTGATAAAATATGTGATGTAAACTTTAGAGGCGTGGTCATGAAAATCAACCTGCGTATTATTTTATTTCTGCTGTGCTTATGTATTAAAGGGTTAGTTCACCCAAAAATGAAAATAATGTAATTTATTACCCTAATGTAATTTATTACCCTCATGCCATTCCACCCCCTTAAGACCTTCATTAATCTTCGGAACGCAAATTAAGATATTTTTGTTGAAATCTGATGCCTCAGTGAGGCCTGCATAGGGAGCAATGACATTTCCTCTCTCAAGATCCATAAATGTACTAAAAACATATTTAAATCAGTTCATGTGAGTACAGTGGTTCAATATTAATATTATAAAGCGACAAGAATATTTTTAGTGCACCAAAAAAAATAAATAAATAATGACTTATATTGTGATGGCTGATTTCAAAACACTGCTTCAGGAAGCTTCGGAGCGTTATGAATCTTTTGTGTCGAATCAGCGGTTCGGAGCGCCAAAGTCACGTGATTTCAGCAGATTGGCGGTTTGACACACGATCCGAATCATGATTCGACACAAAAGATTCATAACGCTCCGAAGCTTCATAAAGCAGTGTTTTGAAATCGGCCATCACTATATAAGTTGTTATTTTATTTTTTTGGCGCACCAAAAATATTCTCGTCGCTTTATAATATTAATATTGAACCACTGTACTCAAATGAACTGATTTAAATATGTTTTTAGTACATGAATGGATCTTGAGAGAGGAAATGTCATTGCTGGCTATGCAGGCCTCACTGAGCCATCGGATTTCAACAAAAATATCTTAATTTGTGTTCCGAAGATGAACGAAGGTCTTACGGGTGTGGAACGGCATAAGGGTGAGTAATAAATGACATTGTTTTCATTTTTGGGTGAACTAACCCTTTAACAATCAATTTTCAAGTGTATGATTCATTGTTTCTTGTGCACCTCTGAGTCCAGACCTTAATTTCATTGAAAGTCTTTGGGATGTGCTGGAGTGGACTTTACAGAGTGCTCACCTCTTGCATTGTCAATACAAAATCTTGACCAAAAATGATGCTCCTCTAGATGGAAATAACATCACAACATGTATTTCCATCAAGAGATGCATCAATTTTTGGTCAAGATCTTGTATTGACAATGCAAGAGGTGAGCACTCTGTAAAGTCTACTCCAGCACATCCCAAAGACTTTCAATGAAATTAAGGTCTGGACTCAGAGGTGCCAATTCATGTGTGAAAATGGTTCTTCATGCTCTCTGAACCATTCTTTCACAGTTTTATCCCTGGTGAATATTGGCATTGTCATCCTGGAATACGGTTCACAAGTCGACTTGTGCCAAATGAGTAATCCTCTGGCGCGATGTATGACGCATGGATGTAGGAGTAGCATTAGCTTAGAAGCCTCTCGCTGTTCAAATAGGACTGTGCAACAAATTTAAGCTCCTCTTCTCTTATATCGAAATCCTCCGACATTTCTCTTTAAAAATGATTGTTTTAGACCTATAATCTGTACCGGTGATTTGATTTGCTCTATCCTCTGCGCTTCCGTGTTCATCATTACGTTGTGTGTCCGGTCAAAGGATTCTCTTCCGCCACAAATCCATGCACATTCTGTGTACGTTTGTCACCGGAAGCTAGTTATTTGAATTTATAAAGTTTTAAATATGGATATTTTTCTTACAAAAACGCATTGCTTTGCTTCAGAAGGCCTTTATTTAACCCCCTGGAGTCATATAGATTACTTTTTTTTTATGGATGGATGCATTATTTTTGGCTTCAAAATGCGGGCTCCCATTCACAACCATTATAAACCTTGGAGGACTAAGGATATTTTAAATATATCTCAGATTGTGTTTGTCTGAAAGAAGATAGTCATATACACCTAGGATGGCTTGAGGGAGAGTAAATCATAGGATCATTTTTGTTTTTGGGTGAACTATGCCTTTAAAATCCAAACAGCGACCTTTTTTTTTTTTTGGCCGGGCAGTGTATTTCGCAATAGAAATGCATGACAAAAAATACAACATTTCAGGTAAAGAGAGATAACAAAATCTCGAAACCTATAAATATAGTAAATATGAATGGCTAACCTATTTATTATTTTGTAATTAACTTTTTATTTGTTGTTACTGTACTATTGAAATCTGAAATTTCAATAAAAAAAACTGCCTTAGCAATCACCACTAATAGTCATTTTGCAAGGTGTTATTGTACACACACACACACACACACACACACACACACACACACACACACACACACACACACACACACACACAAACAAATACATTCAGATCCTATCTATCTAACCCTGAGCACTTATTTTTACTGCATTGTTCCCTTGGGTTAAATATTTCCGCACATACGGTAATTATTCATCCATATCTCACACCACAGAGAAAAGAACGGACAAGTCTGCTGTTTCTGGTGCCATCCGTCTCCAGATCAGCGTCGAAATTAAGGGTGAAGAGAAAGTGGCCCCCTACCATGTCCAGTACACCTGTCTGCATGAGGTAGAGCAACACAACCAGCTCACAAACACCACAGCATCTGCCTGACACATTTACATGCATAAATCTGTCATTATCAGTCACAATTGATGTTAGTCTTTTGGGTTCTAGTCACCAATAATTTCATATATATATATATATATATATATATATATATATATATATATATATATATTCTTTCTCGTAGAACCTGTTTCATCATATCACAGATGTCCTCGGTCAGGGTGTGGTGAAAATCCCAGAAGCCCGTGGCGATGATGCCTGGAAGGTTTACTTTGACGACGTGCCGCAAGAGATAGTGGATGAATTTGCAATGCGCTATGGGATTGAATCCATCTACCAAGCCATGACGTATGTATTAATCCTCCATCCATACTGTTGTCCATTGTCTTCATATTTCTTTCCCCTCATCCACCTATTTTTATTTGCTATTTAATTTATTTTAAAAAAAATAAAAATTCTGTCTTTCACTCACATCATTCTAAACCTGTATTACTTTGGAGTTTTTATAATCTTTGAAACAAATTAAGATATTTTTAATGAAATCAATTTCCAGATAATTGAAAGTCCAGGTAACCAAAACATAAAGGCATCATAAAATGAGTCGAGAAGTCTTGTGAAGAGATACAATCACTTTTAGAATAAACATTGTTCATAGATATTTCATATCTAAACATTGATCGGCACATATACATAAAGCGCATCACATATGGTAAACACAGAAGCTCAAACATGATGCGTGATATTCGAGAACCAATGAGGTTTGTGTTGGAGTGACACACAAGATTCCGTGTTTAGTACATGTGATGCACTCTCTGTATGTGTGTTTATATGTGAATAAAGCCTAAATTTAATCTGTTGTTCATTATGTAAAGCTATTGTATTTCTAAAATTCATGGATTCTTTTTACGACGCCTTTAGGACGTTTTTGGATATTCTAAGTTTTGGTTACCTAGAGACTATTAGAGACAGTCAAGAGGTTGTGAGCGTGAGCACGGTACTTGTCAGTTTACCTGATAATCGCACAGAAGCAGTGGTTCACAACTAGTTGTGATGGCAGTTGTGTGAAATTTTTAGCATTTGAAAACTACAGCTCAGGTATAATATAATATGATAATCAGTGAAGGTGAGTGAGGGATAAATAAATACAGTCATTATCTCTGTGGCAGTAGCTGGATCTTGGCTAGCAAGGGCAGTAAAGAAATGAACTCCTGAGTGCTGTTCGTGTCTGTGGTTGTTAATGGCATTAGTATGAGTCAGTCTCGATCAGGCGTCAGGAGTGTGAGGAGATGCTCATTAACTGAGCACATCGCTCAAATAAAGCACATGCAAGTGGCCATATTTCACACCGAATGGGCCACAAAGCCAGTTGGAGCAATGACAGATCCTTCTACCCAGCCAATCAGCAGTGATTTAACTAGGGGCCTCTCAGACAGATTCTTCTGTGGAGAGCCATTGCCACTGAGTGAGAGCCAAAAGTGTGGAGGTTGTCTCAGTTCAACATTTCATCTTGATGAATATATTTCACCCTGATGAATTTATTTCACCCAGTTGCAAACTGTTTAGCACTGTTCCATACTCTTGTGGGTTGCCTACATAGGCACCCTAGCCAGCATGGAATCTTATAAGCAGGGTTATTGTTGTTAACCTCAACTAATCCATGTAAAAAAACATTACTAAAAGGCCAAAAAATGCTTCCTACAGTGGTTTTGGAGTAGTGTGATTGTCATTCTTTGCACAAAGTGTATGCGTACATGTGAGGAGAAGCTTGTTTATTCTCTGCATCTCCCCTGTCTTTGTGTTTACAGGCACTTTGCATGTCTCTCGTCTAAGTATATGTGTCCTGGTGTCCCTGCTGTGATGAGCACCCTGCTGGCCAACATCAACGCCTACTACGCCCACACCACTGCATCCACCAATGTCTCTGCTAGCGACAGATTTTCCGCATCCAACTTTGGGGTACGTTCAACTATCAAACAACATTCAGATTGTAAAGAACACACATATAGTCCATTCTGAAGATCTGTTCACACCAAGTCTGTTTTTTGACACAGGGTTTGTTTGTTTATTTATTTATGTACTTATTTAAATCCCTTAAATGCAAAGTAAATAATTCTGGTAGCTTTTTGCAAAGATGAAGTACATGAATTTGGTGTAGGATATACTTTGAATTTTTTTTTTTACTTTGACATTGATAAATTTCACCAAAAATTACAAAGAAACTGCAAGTAACGCATTGAATTAAACATTAAATTTTGAAATAGAAATACTGAAATAGTATTTTCTTGTTAAATGTAGTACAGTAATCTTTATTTTATGTGCAACTTGCAACTAATTTTATTTTTTACAGTGCATGTTTACTTGTGAAACAAAAAGCTGATAGCTGTCACCGAACTAAAAACACTGAACAATTGCCATCTTGAAACTTTTGGTCATTTATGAACCCTAATGCTACTGTATATTAAAGCTTCCAAAGTGGATAGGTGAGAAGTAAAGCTTGATGGTAACAGTTCAACTTTTGACCAATCTGTGTTAATGTGAAATCATACTTCTAAATGATGAAGTAGACAAAGTTATAGAACAGAGGCAAAAAAAAAAAGAAAATCCATTTTTATTTGGCGTTTGCTTGTTTTACTGCATTTTGTTGATTGAGTTGACTTCAGATAAAGATTTGACAGTTTTAATGTGTCAACACTAAACTATTAAACGTATCCAGGTCGTCAACCAGGAAATCCGAAAGACAAAATCGAAAGACCATTTTGAAAATGGAGGTGTCTATTGTTGACAGTCTTTCTTTATCTTGTATTGATAGACCAGCTAAGTAAAGCGTCATGGGACACACAATTCAATATCACCGTTATGGATTGGAACACTTCAGCTAATTGCAAGTTATAATTATTGCAACCCAGGCTCATTGGAAAAACATGGCTGTGGCGAAATTTCTGCAAATTGATATTGCAATGCTTCTTGCACGTTTTGTGACACTTTCAAAAGTGAAATGTCGACTGAGTGCCACTTAAAGTGCGTTAAGTTTTATCCAAAGCAGATGAACATGAATCTGGCAATTTTTTATTGCGTTAGTTGTTGTACGTATTGCAGTAGTTCAGAAATTACTGTCCAGTGAGTGGCGCTAAAACGTTAATGCTCTATTGCGTTTGAAAATAATGTTCCACCTATGCAAAACCCTAAACATATCCGATAGTGTTAACAGAAGCAAACGTGAGATGATAACACATTTGCTGAAGCAACCATGCCATTTTAGCTTGCTTCTACAAGTCTTTAAGCTCTTTTATCATGACTCGTGTTTCACGGGAGTTTTACATAAGCACCCCTCAAGTGCAGTGCTGTATCAGGTGAGCTACAGAGCAAGTTTACTACATCAGAATAGCCAAACACATGCAGCTGGTTATGTGACGCAAACATCAAAATGTATTAGTTTACAAAAGATGCACTATGGTAAAAGTGTCTTGAGGTCATTACAGTAATTGATAATCTACTCTTGTGTGAAAAGAAATAAAAGTTGTTTGTGTTTTACTGCCTCTAGTGTTTATTACAGCTGGAAACTGCATTGAACTGTATGTACTGTATAGGTACGTTTTTGGAGTTTTGCAGAAATGTAGGTAGAGGCAAGTTTTTCCAATGAGCCCATGTTGAATTATAGTCACAGTGTCAGTTGTTCAATGTTATTCTTAAATTGCAGACAAAATAAGGTTGTTAATGCCATATTCACAATAGCACTTAAAGGGTTAGTTGACTCAAAATCATCAATTATTCAAGCTCATGTTGTTCCATCTGTATGACAACAAAAAGTGGATGTCAGTTCATATTATAGATGTCCTAAAAGGACACACAAGTACTGTATCATAAAGTATCATAATATGCCTCAATTCAATATTTCCTGACAATGTCCTGGATGGCTGAAAATCTTGCTTCATTTTTCTCTTCTAACAGAAAGAAAGGTTTGTCAAGCTTTTGGATCAGCTGCACAATTCCCTGCGCATTGACCTCTCAATGTATCGAGTGAGTTTTGGTGGTTTTTCATTTACAACCTATTTTTAGCTCATAAGATGCTGATTGTCAGTGTTTGTCTCTTCTGTTTCTCAGAACAACTTTCCTGCGAGCAGCAAGGAACGTTTACAGGACCTCAAATCTACAGTGGACCTCCTGACCAGCATCACCTTCTTCAGAATGAAGGTGAAGAATGGAAAGAAAAAAAAAATAGGACCAGTTTTTGATTCTTAAGCCTTTTGTCCTTTATATATAATCTCTACCACCTTACTCTGGACAGGTCCAGGAACTGCAAAGTCCCCCGAGAGCCAGTCAGGTTGTGCGAGACTGTGTCAAAGCCTGCCTCAACTCCACGTACGACTACATCTTCAACAACTGTCAAGAGCTGTACAGTCGCCAATATCCTCAAATTGGAGATACGGTTAGACAGTCACTCCTCTACCATCCACCATTTATGCATACTCTCAAGATTTAAAGCTGAAGTGTGCCATTTCTCTGCAGCTATCATCACCAAACAGTGTTGCTGTTAAAAGTGTATATATTTTCAGTTTTCATTTTAATTTTAGTTTAGATTTAGTAATTTTGTTGTTCTTATGTCATTTTTTCTTGTCACAACAACACACATAATTAATTATCTTACCATGTAAATGTTTTTTTTTTTTTTTGTTGTTGTTGTTGTTGTTTGGCCAGCATAAGGACGAGTGCACCCCAGAAGATCAGGGCCCGAGCATCAAGAACTTAGACTTCTGGCCCAAGCTCATCACGCTCATTGTGTCCATCACTGAGGAGGACCGTAACTCCTACACCCCTGTCCTAAACCAGTAAGTGTGCACACAAACCTGAATGTATACACACCTAATCTATTGTCCTGCCATCATGTGACTCTCTGTTCCTGTTTCTCCACAGGTTTCCTCAGGAACTGAACGTTGGGAAGTTGAGTGCAGAGGTCATGTGGAATCAGTTCTCTCAGGATATGAAATACGCCATGGAAGGTTAGTAACAGCTCTGTCCATTGAATTGGTATATCAGAGATACCAACTTCTTTCAACTTAAAACTTAAATCTTGTGCGTCATCCTATCTTTTTGTTTAGCCACCAAATGTTGTTGTTGACATTCAAATATTCTTGCTCCATAGAACATGAGAAACACAGACTATGTAAGAGTGCAGACTACATGAACCTGCACTTCAAGGTCAAATGGCTGTATAACGAATATGTGAAGGATCTACCAGCCTTCAAGGGAGTTGTGCCCGAATACCCCACGTGAGTGAGCTCTTCATCACCTCAACTTTTAAACACATTCAGAAGCAAAAGCGTTTTTTGTTCACATTATGTCTTTTGTTTTCCAGGTGGTTCCAGCAGTTTGTGCTGCAGTGGCTGGATGAGAACGAGGATGTGTCCATGGAGTTCATGCATGGAGCCCTGGAGAGAGATAAAAAAGATGGAGTAAGATGTTTTTCAGCATAATTTCCCTCTAATAGCTTATGTTTCACACATTATCATCACAGAAGTGTTTCTTGGGCTTAATTGTCCTCTTGTGCCCACAAACAGGTCGTTTTGCCTTTCAAAACTGTTGAAGAGTTCAAAAGTTCTGCCATATGCAAGATGCTCAGAGCAATTTTGTTAATTTTAGGTCTTTTGTTCAAAAATGAGATTCTTCCTGCTTGTTACAGGATCAGCTCACCCTTGTGTCTACATAATGAGGGATACATAATTCAAATTGTCCATTAATCATTCTTTGTCCTTGACCTTTAAATTCAAGTGCATTTGGCATTTTCAGAATGTTACATTTGGTCACAAAAATGAATAGAAATGGCATTTAAATGATGTGCTTATATCTCCTCTACAGTTCCAGCAGACGTCAGAGCATGCTCTCTTCTCCTGTTCTGTGGTGGACGTCTTCACCCAGCTCAACCAGAGCTTTGAGATCATCAAAAAACTGGAGTGTCCCGACCCCAAAGTCATGGCCCTCTACAGCCGCCGTTTCGCCAAGGTGGACCAGCGTCCCTCCTAATCTGATTACAAATAGATTCATGTCAGAACAAATGCCGACTGTCAAGAGTATTATCTCGTTTCTAGAATTATCTGCGATTTCAGAGAGAATGGCCCCTTTTTAGCCAAAGGGCATCTTGGTGCAGAGCAGATGAAGAATATCAATGGAGCAAAAACATTTGTCTAAAAGAATGAGATTCAGTTGTAATCAAATAAAAATGCTTAATGCAGCCCTTTCCATTAAGCTTCAGTTAGTCCCCAGACCAAGTCTCTGATAGAAATGTATAGTCCCCTTAAGAATGTTTATCAGACATGTGGAGAGTTTATTGGGCTGATGTCCAGCAGTTTCATGGTAGCATGGAGATTGCCCCAGAGAGCTTCTACTAGATTTCATGAAATGTTAGCCTGATTGTTCATTTGTTTGTTTGGTAATGCTATTACAGAGACATTTTGACTTTTGAAAAACGTTAAGCTCAGTTCTTATTCCTTTGTCTTCACAGACCATTGACAAAGTCCTCCTGCAGTACAGTGCCATTTTGAAAAAGAGCTTCCCGTCCTATTGTGATAAGGAGAAGATTGTAAGTTGTTCTCTTGGTAGTTAACATTGACATTTCTGTTAGTTTGCTGTCTTTTCTTATACATCTCTCTCTCTCTGCTCTTTCATTTGTGAAGGATTTTTGGATTATCCAAAAACAGGCTGTATCACATGGTCATAAACCATTTTTCATTTTATTATGAAAATATGAATATATTTATTATTTATAAAAAAGAAATAAATCTTATTATATACTGTTATATAATGCTTGTATCTTATTATATAATAAAAATATAAATGAATATTATAAATACAGTACATACATCTTATACTTATCTTATTATATATTTGATTCCATATATTTATATTAGTTACATTATATTACATTATATTAGTAATTTTAATACTTATGCATATTTTAGGTTAAAAAAGGTTATTTATTTATCTTATTATACTTTATATTATATTAGTTACGTTATGTTACGTTATAATTATTTAATACTTATAAATATTTTAGGTTAAATAAATTTTTTATTCATTTATTATTTATTTATTTTCCACATCCATGTTGATATTAAAATATTTAGTTTGCCTCTGGTTGCTTGCATTAACACATTTATTGAGTACAGGCTAAAGTATATGTTTTTTGTCCTTTTTTTCCTTAATAAATCTCTGTGTCTCTCTGTTTGTCCTCAGCCATGCGTCTTGATGAATAATGTCCAGCAGTTGCGTGTCCAGCTTGAGAAGATGTTTGAATCTATGGGTGCCAAACAGGTAGGAGAGCAGCAGAGAAAGGTGACCTTTCCTAAGCACAGGAGTCATTTGTCCTCTCCTCATTTGTCTGGGACATCAGAGGACATCAGGGACCTGTATTCTCTCAGCATGTTAACAGAACTCTTTCCCACTTGTCTCCAGATGGGCTTGATGCAGCGTTGTCGTGTTGTCTTTTATACAATTAACATTTCGCTTGCAGGTTCATTTGGGAATTATATAAATAACAAAGTGCTAGTAAGGGGTTTCACAACTGCTTATTTTTTCTTTGATAATTTCTTTATACTTGGCTCGTATTGCATTCATTACCGTTTTGGCTTATGTTAAAGCATCATTTGTGTCTTTCCTCATCAGGTTGCCACAGAGGAAGCCAGGGTATGACTAGTCCTCTCTAGAATTTATAAAAATTAATCTCTTTAGTTGGTAGGAAAAGTAGAGTAGTGTATTAGCTGTTGTGAATGATTGTCAATCTGACGGTTTGAATTTTCTCATAGTCAACATGATAGCAGACTCTAGAAATATATAGCATATGTGATTAACAATTTTTTTTTTTTTTTAAATAAAGTTGGATGCAGTAGTGGCCCCTGAGGAGGAGGAGGTGGGTACACAGAAATGTTGTGTCCCAAAATACACATGTATATGTGTGTTCCTAAAGGTATTTCGCTATGATCTGTTATTAATCAGGTTATTGAAGAAAATGCGGAAGATGGCGAGGTGGGTACAAGTAGGCTAGATGTAATTGTGCCAGACATTAATAAATAATTTCAGTCCTGCCACTCCCCCAAGCTCCATTCTAGTGAAACCGATTATATAGAATTAAAATTAGAAAAGATTTTTAAAAAGTAGTTTTGAAAGTAGAGTAGTTGCTTGTGTTTTATATGGAACGTTTGCTTGATTAGAACCCTAAAGTCATGAATCCTGTTGGATCAGATGACTTTGAACTTGTTATATTCATTTGGGGAGGATGAGAGACTAAGGTTAGTGTGTGTGTGTGTGTTGTAATACCAAAGATAGTAATACCAGTCATTTTTGACCTTGTGTAGACGTTTTTTTTTTTTTGGTCCCCATGAGTAAAACAGCTTATAAATCATACAGAATGATGTTTTTTGAAAATGTGAAAATGCAGAAGTTTTCTGTGGTGGGTAGGGTTAGGGGATAGAATATACAGTTTGTACAGTATAAAAATCATTATGTCTATGGAGTCCCCATAATACATGGAAGCCCAACGTGTGTGTGTGTTGTGGCATTAGTTTGAGTCTGTCTCAGGCTGATTAGTTAAGGATTAGTGAAGTCTTGCATGTGTTTCTGTGCATGAGACAGTGGCATCGAACTCTCCACATTGCTGATCTGTTTATTTTCCTTTTACTTTATATATGTTTGTTAGATTTGTTGTACAGCAGCACTAAGAAATCCCAGTCAGATTCAGATTGTTGTAGTTGACGAAATGTTGTCCTTTAGAACTTGTTAGAAATCTAAACACCTTTAAAATATTAAAAAATACAATTGCACAAGAGAAATGGCAAACTTTTTTCAGAGAATATGTATTGATGTTAATTGAAAATGTAAGATTTAATAATGTATGTAGTTTTTTTCTTACCCCATTAACAAGTTGTTTTTAAATATAAATATCACTAGATTTTGTCAGAATTGTGCTAAAAAAAAAAACCTATTTGCAAGTGGGGTAAAAAAAATCATTTAATTTTCTTGTATATTTTCTGAATCAAGTTTTAATATCTTATGCAATTTTACTTCTGAACTACATTTATTAGGTTTTTATAATGTATCTATGTTTTTACTGAAAAAATATTTATTTATTACAGTGAGAAGTTTGTGTTCTCAGCAGTTCTTTATTGCTTAATGGTTCTGCTCTATTGGAGATATATTATTTACTTAGCAATAGAAAAGCAGCGTCCACCTTGCTTGTCCCATTTACATGTTTCAGGATGTACGTATATCAATCTCAGAAAAAGACCAAAATCAAATGTGTCTCAGGTTTATTCTGCAGTGACATCTGCTGGCCAGATTTCTCCACAGCTCATTGCTTAGGAAGGTGGTACATTACGAGAGGCTCGTATTTGTATGGGCGGCACGCATTAGCTTCAGTACTTCAGTTCTGACTGTATAATCTGGCTTCTGTTCCCAGCAGGAAGAGAGTGAGGATGAGGAGGACGAGTTACAGGAGGTTTGTTATTGGATCATGTGTGCTGGATTCATGGTTGTGTTTCATCCGTTATTGTCCTTTTAATCCAGCAATATCCCAAGTGCCCCATTCCAGCCCACAGACACGCTGCTGTCCCAGTGCCGGCAGCCATCGGTCTGTTCTGATCAGACTGTGTCTGAACTGTGTGTGAACTCCCATCCGAGCCTCAGCCCCTCCGCCCATGAAACCTTAAACAGTGGCTCACTGTGACCTCCATTTGTGTCTGTGTCTTATAGGGGAATTTATTACATTCTCTTCATACCTTCCACGAATCTCTAAAAAGCTCCAAAATCATCTCAAACCATCAACTTGAATGTACAGACTAAATTTCAAATGAATAAGAGGCAAATAAATAATAGCAGGCTTTATATAAAAGCTTTTATGTAATGTACACTGCTGTTCAAAAGTTTGGGGTCAGTAAGAATTTTTTTTTTTAAAACAAATTAATACTTTTATTCAGCAAGGATGCATTAACTTGATCAAAAGTGAAATAAAATACATTGATAATATTACAAAAAATCTATTTCAAATAAATGCTGTTCTTTTCAACTTTCTATCCAAAGAATCCTTAAAAAATGAAACCCGTTTTCCACAAAAATATGAAGCAGCACAACTCTTTTCAACATTGATAATAAACAGAAATGTTTCTTGAGCATCAAATCAGCATATTAAAATGATTTCTGAAGGATCATATGACACTGAAGACTGGAATAATGATGCTGAAAATTCAGCTTTGACATCATAGAAATAAATAACATTTTACAATATATTAAAATAAACAATTATTTTAAACAATTTCACAATATTTTTACTGTATTTTTGATCAAGTAAATGCATCCTTGCATAAGAGCATAAAAGAATATTTTGAACAGTAGTTTATAATTGCAATTTATATATGTTATATAATACACAGTATCACAAAGAAATGGTTCTCCATTTTTTTTGGTAAAGTTGATCTATTTGATGTTTAAATTTGTATTAATTTCCTAAATGTTCCAAAACTGTGGAAAAAACATAAAATAAACCAATATTATATTTACTTTAACCTCCTGGGGCGTACCAAATCATTTTCTCACTATTTGTTGAGAAAAAACAAAAATTTTACTCTTTTATGAGTAACTAATATTCTGTTTTCCTACTGAGCCTAATGGAGTTTTCATTTTGATATTCACTTTTTTAACCATCACCCTAGTGTTGCTCCCTAAACAGTGCAGTAATTGTTTAACTGTAGCCCTATATGAGAGGTGGACAATTAAAGACCGGTTTTGATTTTGATTTTTTTTTTCTTAACCCTGCCCATAGATGGAGATCTCTGAGGAAAAGGTGTGTATTGAGTCCCTTTAGTCACTTCTTAGAAAGTGATTAATTTGTCCCTGAATTTGAATGTAAATGTACTTTTTGGCGTATTACACATTCATTCATACACATTCATACATTCTTGATTTGCACTTAATTATACAACATTTCTTTATATCTATGAAAAGCCTGAGAAAGCAGAAAGGGAGCAGAAGGTGAGGCTCAGACTTGCTCATTTAAGTAATCCCTTTAATAGATCCAGATTTTGCCTGAACCTTCCTATTGGTCCAGAAATCAAGCAAAATAACTGCTAATTTCATTGAAAGAATGCAAGATTATACATTCGCATGACCAACTGAACATTTCGTGATTGGTTGATTGTGCTAGAGCAGCAACACTTTGGGCCAATAGGATGATTGAATGCAAATGCCCCTAACTTTTATTGCTCATGATTGAGTGAACATGAGTTCAGCAGTATAGAGCACTGCAGTGATGACATATTTTTAGGCCATCTATTTCAGTCTTTATTTAAAAACGTAATATTAATAATGTTAATGTCCCAACAACCTCTATTTTCCCATTGAGCCACTTGTTAGCAACCGCCTTTTTCAAGATAAGTAAAAGCTTTAAAAAAAACCCACAAGAGGGTATTACTGATGTATTTTACAGTATGTCTTAGAATAAAACGTGAAAATATCTTGTGGTTGTGTTCACAGACCTTATTTCAGGCATGTAAACCAAAACCCCATTCAAAAAACCCATTAACTTCAGGACGATGGATCTGGAAGTGCTAAAATACGAATTTGTTTCCGGGTTTTGGCCAACAAAAATGTGTCATCCCTGCAGCACTGCATTTCATCTGCAGTATATACAGTACTACATCCTTTAGACATTATATACTAATAGTATTCTTTAGTTCAGAATGATGAAACCCATCTCCCCTTCCTCTTTTTCAATTCAGCTGATTAGTCTAGTCAATGTATGGGTTTATTACATAATTGGTAAAATGAGTGAGAGTTAAACATGTTCCTTTACTTTGCTCTTTCTGAAGGTGGCGTTTAGCAGTAAACAGGTGGGTTACACAGCCTGTGCTGTCATATGGTACACGTGTGTGTTTGAGAGCTCATAAACAGAGCACATACAGTATACAAAAAGACTCCAGTTATGTCTTTCTTCATTTCCCCCTCTCCTCTCACTGGGACTGTGTTGATTTTAGCAGGTTCTTTTTGCCCCATCAGCGTAAACCATGTTATTTTTCACCCCCTCTGAACTGCCATACCATCAGTGAAGCATTGGGGTTATATGCACCGGGTGAAATGGTGTTTCTTGAAATGATGTGATGCTGGAGAGCCACTGAACTAATCAGAGCTGTTTGTGTGTGTCTGCAGCTGGACACAGAGGCCAGTGACATCCTGAATGATCTACAGGTCAAGCTGAACAACGTCCTGGACGAGCTGAGCAGCACCTTTGGAAACACGTCAGTGTTTATATATCATATACACATGGGTGAATCACACGAGAACGGACATTGTAAAACCTAAATAAAAATTAAATAAATTGTGATTTACATAAAGGAAATTAAGATTTTTGCATTGACACTTTTTCAGCATATTTTTTCCATTTCTCTTTTCCAGTGGCCAAACATTTAAAAACAATTATTATTTTATTACTGTAGCATAGGTTGTTTTTTTTTTTTTTTACTGTATTTTTAAATGAAAGCATAAATTCAGCATAATTATTAGTCATTTATTAATTCATTTTAATATATTCAGCATAAATCAAAGGCAGCACAAGAAATACCACCACAATGTATAAATACTTCACAATTTAAATACTGCGCAATTGCATTATGTGAATGATAATTGGTAGAAAAGTGTGCTTAATATTTTCATTATCTCGTTAGCATTGTATTATTCCCAGTAGTTCTCATTACTGTAATAAGTATTTTTATTGTGTCACAGGAAAAAATAAACTGGGTTACACTTTATTTTGTGTCCTTGTTACAGTGTAATTATGCATTTAAGTACAGAGAAATATTAATAAACAACTATAGGTTTAGGGTTCGGAATAGGGTTCAGTTTAGTTGCATGGAATTATTCATAATTTACTTTTATTACTATAGTAAGTACATGCAACATGTAACAAGGACATAAAGTGTTATATAACAAAGTGTTACCAAAACTGTAATACAATGGAATTGTTTTACAACAAATACTATGTACAAACAATACAAAAATTTACAAAAATTTAAGTACAACAAATACTACAATGGTGCTAATACTAATGATATAAATGCTTAATAAATTAATGATAAATATATAAATGCTTCCTGTAGGAAAAACATTGTCTTAAAGTAAAATGTTAACATATAAATATATATAATTTTTCTTTATAGAAAATAGAATTATGACCTGAACATGTTTTGGACAGGTTTCATTACATTCACCCACTCATTAAACACTTCTAGTTTTGCAACTAGTTTTGTTGAGTAAAGATTAAAAAGTAAATTAATTTAAAGGGTTAGTTCACCCAAAAATGAAAATTCTGTCATTAAGTACTGACCCTCATGTCTTTCCACACCCGTAAGACCTTCGTTCATCTTCAGAACACAAATTAAGACATTTTTGATGAAATCCGATGGCTCAGTGGGCCTGCATTGAGAGCAAGTTAATTTAGACTTTCAAACACCCAGAAAGGTACTAAAGATATAGTTCATGTGACTACCGTGGTTCAACCTTAATGTTATGAAGCGACGAGAATACTTTTTGTGCGCCAAAAAAAACTAAATAACGACTTTATTCAACAATATCTAGTGATGGCCGATTTCAAAACACTGCTTCATGAAGCCTCGAAGCTTTACGAATCATTTGTTTTTCGAATCAGTGGTTCAGAGTGTGTATCAAACGATCGCAAACTGCCAAAGTCATGTGATTTCAGTAAACAAGGCTTTGTTACGTCATAAGCGTTTCGAAGTTTCAGTGGTTCATGTGACTTTGGCAGTGCTCCGCTGATTCGAAACAAAAGATTTGTAAAGCTTCAAAGCTTCATGAAGCAGTGTTTTGAAATCGCCCTTTACTAGATACTGTTGAATAAAGTCGTTATTTTGTTTTTTTGGCGCACAAAAAGTATTCTCGTCGCTTCATAACATTAAGGTTGAACCACTGTTGTCACATGAACTGTTTTAAGTATGTTTTTAGTACCTTTCTGGGCATTTGAAAGTCTAAGTTAACTTGCTATGAGGGTGAGTAATTAAAGACAGAATTCTCATTTTTGGGTGAACTAACCCTTTAAATTGAAAAGAAGACATAAATTTCACACTTTTGCATGTCCCCTCTTACTTCAGTCCAGCATGTTTCTTCTCTTTATGCTGAATCCTGATCTTCCTCTGTAGTTTCCAGAGCCGTATTGATGACTGCATGCGTCAGATGGCCAGTCTGCTGTACCAGATCAAAGGTCCCGTCAACGCCAACAGCCGAAATCAGGTGGAGGCAGACTCTGATAACATGCTGCGACCGCTGATGGACTTCCTGGATGCAAAGTGAGTGAAATTCTCCTCATCTGTACAGAAACTATTATTATTGTACCTGAAGCCTGTCCTGATCTGTGTGTATTTGTGAACAGTTTGATGCTGTTTGCCTCGGTGTGTGAGAAAACTGTGCTGAAGAGAGTGCTGAAGGAGCTGTGGAGGATTGTGATGAACAGTCTTGAGAAGACCATCATCCTTCCTCAGGGCAATGACACCTTTGTAAGACCTGCATAACTGCAAGAGATCCTCACACTTTTTCCAGAAAAAGCCGTCTAAATCAAGTGATTCTTTAGTTTGCCATTAAAAGGTTATACAGTATAGCGCTTAAATGCTTAATTTTAAAAGACAGTCGCTCTATAGCAATTATTCTAGACTCTGAAACCTTTTAAATGCTTCCTGTAGGAAAAACATTGTCTTAAAGTAAAATGTTAACATATAAAATCCATGTTTTACGTGTACAGATAACAATACCACACACTCCAATGCTGTAACACGTTTATCTCTTTCTGCCAGGGAATGATATTTTCAGCGGCTAAAGAACTGGGTCAGCTCTCCAAACTCAAGGTACCGCTCTAGGCTTGTTTAATCCGCACTATGATCTCTTTAAACCAGCTCAGAGTTCAGCAACAGAATATATATGAAGATTCTCAATTTAAATGCTATCTACATGTTTCTATACCCCCTGTCCCTGCTACACTCAAACATGCTCACATGCATGTACATACATCATATACTGTGCATTTAGTTATGTAAACTAAATATCCCATCAAACTGTGGGCCAGTATTTTTCTGTATCTCTCTGATATTGCTGCTCCACTCCCCATTCTATTGTTAAAAGGAGTCAGACCATGAAAAATTAGTTTTATAGAGCCCTATTATACACGCAACGCATCATTTCACGTCCAGCACCCACATTGTTTAAATAGCAAATGCACTCGCGCCCATCTGTTCGCCCATGGGCATGCTGGTCTGAAAACGAGGTGTGTTCAAGCACATTGTTGGCGTGTTGCTATTTTGAGGCAACTGAAAACAACTGCGCCATTGACCAACAAAAACATGATCTAAAGTCAATAGCGCAGTATTTTTATTTATTTATTTTTTTAAAGGGCGCGTTAGTATTATGCGCCTATAGGCAGGTGCACAACACGCGTACACTCTGCTTATTACACACACAGGGACGCGCAGCAGTACACAAACATGCCAAATATTAAAAATATTTAAAAAGTTATTATTGTGTACATAAAGATAAAACTGCCTACATGTAATAATGGATAGTCATTGCATGTATCAGAATTACCTATTTGCAGTAATGATGAATTAAACTGGCTAATTATTTGACCAATCGTGGCAGTACACACATGTATTTAAACTGACTCGTCATGTTGAGGGTGTCTATATTCTGCCATGTAAATAGCAGTCCATCATGGTGTAAGTGCACCTGGCTTTTTATAGGGAATGGGAGATGACACTCTGATTGGTTTATTGCATGTTACACCCAAAACAGACCCATGACTCATTAAGAGACTAGGTACAACCCTTTTGGACCATGCGCCTCGCGCACCGAACATTTTTTTCGTCGTTAACCTAACAAAAGTGGATTCGGACACTCCCTAAGTGCACCTGCGTCATGCGCTTCAGACCATGCGCTTAGATCGTTAAAATAGGGCCCATTCTGTTACTTTTTAGAACTCAACTTCCTACCTAGTGCAACAAGACTATTTACTAAAAACTGTTCATTTCAAAATCTTTGGATTTCTATTAAAGACTATTCTGTTTTTTACAAAAGTTGATTTTTGTTCATGTAATTTTAACTTCAGTTCTTGTTTTTGTGATTTAAACGTCCACATTGTGACATTATATTTCGCAAATCTTCTCGTAATTGCAGCTTTATTTCTAGTCATTGCAACTTTATTTCTTGTAATTGTGAATGTATATGCAACAAATTTATTTACAACTATTTAATTTTACTCTGTGGCAGAAACTGGTTTCCATAGGTTTCTGATATCAGAAATCCCCAAAAAATTAAAAGCTCACTGCCTCTTATTTACAAGTCAAGGACATCTATTTAATGTTCAAATACTCCTGTCCATTGAGGTGATGAGGAAACTGTTGTAGAGTTTTGGTTTGTTGGAGGTTGTTTTTTTTTTTTTGTTTTTTTTTGTATTGTGTGGGTTTTTTTTTTTTTTTTTTTTTAATTTTTTTGCCTCTGCAGGATCACATGTCTGGTGATGCTAAAAGCCTGACCCCCAAGCAGTGTGCAGTCATGGACGTGGCTCTTGATACCATAAAGGTATAAATAATGTTTTTTTTCTTTTAAAGCAGCTATAAAGTTCCATGTTTCAAAATTAATCTTTGATTATTCTCTATCCTCTGCAGCAATACTTCCATGCTGGAGGAAATGGATTGAAGAAGGCCTTCCTAGAGAAGAGTCCTGAACTGTCCTCACTGAGACATGCACTCTCCCTCTATACCCAGACCACTGACACACTCATCAAGACGTTTGTTACTTCTCAGCATGCTCAAGGTGAACACACAGACATGAACACTCATCTAGTGACACACCTACTCTATCTTCATACATATAACATCATAATATCAATATTAAAGGAATAGTATGACAATTCAGTCATCAGTCATCATGTTATTCCAAACCTGTATGACTGACTTTCTTCCATGGAACATAATGAAGATATTTTGAATAATGTTCACATATTTTTCCATATAATGAGAACTTCACTGATCACTCTCTCATATCTTCAGTTAATATTTTTTTATATCATAAAGATTAGTTTAAGCAATGCTTCACTAGGTGTCAGTATTGAGCTGTGGATTACTCTAGACGGACCTCATTTGAGTACTTTACAGAAACCTCTTGATCTCTTCAAGCTTTATCTGTCTCTCATTGCTTAATGTGGCTACTGTCCATGTTTCTTTGTTGTTGTTCTTGTTTTTAATTCTTTGTTTTTGACCATTGTCTCTTTCACTGCTGCTTCTGCCTCTGTCTCTGCCCCAAGTGCATAATGGGAAGGGTATGAGGATAACACCTAGTGAGAAAATACAGCCCTCCAGGGGTAGGTCACCACAGACTCCCTGAGACCCAAATACCCTCTCACGAATGATCACAGCCCCCTTCTCCAGATCCTTTCCTACATGTGTTTTGGGGTTCATTTGCCCTCTTATGGGGTGAATCTCACAATCACCATGTCATATTTAATCCAAAACTTAAAATAAATAAATGTTATTTTGCATGACGAAAATAAAGCCTATTTTAGGAACATTAAAGACCCCATGAAATGGCTTAATGATTTTTCCGGTGTTGATGTATTTCCAGGAAGCTGGGATGCAACATTTTTAAATAGTCTTAAGTCAGGTCACAGCTATGGGCTCTGATTTTTATCAGAGACATGTGGTATTACTGGTATTATATTCATTCTAGAAAGCATTTGATTGGACAAAAAAAATAAAAAAAAATAAAAAATTAGTCACACCCATAAGTGCAGGTTGAATAACATTGGGTGCTTCTCAGTCAGTAAAACTGAAGTTTGATGATATGCCAGTCAAGATATGTAAAGTATGTCTCAATGTGAAGGATCCTTTGAAGGCAGCTTTCATTTTGCATCCTTCATTCGGCTTATTTTGAAGGATGGAACAAGTGTATCCTTCGTGTCCTCCAGTCACCCACAATCCTTTGCGCACATTCCAAAGAATTAACAGAAAATGAATTGGCACTGAGCTCATCCAGTTTCATTGTGTAATGCAAGAAGAAGAAAAAAAGATTTTAGATGAAGGCATTGTGTTTTCTTTTTTGTTGTAAATTAATCACATAATGCTAAACTCTGCATTATGTAAACCACAGGGAGACAAGAGATGGCTGTAAATATCTCTACTGCATTAATAGAAAGTCAGTTAATATAAAGATTTTTTTATATAAAGTATTTTTCAAATTATAATTTTAATAGTATTTTTGTGCCATAACAGCTCCGGAAACATTTATGATGTAGCCATGCGCACTTACTAGACCGTCTCATTCTAGCATTTAATGCCGTGGAGGACTCTATCTACAAGCCTCCGAAGGACTGGACTAGGAAGGACACAGCCTCACTTGGATGCAGCCTTCTATTTGAGAAGCACCCAATATGTCTGTTTTCCTGGAAGGGAAAAGTTAATGCAAAAATGGTCTTCAATGGCCAATGCTAACTTGGATTAAAAGCCACAAAAATCTAATTTTTAACTTTGGGGTCACATTTCTTGATGAGATTTCCCCTAAGATCTCCCACTGTAATTTAGGCTCTGCGTTCCCTTTTGTCATTGTCATCACTTCCTATTTATGTAAATTTTGTATGTCTTTCTGCTCCATTTCTCTAATGCTTGAATTTTTCTTAATTTCCTCAAATGTGCATGTGAGGCCTGTGTTTCACTGTGTGTGTTTGTGTACCTTCCTAACTATATTTTGGCGACAAATTGATACTCAAAAGTGAGCTAAACCTGACAAAAACTCCTTTTGGGGACATTCAAGGGCTTCCTCATTTGTAAAAACAATGTAAATAAAGTTTTATTATTATTATTATTATTATGAAATTGCACAAAGCTTTTTTTCTTTCTTTCTGGTTAGGTTATAGTATTTATAACTTGCGCAATTTAAAAAAAAGTCTATGGATTGTCCCCATTTAGATTAAGTAAATATATCTGTGTGTTTAGGCTCAGGAGTTGATAAACCAGTAGGGGAAGTATCCATACAGATCGACCTCTTCACTCACCCAGGCACAGGAGAGCATAAAGTTACAGTTAAAGGTATGTCTTACTGCATTTTTATCGCTTTTAAGTGAGCTTTGTCTATTCCACAAGTGTATTTTCTGAATCACATTTCTTTTTATCTAGTTGTGGCTGCAAATGATCTGAAGTGGCAGACATCTGGGATGTTTCGGCCGTTTGTGGAGGTCACCATGATAGGCCCTCATCTCAGTGACAAGAAGCGCAGGTTCACCACCAAATCAAAGAACAACAGCTGGGCGCCCAAATTCAACGAGACCTTCCATTTGTGAGTGCAAAACCTAGTCATTCAGGACAAATTAGATTAATGAACAACAGCACATTAAACAATGATGCGTGAGGAATAAAATGAGACTACAAAATTGATGCATCTCTCTCTCTCTTTCACAATTATTGAAAGAGAGAAAATGATGATGGTATGCGCAAAATTGCCAAAGCATCAATACAAATAAAACACCTGATGGTTGAAAAGGCCTGACAGATAGATGTTACTAAGTGGTGGATGGATGGATGGATGGATTGATTTTCTGCATAGAAGGATTTCTAGATGGATGGATGGATGGAAGGAACGAAGGAAGGATTTCTAGATAGATAGATAGATGGATGGAATGAAGGAAGGATTTCTAGATAGATGGATGGATGGATGGATAGATGGATGGATGGATGGAAGGAATGAAGGGAGGATTTTTAGATAGATAGACAGAGAGACAGAGAGAGATAGATAGATAGATAGATAGATAGATAGATTGATTGATTTTCTGGATAGAAGGATTTCTAGATGGATGGATGGAAGGATGGAAGGAACAAAGGAAGGATTTTTAGATAGATAGATAGATAGGTAGATAGATTTTCTGGATAGAAGGATTTCTAGATGGATGGATGGAAGGAACGAAGGAAGGATTTCTAGATAGATGGATAGGTATAGATTGATATGGATGGATAGATGAATAGATAGGTGG
The DNA here is from genome assembly GCA_037950665.1 of Hypophthalmichthys nobilis. Classification (NCBI taxonomy): domain Eukaryota; kingdom Metazoa; phylum Chordata; class Actinopteri; order Cypriniformes; family Xenocyprididae; genus Hypophthalmichthys; species Hypophthalmichthys nobilis. Next base: position 19,393,908 of record CM075476.1, on the reverse strand, counting down.
ATGGATGGATGGATTGATTTTCTGGGTAGAAGGATTTCTAGATGGATGGATGGAAGGAATGAAGGAAGGATTTCTAGATAGATGGATAGGTATAGATTGATGGATGGATGGATTTCTAGATAGAAGGATGTCTAGATAGATGGATTTATAATGGATGGATGGATGGAATGAAGGAAGGATTTCTAGATAGATAGATGGATAGGTGGATAGATAGATAGATAGATAGATAGGTGGATAGACAGATGGATAGATGGATGGATGGATAGATAGATGGATAGATAGGTGGATTTAAGGATTTCTAGATAGATGGATGGATTGATGGAAGTTTGGATGGATGGATGAATAGATAGAAAATGGACGGACGGGTGTATGGATGTATACGGATAGATGGGTAGTAATTAGTACTAGTAAATAAAGAATCCCCCCTCTCTCTGCAGTATTCTTGGAAACGAGGATGGCCCGGAGTGTTACGAGCTTCAGGTTTGTGTGAAGGACTACTGCTTCGGCCGTGCGGACCGCGTGGTCGGTATCGCCGTCATACAGCTGCGTGATGTCGCACCGAAGGCCAGCTGCGCCTGCTGGTGTCCGCTGGGCCCACGGATACACATCGATGACACGGGCCTCACCGTCATGCGCATCCTTTCCCAGCGCTCAGGTGACGAGGTGGCCAAAGAGTTTGTGAAACTCAAGTCCGAGACCCGCTCGGCCGAGGAGGGGAGGTGAGGACGTTCTGACAGCCGAAGGCAATCTGAAACTCTTTTAGTTGTCGAACGGATAAACAAAGGCTGGATGTCAACACTGTCACCTTTCTGTGTCCACACCAATGTTTTTGCTGCCCACTGACACCCACTTCTGTCCAAAAGAGAAGGGCTTTCAGCGGCCATGTGACATTTTATAAAGAGCACTGTTAGTCTAAAAATGAATGGGAAGTCATCCTGATAAAAACAATCAACAATTTATTTTTTTCACATGTTGCTATACAATGAAAAACACACTCACACACCAAGCCACTGACAAACTAGCACAGGACTAGTCAGGATAGATGCCATATTTTATGAATAACGAGACTGTGATGGATAGACATACAGTGCTGTGTTGTATTGTGCCTCAGTTTTGCCTAATTAGGAGTTTTTTTTCCATTAGATATTTTTTTTTTTTGGAAATATGTATTTGGGTGAATCTCATAAAAACAGACCACATTTCCTTGAAATCTACAATTAAATATAATATAAAAATAAGAAATTAATATATTTATAAAATGAAGCATGTTTTAGGACTGTTTTTACATTGCTATTATTTTTTTGACTATTAAGCTAATTTCAGACCTTAAATTCTCATTTCTATTTATTAATTGTTTTACTAATAATTGCAATGGCGATTTTCATTACTGGTAAAATTAAAATTACAGTTATTAAAGACAGTACAACAAATATTATGATGTATTAATATATTATATGAATACTTTACTATTTAAAAAATACAATTAATATTATAAAATAATAAATATAAAATAAATAATACAAAATAATTTCACAGTGCAAATAATATAAAATGTTATTAAAATAGACTAGTAAAATATAACTCATTTTGGGTGAACTTTAACTGTGACATTTATGAGATGCTTCCATTTTATGATTCAGCCATTTTCAATCTTTTCATTAATTTAATAACCGTAAATAGTACACAACAGTAAAACCAGGCATGTCTCCCTCGCAGACATTTTGTTTGCAAGAAAAAAATATTGCATCTATCTCTGACTTAAGGTCCTGTGAGCATTCAGAATGTTTGAATCTGAGATTTGACCTCCGACCATTAGATGGCGCTGTGAGTGTGTCGGGTCATTAGTTTGTAAAATTCAGAGATTCCACATCCATTCATGCACTTTCTCTGTAACCCCTTTTGCCATGTGTTTATTGCCTTATTTTGTTGATGCTGTGAATGTGTCAGGTTGAAATGTAATGATTATGATTGTTATGAATGATGTGGCTCCTGAGACAGAGTGTGTTACTTTCCTAGGGGCCAGATCTCATTCACTTGGTGTCGTGGCGTGATTCGTTGCATGAATCAGAATCAGTAATCAGAACCGACAAGTCCAAAACAAAAGTGTTTGTAGAGAGATATCATGTACATTTCACATAATTTCCAAGTCAGCTCGCACGTGACGCATCCGTCAGCCGAAAGTGTGCCTTTCTTACAGGCTTTGTGGCCGCTCAAAAGATGGATGACCTGTTTGCACCTCAGCCCACAAATTTTCTGCCTCTTACGGTCACCATTCATTTCAAAGTGAGCGGTACTTCAGCCAATGTCTATGACCAGTACGTGGCAGCAATGATCTCAAATTCACATTTACACATTATCATTATTATTATTATTATTTTTTTTTGTCCATCGAAAGACAATGCAGCATCAAAGGACAGTATTGAAGCTTAAATGTGTGAATGCTTTAATTGGGTGTAGTGTAATATTTTTCAATACTTTATATTTATATAGTTGAATGAGAGAGGGAAAGTTAACAAATATCAGATCAAGCTCAAATATGATCACTGATCAATTAAAGATAATAGTGAGTTTTGTTTGTTTTCATTTCAAAGCGGCCTTATTTTATTTGTTCTGATATTTTCTATTTAAATGATTTTAACTTCTGTTTTTTTCCTTTTAAGTAAAGATGATTGAATCTTTTTTTTCTGTGAAGTCTTGTTGTTACTCCGTTTCTTTGTTTTGTTTGACTGATTTATTTTCTTTATTTGGTCATTTGAGGAATTTTGTACTGTGTTGTGCTTTATTTTTCCAGAAACGACTCGAACTGCAAAAACAAACAGGAAAAAGACAGTAACACTAAATTTGTCCCTTCGTTTGTTGCCTGTGCAAAAAGTCTCACCTTGTTGATCTAAATTTCAATGTAAAAATTATTGTATTTTTCACAAGCACTGCCAATATGTAAAATGTATGTTAATATTGCCAATCATTATTGTGACTGTTAAACCTGTTATTTATTTCTGTACATTTCTCACTTCTAACTCTGTGTCACTTTATATACTGTTACCGTTGTTTAGGCCAGCAGTGTTTGGACTGCATTTTAGAAGAGAACTGTCACTCTTTGTAATATACACATTCCTTGTGCCAACTTGTGGAAGTTCTCACCTTTTTTTAAACTCTTGAAACAATACTGACAATAATCACTGACATGTTTGGGACTTAATGAGTTTACTCACATTTTTGAAGTTATATAGGTATTGTACACAGTCACTGACAAGGAAAATGTGTTATTAAAATGTTTGTGTGCACACTCCAACAAATGACTTTATGTATAAAGTATCTTAAACTAATGTTTGCTTGATGTCATTTATGTAAAGGAAAAAAAATGTGTGATGAGCTGTTTATTTATTTGCTTAGTTAAATGATTATTCACTGAAAATTGTCATTTGCTTTCAATCTCACATTTGAGTATGTGAAAGTTAGGGCTGCATAATATTAGAAAAAAATTTACATTACGACATTTTGTTTTTTTGTGATATATATTGCGATTTGAAAACAATTTTACCAGATGACTTGAATAGCTCTATTTGGAAAGAATTAATCATTCTAGAATGAAGGGTGATTTTGTAGGGCAGTGAATCTGCATAGACAATAATAGACATTTTACAAGCATAGAAAAAATAAACATAAAAATTAAATAAACAGTGCTTTTTGTTTTTCAGGTAAGTCTTAACAGTATTCTGGTACAGAAATTAAATAATTAAATGTAAAGTAACATAACTGCATGGTCTTCACTGTATAAATTAAATATAATTGATCTTTGTTACAAAGAGAAAATCAAAATCTTTTGTATTTTGTTGATTGACATTAATGATACAGACGTTAATGACACAGCAGGAATATTAGGCTGCTGTCACTTTAAGACCAAATACATGGATCCAATATAAGAGAAAGTGATGTGATGTGTAGCCAAGTATGGTGTCCCATGCTCGGAATTTGAGCTTCACCCATCCAAGTGCACACACACACACACACACACACACAAACGGTGAAGCAGTGGGCAGCCATTTTTTGCTGCAGCTCCCAGAGAGCGATTGGGAGTTTAGTGCCTTGCTCAAGGGCACCTCAGTTGTGGGTAATGAGAGTGAAAAAGAGCGCTGTTCATTCGCTCCCCCCACCTACATTTCCTGCCGGTACTGAGACTCGAATCCGTGACCTTTGGGTTACAAGTCTGACTGTAACCATTAGGCCACAACTGCCCCCTAAACAGTATATATATATATGATACACATCCATTTTCTTTCTCAATTGTTTATGTTCACATAAACCATAAGTGAATGTGTTTACGAGGATACTCACCGAGATGGGCGTTTTGACATAATTATGCGTGTATGTGTCCGTTCAAGCTCAAATAGACGTGGAAGAGAACGGAATTCGGTGATGGCCTGCTGTTTCTGCTGCTCTTTGTGAGCGCAGAGAAAACGCGTGAGTTCTGAATTGAGTTTTCTTTTACGTTGTGCTTAAATGGTTTAAAATCATGTGAATATTTATACTTGACAGCACATCCTGCAATCTGATAATCACGGATGCGCACATTGCAATATCAGTGCTAAAACGACATATCGTACAGCCCTAGTGGAAGTGCAATCAGAACTACAGCAAAAACAAAAAAATTAAATGAAGTAAAATGACTGTCACGCAGACATGTCGTATGACTTGAGAAGACTTACAATATAGTGAACAAATAATATCAATTGAACTTTTATGGTGTTTTTTTTTCTCCCTTTTTGTCCCCATTTCCCTTTATAATGGAAAAGAACAGCATGAACATCCTGCCTAACTATCTTCTTTTGTCATCCACGGATCATTCAGGTTCAAAACATCAGGGTGAGTAAATACCGTTGTTTTAATTCCTGGGTGAACTATTCCTTTCAGTGTCACACTATATAGGTTGACGCCGTGGCCTAGTGGTTTGCATACGTGCCGACGCATTGAGCAATGGTGCTCATGTAGGAAATTTGTGTTTTAATCCGGCTTGCAACATTTCCTGTTCCTCTGCCCTGTCTTTGTAATCTGTATCAATAAAAGAGGTTATAAATCAGCCCTTTCTTGCATATCTTCAGCTGACATTTGATATAGTATACGGTAAACATGAGCATGATCTGTTTTGTAGTGTTTTGATAATCTGTACCAATAGGAAAGAGATCTATGTAATGTATGTCAGTTGTTTGTACTTAACAGCAATTCGATTAAATAGAAGAATTGTCTTCTCGAGTAATAATATTAGTTTCTTCTAGGTACGCCTGTGCAAATTTGAGCTAAATGAGTTTTTCATTATATGATGCTAGATGGTTTAGTGACTGGCCCACGTCTTTCCCTCATCCAACTGTTTTACCAGCTTCCCTCGTCCAGCCCAGCAGAGTCCAAAGATCATCCACTGTTTGCTTTCCGTCTGTCCCTGGACATGCTACACTGTAAAATCCCTCCGTTTCCTTCAAGCATAAGCAATCGACCAATCATTAACCCTTTCCATAGGACACAACTGCAGCCGTTGGCTCCGTCCAGCCCTAGCTGGAAACCTCTTCATGACGTCAGGTTACACCCTTAACTTTCACCTGTACTCTTAAGTAGGAAACTGATTTGCAGTTGCATTATGGGAGCTGTAGTGAGGTTCTGCGTGTCCTTTTCCACGCATGTTTATGGGGTGGTGGTTTACTCTGAAACTTTGTTGTTTCTCTAGGGATCCTGGATGTCGGACGTGTGACTCAGGTATGACACCTTCAGCTGGTGCAGCTTTATCATTTTATACATTTAGTGAGTTTTTGAGGGGGTATGTTGATCTTGTAAGGTTTTCTCTTTTTTTCAAGAGGAAGGTTTTTCACTCATAAAGTACAGTAAGTTACTTATTTACTATAGCTAAAGGCAATTGGAGTGCAGTGTGCTTTGTTTAAAAAATACTGAACATTATAACAATGTGATAAACAGCATATACCTGTGTCAGTATATACATGGAGAAGAATGTAGATTTGTCAAAAGCGAAGAGGTGGTGAGTTTTAAGTTGTGCGTTTAAGGGTGTGTAATTTTTCTTGTTGACTCTTGAATATAGATGGTGAAGGGTCGAGTGTTTTCCTGGTGTTGAGGGGAAACCGGTCTCTAGACCGACGCCATTTACCGCCAACGTTAGTTATGGTCATTGAACATTTACTTGTCAATGTGGCACTTGTGTCACACTGATAGAATATAACAATTATAGATGTTTTAGAACCTTAAAAAAAGGCCTTCAAAAAGTCCTTTTTGAACTTAGTAATGTAATAATGTAGCCTTCCAGTGTATCAGGGTGTATATTATATATCAAAGTATTAAGCAAATGATTTTATCTTAAGTCTGTTGGTTTATTAACATGATAACACAATAGTGATAGTCTCACAATACCCTCCATAATGCCAGAAACATCAACACTTTTTATGTTAATGTTATAGCAGCCACAGTTTCAAGTTTCTAATAATAAATTAACAACATATAATAATAATAATAATGTAATAATGGGGAACTTTATATTGCAGTGTTATTATTTTCTAATGTTAGCATTTCATTTGATCACATGCATTAGGAAAGTTGACGTATTTTTGAGAACTTGTGTTTGAAAAGACTGATGCTATGTTAAATATATTTTGCCTGGAAATAAGTGATTTAACTTTTAAAACTTCACAGCGATTCTTTATGTGGGTGTAGGCGACGTGTTGACTTTTGAGCGATCCTAGTTTAAGATGGGCCATGATAATATTAGATTAGATAAAGAGTGAGATGAAGGTATATGAGTGTGGTCTAATGTTCAGGGTTGTGAGTGGCCGTATACAACACTTTTCACTGGTTTCACATGGGTCAGTTTTATTGTGAATGGGGAAAGAACTCATTTTAGATACAATATAGCCTTTTTTTAGATACAGTATTTTCATGTAATAATTTTCAGTCTTATTTTTGACATGTAGATAAAAATATGATCATCTAGAGGTATCTAATAGTAATTACAAGTATTATTTATCCTTATTTAAGATCGAGCTGAATGTATCAGTGTTATATGAGCAAATGCTTACATCTATGAAAATGGCTGTCAGGTAAATGATCTATGAGATCAGGAAGCACGGCTACATGTGTGTGGAGGCCTATATGTGTAAATACATGATCCTCTCATCAATAACCTGTGCTGATAAGACAAGAGCTGTAAAATACACTGAACTTTCTGCCAGTTTATCATTAACCACACTAACAGAAAGATATCATAATGCATTACAATGACTCTATCCAACCTGCCGTTTTTAATGTAAGTTTTGTTGGAAGAGCTGTAATGTAAACTGGCCTCAATTCAGTTGTAAGACTAATGAACCTGAATTATTACAGAAAACCCAGTCTATATGGTTACAGAACAAACACATAAATATGGTCGCATTTATTTATTTTCAGGGCATCTTTATACTTGAATGAGGGCATATTTATTTCTTTAAATCATATAAAATTGTAATTTATCAATGACAAATAATTTATAATATCCATCCGTGACCCTACATACCAAGCAGTTGAATAGATGGATCATTTTTAATAATAATAATAAATTAAATAATTCAAATAAATTCTCAATTTAAACAATTATCATGACTATTACCTATTAATCAAGCGGTGACACTTTACAATAAGATCCCATTAGTTAATGCATTAACTAACAATAAACAATACATTTGTTACCATATTTATTAATGTTAGTTCATTGTTAGTTCATGTTAGCTCCGGTCCATTAAAGAATATTAACAGACACAACTTTTGGTTTTAATTTGTAAATGTTGAAATTAACTAAGATTAATAAATGCTTTAGTAGTATTTTTTTATTGTTAGTTCATGTTAATTAATGTAGTTAATTAATGTTAAATAGAACCTTACTGCAAAATGTTACCAATCAAATTCAACAAAATCAAAGATCATAACACAATAGATCATAGTACAGTACAGTACAGTACTATGTACCACTATGCATTGTATACAATTGACCGGCCCCTATTTGAGATTATACAGCTCTTTATTCTATACTAGAAGATCCTGAAGCAATTTCAAGTTTTGTAGTTTTCCTCGTGTTTAATGTTTTTAAGAACTATTTAATTTAATTTAATTTAGTTTTATTTTATTACTTTATCTTTTGATATGTGTTTTTATGGTTTGTTTTCTCTTTATCAGCGTGATGATTTGATCACAGAAATATGGGCTCCCTGCTGTCTGCTTGTGGAATTAACGTGAAGAAAAAGAAAGTAGAAGGTATAACAGCTACACTGCACACACAATTTGAAGCTTGAAATAAAACTTTCTAGTTCCATAATGCTTTAAATAATGCTATTTTTTTTTTTTTTTTTTTTTTTTACTTCAGAGGAGAGGCATTTGCGAGCTAATGACAGGGAATTCAACCTGTCATTTAAGTATGCGGTGAGTAGGAATGTATTTACTTGTTTTAAAGTGCCCTTATTATGCTATTTTAAAGGTTCCTATTTTTTTTGGCCTCCTACAATAGGTTTACATGTATCCAAGGGAAAAAAAACAATTGAATTTTTTCATAATATGGTCAGATGGCTATGTCTGTTGTGAATGGTCTACTCTGCTTTGGATTGGGAAGATGGCCCAGTCTGTTCTGATTGGTCAGATGACCCAGTCTGCTGTGATTGGTCTACTCTGCTCTGATTGGTCAGATGACTGAGTCTGTTCTGATTGGTCTACTCTGTTCTGATTGGTCAGTTGGCCCAGTCTGTTGTGATTGGTCTACTGTGCTCTGATTGGTCAGTTGACCCAGGCTGTGTTCAGCCTCAACAAAACGTTTTTTTAAAAGGAAACGGTGGTGTTTTGATATTGCAACGCAATAGTTGCAACTATGGCAGCTGAGAAAGTCATTCTTTGTGTTCTTTTTGAAGAATTTTCGGAGCCTGATGAAATTGGTATAAATACGTGTTTAATACTGCAAAATACGCTTGATGTTACAGTCACTGCCCTTGCCGTCCAGAATAAAAGAGAAAAAACATAAACAACTTACTTACTATAAAACTTTTACGACAAACATGTCTTCTAATATCTTCAACTGTTGCGTACACCGAGCTGCAGCGGACACATTTGTAAACGACTTTACTTGGACCCATTGTGTGAGCTGTCTCTTTAATACCACGTGGTTTATATACATGTTGCTGCTGATTGGGCTGACAATTTTGACACACCCACCAAACAAGAGAAAACTTATCTCAAAGCCCGTTGCACACCGTTTCCAGGAAACATGCCGTTCAACCCGGAAACCTTATAACAATGCGCACTGGTTTGAGCTTGAACGTGCCCCCAGTCTGCTGTAATTGCTCCACTCTGCTCTGATTGGTCAGTTGGCTCAGTCTGTTGTGATTGGTCTACTGCTTACAACCTTTATCTTTTACATTCACAAACATCTATATTGCACACTACATGAAAGCTAATAACTGAAAAAAACATAATAGGAGCACTTTAAAAACATTTCTTGTGAGCATTTCTTGTGTGTGTCCTTACAGAACAATGCCATCAAGACCTCCAAGTACAACGTCTTCACCTTCCTCCCTCTCAATCTGTTTGAGCAGTTTCAGAGACTGGCCAATGCCTACTTTGTTTTTCTTCTCATCTTACAGGTAACCAGTCAAAGAAACTAGATTACCATATTATTATCTTAAAATTGTGCTCTGAAAACACAAAAGTATATATATATATATATATATATATTTTTTTTAAATAAGTTTTATAAAATGAGAGTAATTCTAACAGTTTCTATCATGTTTGTGTTGTACAGCTGATTCCTCAAATCTCGTCTCTGTCCTGGTTCACTACTGTAGTTCCACTGCTGCTGGTGCTGTCTATAACTCTAGCCAAAGATCTCTCTGATGACATTGTGAGTCTACTTCCTGCCCATGTCCAATACTGACAATAGTGTGACTGTCCCTTCATAAGGTCTCTCTGTTGCTTTGTGTATTATGTTCACCCTACAACACAGACCAGACACAAGAACGACAATCATGTGAACAACAGAAAAGTGGAAGTGCTTATTGATGGAGAGTAAGTGTTCATATAAGTGTGTATATGATGTTACTTTTATCATAGATTTTTTCCCAAATGTATTTTCCAAAATTAATTTGGTAGTGAATTAAATGTCATGTTCTTAAACAGGTTGAAAAGTGAAAAATGGATGAATGTTCAAGTGGGTGACATTGTCAAGTTGGAAAACAATGAGTTTGTCACGGTAAGTTTATAGTTTGGTGACACTTTATTTTACAGTGCCGTAGTTGCACGTTACTACATGTACTCACTATAGTAAATTATGCATAATTACAAGTAACTAACCCTAAACCAAACGCTAACCCTAACTGTAACTCTATAGTAAGTACATTAATAGTTAATTAATAGTACTCAGTACTTATTTGAGTAATTACAATGTAACTACTGCACTAAAATAAAGTGTAACCTATAGTTTTGATATTAAAAGCTACAATTTATTTATTTTGATAAATTTATAGTACACAACTAGCTGGTGATGTAGCCAGAACAGTGTTGTTATTGTTAACTACAACTAATAAAAGTGTTTTCGTTGAAATAAATCTGAAACAAAATAAAATATGTACTGTAATATTAGATAAAAAACTTAAAGGTTAAACTTAAAAAACTAAAACAAAATTCGGAAATGTTGCTTTGGCAGCTAACAAGTTAAATTATTTAAATTTCTAAAGCTATAAATAAAAATGACAAAAGCACAGCGGGAAACCCTTAAAGTGCCTTATTGTACTAAAAACAGTGAAGGCAGAAGATCAAATTCAGTATACATCTTATTAATGATGCATACTTATAGGCGAGCAGATGAGCTCAGAATATGAACGCAACACACTAAATGGTTCAGCTTTTTCTAATGGTTTTCTATGTAAAACACTTAATGTGAAACTGCATTGTGTTTATATTCTGGGATCATCTACTTGCCTGTAAGCAGTATGCATCATCAATTATGTGTATACTGAATTTGCTCTTTAAATATTGCTCTTTCAAAATTAGTACAAACCTAGTAAAAATGACTGGCAGGCAATGGAGGAAAGCCTTGTTTTGCCCTCCAGGTGGGTGTTTCTATAAAGCTGTGATGTCACATGAAAACTATGAATTGCCAACATTTGTCCAGAGCAAAAAAAAAAAAGTCATTACAACTTAAAAAATGAACACTGTTTTTTTTTTTTTTCTCCTGTGCTCTAGGCTGATCTGTTGTTGCTCTCTAGTAGTGAACCTCTCAACCTCATCTACATTGAGACAGCTGAGCTGGACGGGTCAGTAACTGAGCATGTGCATGTAAACATGGACTTCATCTGTAATAACTGTGTACCAGAGCCATCATCGATCTCTCTTTTCCTGTGTCTCACAGAGAGACAAACCTGAAGGTGAAACAAGCTCTGACAATCACAGGAGACCTGGGCAATGACATCCAGAGACTAGCAGCATTCAATGGTGAGTGACACATGCTCATAATGTAACTGCATGATATCAGGTTGCTAGGCATTGCTAAATGGTTTCTAAGGCGTTCTGAGTGGTTGCTAGGACATTGTTAAAAATGAATTGTAAAAAAGCATGTCTACTGTTTAGAATCACATTCGTGTTTATAAATTCAGAGCTCTAAATTTGTATTCAGGATAACTTACTATATTTAGACAAAATTTGTCCCTGTTTGTTGTCTGCGTATTAATTATATACTGTATGTCTCAGGTGAGGTGCGCTGTGAGCCTCCAAACAACCGTCTAGATAAGTTCACAGGAACTCTGACGGTGGGAGGAGAGACGTTTTCTCTGGATAATGAAAGGATTCTGCTCAGAGGATGTACTCTCAGAAACACAGAGTGGTGCTTCGGCCTGGTGGTGTTTGGAGGTGCAGAATCATACTATTAGGGCCGGTTCACACAGAACACATTTTTGCTGTTAATAACATGAGACGCAGGTCAGTGGAACGAAAAAAGCGCAAGGTCTAGAAACGCGTTTTTAAAAAGTTGAACTCGTTTTAACTTGAGCGCCGCATTTTTTGAATGCAGTTTCATGTTCAAGAAGCTGTAAAAGACGCGAGACACAGTGGTTAAAGACATCCGTCTAGCACATGTTTACATTGAAAAACAATGGAAAAGTAGTGCAGTGGAATGGAAAAATGCATTCTGTGTGAACGTCCCCTTATGCTTATATTCAAAGGGCCAGTTTTACTAAACAGGGCAAATTAGCGTGAGTAAATTACCACAATCCCATAAAAGTGCAGATGGGAGTAGAAAGTTCTGCGGGTGATCTACTGAAAATTTAAGAACACAGACAGCAGACAGCAGCTCATTTCCATTATGACCAATGCAATCTACTAAAAGCAATGATAATCTCTTCCTCTAGCATTCCAAATAAATGCTCTCCCTTCTACCATGTGCTGGGTTAAAAACAACCCGAGTTGGGTTGAAAATGGACAAACCCAGCAATTGGGTTGTTTTAACCCAGTGGTTGGGTTAAATGTGCTGCCTCCTACAGCAACTATCATAGCATTCCAAGCACAAAATGGTTAAAGATATGCTTTTTTGGGGGTGTTAAATAATGGTACAAATACCAGTAATTGACTACGCAAACCTTAAATCATGTTGCAAGATTTATTTAAATACTCTCATTGCTGATTTTTCACCGTTTTTTTTTTTTTTTTTAGTAAATCCTGACTGTAGTTTTTAAACACCAAAAACCGGGTTTGCTCTGGAGCAAGCTGTTAGTAAATCTGGCTCAAAATTTCTCAGATTATAATATAGTTTAACAGCTCTGTCCAAATCTGGCTAGGTCCTGACACTAAGCTCATGCAGAACTCTGGCAAATCCATCTTCAAGAGAACCAGCATTGATCACCTCATGAATGTCCTGGTGATATTTGTGAGTAGATTTGTGTAAATATCTTTAGAAATATTTTGTTTTGTGTTTGTGATGTTTCATTTCAAATCCTGTTCATTTGTTTGTTAGATTTTTGGTTTTCTGGCCTTCATGTGCACCATCTTGTCCATTGGGAATGCCATTTGGGAATACCAGGAAGGGAATTCCTTCATTGCCTTCCTCCCCAGGGCTGATGGGGCGAATGCATCTCTCTCAGCATTTCTCACCTTCTGGTCCTACGTCATCATCCTCAACACTGTAGTGCCCATCTCTCTCTATGTCAGGTCAGAACTTTTATTAACTTATATTAAATCAAAATGCATGCATATTACATATCTTCAATACATTTAGTTAAAAACATCTGCATATATTATGTTATAATGCATTTCATTATAATGACAGACAGTGAGGTCAAAACGTCTGAGACGTCATACAAATCTGGGATTTTATTATTATTATTTTTATATGTATTTTTGCTAAATTTTAAACAATTTTAAACAAAATAAGTTATGATGCAAAATGAAGAGATACCAAATTACCAATTCAATAAAATTATGAAATTCAGGTAAATATTTTAGTTAAACCTTAATTATGCTAATAATATATTTTATAATGAAAGAAAATTGTTGGAAATTCTAAAAATGCTGGTCAAACTTTATATTAGGTGACCTTAACTACTATGTACTTAACCATTTGATACAATATACTTATCATGTACATACATGTTAGTGCAATTATACTTTCATTTAAAGTACTTGCATTTAGTTGCATCATTTGTAGTTACACTGTTAACTTTACTCCAAGTCATAACCCAACCATTTCCCCAAAATCTAACTCTATCCCCTATAATCCTAACCCTAACCTTACTTCTAAACCTAACCATATCTTATACTTGTTAGCAGTGAATGTGGAAATTTTCCAGGGAACATGGGAATTGCATGTAGTTACACAGTAAATCCATAGTCTTGTTGGTATTTAATGTTAGTACATAATAGTTAAGGCTACCTTATATAAAGTGTGATCAAAATGCTATTGATCTTTTTTCCCGTCAATAGTGTCGAGATCCTTCGTCTAGGCAACAGCTATTTCATTGATTGGGACCGTAAAATGTATCATGTCAAGAGTGACACACCAGCCCAGGCCAGGACAACCACTCTCAATGAGGAGCTGGGTCAGATCAAATATATCTTCTCTGATAAGACAGGAACCTTGACCCAGAACATCATGACCTTCAACAGGTGCTCCATCAATGGAAAATCATATGGTAAGAGCTCAAAGAGCTGTCACATTGCATGTAACAATTTTAACTACAAGGTAGACACTAATTCACCTGTTTTTACGTTCCTCAGGTGAGGTTGTGGACTTTGCCGGGCAGAGGGTTGAAGTCACTGAGGTTAGTGGTAACAAAATTGACAATATATTTCTCATAAATATTCACTTGAGTAAAAAATGATTCTAGTGACTCCCCTAAGAATCACTATTAAAAAAAAAACTTTTTTTCCTTACTCATTCTTTCCTTTTTCTTCCTCATTTATAGAAGACAGAGAAGGTTGATTTCTCCTGGAACTCTCTTGCCGACCCAAAGTTCTCTTTCCATGACCATAAGCTGGTGGAAGCGGTGAAGCTGGGCTCTCCAGAGGTCCGGTCCTTCTTCCGACTGCTGGCGCTCTGCCACACTGTCATGCCTGAGGAAAAAACAGAAGGTGAGTGCCACCTAGTGCATGCTCTACAACACTGTTAGCTACTCACAATGGATTCTCAACACATCTATACACAGATTGCACTGATTCAACCAAATCTGGGACAGAGTTTTCAATATACAGTATATCTGTATTAGTGTTGTAACAATTTATGAATGCATCTATCTATCTATCTATCTATCTATTTACCTGTCTATCTATCTATCTCAAATTGAGACCAGAATGTAACACTTTAGTTTAGAATCCATTTCTCACTATTAAAGTTTCTTATTAGCATACATATTACTAGGATATTGGCTGTTTATTAGTACTTATAAAGCAAATATTAATGCCTTATTCTGCATGACCATATTCTACATCTCTTAATCCTACCCAATTCCTAATCTTAACTACCTTACTAACTTAATAAGCAGTAATTAGGAGTTTATTGAGGCAAAAGTCATAGTTAATAGTGAGAAATGGACCCTAATCTAATCTACATAAAGACATCTGAACACTATCTTTCTCCACAGGAGAGCTATTTTACCAGGCTCAGTCTCCAGATGAGGGGGCTCTGGTCACCGCAGCAAGGAATTTTGGCTTCGTATTTCGTTCTCGTACCCCAGAGACCATCTCTGTGGTGGAGATGGGAGTTCCCACCACCTACGAGCTACTGGCAGTGCTGGATTTCAACAACGTCCGCAAGAGGATGTCTGTTATTGGTGAGACTTATTGAAGCTGAATTAAGCAGTACAGTAAAAAATTCTGAATTACAACAATCTCCAGTACAATATTGTCAAGTATATGTGCATTTCTTCAGTTCGTAATCCAGAGGGCAAACTGACACTTTACTGTAAGGGAGCCGACACAATTATCTTCGAGAGGCTGCATCCATCGTCCACCAAACTCATGGAGTTCACCACAGAACACCTTAACGTGAGTTACATTTGTGTTTCCATGAGATTGTGTCAATGTCTGTGTAAGTTACTCATGTTTGACTAACACAATCCCAGGAATATGCTGGAGAGGGTCTGAGGACACTGGCTTTGGCCTATAAGGACTTAGATGAAGACAAGTTTGAGGAATGGAGAAAGCGACATCATGAGGCCAGCACGGCACTGGATGACCGCGAGGCAAAACTGGATGCTATTTATGAAGAGATTGAGAAGGATTTACTGGTAAAATCACCATCACACAGAATGCTAAAGCATTGCTATGGTGTTTGCTTCTCTAAATGTTCCTCCTTAAATGGAAGCCAATGGTATTTCTCTTATTTCTGAGTATTTATTTTTACGTGAAGTATGTTTATGTGTGCGTTCAGCTCCTTGGTGCTTCTGCAGTTGAGGATAAACTTCAAGATGGAGTGCCTCAGACCATTGAGCAACTCGCCAAAGCTGACATTAAAATCTGGGTGTTGACAGGAGACAAACAGGGTGAGTTTACTCATTCATTTACCACAAATTGAGCTTTTAAGGGCTGTTGAACTTTCTCAAAAGATGATGCGATGGTGATTTGGTGCTGGTCTAGTTGATATTTCCAGCCACTCATCATGCAAATCATTACAATGTCCCACAGAGACGGCTGAGAACATTGGATACTCTTGTAATATGCTTCGAGAGGAAATGAAAGAGATCTTCATAGTGGCCGCCAACACAGCAGAGGAAGTGCGAGAGGAACTTGTGTAAGTTTTATCTCTCTATCTCTAAACCAGGGATCTCCAGTCTTGCTCCTGGAGGGCAACTGTCATACAAAGTTTGTTGAGGCAAGTCGGAGCTAAGCTCTGCAGGTTCTTCAGTGGTTCTTCACGACCAAGTTTAGACACCCTTGCTCTGAACCACTTCAAATGGATCACATTTGAAATTAAGTGATCCATACTCTGTGTTCAGGAATGCCAGGAAAAAGATGTCACCAGAATCAGGAGATGAGCCACCCATTCAGAAGAGTAGACTTCTGGGTAAAAAATCTCAGGTGGTGGAAGATGAGAAGGTCGATGGAGATTATGGACTGGTAATTAACGGCCACAGTCTGGTAAGAGAAATCTAACCTTGGTTTATTAATTGAAAAAAGGATCCATTCCTCATAAGCTCTTCAATAAATCACAACAGTTGATCAGTAGAAAATGGTTTTAATCATTGTGTGTCCCAATATTCTGTGCCCAGGCATTTGCTCTGCAGAAGGACATGCAGTTGGAGCTCTTGAGGACTGCATGTATGTGTCAAGCGGTCATCTGTTGCAGGGTCACCCCTCTTCAGAAAGCTCAAGTGGTGGAACTTGTCAAGAAGAACAAGAAAGCAGTGACTCTAGCTATTGGAGATGGAGCCAATGACGTCAGCATGATCAAAAGTGAGTGTTTCTCACAAAGAGAGATGACATGAGTGTAAAAGACACAGAAAGTGATCTGGGAAGAGTAAGATTACATGCACTCATAAGAAACAATGGGTCAGTGAGAAAACTGGGAAATTTATGACATAAACATTATGTAAACTTGCTAAATCACTTACAATCACTTACTTGTCTGTTTAAAACTCCTTGTGACCTCTATAGCTGCCCATATTGGCGTTGGCATTAGTGGGCAGGAAGGCATGCAGGCAGTTCTCTCCAGTGACTTCTCATTCGCCCAGTTCCGTTACCTCCAGCGTCTCCTGTTGGTACACGGCCGCTGGTCCTATCTGCGCATGAGTAAGTTCCTGCGCTACTTCTTCTACAAGAACTTCACTTTCACCTTCGTCCACTTCTGGTACGGCTTCTTCTGCGGCTTCTCTGCACAGGTGAGATGGAAATATTTGAAATCATATTTGTTATTTGTCATAATAACTGTGCCGAAATGTACACCTACCTACCGTTAGTTCCAAAATGTACTGATTTTTAGTGAATATTGAGTTTGATGTCAGTTCAGCAATTCTGTGTACTATATTTGATGTCATTAAATTATATTATATATACTGTACAGTCCAAGTGGAATGCTTATATTTACATTTACATTCTAATTTAATACATTAAATTACATTAACATTTATTTTAAATGTACATTTTTAAAACGTTTGTTTTATAATTGTTCATTTAAAAATGTTTTAAAAATAATTATAAATGATACATTATCATATTACATATTTATAAAAATTATTCATATAATAATTATGTATTTTTAAGGAATTCATTATAATATAAATAAAAAATTTAAATTATCAGCAAAACAATTTGAGTGAAAATGTGAATAGAAAAAGTAATTCCATGAATTTCATAATGTTTTAGCATAAATTCTACAAATTACCCAGCCAGTTTGTTCCTAATTTCTGTGTGTTCTGCTCTCTCTGTAGACTGTGTACGATGAGTGGTTCATTACGATCTACAACCTGATGTATACGGCTTTACCTGTTATTGGACTCAGTCTCTTTGATCAAGTATGTCATCATATATCAATATGGATTAGCCTGGATTAGCATGCTACATTCAGTGTCATGAAAGTAAGTTCATTCATGAACATGTGTGCATGTGCAGGACGTAAATGACCGCTGGAGTTTCCAGTACCCCCAGCTGTACGCTCCGGGACAGCTGAACCAGTATTTCAATAAGATGGCCTTCGCGAGGATCCTGCTGCACAGCTGCTACAGCTCACTCATCCTCTTCTTTGTCCCTTGGGCAGCCATGTGCGACACTGTCAGAGATGATGGCAAAGAGATTGCAGATTATCAGTCCTTCGCCCTGCTGGCACAGACCTGCCTGCTCATTGCTGTCAGTGTGCAGGTAAATTCTCATTCAACACTATACAAAACTAACTAACTAAATAAATAAATTAATTGCACAACAGTATTAACGCATATTCAGGTCTTATACTCAAAAAATGTGATGGCTGGAAAATGTAATCTTTAATCACCCAGTTCATATTGGACACGTACTGTAATGACCCCAAAATTATTTGGACATATTTGGCAACCTAACAACTACTTTTTGTAAAATGTTTTACTAGAAAAATGTGTTTGTATTCTATACTATACTGTATACACTACCGTCAAAAGTTTGGGGTCGATATGATTTTTAAATGTTTTTGAAAGAGTTCTCTATTGCTTAACCAGGTTTTTTTAATTAAAAATATAATACAAATTTGTGAAATAATTTAAGCAATTTAAGATAACTGTTATCTACTTTAAAAAGAAATATGTTCTTGAATCAAAGCTGAATTTTCAGCATCATTACTCCAGTCTTTAGTGTCACATGATCCTTCAGAAATCATTCTTGATGCTTAAGAAACATTTATTATTATGTTGAAAACACTTGTGCTGCTTAATATTTTTGTGGAAACCAACCATGATACATTTTTCTTCGACAAGTAGATATCTTTTGTAACATAAAAAACATTTTTACTGTTGTTTTTGATCAATTTAATGCATCCTTGCTGAATAAAAGTATTAATTTCTTAAAAAAAAAAAAAACTTACTGACCCCAGACTTTTGAATGGTAGTGTACATGTACTCATGCACACAAACACCATGTTTATGTGTGTTTAAGCTGGGTTTGGACACATACTATTGGACAGCAGTGAATCAGTTCTTCCTGTGGGGCAGTCTGTCTGTGTATTTTGCCGTCACCTTCACCATGTACAGCAACGGCATGTACTTGATCTTCACATCCTCTTTTCCTTTCATTGGTGAGTGTCCATCCATTCCTAACCATATCTGCTCATTCTGCTATTTATGTGTGTTTTAAACGGCTCCAAATGACTCAATCTTTCTCAGGCACTGCAAGAAACTCCCTAAACCAGCCGAACGTGTGGCTGACCATCTTACTGACCACCATATTGTGCTCACTGCCTGTGGTGGCGAAACGGTTCCTCTTCATCCAACTCAAACCCACTATCAACGACAAGGTGGGTGATTCAACCAGTTCCTTCAGTAATACACTTTCTTTCAGTAATACAATTTATCAGTGTTGTTGTACTCAATACCATAGTGTGAGACCACGGGCTCTGAAACATTTAGACTCATTCTTGACTCTCCTCTGGTCTTCAGTCTTGAGAACAACCTTGCAATATATGAACCTAAGAGACACAAAATTGAATTGGTTTTTCCATAAGAATATCGTGTGATGGCCCTTGACCGGCATCACTCACTCCTTTTACTGCTTTTACTGTTTAAAGTAGTCGTGTTCTAAAAGCGCATTCAAACTCTCTCGGGCAATGCGTCAGTACTGAACAGGATGACAATGTGAGATCTTCCTCCCTTTATGAGTAGAACGCATGTGTAGAATGAGTCAGAGCTGTGGGATGCAGTGGCGCGGCTGCTTCATGCTGAGGTGTAATGTCAAGGTTATTTCTGGAATCCATGATCAGTGGGGTCATAATCTCATGAGCAGGAATCATTCATAAACATAATTTGAGTCTCATTCTTTTTCCTTCTTCCTGCTTCTTCATCCACTCACTGTTTACTGTATATTTTCTTATATCTTTCTTCCATTCTACAGGTGCGGCATAAAGTCAGACAGGCCAAAGCTGTCCCTCTGCCGCCTCCTCGCAAATTCCCCCAGAGACGAATCAGCACACGGCGATCCGGTTATGCTTTCTCTCATGCTCGTGGTTATGGAGACCTTGTCACCTCTGGACGCTTCCTGCGTATCCCAGTTAAGACCAGACTGACTCTTTTCCCCCACAGTGAGACGCCGGTGGCTGACAGCACACCCCAGACGTATCGAACCATATTCGATGAGGCTCAGAGCCCCTAAAGGCCCTTATTCTATTGTATATTCACTTGTGAGGACTTACTGTCAAGCTTCAGCATTGGTAATATTGCATAATAAAGGGGTATTTGGAGAAGTATTCTTAGCTGGGCTTAAAAATATTTCACATAGGAATAAGTGAGATGAAGTGAACCTGTGAAACTTTGAATAAGATGCTGTTTTAGCTGTGATTAGTAGCTGAAAATCATGTCATAAAAGTTTCTTGACGTTGTATTAACAACACTTACGCACACATAAACACTTCAAATCGTCCACATTGTTCCTATTAAGACCAGAGGACATAAAATATTAATTTTAGGACATTAGAACTGTGCACACATAAAGAGGCCTAGAGATTATTCAAGAAGAGCTTCATGCAAGCAGATTTCAAGTGCTTTTAATTGTGTATGACAATTTTGTAGATGTTTTGTATGTTTCTTTTTTGTTGTTTTTTATCAATTAATATTTGAAATTGTCTCCAAAATGCATTGATTTAACATTCTACTTTATCATGTTTTGTACAAAGATGCAAATGTGCCTTGATTAGTGATATACAATAAACTTTAAGAAAATCCTTTTGTATTTTATTGTATTTGTCTGATAGTTTTATTTACCAAGAAAGTTAAAATCTATTTTATTAGTATATTGTAGTAATAAATGTACAGTACTGAGCTCAATGCATTTGTAGAACAAAATGTTTTAAGCAATTAATTCAAATTCATTGATTATTCTCCTTAAAATTAAGTCTTTAACTACTATGTAATAACATTTCATCATTAGATACAATGCGTTTGTGTACATACACGTTTTTATATTGTACTTAATGCATGTAATTACAGCTGTAATTAATGTCTGTAATTACATCTATACTTAAACTGTTGATGCTTCCCTTACACCTTAACCCACCCTTAAACCTACTCATACCACCAAACCTCTCCTAAACTTACCCGTATCCCACCTCAATAGCATCAAAGGTGTTTTTGTTATTCTTTGTATTTTCTTATAACAAAAATGTTAACAAGAACATGTCTCTTTTGGAAACTGCATCTGTAAGAACACTTCATAAAGCTTGTCCTTACTAACAATGTTAGATAGTTTTGAGCTTTCTTCCAAGTATGCTGACTGACAAACACTGACATTTGATTGAGCCCAGTGCTCCGATTATCATCATGCTTTGTTCATGTCCATATCTAAACGAAATTACTACAAGACTTCCCCTGGAAAAACAAGGCTCTTTTTGTCATTGTTTTCTGCTTGAGTGCACTGGATGAGCTTGATGAAATGTACAGGAGGTTTGAGTGACAGGCTACTTGTCCTAATGAAGCTCTGAATGATGTGTACTCATCAACCTATGCAAAACATTACATGCAGACAATTATATTTACTGTACAGTTAGCTATTATACTACTCAGTAAACAAGGGTTAAAATACTATTTAGAGTACAATTTTCCTTTAGCATATATTAGCTTATATAATGTGACAGATACATTTGCATATATGCAAAATTTAGTATAAGCTATCTACAGCTGTTCTTGATTCAAAACAGTGGCATAAAAATATTTTTGAGACATCTTATTATACTGATTTAGGTCAGTAGGTTAACAGAAAAGCCAGTGAGCTTTTTGATATATAATCTGATGAGCTTGTTGTTGTTTACCATGTGTAGGGTGGATACAAATATGAGCTTTTCCCCAATGGGCTGTTGAACTGAAAGACAGAGGCAGTCAGGCGAAAGGATTTAGCCACCTTTTCTAGCAGTGCCTACACCAGATGTTTGTGAGATTATCCATATCCATGCGTCATCAAAGGCAAGAGTCTTTCAACTCATTACTAGAGGGACGTAGGGGTGGATGAGATCAACCAAAAACAGATGATTATTGTGGCAGCCAATTTTTCCTGTAATCTAGCTCAAAGATCCTGTATAATACAGCTCCTTCATGTAAAAGATTATTAAAAGGCTTAATTATTGAGATTATAAAATATTAAAAGATTGGTTCACTCAAATTATGAAATTAATGTTTCAAGATTTATAAATAACTCCGGTCGCAGAAGTTAACAGCTCAGTGGATAGGAAGATTATCAATAAATAATGACTTGTTCCTCATTTTTTTTTTTTTTTTTTTGAAGATTTGGAATATAGTGCCTGAGTCATAAAGACCTTAAGGACTTATTTAATGCTTTTGTGTCTCTTTTTGAGGCTTGTAAGCTCCAGTTGCCATTGTAATTGCATGGAAAAGAGCAACCAGCACAGTCCTCAAAACATCTTCTCTTGAGTTCCACAGAAGAAAGTAAGCCATAGTGGTTTGGAATGACATGAAGGTGAGTAAATGACAGAATTTCCTTTCTAGAAGACCTTTAAGCTTCTCGAAAGAAATGGGCTTTCAACCATTATATTTTCTATGTGAGAGATCTGATAAATTTTAAAACATTAGTTTTTCATTCAGGATCTCAATTTTCTGTCTTCTATGAGTCAGTGTTCAATACCCCCCACCCCCCATGCTGAGAGCAGAGACAAATCTGCCATCCCCTCAAATATGATCCCTCAACAACAAACCACTGAGCATGCTCAGTGGGGTCTGTGATGCTGTTGCTATAGGACTGTGGGGCTCAGAACCACTGTACAGGGGGAGGAGGGAAGGTATGAGGAACAGATGAGCTGTGAGAAGTGCAGAGCAGAAAGAAGTGTGACTAAAGCGGAACTGCAAGAGGGACGTTACCCACTTCCGATCTTTTCATTTTTTTTATTTTTCTTTCCTTAGTCTCTGCTGAGTGGAAGTAGAGCATTAGGTTGTGATCATGCGGT
Source organism: Hypophthalmichthys nobilis (assembly GCA_037950665.1). NCBI lineage: Eukaryota > Metazoa > Chordata > Actinopteri > Cypriniformes > Xenocyprididae > Hypophthalmichthys > Hypophthalmichthys nobilis. Next base: position 19,370,798 of record CM075476.1, on the reverse strand, counting down.
GTGTTTGCTCCAGTTACTGTACAGACAGAATGAGAGTGACTATGTGCTGGCTCTCGGATTGATGGAGCTTTACGGCTGGGTGAGTTGATGCAGTTGCCAGTGCTAACAGCCTAACCACAGGGTCTTCATTCGTTGTTAAATACACAGAATTTTAGGGCTGGAATTTGAAGAAAGAGGTAAAATAATTTAACTTAACTAATATACTAAAATGACAAATAAATTGTTCAGTATCTTTTAAATAACAGTGTTTGTTTTACTAAGCTATAGTTTGGGGACAAAAGTATCACCAGAAGTTAGCAAAATATGACATTTTTCTTTTTGAGACATTCTGACATGTCCTCATTTGGAAAAATTATTCATGAATCAAGTTAAATAATGCTGTTTTTTAAAATCTCAATGGGTTTTTTAAGGGTTAGTCAGTATGATTCATAATGAGAAATTTATATACTATGTCTTCATTTAGATAGTTTAAGTAAATGTGTGTATGTGTGTGTTCAGATTTAACATACATTGTGGGGTCTAGCCAACATTCCCGTAAGGAAACCCGATAAATAAACATAATAAATAATGGGTAACACTTTAGTATAGGGAACACATATAAACTATTAACTATGACTTTTCCTTCAATAAACTCCTAATTTACTGCTTATTAATAGTTTGTAAGGTAGTTGTTAAGTTTAGGTATTGGGTAGGATTAAGAATGTAGAATAAGGTCATGTAGAATAAGCCATTAATATGTGCTTAATAAGACAATAAAATAAAGTGTTACCAAATAATATTTTAATTAATCTCAAAATTTCTGTGATCATAAGATTTGGAGTTAGGGGATAGAAAATAAAATGAGCATAAAAACAACTGAACTCAATAGATTGTCCTTAAAAAGACACAAAAAACAAACATGCTTGTGTTTTTGCATTTGTGTTTCTGACTGCTCTGGGACATATTATAATAATGAAGTTACCATAATTACAAGTAGTCTCATTTCAAAACTTCTGTGGTTAATGGGAAGCACCCATCAACATATCCAAGAAAATGTGTGTGATTTATTGGTTTATACTGAAAAGTGGATTTAAGCTTGGTAAAGTATGGATTCATGATTTATGTGAAAGCATTATTATAGCTAATCCACTGAATGCTTATTTTCTCCTTTAGATTTTTGCTTGAAAGCACTGAAAATGCAGACATCTGAGGTTACAAGAGATTCCTTTGAGCTTTGCATTCACTGTGTTTGTCACTTAACCAGCCTGCTATGCAAAGACTGATGCTTTAAAGTGCTGGTGCTTAGAAAATGGATGTCTCCCCAAAGTCAGGAGAAACTCTGATTGTGTGCCACATCCATGGCCACACTGTTGGGTGGCACCTATATAACTCGGTACAGACATCTAGGCAGCCACGCTCTCAGAATTTAACCCACAGTATATCCCTACCTGAGAGAGGAGATCTGCCGAGGGAAGCACTTGACTATGGCAGTCTAAGCCACACAAGGAAGTCAAGTTCAACAGAAACAGCAGAAAAGAAGGTGACTGAAAATTCTAGAGGCTATGAATCGTTCCCAGTGCTTTGTGTTTTGTCAGAGAACTCTCCATCGTCCAGTCCCCAACTAAATAAAGAGCCATCCCATTGCAGAGGTAATCCCAGATGGCAAAACCTCTTCATCCCTGAATCAGAAGTGAATGAGGATGAAGAGGATGAGGACTCGGATGGAGACAACTTGCATAAGTACCATGAGGGGTCATCCCTTCAACTACAAGGAAATGTGACTCAGTATAATATGAATCCTTTTAGCCAAGCCAAAGAAAACAAAGAATATGGAAGGGAGCTTGAAACATGTTACAGGGATTGTGGGGATAGCAAAGGAACCCCTGTTTTAATGGAATGTGATGAACAGGATTGGGGTGATGAGGAAGAGTTTAGCAAGCAAACTCTTGAGGAACCTGGAAGCTGGGCTCCAAGTGAAAATCTTATTGAATCCTTTACTCAAAACCAAACAGACTATATCACTGACTCTTCCTGTAATAGCTCAGATGGAGTACTAGTTAACTTCAGTGCCATATACAACAAAACCAACAATGCAGTTCCTGCAACTCCACTTAGCCTAGATAGTCCTGTTCCTGGATCAGGTGCAATGTTACAAGACAGTTCAAACCCTATGCCTAGCTGGTCATCTCACAGCACTGATCCAAACTGCAACATCTATCCATCCAACTCTGATGGCTTCCCATCAATGGAAATTTCTGACCTCACCATGTGTCTGCAGAGTCAGGCACGTTTAGCAGGTTCCACCCAGAATTACTATAAACTAGTGACATGTGACCTATCATCCCAGTCTTCACCCAGTCCACCCTGGTCCTCTTTGACCAGTTTCTCTGAGACTCAAAGCCAGGGAAGCTGTTCTCCACCTTCAGAATATTTCCTTTTTGGACATTCAGCGGGAGATGAAAGGAGGAAGCCAAAGGTTGACCAAAGTGAACACCAGGTATTTAAGCCATTATTGTACCATACCTATGGTAATTCCTAGATTCAGGGTTTTGATTATGGGATTAATGTGTAACATATATACTGTCCTTGAATAGCCAAATGATTTGATCTTTATGTAGTGCTTTCCTGTAGCTCAGTGGTTAGAGCATGGCACTAGCAATGCCAAGGTCGTGGGTTTGATCCCAGGGATTGCACATACTCAGATACAAATGTATAGTATAATGCAATGTAAGTCGCTTTGGATAAAAGCGTCTGCCAAATGCATAAATGTAAATGTAATGTAAATATAATAAATCTACTGAGCAATATCCACAATAGTGAAACCACATATTTTCCAACTTTTTCAGGGTGATGAAGGGAAGAATAATAGACGAGCCGCTAAGGACCAATCTAAGGGAACAAAAGAGACAATGGCACACATAAAAACTTGTCAGTCTGCTTCAGGAGAACATGGTAGTTGTAATTATACCAAGACTACTCAGTCTCAAAGCTGGACTGGCAGCCATAAATGTTCTACCTTATTGAAGCTGGGAGCCCTACAAAACAGCTGTCCCAGCAATTTAGACACAAACTTGTCTTCACCTCTATCTAGGCAACATGCCACCTCTTTTGTAGAAATTGTCCAAAGTAAGAAGGGAAATGGAGAATCATCTATGAAAAAGAGCACAGAGGATCCATCAGGCTCACACTTCATCCATAATCTCTCCTCCATCCAGAAACAGGATGATTTAGAGATGGCAGCAGAGTCACTGAGTGCTAACAGCAGTAGTCAGTCCAATCCAGAAGGTAAGAAACCTAGAAAAACCCTAATATTTTGCATTCAGTAGATTGTTTTAAAGAGCAACCACAACGGTTTCACACAACTTTTACTTGTGTTTACAGGTGCATGTGCTTCATCCCCAGAAGTTGTGCGATACACAAAAGCACAAAGGCCCACCTTTCTCCCCATCCAGCCCTTTGTGCTTCAGGCACCCTCAGGAAAACAGAGCAAGACTCTTGGTTCTCTTCTCAATCAGTACATCAGCCACAAGTACAGCAAGCCTGGTCCATCCAAAGCTACTTGCAAAAGCAAGGTACATCCACTCCATATACAACCCTCACCTCTTGGGAGTTCCTCTAACATTCACCTGGAGGCAGCAACCAGTTCAGACAGTTGTTCCACCTGCACATCAAGTCCTATTTTGCCCCATAACCGCCCCCATTGTACCCAGCCCAGCACAAAGTTAGGGCTCATTCACCAGGACTTGATGAACAGAAATCCACATTCGAGTCCAAATATGAGATCAAGAAACCCTCAAAGCCCAGAGCAAACAGACGGGAGTCCAAAGGCCTGCTCAAGTCAAAGTCAAAAACAATCTTGGTCTGGAAAACAAGCTTCTCAGATTTGTCTTCCTGAGCAGGTTCCCCTTGTTCAGGAGACCACAGGTCCTCTGGATGCATCCCACCCTTTACATCAAAACTCCTCCCCTGCCATTACCTCAGTCACCTCCTTGACTTCTATCTCCTCCCTCATCTCTCTACCCGGCACTGGACAGAAATCCCTTTGGCCTTTTGAAACAGCATCACAGGTCTGCATGAATGAAGAACCCAAGACCAACGCTCACTACATCTTTGGGCCAAGGAGATCACCTTGTAAGTCTCAATGATCATGTTTTTGTTTCAATTTATTGTACTTTCTGTACTGATGTGGATGTTTGTGTGTTGAACGTGCAACTTCACACTTATATTTATACTAAATATTTTATTTTCTGATATGATGTATATATACCCCTCTATCTGGGATAGGGTGGGCACTGCAAGCACATGCTCCCTCTATTAAAGTACAGTGTAATGGTAAGACAAATTGTGCATGTTTTGTGAATCTGGTAGAAGTTATGTATTTAGGTCAAATTTGATGTATGCTTCCTCAACTCTGCAGGTGTTACGAGGGAATGTCAACACAGTGACTCATTCTCCATGACTGACAGACCCCCTGAGGAGTTCTGCCTTTCCCCAGAAGCCCCTTCAGATATTCTTTCAATTGATCTTCTGCACAAGAGAAGTGAGATGATAAATAATCCTATTCTGCATATATTTTTTCATTACTAAAAACTTACATTTTTCCGTACATTTTTACATGATTATTATTATCAATTGCCAATATATGATGTTGTTTTTGTGATTCACTATAGCAATGTGCCCATGATATGTATGGGCTATGTGAATATGAACATTTCTACAGTAGCATTTATCGCATAGAAATTCCAAATGCACACTTCAGAAAATCAGAGTACAATTCTGTCTCAGACTGCCATTGAAGGTAAAAATCCCTTCTGCTACAGAAAGATCTCTGCAGCATTGCCTCTGCTTCCCTGAAGGGGAAAATGTGACCTACTTTTAACTCACTGCCTTGGATTGGCTAACACACTCAGCGTGTTTATATGTGTGTTTCTGTGTGAGCACAAATGTGTGTACTACTGTGTGTTCCTTTTTTTTTTTTTTTGAGGTTTCATGTATCTTCATTTACAATTGTTCATGTACTTTAGAGGGATTGATAGAAATTACCTAAAAGTACAGCATTTTAAATTTGCTTCATGTAAATATTTATTGTGTCTATACATTCCTTTACAAAGCGTCAGGTTGAATGTTGAGGGATCAGAAACAATGCTGATAAGCAGAATGTGTGTGTGTGTGTTTTTCACAGAATTAATTTAAATCTCTAACTCACTCCCATCCCTACCAATTTTTCTGCTTCTCTGCAGGTATGTTGAAAGCTGTGAGTTTGGCAGTGGATCTAATAACAGCTCGTTTCAACTCAAGACAAGACCCAGGGGAAAAGGTAGTATCAGGAGTCAAAGAAATAAAAAATATGGAAAGTGGGGCAAAATATCTTGGATAAATGTTGAATACAACAGAAATGTCAAACATTAACCATGGGTTCTAATTAGACTGCCAGACAAAATTGTTTTGTATATAGTTTTATGTACAGACAGAGAGTCCTTTTACTTGTAGCAGACTGAGAGGTCTCAATCTGATCTTTAAAATGTTTTATTTTGTTTTCAGATCAGACTGGGAAACAGTTCACTGTGCACCACAATCAGCCACCTTGTCCTTAAACAGCTCTACCCTGCAATCCAGAACATTCTTCAAGATGGTTTGAAAGCATATAAATTGGATTTGATTATTGGAAAGCGACGCAACAAACTATGGAACATCGTAGAGGCCACGGCACAACCAGGTCTGTGGGAGCCAGTCAGATGAAAATCAAATGAAACACCTTCATTCTCAAGTGCCCTCAAGATCTGATTGGACACTGTCTTTTTTATGATTGCCAATGTTTCTTTCTTCATAGGCTCATCTACCCGACTGCCTGACAGCTTGGTATCTGTGGTAAAAAAATGTTCCCAGTTATCAAGTCGCATGCGGCTCAGTGCCTTCATCATAGATCTGCTAAAGTAGGTCAAATGCTGAATACATCTGTTAAAAAGTTATGACACAGTACAGTTAGCTAATGAACATATTGCTCTTTAGCTTGCGTGCTTTGGAATTCTGGATCCATCATTTATACAGTTGCGTAGGTGAGTATGATGTTTACCGACGATGTCTGTTATCACAACACTTAATTCCTTTCTACATTTTATACTTTTAAAATTTATACTCAATTCTTTCCAAGATGTTGTAACGGAACACTATCACCATTGGGGTTTCTTGGCTCTGGCCCAGGGGCCAATTTATGGACCACTGTTCCAAGAGCTGCTTCTTTTGCTGCAGCCACTCTCCCTGGTGCCCTTTGACCTCCATCTGCCACCTGAACATAACCTTCAAAGTATGGAAACTCAAAAGCACAGAGCACCTCTGCCTCATCGGCTTCTTGCCCAGTCAACTCAGTTTCTTCAGATGAGCTCTATCCAGACGAACAGCAGAAGTTCAACAAGTCACAGTGATGTTAGTAAAAGGGTTACTGATGGATTTGGAATCAATCAGACACCCACCTCAGAGAGTGGAACACAGAAGAAAGAATATGAAGGAAATGAAATGGAAAACATTGAGATGCCACTATCTTCAACAAGTTCTCTGGAGGACAAACACTTCAGTGAGTTGCGTTGGGCCAGACTCTTTGGCTCTGGAGTTGGAACCCCAGTTGGGCCACAGAAGGCGCAAAAGAGCATTAGTGGATCTCTGAGAAGTAGGTCAGTAGCTGTCATTCCTCAAAATAAATTCACTTAACTTAGGTTGTCTTTATATCAGAACATTTGTCTTCTTCTAGGCGGCCCTCAGAATGGCTGAAGCTTGGTGCATCAAAAGTGGATCTGCTAGCACAGTCAGTGTGGACAAGGAAATGGCCAGAGGCTCATCTAAGTGGTAACCATGACAGAGAACAGCAAATAAAGATGAAATATTAACTCTTAAGAACCCACAAGGAGTCTAATTTCAGCTAGACAGAGTAGAAGCACAATTAATCCAAAATAAAACAAAAATCACCTGAATGACATTTTAACCTTACACAGTGAACTGATGCACTCTGTACAACCCAGTGCAAGCACACCATATCTGTTCCTGGACAGAATGTTGCCATAGTGATTTACCAATCAGGAGAATTGTCTTTAAAAGGTATCAAAATATTCAGTAAGTTTTTTTTTTTAGACTAAATTTATAACACAATCAAAGTATTGTGCAGAGTATATAACATGGACATATATTGTCTGTCAGCAATCAAGCACAAAACTGGAACTGAGGTCCCCAGAAGTCTTTTACAACCAATCCCTGCACTTTATCCCTGTCTCAGGTCTTTAGCCGTCATGTCATTTAGTCATATCATTTCTGCTGTTGTTCAACTATGTGGCTTTATAAAAAAGTACATTTCCTCATACCTATCATTCCTATTCGAAATAGTTTCTATTACTTAGCGATTTCCATGCATGATAGCATAAATGTATACACATGAAAAAACTAATACTGTAGTTTTCCTATTTTGTATTCAGTGAATTACAACTGCTGGTTTTATTCCTTTTTTTTTTTTTTTTTTTTTTTTTTTTTGCACAATGAAATCTATTTAATATAGCAATTTGCTTTGATAAATATGCATGCTGAGTAGCTTTATATTACTTATTTATTACTTAACGGCAGGAGTAGTTAAGTAGCGGTATTTAGTGTGACCCCTGATGTTAGAGATGCAAAGATGGACAAGAGCTCATTAAGAGGACGGTTTGATTATGAGTGAGTTTTAACAGCAGTGTTTTTTCTATTTCCTGATATTAAAATGGTGCCTGATTGGAACCTTGTGATAATAAAGATTTGTTGAGTCATTAATGTATGTATGCTTTTTTGTATGTGTGTGCCAGAAGAATTTGTAAAATGTATCACATGATTTTGTATACTAATACTAAACCATACCATTTCCACCACTTTTAAAGGTATTATGGTGAATCTCATTAAATATGACAACATTAACTCCACAGCTACTTGTTAGATGACCCACATAACTTTAATTGTCCTTAGATGAGTTATGTGTGATCACTGATTTCAGTTGCATGGTTGGGTCTTCAGCTCAGTCTTTTCCCCCCTGTGTTCTTCCTCTGTGTACCAGTGTGACCCAGAGCATTATGGGTAAGCTGCCCAAATGTATGGCCATATTGAAATCTGTACCCTGTTGACAAAATGACAACTTTCCATTGCTCTTTTACTGGAAAAGAAAGCATAATTTCTGGAAAAAACATACAGTAATTACTATCTTCACATACCTGGTATGTGGCCTGTGTAGGAGGGCAGGAGACCTGTTTTGGAGGGGTAAATTGTTGGTATCAGAGGCAAGCTGGTGGACGATTCCTCTTGCACGTTGAGGGAGGTCTGACCTGCCTTCAGTTCCTTGCCAAACTGGATCAGTGCCTTGTTGGTGATGATGGGATATCCAGTACCAAAGAGGAACCGGGCTTTGGGGACATAGCCAGTAAAACCTGTCAAAATGACAATTTTTACACATTGGTGTAAAATTCATTAAAACACTGTAATTTGCTTCTTGTTAAGCCCATCTTTGGCTAACCTGAGATGAAATACTTATGTGGGCTGGTATCCTCCATGTGGTATGGGGAGCCTTGTGGCTTCCAGGGGTCCGGGGCCTTGTAAGGGGCAGGATCTTTAGATATTGCTATCAGAGGGCTGTTCGATCTTCTGGGCTACAACAAAGGACAACCATTAGATTCAACTTTGATTTCAAAATTAGATATTGCAAGCTGGAAAAGGTCTGTGTGTCTGTCTATCTATCTATCTATCTACCTAACTTTCACAGCTTGTTTCATCACAATGAGGTGATAATTGCCTGAAATCATGTGGTGTCCTGATTGGAGAGCTTGTTTAGTAACAGTACTTCCTTTCATTTACAGGCATGTGACACTCGACCTGCTTTGATACTGGATATTTAGCATGTATAATTAAACAGGTTGACCCTACACAGGGGAGCTGTAAAAGAGGAGCAAACCAACTGTGACAGCTTACTTTGAAGTCTGGGATGCTGTTGCTGACAGCAAAAGACAGGTCAGCAGAAGCTATACGACGTCTCTTCTTTTGTTCCTGTTTGAACTCCGATAGTGCATCTCGACAGGTTTCTGCATATGTTTTGCAGAAGTAATTTTGGCGCAATGGAACAAAACCTTGGAGCAGAGACAGATATGGTGCATGTTAACAGATTTGCAAACCAGACACCAAGTATTGCGAACCCCCAAACTGCTCATAACCTGTGTATCCCGGTATCATTGTCTCCAGGTTCCTGCTGCTTCCATGCCAGCTCCTCCAGATCTCATCGTGAGGCTCTGTGTCCTTCTCTATGGATGGGAGGCGTCCAGTATGGAGCACAAGCCTCTGTGAGTGAGATACCTCCGGGGAAGACAGGAGCTTTGCTGTTAACTGACCATAAGTCTGGCCCACATGATACTTCAGCTGAGGACAGTAGCCTGCATACCTACACACAACCATCAGCAGATGTTGGGAATAATAATTATGTAATGGATATTTAATGATTTGTCAACCATTTTGTTTTAGAAATTCAAATTCAAGTGGACATACAGTACATAGTGGACATACATGCATACAAACACATTTACATCACAATGTCATTTCCACAATGTCTCAAAGTTTTGTTTTGAAAAGCATTCTGTGACAGAAATAACATTTTTAAACATTTTTTGGGGGGAAAAAAGTTACTGCCATCAAAAAAAGTCATCAAAAGTCATGACACGTGATGTGAGCGTGTTGTCAAACTCAGGTGAGAAGTGACGGGACTTCATATGAGCTTCAGAATGCACTTGTGTCACGCTTCACAACATGCTTTGACATGTAGTGCCTCACAACTCTCTCATGAACCCATGTATGATAGTTGGTCGGAAGCGATGGTTTACTGTTTAAAAAAAGTCTAAATATTAGTATTTCTCTTACACACACCTATCATCTTTCTTTAGAAGACATTGTTTCATCAACTGCGGTTGTATGGATTACCATTGTGTTTGCTTTGCATGGTTTATGAAGTGTCAGCTTTGGGGGTCCCATAAACTTGCATTACATGACAGAGATGGATTGTTTTCTAAAAATCTTCATTGGTGTTCATCTAAAAAAAGATCATCTAGGATGGCATGTTTGTGGTGGACTTTAATGGTTTAAGATTGAAAGTCTGAGTCAAAAGTAAATTTAATAAAACACAAACAATACTTTAAAAATGCATTTGGGAAAAAAGCTACACTACCAGTCAAAAGTTTGGAATCGGTATGATTTTTAACGTTTTTAAGAGGTTTCGTCTGCTCACCAAGGCTGCATTTATTTAATTAAAAATACAGTAAAAACAGTAATATTGTGAAATATTATTACAATTTAAAATAACTGTTTTCTGTTTGAATATATTTTATAAAGTAATTTATTCCTGTGGTCAAAGCTGAATTTTCAGCATCATTACTCCAGTCTTCAGTGTCACATGATCCTTCAGAAATCATTCTAATATGCTGATCTGCTGCTCAAGAAACATTTATTGTGTACAATTGTACAAAATATTTGTGTACAATATTTTTTTTTTCAGGATTCTTTGATGAATAGAAAGTTCAAAAGAACAGCATTTATTTGAAATATAATCTTTTGTAACATTATAAATGTCTTTACTGTCACTTTTGATCGATTTAATGCATCCTTGCTGAATAAAAGTATTAATTTCTTTTCAGAAAAATAAAAATTCTTACTGACCCCAAACTTTTGAACGGTAGTGTATAATGTTACAAAAGCTTTGTATTTCAGATAAATGCTGTTCTTTTGAACTTTCTATTCATCAAGGAATCCTGAAAAAAAAAGTACACAACTGTTTTCAACATTGATAATAATCATAAATGTTTCTTGAGCAGCAAATCTGCATATTAGAATGATTTCTGAAGGATCATGTGACACTGAAGACTGGAGTAATGATGCTGAAAATTCAGCTTTGATCACAGGAATAAATTACTTTATAAAATATATTCAAACAGAAAACAGTTATTTTAAATAGTAATAACATTTCACAATATTACTGTTTTTACTGTATTTTTAATTAAATAAATGCAGCCTTGGTGAGCAGACGAAAGTTCTTTTAAAAACATTAAAAATCTTACCGATTCCAAACTTTTGACTGGTAGTGTATATGAATGATGGAGATTGAAATCCCCTGGGGGACAAAAAAGTTAGTGAAGTTGAAGAAACACCCATTGATGCGGTATTGTAATTACCAGTGATATTGATCAATTGATTGATCGATTCATTTAGACAGGCAGACAGACAGAGGTTACAATGGCCACCAATGGACAGTGACAGCTGGCAGTAGAAGTGCTTCAGTTGACTGTGCCTCGTTTGAAGGTACATTTGGAAAGGTTTGTAGGTTTTATTTCAGCATGAACCCATACATGAACTATCGTTGAAAATAAAGAAAGTGCACGTTTTCAAACTCATAAAAAAACAACCGCTGCTAACTTTTGGAAAAACAATAAGAAACAAATAATTTAATAACAATTCAGAGAAATAACTGAGAACTCACCCTGGAATGTATTGCGGGTCAGGTGTCACCAGCACTTTACTAAATTTTGGAGGAAACTGCTCCATATTTTTAAACCCGCAGCAGTTGTGAATGTTGTGTACGGTTGCTAGTGAGGGAGTCAAGGTGAGCATCCACGTGCCATTATTATGTCAGAGACCGCGTAATTACGTGACGTAGTGTCTCTAGTCATCGTGAAAAATAAAAGGACTCGATAAAGTGTGCAGCCACCTAAATTAAATTAAATAATTATTTAATAAACGAACAGAAAATAAGTTTTCTTACACCCCTAAGTCCAATTAAATTGTTTGAAGATAAACTCTGCTATATCAGCAGTTGTTCTAAACGTCGATACTGAACACTGACATGTCTAAAATCGCATGGCTGGTACTGTGTTGACCTGGTAAAGATAACGTTACATGACCAGTCAGTTAGTTGGGATGCTGCAGCCTCTTGTGGGTAGTGGGAGAAATGCACCCGGATATTCAGCCACAAAAAGGAATAGGCCTATGGCTCTAATGAAAAATGTTAATCGTTATCCATACAATTTAATAGACCCAAGAGGAAACCTAGCCTATTTACTGATATATGTTTTAGACATGATATTAAAGGGTAGTTCTCCCAAAAAGAAACTAATGTCATTATTCCAGTCCCACATGCTGTTAGTTTTGTCAAAACACAGAGGGAGATTTCTTAATGCTGCCCTTTTCAAAAGTGACAAAACGCATTCAAATATTAGTTCACGTTAGTCCGGGAAAAAATCTGGGCATGCACAGAGCTTGTCGTTGCGTTCATGAGCGGAAAAGCATCACTTCATCTGGTGTTATAGCCTATGCATCATACTCTTAAGTTATAACCACAAATAGGTGTTATAATAATGTATTGTAACTGTTGTTATGATTATTTATAAGATGATACAACATAATATAATGTTGTTTATAATTCATTATGCATGTACTATTATGCATTAAGAATACCTTTATAATACATTATAAATTAAGGCTTCATAGAAAGTGTTACCAACCATTGTTTTCAGTGCAGGAGGCCTGAGGTCTGGATCCCCTTAAAGAGTCAATGGACATCAATGCAAAGAAATGCGCTGACCTTGCTGTGGCCAGTTTCTTCTTGACACCTTAACATGTGCAAATAAATAGGCCTATACAGTATAACTTTAATTGAAGTTCAGTTTAATTATGTGCAATCACAATGTCATAATATAATAAAGTTAATAACACAGATTATTGCCATAATATAAACCTAGGAGTGCACCATCCATTTGCTTTGCGTGTTTCATTATTAGTGTTTGACAACAGTTTGACATTTTTTCTCTGAAGTTGCATATTTTCATTTTTCCTACACAGAGGAATGCTGATGTTATCATTGGAAAGGAATGTCTATTCCTCTGTACTCATGCATAGCTGTGAAATGAATGAAACTCTATGGTCCTAGTTTCAGTGCATTCTTTTTATATACAGGTGCTGGTCATATAATTAGAATATCATCAAAAAGTTGATTTATTTCACTAATTCCATTCAGAAAGTGAAACTTGTATATTATATTCATTCATTACACACAGACTGATATATTTCAAATGTTTATTTCTTTTAATTTTGATGATTATAACTGACAACTAAGGAAAATCCCAAATTCAGTATCTCAGAAAATTAGAATATTACTTAAGACCAATACAAAGAAAGGATTTTTAGAAATCTTGGCCAACTGAAAAGTCTGAACATGAAAAGTATGAGCATGTACAGCACTCAATACTTAGTTGGGGCTCCTTTTGCCTGAATTACTGCAGCAATGTGGCGTGGCATGGAGTCGATCAATCTGTGGCACTGCTCAGGTGTTATAAGAGCCCAGGTTGCTCTGATAGTGGCCTTCAGCTCTTCTGCATTGTTGGGTCTGGCATATCGCATCTTCCTCTTCACAATTTTTCTATGGGGTTAAGGTCAGGCGAGTTTGTTGGCCAATTAAGAACAGGGATACCATGGTCCTTAAACCAGGTACCGGTAGCTTTGGCACTGTGTGCAGGTGCTAAGTGTTGGAAAATGAAATCTGCATCTCCATAAAGTTGGTCAGCAGCAAGAAGCATGAAGTGCTCTAAAACTTCCTGGTATACGGCTGCGTTGACCTTGGACCTCAGAAAACACTGTGGACCAACGCCAGCAGATGACATGGCACCCCAAACCATCACTGACTGTGGAAACTTTACACTGGACCTCAAGCAACGTGGATTGTGTGCCTCTCCTCTCTTCCTCCAGACTCTGGGACCCTGATTTCCAAAGGAAATGCAAAATTTACTTTCATCAGAGAACATAACTTTGGACCACTCAGCAGCAGTCCAGTCCTTTTTGTCTTTAGCCCAGGCGAGACGCTTCTGACGCTGTCTGTTGTTCAAGAGTGGCTTGACACAAGGAATGCGACAGCTGAAACCCATGTCTTGCATACGTCTGTGCGTAGTGGTTCTTGAAGCACTGACTCCAGCTGCAGTCCACTCTTTGTGAATCTCCCCCACATTTTTGAATGGGTTTTGTTTCACAATCCTCTCCAGGGTGCGGTTATCCCTATTGCTTGTACACTTTTTTCTACCACATCTTTTCCTTCCTTTCGCCTCTCTATTAATGTGCTTGGACACAGAGCTCTGTGAACAGCCAGCCTCTTTTGCAATGACCTTTTGTGTCTTACCCTCCTTGTGCAAGGTGTCAATGGTCGTCTTTTGGACAACTGTCAAGTCAGCAGTCTACCCCATGATTGTGTAGCCTACAGAACTAGACTGAGAGACCATTTAAAGGCCTTTGCAGGTGTTTTGAGTTAATTAGCTGATTAGAGTGTGGCACCAGGTGTCTTCAATATTGAACCTTTTCACAATATTCTAATTTTCTGAGATACTGAATTTGGGATTTTCCTTAGTTGTCAGTTATAATCATCAAAATTAAAAGAAATAAACATTTGAAATATATCAGTCTGTGTGTAATGGATGAACATAATATACAAGTTTCACTTTTTGAATGGAATTAGTGAAATAAATCAACTTTTTGATGATATTCTAATTATATGACCAGCACCTGTATATGTATATATATATATATATATATATATATATATATAAATTATATCCAGTGTGGAAAAAATGGCTGAGAAAAAAATGAGAAAAACTTGAGTTGGTTCTGTTGACCAGTATTGACGGTTACCAAATGAATAATGCTTAACATTAAATTGTTACAAATACACTTTATTAATTTCTCTTGTGTACTGTATGTTTATGTATTTGCAAAGTACCATCATATGTTGGGTCAAGAGCGTAACCATGTCTTGAACATTGGGGGACCAAACTCATTTTTTGGGTACTTGTTCTCCATAATGTCTGTGGTGGCCTTGTGTTGGATAAATTGTGATCTTTTCAATGCTATGGAGACCTTTGCTTATTCTTCTCAGGATACCAGCAGTTTCTTTGTTTAAGGGCTTTGTGAAAGTTTCAACACCCTCACAACATGTCTTGACAGATCTGCCAATGAACATGAGCTCAGGATTTTAGGAACGGCACCAGAAGTGGAGCAGTTGTCAGAAGATGATTGAGAAGCATAGGAGTTGGAATGTGGGCGGCCCTTGAAAGGTGTTTTTAGTTTAGTTTAGTTCAGTTTCTAGTCAGTTGTGAGACAGTCAAGGTGCTGCGAGGAGGTTCACGTGTTCTGATTGACTACGAGAGCCTGGGGAGAGAAACTGAGTACCTGAAGAGAGAAATTCATTATCAATGAACCTATATAGGAATTTTGGGAATCTCCTTGAGAGTTGGGTGACCGAAGGCTACTCGGATTTACACTTTCAGTCAGGAGCTGGTGTGGACAGATTAGACTCAGTGTCTAGGAACTCCGTCCCACTATCCAATGTAAAATCAGAATCCGAGGACTCAGGATTTGAGACGGTTAGTACAACTAGTCCCTGTCATTCTCATCAGTGTAGTGCACTGACATCTGAAGAATCACACCCAGTTTCTGGCTCTACAGTGGATGATTTTCAACCTTCATCCCCGTCTCCTTCTATTTGCTCCTCCTCATCCTCATGTGTCTCTCTCGGTTCTGTGGCTCCAAAAACAACATGTCTGAAGGTGGAGCAATCCTTGAGAAGGACAGAACGACCTTCATGGAGAGAACCTTTGCATCAGATGGAAAGGGGGCCCACTGGCCCACGGTATCGCTGTAACACGGCCTCTTTTCCAAACAACTGTCACCCAACCAGCTCCAGACCACATCATCGGTTTGCTCGCCCAAGGAGAACACATTCACAACCTTCAGATCCCATAAAAGCAGAGCTGTACAGAAAACTTATTAAGTACGACCAACATTGCCAACCAGTAGACAGCCAGTTGGAGGTAAGCAGTCAGAATCTACTTCCTTTAAAGATGTTTGTTTTTAATAGAATAGAAAGTGACTTCAAATCTAAAATACAAAAATTGTAATGTTATATTTTTATTTTATTGCTTGTGCCTACTTTTCAATGAAACCATTTTGCTATAATAGGGAACAGTGGTTAGCATATCTCTTTATTTGCCATAAATCACTTTTATGACTAATGTAATCATGCTGTTCCACCTGTAAACACGTGCTTTGTTACCTCATTGTGAGCTGCTTCAGATGCACTTGACACGAACATGACAAATAGTACTCATTTTTCATGTCACACACTTGACATCAGACACTCCTCGCGCTCCCCACACTCCAACATTACTTACCTGGTATTTGCACGCATTTTTGTCATATGCACAATAGACTTCCTGAGATACATAGTAATCTCACTGGTAACAATAGCTGAAATGTGGTCGACGTCAAAGGCATAGAGCTCTGAATGCACTTTGCCCTTGTCATGTGAGTCTTCATGGTCAAGAAATTACAAGCAGTCCTCAAGTTGCATAACCTTTTATGATTAGCTCATGTACATAATGCCTTATAATATAGTACATAATGAGCAGGTTACCCCTTACATATTTAATCACGCTGAAACACGTTTGAATCTGTCTTGAACTCACACAATGTACATGCACAGTCTAGACATCCTTTCTATGTCTGGTGTAAATCTGTGTGATGAGAGGTTAAACAAGCACTTTAAGACTGTGAACCGGTCGGTTCAGCTGAGAGAGGAATGACTGAAATGGTGCCAACAGGCCAAGAGGAATGATAAAGATCTGTGCGGGACATGTCTGAACATTATCATTCAATGGGAACAGTGGGGGGAAGAAAAACTTTATAGAACCATAACCAAAACCAAATCTTTTCATTCTAATAAGGAAATAACAAATGTTGTTCTTGTGTAATTTTGAAAGAAATTGGGTGTTAAATGTCACCAGAGAGTTCTTATAGTTATGTAGTTATTGCAGTTTTTGAAAGAGAGGAGTCTAGAAGGGCTAGTTGTTACATGAGGAATCGGTCACAAAGGTTATAGAGTGGTGCAGGGATGACGTCAAAAACTGGAAGACTAATTCCCCCCTGTTTCCTTCATCGTAAACTGCACACACTCATACCCCAAACTGTCTTATCTAGTTACTTATTAGACACATACGTTTTCAAAAATATGGGTGTGTGCAGTTTATGTTGTAGAACAAAACTTCTAAAGTATTGTCAAGTTATGTTTACCACAGGCTTTATTTTAAATCTCATAAACTTATATTGAGGGGGCCAAAACTTTTGTAAATCTTACAGTGTATTTAAGATATACATATATATAATCTATGTATCTGTCTGTCTGTTTTTCTGACTTTATTGCCTTCAAAACATTCAAACTTTAAACTTTAAAACTACTTTAAACTTCAAACTAAAAACTTTCAAACTTCAAGATTTTAAAACTTTTTCAAACTTTCTGGCCTGCTTTTTCAAGCCAACTTCAAAGTTTGTCATCAAACTTTACTATCTACACTGTAAAAAAGAATTGTTGGTTTAACTTAAAATAAGTTACCTGGTTGCCTTAAAATTTTGAGTTCATTGAAATTAAAAATTTGAGTTAATACAATGACGGCGATTGGTTAAAAAAAAACAGAAACTTTGTGATAACAAATCATGAAAATATTTTTTTACAGTATGTATTCAGATATAAATATTCATTGTATAATTTGCATACTGCTCTTTCTTAAAGGTGAATTGTGTTTTTATGTTAAAATACTTTTTTCTATCTTAGCTTAATATGCCGAGTCAATTACAAGCCATTTGTCAGTTGATTTCTCTTTCAAGTTTCAACAATGTAGTGCTATCAAAACATTCCTCTGTTTGAGCAGCAACAGCTCAGGCAATTGCATACGTTTGGGGTTGGGACTACTTCTGCTTTAATTTTTTTTATTTGCATTCACTTCCTTTAAAGGGACTTCAGAAGCTCAGCTTCCCTTTGTTGAGATTTTCATTTGTTCAAACAGCTCAGAGCAGCTCCGAATAAGTTCATAACTATAATCTGTAAACTATTTAGTACTAAGATCAGAGAAATCTGAATCTAGAACAGGGATCATGTTTTAGCTTTTGCCTTTCATATCCCACCAAATTAGATGATAAAAGCTGTACTGTTCCCAACACTGGGAATCTTAATGAATACAGGTCTGGATCTCTCTGTCTCAGCAGTTTGCAGACAGTGATCAATACAGGCTGGACAAGCTCTCTCCAGGGTTGCTGTACCTGGAGCAGGTGTGCAGGATGCTGGAGAACATCGCAAAGCTACAGCAGCAAAACCACAGCCTGCAGAAGGAGGTGGAGATTCTGAAGAGTCAGCATGCTGAAATAGAGGTTAGAGACACTGATATATTATAGAAAAGTTGCTATTTTAGGTCTTATAACTCTCTCAAGACTTTCCAGTTCTATTTTGCTGCCAAGCTCAAGTCGGTTTGTCAAAAGTGGTGTCATGTGTCAAAATAACTTCTTATTGTTTCCTGTAAACTGAAACCTCTTATTTCCAGCACATTAACTCTCTAACTGAATGTTTTCAGTGTGTATGCTTGCACAAGGAGGAAATAAGCTATCCTGACAGTCAAAGTTTACAGATTCTGGGTCATGAAGATCCTACAAGTGGATCGTCACACCTAAAGGAACCCATGGGGTTTCGGCACAGATCAGTATCTGACACTCAGGCAGCAGTCGGCCGTCACAGTGAGTCTTAACCATTTTTGACAGATGAACTCAGTGCTAGTTTAAATCCATATATATGTTAAAAAAAGACATTCTGGCTTTAGTGGATGTCTGTTAAAAATAGATGTCTGTCCTACAGGGAGAGCAAGGTTTGCTCGAGACGATCCTATTGCAGATGTCTTAGTCGAGGAGCCTGATGGTAAAGATCCTGTAAGTGAACACTGAGTGGAACAAAACATTATAGATATTAAAGGAATAAGCTGACCTAAAATGAAAACTAATTTACTCACACCGATGTTTTTCGCAAACTTGTATGATTACGAAAGGAGTTATTTATAAAAGACTGTTTAAAAAAAAATAGTTTTCAGATATTTTTATTGAATAATGACTTTAATTTCTGTCTTTTCCTCATAGAAAAGTTATTGTTGGCTTCAGAAGACTTATATATAGTGCAATTATAATGATTTATAAAGTCATATAGACTTATAGTGCTTTTCAGGCCCCTGGTTCTCATCCACATTCAGACATTCTGCTAAACCTTTTATTTTGTGCTTTGTGTTGCACTGAAAAAAAGAAATTCATACAAGTTTGGAACAACATAAGGGGTGTAAATAATGACTGGATTTCATTTTTGGGTGAACTATCCCTTTAATATTAGTAGTAATATAAGCAGCATGAAAATGTGGATGTTGAAAGTTATTATAATATCACTGTTCCTCTCTTTGTTTAACCAGCAACCAGAAAATGAACACAAAAAGCTAAGTAAGATCCAAAAGCTGAAATTTACATCATTTCGAAGGCAGGGAACACAACAGTCTGACAAGGAAAGTAAAAGGTAAGAACTCAAATAAATCAAAGTCTGATATATGATCCCTATTTTATTGATTATGCATCTTTTTTTTTTTTCATTTGTTAATATTGATTTATTAAGTGTATCTTCCTTTACTCAAAGCGTTCAGCCTAAGAAGAAAACAAAACTGCCAAACATTTTCAGGAACAGAAGGATGACCACACGTCTCTGACATTCAGGTCACAGTGATGGTGATTCAAAGCAGTCATTCACACCATCCATTTACCTGAGGATTATGGCACTATTATGTGTAACTTTCCCCTGGTTCCACAGATAATGCTTAAGCTAGTCCTAGACTAAAATACATGTTTGAGCTGTTTTAACTGAAAGCAATTTGTACTGACATATTGTAACTTAAAATATGTCACTGACATTATTTTGTCTCAAGATGCACACCAGTAATGTTTTTTTCTAAGGCACGTTTAGAAAAGCTACTCAAATGTCCTAATTGAACTAAGACCTAATCCTGGCTTAATCTAAGCCCTGTATGTGAAACCAGGCCTATGTGTTTTAGTCAAGTACTTTGCACTTAAATAAAGTACTAATACTAGTATTAGTACTAGTACTACTAATAATCTTCATGTACTTGATTGTTCTGTGGAACTGTTGATGCACTTTTTGTTTTTTGCTATGGTACATTTGCATGCGATGCAAATTGTTGCAATTGTTTCATTTTCACTGCTGGATCTTTAATTTTTTTTTAGTATATTATCATTTATCATGGTCATTCTCAGTGCGTCAACCTTTGCTGCTAAAACAACTTTTCTTTTACCTTATTTCGTAGTGTAAAGTGTTTTAATACAAAATAATGTAATAAAATATACAATATACAGATGTGTTTGCAAGTTTACATCCTTTCATATACAGTAAGTTTACATTCACCTAGCAGAATCTGATATTTAGCATTTAAAAAAAAAAAAAAGAGAGATACAGTTTTTAATATATTCCACAATACAAAATAATTTATCCACAATATGCACAATATGAATTTATACATAACTATCACAAAAGGCTGCAAACAGTCATTTATGTTTGAGGAGGCAATGCATGATATTAAGAACTTTAGTATGTAATCTTTTGAACAGGATCATTTGTTTTGGCTTGTGGAATATATGTAAATATGTGTATATGTATAATATTTGTAATGTCAGTTATCTCCATCAGGTCAGTGATTTTTTTTTTTTTTTTCAGATCTGTCTAAAAAGATTTTACATTTTTTAAAAATGATTTTTGGGTTTCCTGACATCAGGTTGGCTGGCATGAGGAGGGTGTGGTTTTGGATAGATGAGCGTATGATTGTAGGAATGGGTGCAGCCTAATTCAGTGACTAAGGCTGCATCTGAAATTGCATACTTCTCTATTATAGTAGGTGAAAAACAGTATGTGAAAAGAGTAGTATGTCTGAATTCACAGTATGTATACTAGTCGAAAAGTTCCCAGATGACCTGCTGCTACTGAGATTCTGAAGTGCGCATCCAATGGACACTTTACTGAAGCCTAAATCCGTATTCGGAAATGCATGGAAAATGAGTAACGCATTCTACGGAGCCACTATAGGAACATGGTTAGGCTTTCTGCGATAGTCGGTTACATTACAATACATCAGATTTCACTTATCACATGAAGAGAGTAAGGAGAGATGACTGACAGGAAGATGGTGCAGGATTTGGTGCTCAACAGATCCTGAGCGTCATTGACAAATATCTTGTAAAATGTGTGGTCAGTACCGCCACTCCCTATACACAGAGTATGCGTGATCACGAATTTGAAGTGTGAAAGTGAAAAGCAAGCGCTTTCAAAAGTGATTTCAATCCTCTGCATATTGATAGCGGCTCCCTGATACCCACAAATTATATACAATATAATTACCCAACTATATAATTGCGAGAGAACGCAAAAGCATTGAAAATGAAATATATTTTTTACCTCCCATCTCATATTTTTCTCCATGTCCTTTTAGGGGCTCTGTAGAATGAGTCATTTCCTTTCTGAACATAGTATTTGGCTTCGGACACATCCCTACACTTTACTATCCCATGACTTTACTACTTTACTATCCAAACATGTCTGGATTAAATTTATACTAAACACATTATATATATATATTATATTGCAAGAAATTACTTATTGAAAAGTAGTATCTACTTCAGAGAGTATGTGATTTTGGATGCAGCTCAGGTTTAGAAAATGTTTGCAAAATAGCTGAATTGCTTACAGCACCTAAATGAGCTACTAAAAGTTTAGACCAAACAAAAAGTTTGACTTTAAATTCTTTATTGGTCTTTATTATACCCAGTATGGGGGGAGATAGACTTCCCTTGGCATTCCCATGTAAAGAGATGTCAATGACGAACACATCCAAACAAGAGATCGAGGGCTATAGGGAAATCAGTTCATACATAAAATACATTTACTCTGATATTTCATATCTCTGTCTTTGCACACAAGTGTCCTTTTCACTTCAAGTCCACATGGCATCCTGTGCTATTAAATATACAGATACATCTGTGACCCTTTGGAGAAGGTGAATGTGTGTGACTCAAGGTTTTCAGATGTGGATAGCTTTTGGGATGAGTTGTGCCGGTCATCAGCCCTCTCCGGTCTACATGATGCCACAGGAGGAAAGAGGGTTGGCAATGTGGCAAGTGCAAGCCGACTGACAGTACTGGCGGACCGTCTGATAGCAGCTGCGGTCACCGTCGCTGCCCCACTGCACGGTCCCCGCCGGATCGGGTGGCAGCCGGCTGAGGATGCTGGTATTGATGGCCAGCGCGGCTAGCCCGTAGTCGGTGAAGAGCACGGTCTCGCGGCGGCAAGTGGGGCAGGAGATGAACTTGTACTTGGGACAGGACTCATACAAGATCTGCAGGCATTCCTCACACACCGAGTGCAAACAGGACAGGATACGTGGCCGCTTGCCAGCAAAGTTATAGGTGTGTCCACACGTGGGGCAGTCTAGTGGTTCGCATGGCATTACTGGGCCTGAGGAGGTGGAGGAGGAGGAGGAAGAGGTGGAGGAAGAACGGAGCACATACTGGTTGACGATTACGTCGTCCATCTTGTAGTGGAACTGATGGTAGCAGATGTCGGATGTGCTGGCCTTGCGCTGGGCAAGATAACTGGCTTCACGGCGGAGGATGGGGGCAGGAGGAGACACTAGGGGTCTGGGTGGGACCACAGTGTTCCCATTGACCTCCATGGACAGGTCGCCACATGCCTGGTTAACAATAACCTCGCCTTCGCCTCCTCCATCCCAGGCCACACGGGGAGGTGGTGCGTAGCGAGGCTGGGTCACGGGGACCGGACACTCCCGAGGGAACTTCTCCGACTGGATGATCTTGACGGTGTCCATGGGGATGGTCACAGGTTGGCGCCGCAGGCAGGACATTCACTCCTAGGTGTGGTGTTCTTGGCTAGAGGAACTGGGTGTAGTGTACGGTCCTGCAGAGAACGTCTTCAGTGCACTGGGGGAGGACATTCAGCCATTGCAGGGGACATGAGGACGGATGGGTTTGTCCATTGCTGTCTCAAAGTCCCTCCTTGGTCACAGGCTGCGTCACCCTGAGTCTTTATGTGGCACAGATGGACAAAGACTTCCTGCCAGTGCACAGTATAAAAAGACCTGAAGGACAACAGACGACTGTGTCTTGCTTCAGATGTCACAAGAAGTTGCAGCTTGTGGCTCCAGTGGTTTACAAAGTTTTGAGGCAATGACTTACACCCTGTTCACTGATATTGCACAATTGAGAGTTCAATGTAATAGGATATTCAATGATATTATTTCTTACAAATAAATGGCTAAACACTACAAAGTGCATCACACTCAAGATCAGAAGATATGTTGGCAATTGTTTCAGTGTTTTCACTGTTACAGCACATTTATCTGGACATAAATACAATAAGGACTAAGAAATGCTGTTGTTTAATTCTGTCCGTAGACTTTCTCATGGGTTGCTTTATGACTTTCAGAAAGGAACTGATGCAACCAGCCAAAAACAGAAGCTACACCCACTTCAATGTCACAACCTTCTTCCTGTTTCTGGTACCCGTTGTGGTATGACCATGCCCTGATCTTGCTTCTTCTCGTGATTGACTGCACTTACACCTCCCTGACCTTTGTTCTGATAAGTCTTTTCAGGGAGGTGCTCATGTGGCATAGGAAAGATCTGGAAGGTGTTCTCCCAGTCCTTAAAAGACCAGAATTCTTTAAGGGGTCTGTGTTGAGCTTAACAGATTGTGCGTCCACTTTTTGGTGACGTGACAGGTCTGAGAGTGTCTCAGGAGTCTTGCCAGACCTTACTTGCTTCCAGCACTTTTCCCAGGGTGGCACAGATATGCAGACTCATAGGTAGTGTTGTTTCTTTTCCTGGAGGAAAAAAAAAAATAAAGCAGTTCAGGTGATGCTAATGCAGGGACACAGCTCAGCCTTTTCCAGGCCATTTGCCTGTGTTCTTGGGAACAGTGTCTAAAAAAATGTCCTGTCATCCACAGCTAAAAAACAGCAATGGGCAAATTTGGAGGAAGAAAATTTAAAAGCTGATTCTGTGCAAAAGACTGTGATCTGCACAACATGTCCATTCACAGCAGTTATCTGGAACCCTGCAGCATCCTTTCCAGTCTAAAAAACTCCCTTGCTCTATCTGCCAGCTGCCATCTGGGGCCCTGTGGGGCACGGGCACTGTGGAGGAAGAGACTGAGGACCTGACCACAGAACAATCTGTCCTACACCTATAAACCTATACATGCACTACAACACAACACTACAGAATCCCACTACTCTAAAATGGCTGCCAGTGCTTATTTAAAGTCAATTAGAATAGCTGTTCGTAGCCCATTTTACTTCCAGAATGTGACATATTTCCGAATGAAACAGGATGTTCAACAAGAAATAATGTAGGGCGGGACTTGATTTAATTTAGCATAAATTGATTGTATGGTGAAAAGTGGGTGTGACATATCAGAATAAAGATTATGAAGAGAAACATTTAGGCTGCCAGTAAATTGTGTATAATATGACAGTAATTTGCATTCATTAAGTAAAAAATGATTTCACGTTGACTTAAAGCAATAAGGTATGAAACACTGTGCTATATTTACATTTATTAGACATTATATCCAGAGTGACTTAGATTCACATTTGTATTTTGACATATTTGGGAATAGTTTGTGAATATAGTTACAGCTTAAGGGAGTTGTTAGGCATGAAGCACAGTGGAGCCCCTGCAACCTCTTTAATAGTGATATATTCACAGTATAAAGTAGCATGGTTTGAGTATCTTATTGCTTTTTTATAATAATATTAAGGACACCGATATACAGTATTTTTTCAGTTTCATATGCTGTATTTTCCAGTCAGCATCCAGGACCAGAACAATACGTTTTACTTGTAGTATGTTATTTTTGTATGTGAACATGAGAAAGGGTGTAACAATTTAAAGAATTATCATCTGAGAAAAAAAAATTTTTGCAGTTAAGTGTGGTCTGTGAATGTGTGTGTGCTTTATTAACAGTGGTGAGCACATTGACACATCCGTAATAGTTCTCTGCATTCTGTGCATGATGTGATGATAGAGAATGTACTAGAGAGAGAAAAAAGAGAGGGAGGGAGAAAGAAGCAGAGAGAGGAAGCTGACCTACATGCAGCAGAAAAGGTAGAGAGAGAACATGCGTCCTTTTATTCCACATCCACACTGTGCTAGCCATCTTATGTGATAAAATAGAACGCTTCCATTAAATTAACAAAGCTGCTTACACTGCAAGCGCGTGACAGCACTTTAATGATTATCACAGGAGCACAGTTTGTCGCATCACAGTGCTCTGCTGGCTCGAAGAGGGGAATAGTATGTTCTTGTCATGTTGGAATTACCATAATTACCAGTTTCCGATTAGTAAAAAACAGTCTTTGGTCTCGTAATTACACAGCGGAATCTCGGAAATTAATGAAAGCCTGCTGTGACATCATATTAAAACAACCGACATGGTAGTGACATCAACACTTTAAGGGATATTTCAACCAAAATGAAAGTTCATTCATAATTTATTGTTATTTACTGTCATTACTTATTATTTTTTTCTGTGAAACAAAAGGAGAGTTTGAAGACCACTGATATTAAGTGACAACAAATAAACACACACCAACAAAGCACCATAAATGTACTATTTTGCCACTCTTCTGAAGGTATTTGATAGCACTGTGTGATGAACAACACAAAATGTAAGTCATTATTAACTGAAAATCACTCTGTATTCTAAATGTTTGGAATGACATGAGTGTAAGTAAATAATGACAGTTTAATTTAATTTTATGGATGACTTAGCCTTTTCAAGATAGGTACCACTACACATTTAGCCCACCATTTTTGTTATTTTCATGCAGTGCACTTTTGTTCACACTGTCAGACTGTATTAGAACTGACTTACAGCAGTGGCTCGAATACTGTCTGTATGAAAGAGCAAAATAACCTTTTATTCTATCAATAATATCAGTAATATCAAGTGACTAAAGTAAATATCAAAGATGACTGAAAATAGTTGAAAATAGTTGATACAGTTCACAAGTCAAATCTTAATTAACAGACAGCAGCTTTTATATCGAAGTGGAGAGTGAAGCATTTGAGTCATGCGCAGATATAGTTATAGAGTAGAATGCGGTTGTCACTCCCGAAAAATAACCAAACTGTGTATGTATAACCATATTAATCACTCAAATACAGAACTGACAGCCATATTCTGTTGCTGTGTGAACATGCTTTATCTTCTCTTCAATATTTTGTAAGACAATATAAGGGAATTAATGTAGCTTAATGTATAGTATTTTGCTATTATCAACAATGTGTCACTTATGGATCCATTTTGGTTAGATGAGTAAGAGCCCTGTGTGCAAATATATGTATTTCTATTAGTACACAATATGCAAAATTTACCCAAAGTGTGGAATGTTGGACACTTCATGCACTCAACTATCACAGCTATAGCGAAGGAGAAGGGCTACCTGACTCTGATGTTGAATGACAAAATAACCTAACACTAGATGGTAGAGTACATAGTGCATAGTAAGTGCATAGTGTACAGTGTGTGATTTGGGACACAACTTAAACTGTACTTTTTTAACAATACACAAGCACATTATTTTCATTGTTGTTACTAGTACATCACAGGTCAGATAATATGCCTTTCTGGGTAAAATGACATTGCCTGCATTGCAGATATGTCTTGGAATGTATTACTACACGTCTAAAAATGTATTTTAGCAGTCGAGAATTAAGTAATTAGTTGAATTTAGCACAGGAATCAAACGTGACATGACATGAAGCTAGATTATGGCATTTCTCCACTATCTGCATTCTTCTTTCCTCCCCCATCCACCCGTTTCTGAAGATTCACGCTCTTCTCCAACCACAGACGTGGACCTCCACTCACACACACTCCCACACACGCTGGAACATGCGCAGGCAAGCACACAAAAACACCAGCTTCTTGAAGCTATTGTGACCACTCAGACTTAATGACTCCTCATAACCTGTGTTTATTCTATTTCCCATCTCTCTCATTGGTTTAGTTGTTTACAATGATTTAATTAGGACGTGAACACAGGATGTGGCTCAAAACTGTCCTCTATTTTCTGGAGGTCACAGAAGCACCAATCAGCCAGTATCTGTCAGTCACATTCATTCGAGTTGCCACGGCACCGCAGAGCTGTGAGGCAGAGCCAAAAATAACCATGCGCTCTCACTGGTTCACAGACATGCACACACACAAAGGTGTGAATAAGCTTTCTGACATCAGCATAGTCATCTGGTGCATGGGCGTTGGAAACTGTGAGTTGTGATGGGTGATATGATTGTCAAGCCTTCAGACATTTCTGTTTAGAGATCCTTAAACATATATAAATAACAGCCATTATGGCAAAATAAACCTCAATAGGGTGATCAGGACCCCAACACAAAGAGAACTGTACATTATCCTACAATTATACTAAATATGTGAAATTCGGATTTGAGTTGGTTTTTGAGTTGGATTTGTTAATTGCTTCCTGAAATATTATGGCAGGTATGTACTGTCATGAATAAAGATGCATTTCTATTGTGTGAAAAAAATAATAATCGTGACATAGGAGATGAATACTTCTATACTTTTTTCCTATATGTGACCCTGGACCACAAAACCAGTCACAAGTCGCACGGGTATATTTGTAGCAATAGCCAACAATACAATGTATGGGTCAAAATTATCAATTTTTCTTTTATGCCAAAAATCATTAGGATATTAAGTAAAGATCATGTTCCATGAAGATATTTTGTAAATTTCGTATCGTAAATATATAAAAAATGTTTTTTTGTGAGTGGATATGCATTGCTAAGGACTTCATTTGGATGACTTTAAAGGCAATTTTCTCATAATTTTGATTTTTTTGTACCCTCAGATTCCAGATTTTCAAATAGTTGTATCTCGGACAAATATTGTCCTATCATAACACACATCAATGGGAAGATTATTTATTCAGCTTTCAGATAATGTATAAATCTCAATTTAAAAAAATTGACCCTTATGACTGGTTTTGTGGTCCAGGGTCACATATGCAGATTTGTTTTTTTCTCCTTTCTTACGGTTACAAAATGGGCTTTTAATAGAATACAATAAATTAAAAATTGCATTAAACATTGCATAAATTATTGCATTAAACATAATGAATTGTTGCAAAAAACACAAATTGTCTTTTTTTTTTTTTTTTTTTTTAATTCCCTTACATTTTAAACAGTCCCTTGTGGCCCCTGGCCTAAAGAAATCTAAAAGATATATAAAATTGATTTTTGTCATGGTTTATTCATCGTTTTGTTTTCCTTCCAAACAAAGTACTGTGCAATATAGTTATGGTATCAGTTTATAATGCTATATACCATTTGATTAACATATTCACCATAAAAGCATTTACATGGAACCCCAAAAGTACCATAGTCTAAGTATTACCATTGTAAAAATGACTCCCTTGGTACTTTTTTGTTAGTGTTAAAAAGATTTTGTTGTAATGTGACTTGAGTCTAGTGCTCTCCAGTGTGCTTGTATATTCTACAGTTTCAGTCAATATAGTGTCCAAAACACTTTAGCCCTGCAAATCGATTAACTGCTATTCATTTTTTTTGTTTGTCAGGAGTAAACGCAGTTCAGCCTCTCTGCTACCATTGCACACAGGATTTCATATTTGATAAGACAAGCTTCTCCGTTATGTAAGAAGCTCATGAGAGAGACAGACAGCAGATAACATATTAAAGCAGGCCAACTGTTTGCTGCTCAGCACAGCACTGCTGCGCTTAATAAAATCATGTGTGTGTCTGACCCTGTCAGCACAAAACATGATGAAGAGAGAGAATAATGAAGAGACAGCGAATAACTGAAATGAGCTGGGCTCTATTTCCCCAAAAGCATCGTAAGCCAATGGTATCTATCTACTTATGAGGAGAGTGATGGTAGTTGTCAGATTGTTATGCTATTTTTGATATCATATACTAAATCATTACCATATTCTCATACACAGGTATTTACATGGTACCATGTTCGGTGACATTTTGTTGGTCACTTGATTTATATTCCTGCAGCGTCACACTGTAGATGAGTGAAATATAATTGCTTCTTCACATATTAATAATGTTGAGTTAATATTACTTTGTAATGTTCATTAACATATAATATATATAATGTTAATGTTCATTAATACTTTTTCCTCTTAAACACAAGATACAGAAATGTGTGTTCAAAAGAAGGCTCAGTAATTGAATGCATTAAGTAAATGTCAACAACATTCCTGAGTTTATCCACTACCTCATCACATTCTCAAGACATCACATTCCAGTACATTCTGGCACCACCATGATGACACAAATACACAAGTAATTTGTCTTATGTGTTGTTTTTTTTTCAAGGTTATAGGTTATAATACTTTCTTCTTCTATCCTAATTTAATATGCAGAGACAACTATAAGTAAAGCATTGTAAGGTAATTTTTTTTCTGGAAAATTCACACTATCAAAATAAAAATTGCTCTGTTTGTTTGAGAATCGGCCTAACACAGCAACAGCTCAACCAATAGCGTTTAGGGGTGGGACTATCTGTTTGGGTGACCAATGGGAGATAAGGGGGAGTGTTTAGGAAAACTGTTTGAAAAAGTCAATCATTTCACAATTCTGTTTGTTGACTCTAGGGGTGTAAATGAAACACTTCACATCTAAAGTGAACATGAAATCAACAGAGACCATATTTAGGCAGATGGATAAAGTTATATAATGGTTTTAGCAAACTCACATTCATTCTGGCTTCATTCTGGTAAATAACCTGCTTTTCATGAATGCTTTTCATGAGCCTGTCTTATTGAATACCCTGTTTTACTCAAAAATGTCACCTTACAGAAGTAAAAATCACTGGAAATCTCCACTATCTTCCATCATGAACAGAATGCAGTATTCAACACTGAAAGCAAGAAAACAGATGGACGCAGAGTCATCAAAATATCTGTCCTCATACCCTGCCCACTCCCACAAATACACACACACATACAACACACAACAAAAATACACACAGGTACCACCCTGCACATTCCACAAGCACATCTCTCCCTACTGCCCGTCTTTCTCTCCTTCTCTCTCTCTCTCTCTCTCTCTCTGGATACACTCCACCTGTGCAGTGGGACTTTCAGCAAGAGGGCATCATGTCCTGTGCCAGCGATGCTATCAGCTGTTCACCTCTGTCTCTTAAATACTGTCCTGAGCCCTGCCCTTACAGCCAAAGCAAATCTCACACATACAGTCACAGGGCAATTTCATTCATGTTTGTACATAAAGTGCATGTTTTTGAAACACAATATCAACAATTGACAGCATCTTAAATGCAAACCCACTTATTTGCATTTATATATATATAAAAAAAAAATGAGTCAGAAAAAGATCTTTTTAAAGGCCTTGTAATTTTTTTTTTTTTTTTTATAAATAATGACATTTAATATTTAAAAAATGTCAGTACAGTTTTTAATGTTTACATTAATTTATACATTAAATATAACATGATAAGTGATGCTATA
Organism: Hypophthalmichthys nobilis; assembly: GCA_037950665.1. Lineage (NCBI taxonomy): Eukaryota > Metazoa > Chordata > Actinopteri > Cypriniformes > Xenocyprididae > Hypophthalmichthys > Hypophthalmichthys nobilis. The sequence continues at coordinate 19,340,289 of CM075476.1, read as the reverse complement.
TAGCAAATCTTAACTGCTTGATTGTTTATATCATCGCAAAATGTTAAAAAATATTATCAGCCAGCTCTAATCTGCTAAATGTGACTATAAGGCATGAAGTTATTAAGATATTATAAAGATTAACACCATGATTTTCTGTAAATCTGCTTTGAAATGTGTATTGTGAAAACTGGAGAACATAACAAATTGTAAAAAAAAAAAAAAATATTATAAATAAAAGTAAAGTCATTTACACTTTACATGTATTTATCATCAAACCTGAATAAATATGAAATCTAAGTCAAACACTGTCAATGTTATGATATGTACTATCTGCTTTTTAGTAATTTACTGATTTAGGTGTGTATTGTTGTGAATATTATTATGAATATAATTATATTTTCACATCATGTAATGGAATTGAACTATGCTGCTTGAGACACTTCAAAAAGTTTGTTACTGATAATTTCTCCTAGAAACGTTCGTATGAGCATTTGTAGAACGGTAATTTAAGTGGAATTCAACTTGAACTGTTTATCATAATTTGATAAATACTGTATGTGTTATTAAAGTCTAAATTAAATGGAAAATCTATTAAACACGTTATTGATCTTATTGTGAATTATTTATACATGCATATGTTTCATGTTTAAAAAAAATGTTTTGACCTCATGATTTTTTAAACAAAATTTCACAGCTTGATTTTCCAGTGAAACATCAGACCTGTCACATTATTTTGTCCTCATAAACTCCACCCCTTTCTTGAGATCTGCCTCCATCAAATCAACAAGGATAGCTCCATGTCTCCGCCCTACATTTTTCCTTTTTTTTTCTTTTTTTTTTTGAAAGTCTTTTTTTGAAAATGCAAGAATGGTTTATAAAAGCTTTCTGAGACCATTTCAAAGTCACATCAGTGAGGTTTATCCTTACCTGTTAGAAATAAGATTACAGAATATGATGATTGGATTCTATGAATATGTGATTATATTCCACATTTGTTTAGGGCTTGCAAACCCTTTATGAATCCTGTCTGACCTTGAGTTTCTACAGCTGTTAAAGAAAGATTATATTTATTTGTTGGTTTATAATTGTTGGGACCATGATAATAGATTTTTTACAAATGTGCAATATTGTATTTTTATTTTATAGTTGCACAATGTTATACACAAATGAATAACAAAAATATCATTGATTTTAAAATACACCAATGGGATCGCAGGAACCACGAATATGCTAATATGAGAGCTGAAAAAACTGAATTTAAACTCTCTCTAGCTTACTTTTAAAAAAAACACAAATGTTTGTCTGGTCCTAGTCATTAAATTTATCGCTAAATACTTGGCTTGAGATTTTAGTACTTCAAATGAGTTAGAAACACAACCATAATTGAAAATGCAAGCACGGTTTACAAAAGCTTTCTGAGACCTTTTCAAAAGTCACTTCAGTAAGGTTTATCCTTATCTGTTATTTTACAACTAAGATTATAGAATTTGATGATTGGATTCTATGAATATGTGTTTATATTTGTTTAGGACTTGTAACCTCTTTATGAATCCTGTTTATTTGTTGTTTTGTAATTGGTGGGATTGGGGTAATAGTTTTATTTTTTTACAAATGTGTAGTATTTTTATTTTGTAGTTGTGCAATGTTATACTTGAATAAATAACAAGAATACCATTGGTTTTAAAATCCACCAATGGGATCATAGGAACCACCAATATGCTAATATGAGAGCTGGAAAAAACTGAATTTAAACTCTCTCTAGCTTACTTTTTAAAAAAACACACAAATGTTTGTCTGGTCCTAGTCATTAAATTTATCGCTAAATACTTGGCTTGAGATTTTAATACTTCAAATGAGTTAGAAACACAACCATGATTGAAAATGCAAGCACAGTTTACAAAGGCTTTCTGAGAGCCTTTCAAAGTCACATCAGTGAGGTTTATCCTTACCTGTTATCTTAGAAATAAGATTACAGAATATGATGACTGGATTCTATGAATATGTGATTATATTCCATATTTGTTTAGGACTTGCAACCCCTTTATGAATTCTGTCTGATCTTTATTTTGTACAGCTGTTAAAAAAAGATGCTAGTTGTTTTTCTGACATCAACATAGTGTCGGGGCAGATCCGGTCCACATCCGGTCCACGGGTAATTGACGCGTATCAGATGTGAGCCGGTTCTGGGCCACACTATGTTACTGTCTGGGTTGTTGGTTTATAATTTTTGGGACCATGGTAATAGTTTTTTTTTTTTTTTTTGTTTACAAATGTGCAATATTGTATTTTTATTTTATAGTTGCGCTATGTTATACACAAATGAATAACAAGAATACCATTGATTTTAAAATCCACCAATGGGATCGCAGGAACCACCAATATGCTAATATGAGAGCTGAAAAAAGTGAATTTAAACTCTCTTTAGCTTACTTAAAAAAAAAAAAAAAAAACCACAAATGTTTGTCTGGTCCTAGACATTAAATTTATCGCTAAATACTTGGCTTGAGATTTTAATACTTCAAATGAGTTAGAAACACAACCATGATTGAAAATGCAAGCACAGTTTACAAAGGCTTTCTGAGAGCCTTTCAAAGTCACATCAGTGAGGTTTATCCTTACCTGTTATCTTAGAAATAAGATTACAGAATATGATGACTGGATTCTATGAATATGTGATTATATTCCATATTTGTTTAGGGCTTGCAACCCCTTTATGAATTCTGTCTGATCTTTATTTTGTACAGCTGTTAAAAAGAGATGCTAGTTGTTTTTCTGACGTCAACATAGTGTCGGGGCAGATTCGGCCCACATCCGGTCCACGGGTAATTGACACGTATCAGATGTGAGCTGGTTCTGGGCCACACTATGTTACTGTCTGGGTTGTTGGTTTATAATTTTTGGGACCATGGTAATAGTTTTTTTTTTTTTTTTGTTTACGAATGTGCAATATTGTATTTTTATTTTATAGTTGCGCTATGTTATACACAAATGAATAACGAATACCATTGATTTTAAAATCCACCAATGGGATCGCAGGAACCACCAATATGCTAATATGAGAGCTGAAAAAAGTGAATTTAAACTCTCTTTAGCTTACTTAAAAAAAAAAAAAAAAAAACACAAATGTTTGTCTGGTCCTAGTCATTAAATTTATCGCTAAATACTTGGCTTGAGATTTTAATACTTCAAATGAGTTAGAAACACAACCATGATTGAAAATGCAAGCACAGTTTACAAAGGCTTTCTGAGAGCCTTTCAAAGTCACATCAGTGAGGTTTATCCTTACCTGTTATCTTAGAAATAAGATTACAGAATATGATGACTGGATTCTATGAATATGTGATTATATTCCATATTTGTTTAGGGCTTGCAACCCCTTTATGAATTCTGTCTGATCTTTATTTTGTACAGCTGTTAAAAAAAGATGCTAGTTGTTTTTCTGACATCAACATAGTGTCGGGGCAGATTCGGCCCACATCCGGTCCACGGGTAATTGACACGTATCAGATGTGAGCCGGTTCTGGGCCACACTATGTTACTGTCTGGGTTGTTGGTTTATAATTTTTGGGACCATGGTAATAGTTTTTTTTTTTTGTTTGTTTACAAATGTGCAATATTGTATTTTTATTTTATAGTTGCGCTATGTTATACACAAATGAATAACAAGAATACCATTGATTTTAAAATCCACCAATGGGATCGCAGGAACCACCAATATGCTAATATGAGAGCTGAAAAAAACTGAATTTAAACTCTCTTTAGCTTACTTAAAAAAAAAAAAAAAAAAACACAAATGTTTGTCTGGTCCTAGACATTAAATTTATCGCTAAATACTTGGCTTGAGATTTTAATACTTCAAATGAGTTAGAAACACAACCATGATTGAAAATGCAAGCACAGTTTACAAAGGCTTTCTGAGAGCCTTTCAAAGTCACATCAGTGAGGTTTATCCTTACCTGTTATCTTAGAAATAAGATTACAGAATATGATGACTGGATTCTATGAATATGTGATTATATTCCATATTTGTTTAGGGCTTGCAACCCCTTTATGAATTCTGTCTGATCTTTATTTTGTACAGCTGTTAAAAAAAGATGCTAGTTGTTTTTCTGACATCAACATAGTGTCGGGGCAGATTTGGCCCACATCCGGTCCACGGGTAATTGACACGTATCAGATGTGAGCCGGTTCTGGGCCACACTATGTTACTGTCTGGGTTGTTGGTTTATAATTTTTGGGACCATGGTAATAGTTTTTTTTTTTTGTTTGTTTACAAATGTGCAATATTGTATTTTTATTTTATAGTTGCGCTATGTTATACACAAATGAATAACAAGAATACCATTGATTTTAAAATCCACCAATGGGATCGCAGGAACCACCAATATGCTAATATGAGAGCTGAAAAAAACTGAATTTAAACTCTCTTTAGCTTACTTAAAAAAAAAAAAAAAAAACACAAATGTTTGTCTGGTCCTAGACATTAAATTTATCGCTAAATACTTGGCTTGAGATTTTAATACTTCAAATGAGTTAGAAACACAACCATGATTAAAAATGCTAGCACAGTTTACAAAAGCTTTCTGAGACCATTTCAAAAGTCACATCAATGAGGTTTATTCTTACTTGTTATCTTAGAAATAAGATTACAGAATATGATGGTTGGATCCTATGAATATGTGGTTATATTTGTTTAGGACTTGCAACCTCTTTATGAATCCTGTCTGATCTCAAGCTTCTACAGCTGTTAAAAAAATACAGTTTATTTGTTGTTTTGTAATTGGTGGGATCGGGGTAATAGTTTTATTTTATTTTATTTCATTTTTTTTTTTTTTTTTTTTTTTTACAAATGTGTAGTATTTTTATTTTGTAGTTGTGCAATGTTATACTTGAATAAATAACAAGAATACCATTGGTTTTAAAATCCACCAATGGGATCATAGGAACCACCAATATGCTAATATGAGAGCTGGAAAAAAACTGAATTCAAACTCTCTCTAGCTTATTTTTAAAAAAAACACACAAATGCTTGTCTGGTCCTAGTCATTAAATTTATCGCTAAATACTTGGCTTGAGATTTTAATACTTCAAATGAGTTAGAAACACAACCATGATTGAAAATGCAAGCACAGTTTACAAAGGCTTTCTGAGAGCATTTCAAAGTCACATCAGTGAGGTTTATTCTTACCTGTTATCTTAGAAATAAGATTACAGAATATGATGACTGGATTCTATGAATATGTGATTATATTCCATATTTGTTTAGGGCTTGCAACCCCTTTATGAATTCTGTCTGATCTTTATTTTGTACAGCTGTTAAAAAAAGATGCTAGTTGTTTTTTTAGACAGCAACATAGTGTCGGGCCAGATCTGGTCCACAGGTAATTGACATGTATCAGATGTGAGCCGGTTCTGGGCCACACTATGTTGCTGTTTGGGTTTTTTTTATAAATGTGCAATGTTGTATTTTTATTTTGTAGTTGCGCAATGTTATACATGAAAAAATAATAAAAATACTATTGATTTTAAAATCCACCAATGGGATCGCAAGAACCACAAATATGATAATATCAGAGCTGAAAAAACTGAATTCAAACTCTCTCTAGCTTACTTTAAAAAAACACACAAATGTTTGTCTGGTCCTAGTCATTAAATTTATCGCTAAATACTTGGCTTGATATTTTAATACTTCAAAAGAGTTAGAAACACAACCATGATTGAAAATGCAAGCACGGTTTACAAAAGCTTTCTGAGACCATTTCAAAGTAACATCAGTGAGGTTTATCTTTACCTAAAATTAGATTACAGAATATGATGGTTGGATTGAATATGTGATTATATTCCATATTTGTTTAGGTTTTACAATCTCTTTGTGTGAGATGATTCTGGATGATGAAAATATGGATGGATGTTGTTTTTTCTGGTATTGTGTTATAAGTATGATCAATTTTTTGTCAGACTATGTTTGCATCCTCAATGAAACGGCTGTTTTGTGTGTGCCAAGCAGCTGTAGAGAACGCAGGTCATGCTAGTTTTAGCGAGGAGGAAGCAGTGTTTAATAATTCAGTGGCTGTCATTCAGAGCAGGCGTCAGCCATTTTACCCACAGTTCATTCATGAGAGAGACTGTTTGTTCCCTTAGCCTCTGTTGACATAGATCACCTTGTCCGTTTCACTAGACATGTCGCAAATATCATTACTAACAATGTTGGAAACTGGCCGATCGTGAGAAAACAGCATACACTACAACCAATTAGCTTCAAAAGGTTAGCATTAGCTGAGTGACAAGCAAGCTGTTAAGTGAAACTTAATCATCACAAAACATTGGCTTATGATTAAACTGAACTTTTCTTACCACTATAACATGGATTTTTTAACATAGCTATGCAAAATTATCAATGACCCCAACAAGTCTGTCAAAACATCCACAAGGAATGCTAATGATTTCTATCATATTTTGGAAGCAATCCTAATGGGATAAAACTATAATAGGACAGACTGGCTAGATTGCAACTGTGTCTTCAAGAATAAACTGGACAATAGAAATTTTACCAGTGGAATATCTCCTTCCATCCAATTTCAGCTTCCATCCAAATCTTAATGGAATGTCACTGCAGTTTCTATCATAATTTGCCTATTTCTTATATAATGCAAAAGGAACAAAATTGGAACACCAGCTAATTCCAAATGTAATGAATAAAATATCCTACTGGATACAGTGGAATTAAGAATGCCACTTCTTAAAGGAATCACAATGGAATTTATATCAGAAATTGTAATCAATCCTAACATCAATTATCTTCTAGTATTTGATTTTACCAATCAGGGGTAAACAATTTGCCATCATCACTACATGGTGACACCAACAACAAGTACTAATAACATTTATCAATACAAAGTCATTATTTTCGGCTGATGTTGGCATGACCTCAGGTGCACAGACAGATATATCTGCTTTTCTCCTTTGAGATATTGACGGACAGTATCGATTGCTGAATCTTCATTGTGTTGGGGCTGAATCTACACTACAGGAAGCAGACAGGGACTTCTGGGTGTTTGGTCAAGTTTTTGGTGCTTATTAGTATTCTGGGAGCGTGTGCATCTGTGTTAGCAGTTTTTAGTGCAGTGTCGTGGGAGGGGTGCGCCAGCAGCGGCGGTTATGCAACCAGAGCAGCATACGCAGCACACGGACTGCAGCGCCTGTGCATGCAACACACACACACACACACAATAACACTCTCAAGCACAGGTCCTTCTCTGTCTTAACCACACATATTGGTTAGTATATGTGTCGGAGTATAGTAGCCCCATGTGATCAGATGCCCACTCGGATAATGTGAGTCATTGATGGAATCGGTGTTTATGTGTGCATGCCATAGTGAATTGCAACCTGCCCTATTCCACAACACGGTCAATACGGCCACACAAGAGCTGAAGTGTAAGTCCTGCGTGAGGATGTGGGACCCAGAAATGCAGAAATATGACACACTACTGTTACACATAAATGCACAGAGATGCACAAACCCACATGCTACAAAAAAAAAAAAATCACATTGACAAATTGACAAATAAAGAACAAAACTACTGAACACCTACACCTTCATAATCTTTGTACTCATATATATATAATGTTAAAAAAGGTGTTTTGTTTAGTTTTGTTCTTTATTCATCAATGTGATTTTTAGATTAATATCAATTATTAGATTATGTATATGAATGTAATAATATATCTTATATCTATATTTTTAGATTATGTATGTATTACAATACAATATTTAAAATGTACATATTATGCATTTATTATAAAATATTATAATAAATATATCAACTAAAAATATCAATCAAATAGCATTAAATATGTATACTATAAAATATATATAATTAAATTCAAGTAAAAATATTTATAGAAGATTATATATTTATTAAAATATGATAATATATACATAGTAGGCTATAATATAGTATACATATATAGTATACATAATTAAATTCAAGTCAAAAATATTTTTTAATGATTTAACCTGATTGTATTAGGTTACACCAATATTATATTTTTATGTTGTTGAATTTTTAGATATTAGGTATTAGGTAGAAATACCTCAAGGAAAAACTGCACATTCTTGTTTTACCATATACAACATTTAAATAACATTTAAGATGCTCATGCAAAGGTTCAAACTCATTTGGGCATATTATAATAATACACCCTTTTAAGCATGCTTACCTGTATTTAGTTGTTTCTAGTGTGCATTTAGTGGCGTGTCTCTGGATTTGGAAGAGTGGTGTGGTCAATTCCTAACATCTTAATGTCTTTCTCACATGGGGACACAAAGTTCCTGTGATTCTGCTGCTGTCTCAGGCTATCTCGTCCCTCTAAGCACAGCCAATCGCATCAGATGCTCCTGTTGCATGCGAGAGGATGGAGGAAAGACTTCACTGCCTGTCTCTTAAAGAAGGATGGATGGAAGGGTGTAGGACGGGAAAGATGGAGGACGAGATGTCAGATGCGTCACAAAGCACCATTCTGTTCTTCTTCTTGTCCACGATGGGCTCTTGTCCAGTGATGGTCCTGGTCATTCACTCACTCATTCATTCATTCACCCAGTCAGTCAGTTGTGTAAGAGGATTCGTAGTTCTCTGTGTCCGCTGTCCTCTTTTTCAATGTTCTCACGCTCTGTCCTCTTCTTATTGGGTATTCTTACTAGTATGCTATTTCTATGCAATATCTTTCAGTGAAGCCAGATGTCTTTCTCTCTCTCTCTCTCTCTCTCTCTCTTACAAACACTCAAACACACCCGCACACACACTCTCTGACTCACAAGTGCATGCTTTGCTTCTGTTTCTGTGAGTATCTCGACTCTTCCTCCTCACAGACTCTCTCTCTTTCTCTATCTTTCTCTGCTGCAGTGCCTCTGCAGGCTGGATCACGTTTTTACCAGGAAAAAAATCTAGCCAATCAGAGACCCCAATTCATCCCCCCTCCCTTTGCAAGCTCTCTTTCTCTCAGTCTCCATCCATCTCTTTGTTTTACTCTGACTCTCTCTGCCTCAAACAGTGTACAGATGCAACTACGCACACACAGTCATAGAACATTCGTGTTTTGTCATTGTATTCGCTCTGGATCATTCTCACACTTTGAACCTAAAGCAAAGACGTTTTAAACAACCAGGTGACAGGTTGAGAGATACAATACAAAAACATACAATACAAATTATGATGCTGAAAGGCTGACTGTTGATGTTGTGATATTCAATTAAATGTGATGCGCAAACGTACAGGTGTAAGATGTTTGAAGAGGGTAGTAGGTCTGCAGTAGTGCATTATTTATCTGTGCGGAGCGGGAACAACATGGGGGATGCTGGGACTGGGGGATTGTGTTATATAACAGACTGAGATTTTCATCAGTTTTAGCTTTACACATGTCCTTGTGCTGACCTACAGATAATCCACAGCACTGAGAGGGGAATTGTGTATGTATGTGCATACACAAACAACATCAACAAGATTTTGTGTCTACAGAGCACAAAACATGCTGCATTTATGTCGTAAGCGGTTGCTAGGGTGCTCTGGGTGGTCACTAGGTGGTCGCTTTGTTGTTCTGGGTCAAAATAGTCTCATCCCTGAATCTCTGGTCTCTAGATATAACATGGGCTCTTCAGTATAAATCTATGGGATTTTTTTACCAGACTTTTTTTAGCATCCACAAGGTGAAACATGCAAATACTCCCCTCATAAAACTGCACATTCAAAGTTTCATTTATATCTAATGAGTTACACACAGAAATGTGTAGTTTAAGGGTATGTGTATAGTTTCACTGAATAAAAACATCCCCTCATACAAGCTTTTTCTGGCAGCTGTATTTAAAGCAGATAGCAGCTCAAGCTAACCTTGCTCCCCCTGCAGCACATCACTAGTCCATGCAGTCCAATGTTTCTGCAGACCATTCAGCTTTACACACACACACACACCATTCACAACAGATTTCATATGCAGGAAGTGAGAGGAAAGACTTGTGCTTTATTTAGCATATAGCTAACATTACCACAAATGCTAGTTTTTATTTGTCTGCTTGAGGGAAAATTGATTTAATTGCTATTAACCTGAATGCTTGAAAGGCAACACCCTTGCAGTTGCTGTTTACATTGTGTTGCACACTATTATCATTATTCTGATTTGATTTTAATGGGGCACATGAACTGCATTTTTTTCCTTTGAGGTCCACTTATAATGTTAGCAAGGTTTTTACATAAAAAAAAAAAAAAAAACATCCTAATTTAGAAGAAATCTGCTATTTTCTATCCTGTTTTTGACTCTTTCACTCAAAAATATTTTTTTGGCCTCTTGTTTTGAAGGTGCAGAAAGGCTTATCTCGTTACATAGATGGAACATTTTCAAACTGTGAAAAATGTATGTGTATATGCTTTATAAGTCTTGATTGTGGCAAATAAAGAAAAAAAAAAGTATTGTTGGTTTAACTTCAAAAATAACCTGGTTGCCTTAAAATTTGAGTTCAGTGAAGGTCAACTTGGGGTATTTTGGTGGTTAACTTGCGGTGTTTGTAAACTGACTACATTTCAAACGATCTGTAACAGACAAAGCACTACTGACACATGGTAAAATGTCTAGGTTACTAATGTAACCCCCTTCCCTGATGTCATGGGGTCTCACCTGGGAGTCCAATCAACTCCAAGCGGTAACAAAATGAGCCAAAGAACACTGGCCAGTAAGATTTTGAAATAAGATCAAAATAAGATGTTGTGTCAGTGTTCATTGACTTATTTCTGAATGTAAACTCTGGTGAATATTCTTTTATCTTTATAAACAACAATGCAGAAAAGAAGCACATAGGAGATTCTTGCAAGCACAATAAACTTCACAAGAATTGAAAATGTTACTTTCCCATAGACTGGAGTGAGATGTACGTCTCTCCAGGTGTCGCGATCTTTCTTGGCGTGACAGATCGCTGTAGCACTTCAGTTCAAGCAGAGCGCACATGAACCGACCATCTCTCCCGCTTTACTAGTTACAACATGAAATAAACATAAATGAACATCCTAAGGTATGTTGAAAGATACAGTACAACTTACCGAAATCCATATCATGCCACATGTAATTGATCAATCAGTGTTTCAACCGTGGAAAGGCGTCAATAAAACAGCTTGTAAAAATATCATATTTCCTGTCACATTTACCTCAGAAAAGCCGTTCAGCGTCCAAAAACTCATTAGTCAGCTACAAAAATTAACTTAGAGAGGAGCATTTTGCTAAATATATGTACTATTGCATATTCATTGTATTTGCACTTAACATGTGCTTCAACATTTAATGTATAAATCCGTTTTATGACAGTCAGCCACCATTTAAATGTTTAGGCCTATAATAAAACTAGTAGAAACATAATTATGTCATTAAAAATTTATTATAATGTCACTTTAGGTTAGGCAGAGAAACTGAGCTCCTGCGGGAGCAGATGGGACATTACTGCTGCGGCAGTGGAGAAAATAGCCAAAGAAGCTGAGCTCCTGCAGGAGCAGATGGGACATTACTGCTGCGGCAGTGGAGAAAATAGCCAGAGAAACTGAGCTCCTGCAGGAGCAGAGAGAACATCACTGCTGCGGCAGTGGAGAAAAGGTTAGATAGACAAATGGAAGAAACATGGTTTTATGTACAGATAAAGTGGAACGGAAAGATACATTTATTTGAATGGCGGAGGGGAATCGCTCCTTAGGCCAAAGGATAGGGGCAAAGATTCCTCGAGGACAAAAGATTCTTCATCGGATGAGAAGAGCTTGATTTCTGACATGTTGGGAACAAAGGGTGGGGCCAAATTCTTCAGAACTCAATTCCCATCGTTTTTGAGTCATGACCATAACACTGGGGAAGCGTGCCCAGTCCCAAAGGAGGGGAATGCTATGGAGACCACACCCTGCCTGAAGAGAGGTAATGTGTGGAGGTACACATATAGACTGACCCAAGGGACAGTTCTACATATGGAAGATCTCTGCAGTAGGTCCTACCTTACCAGGGAGGAGCTACTACCGGCACAGAGACAGGGCGGGTAAAGACACAGGTTTACCGTCAGGGAAACCGAATCGTGGACAATACACATATGGGATTACTGAGCGGGGAATCACATCATATTCAAGGGCTGATCAGCCGGGCATGCACACAATGTACACTGGGCCTGGCATCAGATGCATCCACCGCGTCTGACTAACCGAAGGATCCTGGAGGAACTCAATTCAGGGTTCACCAAGTTGGGAACTTGGGAAGTCTGAACCTGAAGAGCAAGTAGGCACTCATATCCCCCTGTTAAAGGGGAATGGCGCTGCAAGCGAGACACTGAGCCAGACTTTCTGCACATTACCTGTTTGTACCCAACACACAGGAAGAAACCGGCTCCACTTGGAGATAATAGAATCTCGCAAATGTATTAGGTGTCGTCCAGCCCGCAGCTCAGCAGAGAGGCGCCAGAGAGGCGCCATGTGCCAACACCCAGGAAGAGGCAACACCCCGAGTGGGACACTCCGAGGGGACACGGCTCGCCTTGGGCCTGGTACGCCAAGGCAATGACATCTACTATCCAGTGGGCCAACCTCTGTTTGGAGACAGCCTTTCTTCTCTGCTGACCTCCAAAGCAAACAAAAAGCTGCTCTGAGCTGCTGAAGCTCTGCGTGCATGTAATGACCTGCATTCAAACAGCATCATGATGTGCTGCGATGGCAGCGACATACACCTTCAAGGTGGAGGGGGACAGCCTCCTCTCCAAGTCCTCTTGAATGAAGGAAAGCACATAGCCGACCAGGCATTTCTGGGGGTCTTCCCATTGGGAAGAACACTGCTCTTTGTCTGCTGACTCCACTTCAAATCATAAGCATGCCTCGTAGAGGGGGCTCGAGCTGAAGTGATAGTGTCAACTACCGCTGGTGGTAGGTCACTTAAGTCCTCCGCGTCCCGTCCAGAGACCATATGTAGAGGTTCTATTTGCGCAGGCCCAGGGGGCAGGTGTGTGCCAGTGCATCCGTGCTGAGGGTCACGTCGGCCAGGGAATAGAACAACAGCTCATCGGCCAGCACAGACCACCTTGACAGTTGATGTACTCTATGGTCAATCTGTTGTCTGTCCAGGCCAGTACATGCTTGCCGTGCAGCTACAGTCGGAATCAGAGCAGGGCAAGGAGTACTGCCAGCAACTCAAGGCACTTGATATGCCACTGCAGTTGAGGTCCTGTCCAGTATCCCAAGGGAGCATGCTATTTGCATATGGCACCCCAGCCAATGGTGGAGGCATCTGTTGTGACAACAATATGCTTGGACACTTGTTCTAAGGGGGAAACCGGCCCATAGAAAGGCAAGGTCTGACCAAGGGCTGAAAGTTTGGCAACAGCTCGGTGTGATGGCCATGTGGAGCATGCCATGGTGCCATGCCCATCTTGGGACTCAGCTATGTAGCCACTGCTGAAGCAATCTCATATGCATCAGTCCGAGCGGCATGACCAAGGCTGCAGATGCCATATGCCCAAGAAGCCTCTGTAATTGCTTCAGTGGAACCGCTGTCTTCTGCCTGATCATATTCAGGCAGTTCAGCACCAACTGAGCAGAATCTGATCTTGACTTTATCTCGGCCGGAGGGACAGGCTCTATTGTGTCCTTCGTCAGGAAGACTGCAATCTCTGCACGCAGGATAGTGCCAGTGAGGTAAACAGGACGCCGCTGAACCTGGGGGGACGCCTGGCTAACTGAATTGCATAGTCAAATCTAATTGTCTGAGTGAGCCAGTGGGACCCACTGGGAAGCGCTAGCCAGGCTCCCAGGCGAGGAGCGCTGGGGCCCAACCCGGAAAGCACAGCGTCCCGGAGTAAAGGCGGTGAGTGTGGTGCACTTACCTGGCTCCGTGGGTGCCCTGAGGGACTGGGCAGGGAGGTGTGAGGAGGCGGTGCATCCAAAAAATGCGGACTCTCCGCCCATGGTGAAAGAGGGTGTGGCTGAGAGTGAGGAAGTGGAGCTTTGCTCACTGTCAGAACAGACCCAGTGTGGCCCAGAGGTTTTTGGAAACTGCTCTTTTATTGAGAATGTGACAGAACAGAACTGCTAGGCAAAGTCCTCGACAGTGTCGCTGAAGAGGCCGGGCTGGAAGATGGGGGCGTCGAGAAAGCGAAAGGACTCGTGCCTCAGTATTGAAGAAGGAGAGTCGCGACCACAATGCAAACATGGACATGCTCTTGCAGTGAGAGCATATAGCATCCACGAACGCTCTCTCAGCATGCTGTCTGCCCAACATGTAAGACAGCGATCGTGGCTGTTAGATGAAGTCAGTAAACAACCGCATCCAGAAACACACGAACGAAAATGCATATTGAAAAAGACGCTGATCGACTATGCTTGCTCTTTTAAGGAAACTGCTCTGAAAGGCGAAGCACCGAGGTGTGAAGCGCTGCACTTTCCGTGCACAGCAAGCTGGATTGCGCAACACTGCTGGATGCGCCGTCACACCGGCGGAGAGATCCCTCGACGAGCTGCAAGCAAAACAAAGCAATTAAAAAAGCTGTTTTCGGAGATGCACTCCTGTTTAGCAATAAAAATTGCTGTTGGCTCTTTCTGCCCAGAAATTTTCTCTTCTTTGTTGAAGGTGAATGGAATGAGCGAACACTTTCACAACCACTCGGCGCTGAAGCAAATTATGAATGAAGTGAGTAACACCTGTCCTATTTATATCCGTATGTCCAGGTAGGTGTGACTCGGCATGCAAATCTCACTGGCCAGTGTTTATTGGCTCGTTTTATCACCACTTTGGGCTCCCATGCGAGACCCCATGACTTCAGTCTGACGTAACATGACTGACTGAATGGGAAACATTGTTACTGACACTTGTGTTGCGACATTACTGTCGGTTCCAATATAGTGGGCACTGCTTTGTTTTATTTTAAGTCCCTCTGAAAAGCCTGCATCGAACTGTATATGGTTTAAAAACTAATCCACACTAAAATGAAGCGAACAAACGAATAGACATGATCTGACTGGAACTTTGTTAAAAAATAAAGTTCGGGGGCCTTGGGCTTTCGCCCTCCAGCTTGTACCTTCGCCTGGGATTTCTTGTCTCCGGCTGGTTCAGCACATGTCTTGCTGTTTTAATGCTTCACATATTAGATGAGGTGCACACACACATTCATTTTGAGCTTAAAACAAGTTCAAAGCAAAAAAAAAAAAAGCCCAGTGGGCTTTGCACTGGGCTGGCTCCATGCTGCACGCCATGCTTTTTTAATGCATTATACACTAGTCGACATAAACATATGCCTATCATGAGTATAACATTGAAAGACACAAAGACAGGGTAACATTGAAACACACAATAACACTGAAACACAAAGACAGGGTAAGCATGGCATGTGTGGGATGGCCGGAGATGGGTGTGGATTTTGGGACCCTAGGCCCCGCAGCACCCCACCCTGATAGCCCGTTGCAACATGACGCTGGCGGGGGTCTAACCTATGCCATGGCCATGAGGGGAATAGAGGCAGCTTTATAATACCTTATCGTTAATAGCTGTATCAATATTACCATTATTACTATTTTTACTATTATTATTATTATTATTATTATCATTGCTATTACAACTACTACTATTATCATTATTATTACTGGCTGTATCAATTTTACCATTATTATTATTATCATTATTATCATTGCTATTACTACTACTATATTATTTGAAAAACTCTGGTTATGTCTGTTGTACTTCCCTACATGCTCCTTTATTCATATATTTCCACTCCCACACCCAGTTACACTTACAGTTACACACACACACACACACACACACACACACAAATCTTACTGGCTGTTTTGTTGGTCTTTGTATTTTGCATTTAATTTCTCATCTGTAAATATTGTAATTGTCTGTTTGCATAATAATAAAAAAAAAATAAAATAAAAAAATAAAGTTCATCCACGCTTTCTTAATGTTAGGATCACAAGGAAGGCAATGCAAAGACTGTGTTTTTACACAACTTGGCACTTCAAAATGTCTCAGGCATCTCTATCATTTTAGTTGCTCGAGTAATCCTGTGTTTGCGTTTCTCTCATATTTACTACATGACGTGCGAATTGTGCCAGGGGTCTCAAGCTGAGAGGCCAAGAGTAGTTTGACACCCAAAGCCATTGCAAATTTAAAAGATGTAGATAGGTAGTGATTGAATGTGTGCCAATAATATAAAAACAACAGTTGATCAATTAAAAATGAACAGCAACAAATGATCAATTAAAAATAAAAAACTACATGGAAATAAAATACACATATACAATAAATTACATTTATTACATCAAATTAGTCGAGAATTGTATTAAATGCAAATGTGAGTGCAAGTGCTGTATGTTTTAAATCAATCAGGTAGTCATAGTTGCATTTACTGTTACTGTTAAAAATTTCATATGAGAAGGACTTTATTTTCTTATTTAATATGTAAAATAACAAAAAAAATCTAATTTATATATACAATGAGCAATACATTTTTAACAGTATTTATTTGTATTAATATATTAATCTTTGTTAATGTTAAAGTTAATATACTACTATATATACTACTATAAACTATTCATTGTTAGTTTGTGTTAGGTCAGTTCCATTAAATATTAACAGAATACAACTTTTAATTTTAATAACGTATACGCAAATGTTGATATGAACATTTAAGATTAATAAAGGCTTTAGAAGTGTGTTAGTTCATGTTAACTAACAAATAAATTCAGTTATAACTATGTAGTCAAATTTACATTTATATTTTCAGACTTATAACTATATAGTAATATTTACATTTATATATTCAGTGTTATTACTACATTTTCAGATGTATTGAAATGGTGAACAGATTGCATGAATTATTCTACAGATTTGTCTACATGTCTAAAATGTGAAACTCATTTACCAAATGAAAGTTTCCTTAGTCTTCTTCAGGGAAATTCATCACTGAATCACACTAATAGATCACTGATTGTGTCTTGAGTTGCTGAAGAAAACAACAATGGTCCTGGACTTTGATTTCAGATGTATCAATAGAATCTTCATGCAAAATTAAATAATACATTTCCTCCCATGCCTTTGAACGGGTCTGCTCACATCATGTTGTGTCTTAGATTTTTATCTCATTGTTTTCAGTAGTAATTTCGGCAATTTTAAACTTCATTCTGGCTTCTTACATGTGCATCTTAATAAACACATACATACTAAAATTCATTCATTTTTATTACAATGAAGACAGAGAACATTAAATTAATATATTACAGAGTACATATGATATATACCATGGCAACAATATTAATATTATTAAATAAAATATCTTACCTCGTCCCAGATAAATATATATATATTTTAACTTACAAGTAAATCAAATCTTACCAAATAGTAAGACCATATATAAAACTCATTTTTGGAGTTTGGTAGATGAGAGATGGCACTGAAAAAGACTTTGCATTGATTTGATCATAATGCATCAGAAGACTTTACAGGAAACATACAACAAAGTGGACTAGATAATATGTCAAAGATATAAAGGAAGAACTTGCAGTTTTGAACAAGTAAACATTGTTGAATGTACAATAAAAACTGCCAGACATGTGTTAAATTAGATACTACAGCAGTTAAGAACGATTTGACAAAAAATAAGGACATGATTATATGAATGATCAGTTTTGGTCTTGGGTTTACAAGTCAGTTTAGGTGCTAAACACAATGTAAATTAATTTAAAAGGACAGAAATAAAATATTGTATTGTACTTCCTGCCATCAAATCAAAGTACAGAAGGCAGCTATAAGGAAGAAAAGTTTTTGTTGAGGATATTATAAGGAAGTATTGTGTTTTTCAAGAGGAACTTTGTTACCTTTCACAATCTGTAATCACATTTAGCTTGATGTTAATAAAAGATAACATTTCTGTCCACAAAATACAGGTCTAAGATTCTTAATCAAGTTAGATGATACTGATGTGATCTTTAACCAAAGAAACCATGGAAAAAGACGCAGACTGTGAGGAGGATAACAGCGTTAGCGTTGACCACATTTCTCCATAGAGGTTTCTCAGTGGTGTCAGTGAGCTTCAACTTCAACTCTGCCTCCTCTTCTTTAGTCAGTTTCGGGGCATTTCCTTGATCAAAGCCACAGAACCAGTTGTAGGCCTTCTTACAAAAGCCTGGTTCCTCACGCACCTCTGCAGGGTCAAGAGACAAACGGAAATGGTTGTTACTGGTTATTAAAAGGTAATATGTTACATGTGCAATGTGATTTACACAAATAAGACATGTGTCTGGATCAACATCCTTTGTTTTTCCTAGAACAAACTACAATCTAATCAAATAATCATGGCCATAACCTAGTCTCAGCATCAAACGGCACACCCACAGATGTCCACAGTCCGTTCACTGAGCCACGTGATGCTCGTTGCACACAAAAATGGTGAGATGTTACTTATCAATGATTATGTATTTGGTGGCTTGTGCAGATGTACCATCTGTTTCCATAGAGCTGGAATCCTGTTCATCAGTCCAGTCATCTAACTCCAGGTCTATCCTCTCCTCAGTGTTGTTCCTCAAACTCCAGCAGAGTCTGTACAGCTGCACAAAAACAAGGGCCACAGAATGAGGGGCCGTGACAGAGAAGTTGCTTTTTTATAGATATAAAAATAGTTATACACTTGCTTCATAGACTTTCACTGTAATCTGTCTATCTATCTATCTATCTATCTATCTATCTATCTGTCTGTCTGTCTGCTCAAGAAACATTTCTCCAGGATTCTTTTATGAATATATTTTGTAATATTATAAATGAATTTACTTCACTTTCGTCACTTTCGATCAACATGCATCCCTTCTGAATAAAAATACTAAATCATTTTAAGATATTTTGAAGAATGTTGGTTAACCAGACAGTTGAAGGTAGCCATTTTGACTTCCATAGTAGGCAAAAAAAATACTATGGAATTAATTGTCTACCGTTAACTGTCTAGTTATCAACATTCTTCAAAATATCTTCTTTTGTGTTCAACAGAAGAAAGAAACTCATACAGGTTTGGAACAACATAAGGGTTAGTAAATTATGACAGAATTTTCATTTTTGGGTGAACTAAACCTTTAAGAACAGTGTATAATACTGAAGAGTTGTGGTAGTTTTGTTATAAGAAGAGCTTACATGTTTGTCATCAATGGGTTTGGTCATGAGGGAGATGACCAGTATCAATACACAGGACAGGGTGAAGAGGATGAGTGCAAAATAGAGGTAGTGCACACCGCAGATGATCGTGGGACAGTTACTGGGATTCACGCAGCTGCCCGTGCCATAGGCAAACTCAGTTATCATACGCGCCAGACCCACCAACAGACCAATACACAACCCGTAGAAAGCGCCCTGTGAGGGGATATCAATATTATGTGTCAATAGATAAAAATGAACAGCAAGATTTTGATTTTCTGGAAAATCTTGACTGTTTTTTTTTATATCAAGCTGAATTTAACAAGTAAAATGGAAACAAAATATATAAAACTGTAAAATGTGAAGAACTGACTCACTGGTTCATTGACTCGCTTGCAGAAAATGGCGAGGGTGAAGACAGCGGCGATGGGCGGAGCCAGATAACTGGTGATGGACTGAATGTAGTCGAAGAGCTGGCCGCTCTGAGCCGTCTGAACAATGGGGATCCATGCGATACTCACACCGATCAGAAACAGCATGAACACCCTGCACGCATGAACACAGGCATCTCAGAGCCTATTCACATCATTTTCTGCTCACAAGGTCAGAAAATCAACATCCAGCACATACAAACAGACACGAGAACGCACCTGCCAGCGATCATGAGCTCCTTTTCTTTGGCTTTGGGACGGATCTTGGTGTAGATGTCCATGGTGAAGAGTGTGCTGGCGCTGTTAAAGATGGAAGTGAGTGAACTCATCAGAGAGGCCAGCATGACGGACAACATCAAGCCTCTGAGACCTTCAGAAACACACACAGCAGTTTAGACCCATAACACCAGACATATCTATCAAAGCAGCCTATTAAAGATGGAAGAGACCGAAATAGAAACATCAGGATCTTACCATCTGGCATCAGGTCCACCACCAATTTAGGATAAGCAATATTACTGCAGCCCACACTGGTTCCACAGTAGTCGTTACACTCTTTTGGATCCACACATGCAATCTCGTCTAACAAAAACAAGAGAAAACACACAAACATTAGTTTCACTAATAGTCTTTGACTGTTCACTGACCTTCTGATGCACATTGCATACAAAAATGAGTGCACATTACTTTTGGATTGACAGAATTTCTTATCTCAAAGTCCACATATCATTTCCACTAAATGGAATTGTTGTGGAATCACGAATTTCAGATTTACCCTTCCTGAAGTGTCACATCAAACAATGCTATTTGTATTCATTTATTAATATTTTAAATGAACTTTTATTATCTATTGTCAGTTTTCATTTTAATTTTAGTTTAAGCTTTAGTCATTATGTCATGTTTGTCTGAAATGCAGAACTGATTTTTAATTATTATTTCATGTCTGCTTTTCAACAGAATTAAAACAAAATTATAATTTTTTATTAGAAGGATAAAAACATACCATGCATTATTATTAAGATATGATATTAATAAGATATTAAAGAACCAATTAAAACATGCAAATTATTTAGCATTACTTATATAGTAACATAGTATTTATTACACTGAACAAAATTATAAACGCAACACTTTTGTTTTTGCCCCCATTTTTCATGAGCTGAACTCAAAGATCTAAGACTTTTTCTATGCACACAAAAGATCTATTTCTCTCAAATATTGTTCACAAATCCATCTAAATCTGTGTTAATGAGCACTTCTCCTTTGCCGAGATAATCCATCCACCTCACAGGTGTGGCATATCAAGATGCTGATTAGACAGCATGATTATTGCACAGGTGTGCCTTAGGCTGGCCACAATAAAAGGATACTCTAAAATGTGCAGTTTTACTGTATTGGGGGGGTCCGAGGGGGTCCAAAAACCAGTCAGTATCTGGTGTGACCACCATTTGCCTCACGCAGTGCAACACATCTCCTTTGCATAGAGTTGATCAGGTTGTTGATTGTGGCCTGTGGAATGTTGGTCCACTCCTCTTCAATGGCTGTGCGAAGTTGCTGGATATTGGCGGGAACTGGAACACGCTGTCGTATACGCCGATCCAGAGCATCCCAAACATGCTCAATGGGTGACATGTCCGGGGAGTATGCTGGCCATGCAAGAACTGGAATGTTTTCAGCTTCCAGGAATTGTGTACAAATCCTTACAACATGGGGCCGTGCATTATCATGCTGCAACGTGAGGTGATGGTCGTGGATGAATGGCAGATTGAGTTCAGCTCATGAAAAATGGGGGCAAAAACATGTTGCGTTTATAATTTTGTTCAGTGTAATATTTTGAATTACCTTTATTTGTCATTTTAATTTTAGTTTAAATTTTAGTCTTTTTGTTATGTGCTTTTGTCATTTTTATTATTTTATATTTCTATTTAGTTTTAATTTTTTTATTTAATTTTTAGTTTTAGCAAACTAAAAACAGTCGTGACTAGCTAGTTGATTTATTCAACGATGCATCGTATTGTGGTAGTTGTACGGGAAACACACCCCAGGATGGTGCCAATCTTTCTCACCTGTGTACAACACTCTGCTGATCATGCCAGGGAAAACCATGAGGAACATGGGCAGAAGTTTGAGATAACCACACAGGATGCAGCCAGCTTTCACATGAGACAGACTCTTGGCAGACAGACAGCGCTGCACAATCACCTAAAACAAGATGGAGTGTTTGTGTGAATAACCCAGAGGAACATTTTAGTGCTTGGCATTGTTTGGTCCAGGTAATGGCTGTTTGAATGACTGTTTAAATAGCTTACAAGGGCTTGCTGATTTAAACATTTAGAGTTTGTACTTTTATTTATGGTTGTTGTTCAATGTATACACTACTATTTAAAGGTTAGAGTTCAGTAAGATTTTTTAATGTTTTTGAAAGTAGTCTTTTATTCTCACCAAGGCTGCATTTATTTGATCAAATACAAAATACAGTAAAAACAGTAATATTGGGAATTATTATTACAGTTTACAATAATTGCTTTCTATTTTAAAAATATTGAATGTATGTATGTGTAATGTACATCATGAATTTATAATTAACTTTTATTGCTGTGTTTTTTCTCTACAGTGCCAGAGTACAAACAAAGACTATTGATTACTATTCGTGAAAACATAAGCATCTGCCGATATTGACTGATATGACTTTTTTGGAAAAACATTTCACTAAATGATAAAATACCCTCCGAGGAAGAACATCCCCATCACAATTTACATTTACATTTACATTTATTCATTTGGCAGACGCTTTTATCCAAAGCGACTTACAAGTGAGGAATACAGTAAGCGAGTCATCATGACGAGGCAAATAGGGACAAGAAGTGCTCACAATACAAGTTTTAGGCAGTGCTCAGAGTATCATAAGCCACAATAGAGAGGGATTAAAGGAAGTGAAGGGATAGGTATAGAATTTTTTTTTTTTTTTTGTCACAATATATGACATCTGTTTATGTCAGTGTTTGCCTATAGACTGAACACATAATATGCACGATGGCACCATTTTCACAAGTTTGTGGTTTTGTAGTTTACATGGATATGATAATGGTATTGTTTTCAAAAACTTGCACTCCTGAATCCTGTTTTCAAAAGTTTGCATTTTCAGGCCCCCAAACTCCCCCAAACATTGCTGTGGGCAAACTGAATGAAAAACTTTTTGTGTTTTGTTGAAAATGGTGTCGTGTAAACAGCCCCTATATCTGCTTCTCTTTAGCTGTTTGTGTATCTTATCTAATTTAGTGGGGACTAATCAGGGGTTTAACTAAAAGCATGTCTGTTTAAGCTTAGACTCACGCTGACTAAAATAAGGAACACACTGTTCATGCTGAGAAACTCAAGATAAAAGTGCAGTTTGTCATTTAAAAGTGGACACAGAAGATCTTTGTCAGTTGTATGTGTGTGTTACTGCTAAAATATGAGTCAGCAGCCTGGATAAATGGATCAGTACCTGGTCAGTGCACCAGTACCAGCCAGCCTGGATAGTAAGACCAAAGATCAGTCCGGGCCAGGGCAGATCGCCGGTAACGGGGTCTCTGAAAATGTGGAATGAGTCTGCGCGAGGGGTGTAGCACGCTTCACTGATGTTTACACCCACCACTGATGGGATCGCATTCATATAGCGGTCCTTGAAGTTCTCATAGCCTCCGACCTCAGTGAACGCTGAAAGAAAACGGTTGATGTTGAAGCAAGTATAGTTGTTTAGCAGACTTTTTTAATCCAAAACATTTTAAGTACAAAAAATGTGAACGGACGTACCAAAGCCCATGAGAATGAATGATCCCACGACCATGATGATGGTCTGCAGGGTGTCTGTGTAGATGACTGCAGCTAGACCACCTGTAAAAGAAGTGAAGGTTTTTCAAGGAAAATCAACTGAAAATTTACTTTTATAACACTGTCAAGAAACTTTAAATTGAATGACTTTACAAATGTCATGTGGGATCACCATCTAAAGTAATGATGTATTTGGTAACACTTTATTTCAGTGGTCCACTTTAGACATTCTACTGACTATAAGTAACTTTGCAACTACATGTCCTCTAGCAGTCATTAGAGTATTAGTAGACTGTCTGCTTAATATCTGTAAACACTTTATTTCGATGGTCCCCAACAGACATTCTACTGACTAAAGTTACATTGCAAGTACATGTCAAATTATTCTACTAACCCGAATTCTAACACCTAACCCTAACCTAACAGTCTACTACAGTCTACTAATACTCTAATGAGAGTTAGTTGACACACAGCAAAAACTCCAGTGTTAAATTAACTCTCCTGGGAGTATATGTGAGACCATACTCAAGAGTGTTAAAGTGTTAAAATAAGTGTTAAATTAACACTGAAGCAGTGTTAAAGTTAATGAGATAATTAAGTGATTAATTGAGGAAATTATTGAAAAAATCCGATATTAACAAGTAGAATCGCCAAAGGAGAAAATCACAATTTTTAAGTCATATATATATAACTGGAGTTTTTGCTGTGCATGTAGTTACAAAGTTACTATATATATGTATATATACACACACACACACACACACACACACACACACACACACACACATATATTTAAAAACTGCAGTGGCAGATACTTTCATGACTATGCTTCTTAACACACAGAGTACATTTTTAAAAAGTTGTCTATGCAATAATGTTGCATTAACAGTTTGGTTACACTTTTTTAAGGTGTCCTTGTTACAGTGTAATTATACAAATAAGTACTGAGTAATATTAAGGAACAACATGTAATTACTATATAATTAGGGTTGGGGGTTGGTTTAGGGTTAGTTGCTTGTAATTATGCATGATTTACTGTTTTACTACATATATGTAAGATGGACACTAAAAAAAAGTGTTACCAAAAGTTTTACTTTAAAATACATTTTTAAATCATGTTTTAATAAGTGTTGACTAACATAGTAAAGCACATGTACTGGATTAAAAATTTAACTGTAGTGTGTTATTTGATATTACATTTAAAGTTAATATATTTATTTTAAATGTATTAAGTTGCAGCTTCATTACTACTAATTACAAATATATTGAAAAAAATTGAAAGTAAAATGCAATTAAATGCCCAAAAACATTACATTTAGTTTGCACTTAAGTATATTATTTTCACACTAAAGTATATTATTTCCATAATAAGTACTCTTTTTAAGTATGCTAAATTGTACTTCTTTTTCACAAGGGTGAACTAACCTTGCCTTGTCTTAAATACTTTAATACACTTATTGGCCTTCATCCACAGTCATGAGGGTCTGCAGGGGTCCTATAATTTCCTGTAGCCTATTGTTTTTTTTTACATGTTGGTCGAACCACATGGCTTTGGTTTGGCTGATAAATGTTTCTCAAAAACTATCAAAATGAATTTTAATTCAGAAATTGTTTGCAAGGCAGTGATGTATTAATATTTCTTCACATTATGGTTCGGCCTCTAAAGCCAAAGCAACAGTGATTAGCAGCCACAGGACCATACAAACACTCAGCCAGAGCTCGTGTAAACATTTACAGTGTGCAGGATCATGTCTGATTTCTTACAGTTTATTGTTGGGCTGGTTTGTTCCTGAGATAAACCTATTACACAACATACCATGGGGTTGACAGAAGTTTAAAGTCACAATGCAGCTTGCCTTGCACAGGCTTATCATCTATTGTCAGAATGGGCAATTACTCATAACACATAAACATCACGCTACAATAAGCATCCCACCGTATGATCCTACAACCCTGGACTTTACTCTCTGTTGTAGAATAAACTCCAGAGACCATATAAAAACAATTTTGCATCCCTGGAATGATTTTTAAAAGCAAATGATAAATGTCCACTATATATGGCAAAACGAGTCGCAATGAGCAAATTTTCAAAAATTATATGTTAATGAATGTTATTCTCATATTCTCTATTAAAGAAACTTCAAAATGATGTATGATTTGTTGGAATCCGACAAAAAATGACTGAGCTTCACCTGTTTGAAGTCAATAGAGTCAGCAAAGTCAATTTTGAGAAAAATCGAGTTAAAGTTTTTTGTAGGTTCCAAAACAAAATCATCTTGCAACCATACCTTAAAATACCACCAAATTTGGCACAAACCAAGCAAAAACCCATATCTATTCATTCACAAAGTTGGAATGCTGTGCTTTACAACAATACCAAACTGGTGCTGAGGGGAAGCGCCAGTCGTCGAGAAGCAAGCAGAGAAAAAAGGCATTTTTCATGGTCAAAGGAAGGTACTCCTCTAAGAAAAAAAAATGTACAAAAAAAAGTTTTAGATTTTAATTGCTATTTGGAGCATTGGGATTGCTAGACGGGGGCTTAATGAACTAATTTTTGTGAAAACCTCAATTTCGACCAAAATAGACATTTTACACTTGTTTTGCCTGTAGTTTAAAATTAGCTTGTGTGCATTCCAACTAATTTTGCCAGCATGGGTCACATATATTTAAATATATATATACAAAATAGAGTGGTCATATACATTATGGTCATATACTAGCTATACAGTGCAATGTGTCTGTGTAAAGTATGCGTTATTTATGTCAACAGACCTGTTACTGTATAAAGAGCTGTAATCAGCAGCAGGATAATCACGGCCAGGTAAATGTTCAGTCCCAGAGCCTGGTTGATGAAAATGGCTCCTGCAAACATGTCCGCCTGAGAGGTAGAAATGGAAGAACAATTTTTCAATGTGTGGTGCAATTGTTTGAACT
Organism: Hypophthalmichthys nobilis; assembly: GCA_037950665.1. Classification (NCBI taxonomy): domain Eukaryota; kingdom Metazoa; phylum Chordata; class Actinopteri; order Cypriniformes; family Xenocyprididae; genus Hypophthalmichthys; species Hypophthalmichthys nobilis. The sequence continues at coordinate 19,313,953 of CM075476.1, read as the reverse complement.
GTCCATTTCAAAACAAGGTCTTTATCTTTATAATCTAAACCCATTTAGTCTGACTTTCACATGGCAATAAAAGATATTTCCACATGGAAATAACCGTCGTTTTAGACTACAACCTGTGTTAGTGAAGACTTTATGTAAAGATTATCAGCAAGCTAAATTCAGAGACTGGACAGACAGCAACATATTGTTCATAAGTTCCAACTGATTTTTCAATTGATCATTGTCAAAAGACAGATAAGGGGGAAAATGCAAATGTAAGGTAAAACTTTATATAAAAGCATAAGAGAAAAAGTATCTTTGGTCTTTTAACTGGTACACCAAATGGTTACAATTTATTTTAAGCCTTCAGAAGTTTATTTCAAATGTTCATGTACATGATGTGTTAAAAAAAGTACATATAGTCTCTCATAATTGGTCAAAATAGCGATATTCATAATAATTAACAAAATAGCAAAATGCTGTTTAAAATCATTTTTGATTGAGTGTAGCATGTTACACTGCTGATAGTATGTTAAAGTATCCCAAAAGTATTGCATGTCAACTACCTCTAAAAGTACCATTCTATTGCCATTTGATACCTGTACTTTTCTGTAAGGGCTCAGATTTTAAGACTGAGATTTTGAACTTACAGAGATTTTGGTGAAAACGTAGAGAAACAGGGACAGCACAGAGAGGTAGATACGGATACGCTGCCCACCAAAGCGTTTCTTCAAATACTCCGGCATGGTCACGACCTGCAGATAACGTCAACAAAGGACCATAAAAATGATACCACAGAGATAAAATACACATTCATGTTGTGTAAGTAAGCAATATTTGAAAGATTTGTTCTGTAATGCTGGTTGGAGATGAAGAAATGTAAGCATACCCCAGCCTTTATGTAGATGGGCACGAAGAGCCATCCTAGAATAATCACAACAACAAGTGCCTGAGGGGGGAAAATGAAAAAGAGATTGTAATTACTGACATTTGGTTTGATATTTTCTACACATATTCCCATCAGTGTTGTTATTAACTACATTAGTTAACATGAACTAAAGATGAACAATACTACTACAGCATTTACTAGTAAATGTTAATTTATACATTTACTAATACATATTTAAAGTCAAAAGTTGTATCTGCTATCATTAGTTTTGCAATGTGAACTAACATTAACAATGCTATAAATATTGCCTTGGCAACTAACTGAAATAAAATAAGTTTAAATTAAAGTACTTAAATTACTAAACCTGAAATAAAAAATAAATTATAGCTAAATAAGTATATTAAACTGAAATAAAAAATAAATTATAGCTAAATAAGTATATTAAAACAAATCAAAAACTAATAAAAATGACAAAAGCACACAATAAAATGACTAAAACTTAATTAAAATGAAACCTGAAAATGTAAAAATAAAAGATAATTAAAAAATAATAAATACTGTAACATTATACAAAAATATTAAAATAACACTGATTCCTGTTTAATTACTTCTTTAATATATTGTTAATAACTTACCTTAATAATAATAATAATAATAATAATAATAATAATTCATAGTATCCCTCTAATTAATAATAATATATTTTTTGTGTTGAAAAGTAGACATAAAACAATAATTAAAAATCAGTTCTGCATATCTGACATTTTTTCATAATAATTAATTAAAAATGATTCATTATTAATAAATTATTATTTATAAAAATACAATATTGTCAATCTCTAGTCATAATATAGTTCACTTATATGCAAAATATTTATAGAATAAATTCATGGCACACATCATAATTATTAAATATCATAAATGTAATTATTAGGTTTTTTTTTTTTTTACCAAAAGTTTTTCTTTAAAATACATTTTTAAATCAAGTGTTGACTAACATAGTAAAGCACATGTACTGGATTAAAAATTTAACTGTAGTGTGTTATTTGATATTAAATTTAAAGTTAATATATTTATTTTAAATGTAAATATCAAATTTTAAATATTAAATATCATAAATGTAATTATTAGGCTTTTTTTTTTTTTTTAACATACGTTCCACTCAAACCCTCCAATGGCGATACCAGCAGCTGCTCCGGTTCCTGCTATTCCCACAAAATGCCCACTTCCAATGTTACTTGCAAAGAGAGAGGCTCCAATCTGAAAAAAAAGTTTAAGAAACTTTAAAACAATCTGAGTTGTGCTTCATATTATATTTACTAATAAACACACATTTGATATTCAATGTGAAGGTTTAAACTAAAAAAAAAATACATATTTAAGTGATCTGCTACCTTTTTGCATGTCAGAATGGCTACAGAATCATTAGCATATAGGATTGTGGAACTGTATGTGAAGCGTTTTCACAATATATTAACTCTGTCTACTGTTTGACTATATCTGGCAATACAATCACCATAATGATAAGCTATAAAATCTGCTTCTTGTGCACAACCTGAGGTGTAACTCAAACAATAATGATTGGAACAATGAACTTTGTAATAACAAATAAAAAGCTTCAAACTTTTGTATAACTTTAGCATGGACCAAAGCATGACAGCTCCATAAAAACTGCATGAGTAAAGCATATCAGCTATAATGAATTGTGGGTTGCATCTGGCATCAGTACATTATGGCCCCATAAAAGATTTCATTCACCCTATCATGATATCAAGGCTCTGAAATGGAGGGGCAGTTAGGGTCATTATCATGCCATATCTGTGATAAAGTGAAATCACTGGTCATGCTATTGATAGATACATAATCAGCTCCTACTTTTATGGCCGTTTCAGTCTTGCGTAGCACATTATGTCAAAAATTTGCCACATTTGGTGCACTGGTTAATCGCTATTGATGTAATAAAGGATCAGGCAATGTAATTTTGTCTATGTCCATCACATTTGGAGCACAAAACAAAATGCTTTTAAGCTTGGTCATCCACCATCTAAGTCCATTTCCTTACCGGCCACCACACCATACTTCTGCCAGCCAGGAAAAAGCCTCCTACTGTGGCTCGATTGGTTCGTACCATTGCCTTTTAACAGAAAGTGGCATTAAATTCAGCATATGAAGTAATAGTTTCAAAAAAATATTTTTAGTATTAAATAGATAGAAGTATCATTAAGTTACCACATATTAAGAATTATAAACAATATAACAAAAAAAGGACCATTTTAACAGTTAATTTTCCTAAAAGATTTCAGCATTTTTGCAAAAAACACACACCCTTGTTGCATTGGAATTATTATATTATCATATATCATATTATAAACTTTGTGCAAAATCAGTCATAATCATCATTTATTCTTCAGATTTCAGATCTCACACAGCCATTGTACATTTATTTGTTGACGCAAGGTTAACAATTCACAAGTCTGTCAATGTTAGAAAAATGTTGGTTGATAGAAACCCCTGGCCACTTACCCATACTCCCACAGCCAGAACCACCAGAAAATATATAACAATCACTGAGATGTCCGCTGCATTGTTAACATATATGGTGACATTTCTTCTGTTCTCACTGCGGAGATAAGAGAATCCAAAATAATCTGCCCCCATTTTGATGGTGTTTAAAGCAGGGCAAGTGGAACACCACACTGCTTCCCTCTCTGACACGACAGTAAAGACACCTGGCTCAGACGTTCACCTGCAGGTGTGTGACCATGTGTGTGTGTGCATGTGCACACTTTCACTTATATGTGTGCGTCTACAGATGGGTGTGACCTCCTCAGAGTTAATTATAAAAGTGTGTTTGTGACTTAGAACTGTCAAAAATCTGAGATTGAGAAACATTAATGATCAACTTATATAGTGGAAAGTGTGAGACTGGGTTCCTGTAAAATGTAAAAGAACAATTCATCAACCACATCACCTGCATCTTAATTAATGGATTTCATTGATTTTGCTAAAGAGCAACTACTGCAATTTATGGTCCAGACATTAATGTACATACTGTAACATTGGTTATAAGGACACCCTGAGGAGAAAAGTGGCATTGCAGCATGAAGACAAAAGAAAGTGAAAATGGCTAAATTTTGCAAATTTTGCATACTAGGCTCCTATACTACAGATACCACAATTAATGCATATGAATCACCCTTCCATCCCGAGGCGAAACAATTGGCAATATCTATTCTGTTCTACTGAGAAAGTTTTAATGGGTAGGCTACTCTGTTCAGTGCCTGAGTAAAAATGACTGAAAACTGCTTTGAAGTGTATTTATTCTTAATCATGAAAATAAGTGAATTAATATCATGTAAAACTTATATAATCTAATTACATACCACATTAAATTACCAAAGCTAAAAATTGTAAAATTAAACCTTTCCCTATGTGTGTTTTTAGGTTCAGCTTAGCATAGCATTAAAGGGTTAGTTCAGCCAAAAATGACATTTCTGTCATTAATTACTCACCCTCATGTTGTTCCAAACCTGTAAGACCTTCCTTCATCTTCAGAACACAAATATTTTTGATGAAATCTGAGAGGTTTCTGACCTCCCTATAGACAGCAACGTCATTACCAATTTCAAGGCCCAGAAAGGTAGTAAAATATTATAAAAGACATTGTTAAAATAGTCCATGTGACTACAGTGGTTCAACCTTAATGTTATGAAGCGATGAGAATACATTTGTGCTCAAAAAACAAAAAAATAACAACTTCATCCAACAATTTATTCTCTTCCCTGTCAGTCTCCTACACTGTTCATGTTGTCTGCTAGCTGTCTCATGTTACAGAAGTCAGATAATTCCCAACACATAGAAACTCTTTCACCTAGATATTATCACATAGAGACTGTGTCTGTACCCCGAATTAGTAAATACAAAAAACCTCCAAACCCATTTAAGGGTAAAAAGTTAATTGATGTTCAACAAATAAAAAACATGGATAATACTGATAAACAAATGATAAAGCTTGGGTTGCTGAATATTAGATCCCTTTCTTCAAAAGCACCTATTGTAAATGATTTTATCACAGACAATAATCTAGATTTGCTGTGTTTAACAGAAACCTGGCTAACACCAGACGATTACATCATTTTAAATGAGTCTAGCCTTCAAGGTTACGATCATCGACACAATCCTCGTCAGAAAGGCAAAGGGGGAGGTGTTGCTGTAATTTATAGTAATATCTTCAGTATTACTCAAAAGTCTTTCAAATATAATTCTTTCGAAGTGATGGTGCTTTATGTAATGTTATGTAAGTTGACATTTGTGCTGGCTACTGTATACAGGCCACCAGGGCACCATACAGATGGATAAAGTCCTTGTTGTTGGTGATTTTAATATCCATGTAGATAATGATAAAGACGCATTGGGATTGGCATTTATAGACATTCTAAACTCTAATGGAGTTAAACAACACGTGTCAGGACCCACTCATTGTTGTAATCATACTCTAGATTTAATATTGTCACATGGAATCAAAATTGATGCCATTGAAATTCTGCAGCAGAGCGATGACATCTCAGATCATTATTTAGTCTCGTGTATACTACATTTAGCCAAGGCTGCAAAACCGCCACCCTGCCATAAATATGGTAGAACCAGCACTTCTACCACTAAAGATTGCTTTATAAATAATCTTCCTGATCAGTTTCATCGCCTTAGCATACCAGACAGCTTAGAAGACCTCGATGTTGCAACAGAAACTATTGAAACGTCTTTTCCAGCACATTAGACACAGTTGCTCCTCTGTGCTTAAAGAAGATTAAGGGAACTAATCCAACACCGTGGTACAATGAGCACACTCGGGCTCTTAAGAGAGCTGCTAGAAAAATGGAGCGCAGCTGGAAGAAAACAGAACTAGAAGACTTGCGCATTTCGTGGAGAGAGAGAATGATTGAGTACAGAAAGGCCTTAAAAACTGCTAGATCTGCTTATTTCTTAAATATTTTAGAAGAAAATAAACACAACCCTAGTTATTTATTTGATACAGTGGCTAAATTAACGAGAAATAGAGTTTCAACTTCTGATGTTTCCAAACAGCACAGCAGTAATGACTTTATGAACTTCTTTACTTGCAAGATTGACAATATTAGAGAGAAAATTATAACCTTGCAACCGTCTACTACAGTATCGTGTCAGACAGTGCACTGTAGTGTCCCTGAGGAAAAATTCCATTCATTCGTTGCTTTAGGAGAGGAAGAATTGTCTAAACTTGTTAAATCATCAAAATCAACATTTATGTTAGACCTTATACCGACTAAGCTATTGAAAGAGATGCTTCCAGAGGTCATAGATCCTCTTCTTAATATTGTTAATTCATCTTTATCACTAGGATACTTACCAAAAACTTTTAAGCTGGCTATTATTAAACCTCTTATTAAAAAACCACAACTTGATCCTAGAGAATTAGTCAATTACAGGCCGATCTCGAATCTACCTTTTCTGTCAAAAATACCAGAAAAGGCAGTATCATCGCAACTACGTTCCTTCTTGGAAAGAAATGGTATCTGTGAGGATTTCCAGACAGGATTTAGACCGTACCATAGTACTGAGAGTGCTCTCATTAGAGTTACAAATGATTTGCTCTTATCATCAGATCATGGTTGTATCTCTCTATTAGTGTTACTAGATCTCAGTGCTGCTTTTGACACTATCGACCACAATATTCTTTTGAATAGACTTGAAAATTATGTTGGCATTAGTGGAACTGCGTTGGCATGGTTCAAATCATACTTATCCGACCGTTATCAGTTCGTAGTAGTAAACAAAGAGATGTCATATCAATCACAAGTTCAATATGGAGTACCGCAAGGCTCAGTACTAGGACTGTTGATTTTCACTCTGTACATGCTACCCTTGGGAGATATCATTAGGAAGCATGGGATTAGTTTTCACTGTTACGCTGATGATACTCAGCTCTATATTTCTTATCCAGAAGAGATGAATGACCTGCGCCTAGATATGACAATAACGCAGCCCTGACGTTTCAACTAAATTATCCCCTGCGAAGGCCTCCTTCCCTTTCCTTTCCCTATGTATAGATAAAACATTATCAAATTATTTCAGTTCGAAAAGATCCACGGACACAACTAATTTTTCTGTATTATGTGGACCAGTAATTTGGCAAATATCATGTTTTTTTTTTTTTTTTTAAAAAGACCAAGCTTCTGCGCACATACACACTCAAACACGCACCTATAGACTAAACACATAAATGAACGTCAAGAATGCATTAAAGGTATTCAGGGTTTTTTTGTTTTGTTTTTCAGTAGGAAAGGTATCATTTAAGCGGCCCCTAAAGTAATAATTAACAATTTTTACAACGGAAGTGATTCAATCAAAAACCAACTATAGATTTATAATAATTTTCCTATTGTCACTGTGAAGCTGCTTTGAAACAATATGTATTGTGAAAAACGACCTTCACTACTGTCTTTACAAACTTCATTTTAAGGTGTCCTTGTTACAGTGTAATTATACAGTTAAATATTATACTGAGCAGCATTAATTAACATCTGCCAGCTGAAGCTAACAGGATCATGCTAATCAGCCAAATCTTGACCCCTTACATACTCGTTTTTTTTTTTTTTTTCAACTTTTGGAACAGCAGGAAAGTGTAACTTTTATAAACCCTTTGCATTTATCCTCTACTGTAGGATAAGCTTAAAGGGATAGTTCACCCAAAAATTCACTCACCCTCAAGTTGTTTCAAACCTGTATGAATTTCTTTCTTCTGCTACTTGAGAGTGAGTAAATGATGACAGAATTTTCAATTTTGGGTGAACTATCCCTTTAAATGTAAGATTTACTAATGACTATAACAGAGCAATAGCCACTGAGACTGTCGAATTCTTGGGTGTATCAACAAGGAAACTGCATGATTTTTCCCACTATCTTTTAGTTTATTTATAACCACATTTCTTTAGAAACCTGCTAGAACACACTAACTGTGGCTAAAGGAATCAATCATTAACCAATGATGCCTTGAACATTTTCAGGTTCAGATAGTGGATGAATATATGTCTTGTTGGTTATATCACGATACCATTTGTTGAGCAGCCAAATCTCAATGTCTATGATCTATCCTGTTTGCTCTGGAAATCTAACAGGGAAATTCATAGTCTGCTCTCTTTTGGTCCAGACATTGAAGGATTACCTTTAAAGTTGCACAGATTTAAATTAAAAACAGACCATTTGGCATAAGGTCTGGATGAAAAAGACATCATTGGCTTTATCAACTTCTCAACAATCCATTTGAAACATCATCATATCTCATCACGGCCATGAGCATTTATCTTTAAGAGGTTAGGTCTTATAGTTATAAACACTGACCTTCTACACAGCCTTGATCTTATTCACTTAATTATAGTATTATCAATCAATCATACAATGTAACTCCTGCATATCACTATTTATGGTCTGTTAAAGACATCTGTGCCAGAATTTCAAAAATCAAAAAGAACAAGATTACACTGACCAAAGAGCTGGTGACTAATGGGTTTCTCAGAAATGGCTCCAAGATTTAGGCATCTTCCATCAACATGCTCCACCACAGAAACAACTTTCCTATGCAGATGATGTCATAAAAATGTCATGTGGTGCAATAATCATGTAAAAGTTTCTGAAAATCTGAAAAAAAGTAAAAATTTATATTTTAACGTATTTTTCATTGTAATTTTTTAAAAACAAATATGAATTGTTAATTGATTAATATAATTAAAGGTAGAGTAGGCAATTTCAGAGAGGCTAGCAATAGCAAGCTAGCTTTGAAAGCATGAGATCCCACCCTCCCTTCGGTGCGCTCTCTAACGCCACGCCTCCTCCAAAACACATGAATGCACACAACAGAGTCTGCAAAGCATCACGAGACGAGAGACGACGTTAAATTACCTCGTGTCTCCAAGCACATAACATTACAATACTAATGAATGTAAACAACTTACAGAGCTCTTACTTGTACCACCTGACTGCAGCAGATTCATTTTGCCGTTGATAGTGTTGCCAGAGAAACGCATAAATTCGAGTCTGAGGACGTGAACAGCTCCAGGTAGAGCGTCACAGTAATTACGGTTACGACATGGTGTGAACGCAGCATAAGATCATTGTTTTGGTTCAGGAGAAACAGTAAACGATGACTGCTGTTTGTTTATGGCCCAGCGACTGTCTACAACGTGCTGATGACATATGATGTCTGCCAAGCAGGGTGTGCAGAGGTATGGAAATATAAATGTTGACAGGCAGGAAGGACATTGTATCATTGCATACGGACTGATTGGATGAACAGTTTTTGGTTCTGAGACTTCCACAGAAGATAAATATATATGTTTTAATATTCAGACCATTTCTATTGATATATCACAATGTGAAGAGAGTTTTAACCAGTGTAACAAAATGTGTTTATAAAACAAATTGCCTACCCTACCTTTAAGTTTTTGGGGAGTCGCACCACATGACTTTTTACACCCTGAACTATCTTTGGCTTGTCATAAAAAGGTCAAATGATCTGATATTTTAAAAGACTTATTGACCTTGATATAGTCATGAGGGTCCAGAGTTCTTCTCTTTGATGTAATTTCCTGTTTTTTCTGTATGTTGGTTTGACCACGTGATTTGATTTTTCATCAAGTTTTCAAATATTTTGTTAAAAATTTTTATTCTAATAAATAGTAATAAAAGATTGTCAAATTACTTAAATATTTTCTCATCAAGGATTTCTTTCTTTTAATGAGGCTTATTTATTTATTATATCAGGACAGTTGTATCACACAGAAATTTCTGACTTCATTTAAAATTAATTTGAATTCAGCTTCATTTGCCAACTCTACTTCACAAGAACATTCAAGTTGCAATTTCGTACAAATTCCTACATAGTGATTCATAGGAAAATGTACGTATTGTAATAAAAGAATGTAATCATTAACCTGCTACCTCTAAACCAAACTCTCAGAGGGGGACAAGCAGGTTGTACAAAAACATATGAATGAGATTTGCCGAAACGTGAAATAGTTAAGAACAGTCGTATGATTGTGTTGTGAATGCAGATCATTGTTGACTAAAAGCAAGAAAACCATTTTGTCAAGCCGTGTGTGTGAAAGAGTTCAAAACAGTGTAAAGTTTATAATAAATGTGTGTAACCATAATAAAGTGCAAGAGATAAACTGCATTTTGAGAGTTCCCATGGTAAGCAATGTCTTTAATGTCATTCTGTCATAACCTTGCATATGTTATCCTAATCAAAAGACTCTTGATCACTGCGTCTCATAACAGAGTGTCACCCACATTTTGGATGACAATATACTGTTTCGAGATCAGCAGATATACACAATTCACAGGGCTAGCAAGATGTACAAGGTGAGCTTGGGGGAACGACAGACAAACACATTTAAGCAGTGAAGGAGGTACAGATCAAAGACAAGTGAAGAAGAAGAAGAACAACGTAGTAAGGTGTAACATTAGCACTATACTGTGCCACATACTCAAGATCTCATCCTGTAATAAGTGTTACAGAGTCTCTACAAAGATTGAGTCCTTACAAGTACACACTAAATGTCACGTGGAGGCCAGGGGCTGTATTACAGAAGCATCCTAACTTAGAATCCTATCTTATCTGTTTAGTAACCAGGGTAATTTAACTTGGGAAATAGAACTTTTTCATATTTTCAAACAAGAATTAAGATAGGAAGTTTCTGTAATACAGCCCCAGTAGGCAATCAGTGACTCTTTGTGGGGGGAAAGAAGAGAATCATACACAGAAAAAGAGGTCAAGGACAGAAGAAGAGGAGTAGGTGGGAAAACAGAGCAAACAAGGGTAAATATATACCCCTTTTTCACCAAAATGTTTTCAGAACCAGCTTGAGGGCAGAACAAGTGACATAACTGACCACTGACAAATAAACATGCCGCTTCACTGTCTTTTTTTTTTTTTTTGACAATATATATTAGCATTCACAGTAATTTGATTTGGTGTTTTAAGGACATCATGACAAATATATAACAAAAGAAAATGTTATATATTGTTATATGCTTTGTTTTGAGAATACATTTGAACATCCAAATTAATATAAGTTAGCGTCTTTATATCATAAGCAAACAAAATTAATAGGATTCAAATTGTGCATGTGTTCTAAAATCATTTGAATCATTTAGGAATACATCTTAACATTCAAAGTAACTTGAATCCTTGTATTTATGAGTATGATATATTAAAACTCATAGTAGTTTTCATAGTAGTCAATTTGCTTGTATGATATTTGTAAATAAAGCATTTTAAAATTTGCTTATGATTCTTGCAGTATGAATCAGGTTGCAGTAAGAACTGCAATGCATTCTAACACCCAGAGTACATCACAAGTAATGTATAAGGAACAAAATGACAATATGCGTGAACTGAATGCTTTATATATTTTGCTTTGGGGGCTAGTTTTGTTTTGCGTCTTGTATTTGTTTTGAAATCTTGCTGCGGACATGTGACATTATCGGTTCCAGGTTCAAGACAAGCAGGTTTTAGAGGCCAACGTCATTTTTCCATCCCAGAACCATCATTTCTGCAGTGGAACAGTTCAGATTGGGTACCGGCATCCTGTTGGAGGAAAAGGGGTAAAACAGGTGAGAGAGCAATCAAGGGTCTGAAGGGCTGCCCTGAGGAACCAAAGAAGAGCATTGAGGTGTCACAAAGAGACGAGAAAGATGAAATGGAGAAGAAAGAGAGAGAATGAAGGAGCAGACAGAGAGAAATAAGATGTAGCATCAAAGAAGACTGTAGAAGTGACAGACAGGTGCTACTACAGCTAGAAGTGAGAGCGGACATGGCTGATCTCTCAGTTATTGGCGTCTCCTCCTTCGCTGTCCTGCTGGTCGCTGGTCCACAGGGTGAGGTTGTCCCGCAGGAGCTGCATGATGAGCGTGGAGTCCTTATAGGAGTCCTCGTTCAGATTGTCCAGGTGGCCGATGGCGTCATCGAAGGCTTCCTTGGCAAGCTGGCAGGCCTGCTCGGGTGCGTTTTGGATCTCATAGTAGAAGACGGAAAAGTTGAGCGCCAGGCCCAGGCGGATGGGATGGGTGGCCGGCATGCTCTTGCTAATATCGAAAGCTTCTTTGTAGGCGCCTTCTGATGATTCGACTGCAGAGGCCCTCTTTTCGCCGGTGGCCACTTCGGCTAGGTACCGGTAGTAGTCGCCCTTCATCTTCAGGTAAAAGACCTTGCTCTCTACCTGGGTGTCGTCACAGTTCTTGATGAGGTACTGGTCCAGCAGGGTGAGAACGTCTTGGCACACTGACTCCAGCTCCTTCTCTATGGTCTCTCGGTAGACACGCACCAGTTCCAGCTTCTTCTCATTGCCATCCGCCGCTGTCTTCTGCTCTATGCTGGATATTACACGCCAAGATGACCGCCGGGCCCCCACCACATTCTTGTAGGCCACCGAGAGCAGGTTGCGGTCTTCATTGGACAAGGGCTCATTCAATTCTGTGACCTGATGGTGCAGAAGGCCAGATGTTGGGTCAATAAACGCAATTATATTCGCAACATACATTTGTCTGAATGTGGGACATTATGGTGCTGTACTGACCAAAATCTATCAAGACCCTGGATAAAGAATAATGTGCAATTTCTGTTTTCAAATATTTTTAGTAAATGTTGCCTAAAAAGTTTAATTTTAGTGTACAATAATTACCTTAATTAAATTGGATCAGCCTACAAGAACTCTTTTTATCCTGGGACAGAAATGGTTTGCTTGAACTGGAAAAAATCCTGATGTTATTTGCAGCCAAAATTGATATTTAGACTGTTATAATTATTAATAATAATAATATTAACGAAAAAGGGTAATATTAAGCGATATGTTGCGCAATGAATAAGATACCCGAACATTTGTGATTACATTATTGCACATTAACATCATGTCATATATGATCACTGGATAAGGATTGTTAAATAATTTTTAGACATTTTGCTCTCAAACAGCAATTTTGAATGAATTATTTTTGATGGCATGACTTCCAACTGTAATAATTTCCATTACTTTTCCAGGTCTGACTATTCAAAATTCCTTGATATTTCCAGGTTTACCATGACCATGAGAACTCTACAATGAATATGTCAATGTCAAACAGTCAAAGCGGCATAATAATGACAGTATTTTATCAAAATGGGTGATTAGGGTGATGTTGCTTACAGTAATAACGCAAAGGATAAAAAAACAATACATTGAATAAAGCAACTGTGTCCAGTTTGACCCACACTAACTGACTGACTGACTTTCATCCTTTGTGCTCAGATGTCAAACCAGACAGCTGATGCTGCACTGCTGGCACACATATTTCGTTTAATTTTATGACTACAAATTAAAATGAGCAGTTGTGACAATGTAAGTTTTATCTGACTATATAACAGAGTTCATAATTTAAAACCTAGCTATTTTTTTTTTTTATCCTATTTTCGCAGAGACACGCATACACAATGGATGTGGATGAGCGTGTCATAGCGCCGCCCATGTTCATCCACTGTAACAATTGATATGCACGATACCGAACCGAAACCTACAATTTATTAGCATTATGTAGCGTCATCCGTCCCGTTTTTGTCTGTTGATTACTTATCATATCTCTTAATTTTTAAATGCACATTTGATTTTACCCAACGTTTAAAGGTATAATATATACAAAAATTAAAATCATTTCATTATTTTATCACCCTCATGTCATTTCAGACTCGCATTACTTTTTTCTTTACAAAAAACAAAACGCGAGGTTAGGCAGAATGCTAGTTACTGACAGCCTCAGCCACCGTTCACTTTCAATGCATCTATTTTCCACACAATGAAAGTGAATGGTGACTAAGACTGTCATTCTGCCTAACATCTCCCTTTGTTTCAGGAAAGAAACAAAGCTATGAAGGTGCAGAGACATGAAGGTGAATACATTATAACAGGGTTTTCACTTGAGGTGAACTGTCCCTTTAACACCGCACATTTTATATATAACAAAGAGATCCTGCTCGTGACAGAAGCGAAAGCTTCTTCAATTGTATAAACTAGAAATGCACATATATTTGAGCATTATTTAAATAATTAACAAAAACTCTCAATGCATCTATATTATTTTTCAATAAGCTCTTAAGGACTGATTGTGCATGAAAGTATATTAATAATGACCCACCAGCTTCATCGCGGAGGCCATGTCATCATAGCGCTCCGCCTGCTCCGCCAGACGGGCTCTTTGGATCAGTTGTTCCCTATCAGCCATCCTCTCTGGTCAAAGGCTGTCGGTTCGCACCGGGGTTCGGTCGTTTCTCAGCAGAACACACTGGTTGTGCGAGATAGAGCGCGCGCTCCGGTCAGCACACAGGCGCGAGCAAAATCTGGAGCAGCCGCGCACGTGAGGTTGGAACGGCGAGCCAAAGGTTGAAGTTGCAGATATATATATTTTTTTGTATGTCTATATTTTTTGTAACGCTGTCTTTCCCCTCCCAGCCCTCGATATCCTCCAAGTTTCGCCCGATTCTTTTTTTTTCCTTTCGTCGTGTGGGGTGCTGCTGCTGCTGCAAGCGTCCTGTCAATCCTAGCGAACAGGGTGGAGGGGGAGTTGGAGGGGGGTGCGCGCACTCGCTGTATTTCACGGTGACGTCATTTTCTAAAAATAGCCGCATGCCCTGCAGCCGCGCACCTGCGCAGTGAAGTTTGCTGCATTGTTCAATGCAGCGGCACAGCACGCATGCGCGCGATAAGAAACTCTTCCGCATTCAAATAAAGCGATGCTTCTGTCTGTCCAAAAACTGATGATGAAAGGATCATGGGATACATAGACATGCCTCCTTAGCAATCTTTGTCCAGACCTGAATGGACTGATGTGGACAGATACGTATTTTCAATTTGAACAAAGGTCACGTTTTTATCCGTGCACTGGCTATTGTCCGTGCAACATTACTGCTGAAAACATGCAGTTGCTGCATTAAAACAACAGTGGGGCTTTATTACATCAATTTGACCTTAGTGATAATGTAAAGAAAGTTGGATCTATTATATCTTTAATTTATTTTAAAATTCAACTTAACTACTGATTTTACTTTGATAACCAAAATGCAAAGGTGTTTACATCTGTGCATCATCTCTTAACTCCTGGTCAACTCCTTTACTAAGCTCTTAATTCTCATGAAAAAAAACAAAAAAACAATTTACCCAAATCTAAACATGGGGCCAAGGTTATGAAAATGAACATCAGTGGGGCCAAGCATTAAATAAATAAAAAGACCTAGGGCCAGTTGCATAAACATAGCCATTATGTAAAGACAGTGTCTTAAGATCTAGTATGACCCACTAGCAGTTAGTCAAGGGGCATTCAGAGGTTTCAGTATCAAATTAGGCCAATCTACATTTTTATCTAATTGATTTTAAATAAGTTATGAACAGTCTTAAAGAAAAAAAAAAGTTGTAAGACTAGTCTTGGCAGTTAATGCAACTGGCCAGATATTAAAAGAACATTTGATAACTCCGCTACTGTTGCTTGTGCAAAATCAAGGTAAACTCTGCTCAGTCAGCTGACAAGAAAAGCATCATTTATATAATTTCCATGTTTCAATAGCATTTTACAATATTTCTGTAAAATGCAGCAAGAATTCACAATATTTCTGTAAAATATCCATTGAAAACCATCCAAACTTCCATAGACTTATATTACAAAGAGAGAAAAGGCTTGTCTGATAATATGGATGATGATAATAATATGGATAAAATCGATCCTGTTATGTACAACTTACTGAAGACCTGCTGTTCACTCAAACCCATTAAAAACTGTGATGGCTTCAGGGCCAAAAGCATTGTAGGTGCATGTGCTGACACTCTGAAAACATATGACTCATCCATTTGAGTGTTTTATGATGAGGCTGTTTGTTTATTCCTCTCTGATTAGATGATAGCAGCAGTACATTAGCTCTTAAAGCAGAGGCAAACTGTCTCGGCTTTCTCTGACAGTATCTATTGCCTTTCCTCCATTCTCTTTTCTCAAGGGGCACTGGCGTTCATTTTCTCCACACAACTTTCCCAGAAGGTCACCAGTCGATTGTCCTTGTTGGCACAAAAGTCTGTGAAATCTCGTAGCAGGCGGTCGGCCAGTTTCTCGTCCCCCAGCACACCAGTCCTCCAGACTTTGGTCAGCATGGTATTGTAGGCCCAATTGTAGCCCACTCGCTCTTCAGAACCAAACAGGCTCTGACTGGCAGAGGTGGTGGAGTTACGGCGCCGCCGCTGTCCACTGGAGTATTTCCTTTTTGAGTAAGGCAGCTGAAGAAAAACTGTACCTGGATAAAGAGTTCCCGAGTGATAGCGATAGAAACAGCAAGACAAAAAGATGGAAAGAATAAAGTAACAAGAAAGATTTCTATCATAGTATTTCCAACAACAGTTTATATTATTCTTAAAAGCATGTACCTGTTACATGGATGTATTGGGGTTTGTTCTCTAATGGAAAGTTAAAAGCCGATGCTGAGAACTTGTCTTGTACAAAGCCAAATCTTCAAAAAAAAAAGGCAAGTTGTTTCAATATGAGAGAGCACACAGATCAATACCATTCTAAAGAATAAACTAAATTTAACTGCAAATTAACTATATGTGCTTAAGTTTGTTCAAATATTAACCCTAAAAATGAGCAATGGTGACACTGAAATAAACATTCTGTGCTCTCTTTACCTGGAGAGTATGGCCTCCTGAAACAACTGCATTCTGTCCCAGTATGTCTCTGGCTCAAACCCTAAACAAGTAAAGCAGTGCCATAATAGAGGATGTCATACATCTACTTAACATTACACCATGGTCTGTCTGAATACTCGATTCTGATTGGTTGGAAGGTGTGCAATAGAACCGTTTAATGCACAGGTATTTATAAGGAAATTTGTCAACGCTGCTCTGTGACATTTATTAATAAAATAGTTTCGCTACATTATATTTCTCAGCAATGAGGGGGTTACATCACTGGTTCTGAAGTAATTAAACTCACAGCTTCATTGTTAATATAGAGAGATGCTGAACAGACACAGGTAATTTACACAAGTATCTCTCATTTCATCTCTCTCTCGATAATGAATTCAAATAAATGATAAAATTAATTCATTCAAATAAATGTAATCTTAAGCACATCATCTGTATTAGAAGTGCACTTTTTCTTTTTGGACTTTTCAATGTGAAAACACTACTCATACTATAAAATGGCTAGAATAGTTGGGACAAACCTAATGTATTTGCTAGATTTGAGAGTCATTCATGTTTCAACACTTACTTTTTCTGTCCTCACCTTCAAACAGGTTATCACAGCCCTCCTTTAGTAGGCACTGGATGTTTAAGGGGATAAACAACTGAGCACGGAGAGGGTCACCATATAGGTACGATGACAAAGCGAAGGGCACCTCCAACACAGGTACAAGCAAGAATCCACAAGATGCCGCCTTTCTGTGCCAGCCTTGCACCTGAAAAAGAAGAGTGCAGTGCTTTAGGACTATACCTTATCCTTACATGTTATATTTGTGCCCTTTCTTGATACCATCTAGTTGACTATGCTTATTTGTCCTGATATTATAAAAATGTCATCAATCACCTCAAAGCCAGCTATATTCATCCTATGCTTACCATTTCAAAGAGTACGGCTGCAGTGACAGCCATCCAGTGCAGCTTGATTTCAAAAGCAGCATTGAGGGAGAAGTTGCCATGGTAATAGCAACTGCACCATTCCGTCCGATCACTGCGATTGTTCACATCAACATCCAAGGTGACTGTTTTCTGTTCTGGAACTGTGGCGGCTGAGAGAGGAGGGGTAAAAACAGAGCGAGAAAGACAGGAAGAGTAGAAATGGCCAAGAGGATGAAATGACAAAGAGGTCAGGCACAGAGTCATTAAGACCATAAATGGGTCAATGAAGACTAATTGCGATGGAGTATATGGCAGTTAGTGCTTAGTTCATCTAACATTGTGAATGAATTTAAATAATGATTCTCAGATCAGGGATGATTTTCCATCATGCAACGTATTAAAGGTAAATAAAATGTATGAAGCTTCTATGGCAGAAAAACACTGAAAGCTGAGTGCATCGCACAATAAGCAGAAAGGCGATGGGTTGGCAGAATAGCTTTGCTCAGGTTTGGGAACAATGGAGGAACATAATTCATCCAGCGAGAACAGGACAGATGGAGGAGAACAGGAAGAACCCATACCACGGCACTACTGGACCACAGCCACTATTTCACCACAGCATGCACTACTTAAAACAGTGGATTGATTGGTGTGCTAGGGCATCAGTGCATACTCTGATTTGAGGAGCTTGCAAAGAAATTTGTGCCCCAATTGAGTAGAACCACAGCGTTTGGAGAGTGCATGTACCGCCAGACTGACTGATGGCTAACTGGTTTTGTTATAATAGCAGATTTGCAAACACTGTCTATATCAATCGGTTTGAAAGGGAGTCATGATGTCATACACATGATTTTGGCAATGTGGGAATGAACAGGATGAATTAAGGGTGGACTACTTTTCTACAACAGCATGCAGTCCTGGAATGGAGAAGAGTCACACAAAGTCAGATGATTAGATTTGAATATGTTAAAAATTCTTGATTGAATCAAAAGCTTGGCTTGGTGTTTCCTGAGAAGAATATAGCGCTGTTTAGAGTTATACAGTGATGATGTTGCAACATCCATCTATATAAGTTAGTTGAGTTGTGGAAGTTGCATATTGTTGTTAAGTGACTAGTAGATGGCATGGGTGGTGTCTGAATGCTTTAGTAGTATGAGAAGAAATTATTTGACTTTGTGTGACTCATTCACTTCACTTAACTTAACTTAACTTTCGGGGTAACGAGTGTGGCATGCTGCCTTAAGGTGCAGAGCATGGCTGCTCTGGGGTCAGAACCGGCTGTGTGTACCTAGCAGTGCAGCGGCTTGGCTGCGTCCTCCGAAGCTGCGGCTGAAGGAGCTATGCCTACTTGCATACGAGGCTGGCCGGCTGGGCAACCAGGGTAGCAGGAAGGCAGGTAAGTCACAGGGCCGACGTTCCTCCATAACAAAGGCCACCTCAAACCACTTCCTCTGGAATAGGGCGAAGTCCTCCAAAGCTGCGGCAGAAAATACATTGGCACCAGCTGGGGGCAGCTGAGTTGTAGGGGCTGCAAGGGAATAGAGGTCTGTTTTCATGGAGGGTAGAAGCACCAGGGTACAGTCATGCTACCAATGGGATTTGCAGACAGTGATGCTCACATGATCTGCCACCTGAAAAAAAAATTACTGGAGGTTGCAGTGTCACTGTGCTGTTGTTTTTGGTAGGCATTCCTACTCTGCCTCGGAATCCAACGATATCAGATGGCAGATCACTGTGGGTCACTGTCTTGTGTCCCCAGAAATCACCACTTCTCATTGAAAATGAATGACATCTAGTCACTTTGCTGTTGCAAATCTCTGTCAATGTGAATGTCCCTTGATACAGATGGATACAATCTACAACTCTACAGCAGCTTGGCAATCCGTAGCGAAGCAATCTTGACAGTCAAGTCGTTTCTTACCCTTCTCGCTGTCTTTGTCCACAATCCGGTAGAAGTAGAAGCCATAGACAAAGGTTCGCATGGCATCACCGGAGGCATGAGTAATTAAGCCTTCATCCAACATTTTCTACAGGAGCGTCAGGAAGATAGTCAAGTTTTTAAATACAAACACAGACTGCTGTAACTTCTGCAATGTTCTCAGTTTTACCTGCATGATTTCTACTGCAATGCCCTGTGTGGCGACATTCTCCACAGTGCTCACCAGCCAATGTACAACCTCAGCACTGACAAAGCAGTTGGGAGGCAGGCCTCTCTGCTCTGGCAAAAGCTGCACTCCAGTGCTGCAAACACAGGAAGTCAATTTAGATCACACATGGGTGACATAATAGAAGACTAATGAATAATTAAGGATTCAAAGACTCTCACGTGGGATGCTTAATGGCTTCCAGTATCTCCATTAGTGTGGAAGATGAGGAAAGACTCAAACCACTGGACCCTGACTGCCCCCTGCAATGCAACACGAAAGTGGCACATTCTGAGTTGAATATATGGGAAGCCATGTTCTGATTGTTAGAATAAAGTGAGGTGTTCTCTTACCCAGTCTCTGAACCTGTGCCTGGGGTTGAGTCTCCTGTGGCTTGGGATGTAGCAGATGTTCTCTCACCTGGTTGGTTGCCTCCTTTGTCTGACAACCCACCCTCAATGGGATTTGCTGGAACCTGTTCAGTTGGCAGCTGGGAAATCCATTGGGAATGTATTAGATAAAGTGTAGAAATGCAGTGTGCCTTCACTCCTGTGTTTCCTGCACATGAACTAGCACATCTGATGTCATCTATCTTCATGCAAACAAGTACAAAACAGAACTAAACAAGAATGACAAAGGTGCAAAATTATGAGAAATCTTCAAGCTATCTGCATCCAGTGACTGGCAGGAATGCATCTTTGTGGTACTCTAGTATCAGACAAAACATCCCATGACAGACTGTATGAGGCATATTGCACAGTACAATGCCAAAAACTGGCTAAAACCACCAGCTCCAATCTGAATGACTGGCTGCTATACAATTCAGAAAAGTAAGTTTTGTCAGTCTGCCAGGAAATAAAACGGTACTGACAAGGTACCAGGTTTCTACCAATTTCTTTGTTTTTGTCTTTATAACTTCTTTTCAAAGACCACTATAATATTATTTGAATTATTTACCACTTTATTGCACCCTTTTCTATTGCCATGATATCACAAATTTTAGTTTTACCTGCTGCTAAATATCATGTTAAAAAAAAGCAAACTATGATAAGTGCTTTACATGTTGGTCAGATAGCCCCTTCCCATCTGCTCCTGGCCAGAATTAGCCGCAATGTGGAACAGTTACTGTATGCCGCTAGACAAAAATCTGGCTACGTGAGATTAGCAGTATTCTAAATGAGCACAAGATGTGAAGTGGGATTGAATGCAAAGTGCACATGCATTTTTCCATTGGCCAACCGGAGTGGTTCAGTCTACAGCAGAACTCATAGAGGTTAAGATGTTAAATGAAGTAAATCTAATTAATCTAATATTTCTTTTGAATTTTATGAGTGTGATGATGAGTATACATAGACAAACAGGAATGACTCTTCATTATCATTATAAAAATACCAGAAAGAAACACCAACCTTCACATTTTTAATGCCAGTGAGAGGTTGGACAAGTACACAGGCATGCACACATGGTTTATGCACACATGGTTTATACACACACACGTGCGTTGCAAGAGACAGACAGCTTTCACTGAGCAGAGAGGGGGTAGTGACTGACCTGAGAGTGACAGATGTAGGAGGAACGTGGACTACGAATAAAGTCCAAAATGAAGGCAGCGTCCTGTCAGCATATTAAGAGGAAAACACCAGAAAGAGAGAAAATAACCCCCAGAGATCAGAGCAAGAACAAGGCAGTAATGGAAGAGGAAGAGGCAACGAAAGAGCAAGAAAACATAAACCCACTGCAAATAATATCTATGATTCAATACTGGGTCAACAGGAAGACATAAAGAACTAAATTAAGTAGGGCTGTCATTTGATTAAAAATGTTGTACTGAATTAATTACACAATATGCAACTATTAATTAAAAGACATTACATTATTGTGGCAATTTATAATAGTTGTATTTTATACCAAAATTTTTATTCTGCTCCAAATACTGTGTCAGTCTTCAAACCAAGCAGACAAAGGCAAAAATAAGACAAAAATAAATAAATTAAAAATTACGAAAGAGCCAGCAAGCGATACATATAGTACAAATACAATAGGTCTCTTCTCCACTCAAAAGCACAAGCATACACACACGAAGCCAGGAACTAGTCCGTTCGGTGGTCTGCCTTGGGCTCTCACCTTACGGGGGCTATCGACATAGGTGGTTGTCAAGGCAACGCTGGCAGCTTCACTGAAAGGTCCACATGGTTTCCCACCATGCTGAGCAGCAAGCTGCTGCTCTTCTAAACTCCTGCAGATCAAAGACATCTCACCAGCATTAGGAAAAACCTGGAATCTCTGGCATTTTATAAAACCTTTACCATATGTGGCACTATATAAAACTCTGAATCTCATTGTTTCTGGCACACACAAACACTTGTTTCACATTGATTTTGCACTGCGGTAATTTATTTCCTTTGGTTTGCAGAAATCTGCCTGCACAACTCACTTCTGTGTCTGATCCAGCTCCAGAAGTGCGGAGAGGGCAGAGGTGCCCTTTTTGCCCACAGGGGGTGCTATAGGCTCTGGGTTGTAGGATGAGAGGGCCCCTGTCACCTGCAGAACTTTAATAGTAGCTCCTTTCTATAATAAACATAAGAATTGTTATTTTATTGCCCAGATGGGTGGTTTTATCCCTTTAATAAGTCATTTGGGCTTATCTCGTAGCTGTGCACTCACACGGATAATTCGATCAGATCGATGACGCCGACGAATCCTGTTTAGGCCTTCCAAAAAGCGGATAAATCCATCCAAAAGAGAGTCCCCAGTGCCAGAGAAGCCATCCCGCCCTGCCCCCGTTCCCTCGCCATACACATCCCAGTGACCCTCACCATCCGCCACTCGCCTGGCTCCACCCGCTGGCAGCAGCAAGAAGCGTGTGCGCCAGAATTTCAGAGAGTCAATAAGACTGTAGAAGAGAGAGGAATGGGATCTTGCGGGGATCTACATACATACGTTTTGTGTCAGAGTCATGATGCTAGTAAAGCCACTTGCCTGAAGTCCTCTGAGCCAGCAGAACAGATGTACTGGTCCAAGTAGTTCCATTTGTACTCCTCCAGCCGCTCATGGCTGAACTCAACCCAGAATGGCAGGAAGTTGGCATCTGCATGCGGAGGGCACAGATTGTAGCTGTACTGAATCTGTGTGGATTCATATGGATACCTAAAGACAAAGAAAAACACACTTGTAGGCATATCTAGAAGAAGAAATTACACAAACTGAATCTGAATTACTAAAAGCATCAACTGACTTTGGGAGGTAGCGGGTGACGGTAATGATCTTATCTTTAAGGCAGACTTTATGAAAGGTTCTGCCCATACTGAGCCAGTAAAGACTCTCTTCATCCTCTGGTTTACGCCGAGACACCAGCCCTGAAAAGCAGACCTTCAAATCTCTCACCTGAATTACATTGGAGCATGATTTATGACAGGAAGACAAGTCTATTTTTCATAAACCAACTAGTATGCTGAGCTGAGGTGTCCAACAGTGGATGTACCTCTGGAATAAAGTGGGCTGCTGCTGAGAGGTGGGACTATAGCAGGCTGTGGCTTCCTGTTTGGCTGTACAATGATCTGGTAGCCTTGCATCAGTCGTTGACAGATGAACTCTTCAAATACCTGATGGGCTGTCATCACTGGAGACTCATCTTCACGTCTACATAAGATGGAGAAGCACATCAATTTTGGACTGAGATCTTCAATATATCTCAAATCTACAGTAGAGTTCAAAAGTCTAAGAATTCTTGAGAATGTTGCATTTTTCTAATTTGATTCAATTTTTCAATACAAATAACACTGTTAAATATGATTGTGGCAAGGGGGGCGTAATAAAGCGGTGTCTGCACTGGAAGAGCGAGTGCGATGATGATTAACACCTGTCTCTAATTCCAGTAACTGGCGGAGAGATGGAATAAAAGTGGCCCGCAGACTTGGGACAAGGAGAGAGTTGATGGACGTGTTTTGTGGATACAGTGGTGTTATTTTATGATTTTGTTATTGAAGTGCGCAGGAGCCCTGTTCCCGTTTTGAGAGAGGACTTGAACAAAGAGACTATGAAACTCGTTGACCTGTCTTCTTCATCCTTTTTAATCTTTGAACCAGTTTACAGTGGTGCCAGAAACCAGGGACAAACCATGGCATGCCGCCATGCAGCCAGCACAACAAACGCCACTTGCGGAGATGGTCAAGTCACTCACCAGTCTCTACCAGATGCAACACCATGCCCTCATGGACCTCAGACTGGAGCAGGAGGATCGAATCCGTCTGTTGGCCCAGGGACAGGAGGAGGACCGGCGGGTCATTCAGAGCTTGCAGAGGACCATCTGGTGGCATGCCCAGGGGTCGGTGAGCCCCTTCCGGCTGTTTCTCTCTCCAGCCTTTCTCCCTCTTTTTCTTTCTCTTTCCCTGTATCTCGTCCTGTCCACATTCCCAGTTTGCTGAGCAACGTGCCCCCCTGACAGCCACAGCAGGGAAGAGGCAGCTTAGCCTCAGAGTTTTCCCCAGGTTTCAGATCTGGAACGTGAGGGGGCGTGTCGGAGAGCACCAGCACTGCTGTGTTTCCTTCATCCCTCTCTTCTCTAAATCAGTCGCTTGGCCAACTTTCTGCAGCCGGGGTGGCGGGGAGGCCTGGGCTGGTCAGACCCGGGTAATTTCCAGGACAGGTGTCCAGTTATGGAGGTGGGGAGGCCTCAGAGGAAACAAGAACGAGGGCGGAGCTAATGCCACCTTGAGTTGGATGACATTCTAATCAAGCAGTCTCGTGATTAAACGCTCAAACATGCGTTTGATAGGGTCCGCACCATCGACGGACAGCTGCTCCAGCCTGATCAGCCACTTTCCTATCCGTATCTTGCCATAATAAGGGACAGTTTGTATAGGGTGGCCCAAGACGCCCAGGCAAAAGAAGATGCATCCTAATTATTAGTTCCAAAAAGCTGTCGGGAATCCCTGTTCCAGGCGGCTCATTATAATCTGATGGCAGGACACTTGGGGGGTGAAAAAACACGACACGTTTCATGGCCCCATTTTTTTGTTCGGGCATTCACGAGAACGTCTGCTGGTGGTGTGTGGCTTGTTGTGAATGCCAGTTGGTGAACCCACTGGCCTTTCCAAAAGCAGCCTTTACCTCTTGTAGAGGTCTCCTTCGAAAGAATTGGCATGGACCTCATTGGGCCATTAGAACGTTCAGCAAGCAGACATCGTTTTTCATTAGTTCTGTCTAGTTACGTCTTTCATTAGTACACGATATCCGGAAGCGGTGCCGTTACGCACCATCTCTGCAAAAAGTGTGACGGATGCACTGTTTCGTATTATCTCCCGAGTGGGAATCCTGAAAGACATTCTCACTGAATAAGGCACGGCGTTTGTGTCATGCACATTAAGCGAATTATACAGACCTTTGGGCATTATATCAATTCACACCAGTGTTTATCACCCACAAACAGTAGAACTGGTAGAACGATTTAATCGCACATTAAAATCAATAGTTCATAAATTTGTATGAGAAGTAGGGGTTGAATGACGTCTACTAGTCACTGATGACGTCATTAATGAACAAATAAGCCTGACCCTTGAGCTGAGACTCATACGCGGGTTGCCTTGTGCACAGCTATGGCATATGACATAGCGCTGCCCACAAGGCTACTGCTCCTACATAACAGCTTATTTTTTATCACTTCTTTTATCTATGGGTCATTATATTTCTCACAGATTTCTGCTCATTCTAAATCAGATACAGATAAAGTAACACAGTAAATATTACATTTATATAAATGCATTAATGAGAGAGTTATTGCATGTGAATTAATTCTACCTGGCAGTGTCTCTTTACTAATAGTGGGTAACTGTGGGTTTTATTACTAATTGTGCTTTTCCACTGCGTGGTACTACTCGGCTCACTTTTTGCAGTTAGTGCCACTTCAAAGTGGGTAGGATTATATAGACTGATCATTATAGTTGCGTTAGTTTAGAATGGTGATTAACTTACGTGTACAATAAGTGGTACAGGTAGAATTAAAGGCCATGCTGGGATTGAGCTTAATAGAGGAATCAGACAGCAATTGGACGAGCCGGATATTTTTGGTTCTGACAAGTACTGTAGTATTTTTCAGTCCGTTTCTATGTTGATTACAGGAAGGTGAATGCTTAATTGAAATTCGATGCTTTTACAATGCCTCGGGTTGACGAGCTGCTTTATCGGTTAGGTTCAGCTCGCTATTGGGCGTGTGTAAATACAGTATCTGGGCTTCCACTTGGGACATGGGCAGGTGCGTCCCAAAATTATTTCCATCAACTCACTCCTTGTCCCAGGTCTGCAAGCCACTTTTATCCCGTCTCTCCGGCAGTTACTGGAATTAGAGACAGGTGTAATCATCATGCACTTGACCCAAACATAGCCTGCCCACGTCCTAAGACGAAAAAGGAGGTGTGACAGTTCCTGGGCTGGTGGGATATTATATAAGGTTTGTGCCTAATTATTCAGAGCTTACCAGCCATCTGAATAATCTCACTAAAAAGGAAGCTCCAGATCCGGTCCAGTGGATGGAGCTGTGCCAACAGGCTGTAACCAAAGTAAAGGCTGCCTTGTGCGGCGGGCCACTCTTAGAATCTCCTAATTTTTATCTCCGCTTTTTATTGCAGACAGACACGTCGGACAGGGGGCTGAGGGCTGTCCTGTCCCAGGTGGTTGGAGAAAAGGAATGGCCGGTGCTGAATCTAAGTCGTAAGCTTTCCAACAGAGAGACTAGATACAGCACCATGGAAAAGGAATGTTTAGCCATCCGTTGGGCCATTCTCACCCTCCGTAATTACCTCCTGAGAAGGGAGTTCACCCTCTGTTCGCACCACACCCCCTTCCATTGGCTACACTGTATGAAGGATACTAACACACGGGTCACCAATTAGTATCTGGCTTTACAGCCTTTTAAATTCAAGGTGGTCCACAGACTGGAGACACAGATGGCTGTGGCCGACTTCCTCTCTATGAATACCACTGCAGACCGGAAGGCTCCCTGGCCTAATAAGAGCGGTGGGGGTTTGTGGTGAGGGGGACACGGTAAAGCGGTGTCTGCACATGGAGAGCAAGTAAGGAGACGAGTGGTGATGTGTGGGTCAAGTGCATGATGATTAAAAGAGACAGAGAAGCTTGCTGACCTGTCTTCTTCGTCCTTTTTTAATCTGTGAACCAGTTTACAATGATTATTTAAAAATCTGAAATAATGGGAACGCATGACTTTAACCAAAGCATATCGGCTGATAACCAATATAGTGCTGATATATATTGTACATCCCTTAAAATATCATTGAAAATAATATTAAAGACATGATGTTTTAACCTATACCACCCAATTAATGTGTTGTACCTGTCCAGGTCAGTGTGTGGCAGCAGGTCGTAGCAGCCCTCTGTGTAGTCATTCTGTAGGGTTTGGCGGTCGGGAAAGTAATCGGTCGTGAGGGGGAGACAGGCAGGAGTAGTGAGGGACTTCCAGTCCACCCCGACCGTGCAGCAAAAACTAGGCACTGTCGGAGGGGCAGATAGCAGCAGGACTTCAGGGGCACCCCCACCACACACACAAACGCACAGAGCGGCCCACACACACCACATGGACGCAACAGACCACATACAAAGCACATTCACACATATGGACAGATTGAAAATTAACAGACAGATTAAGAGGCAGAAGAAGAGAGGGTGAACCATTTCAGGCAGACAGACACATACCAACACGCAGAACAACAAGGATAAAGAGAGACAGAGAAAGTGGGAAAAGAAAAAGGAGTGTGTTACCATTATTGTCGTAATTGAACTGAAATTACAGTGACTACTACGTGCAAAATTAACATGCAATAAAGGCACTGTGAGCATTGTGACATCACTGATGAGTAATAAGTGTGAACGGCCATCTGTACATACACACAACTGGCAGAAAAGACGACCAGTACTGTAGTCTTCAGGCAAGGCATGCGTGAGAATCTGAGTGCAGCAGTGTCATTCTACATACATGTGATTGGTGATTTTTTTTGAGGGTTACAAAGCTTGTGAGTGGGAGAGAATTGAAGTTTGATACTTGATTAGATGGAAAGGGGAATTTAGGAAATAGAGGAATCCCCAGGAAAGGGGACGGATGGTACAGAGAGAAAGCCAGAAATCCCAGACAAATCTGTGGTGGAATTCACTAAGAATGAATTGCAGCCACCTGTAATTGATGATTAATTATTGTTTTAGCACCTGTACTTTACAAATGTTTAATTGTTATTTGTGAATATCACTAGCCGATTAATATGCTAGCTTAGGATGTAAAGGATGTAGGCTATTTGAACAGATGTTAAAACACCTTTTTTTGAATATCATTACCCGATTAGTGTACTAGCTTAGCCTACACCCTTTACACTCTAATCGAACAAATTTTTATTTGTGACTGTCAATAGGCGATTAACATAGCTTAACTAGACATCGCGTTCATGAACAAAATGCATTGGGTCATCAAGTTTATGAATTAGGGTCTCACTCATAACACAAAATGACCTACTGGCATGATGTAACCTGCTGAAAAAACCAGTACATAGATTCTGAAGATTGGAGTCAATGAAATGAATCAAAATTGCCACCACAAGTCTTTGCAGTGTAAAGGCACCTTTAGATGAATACATTCGATGCAGCTGAATAGTCGATGCAAGAAAGAACAGACCAATCACAGTAAACAATTGTGTTGGTGAATGTTCTTAATTGAGATAAAAAAAATTCTAAATAATAATGGTGTTGGACTGCGCATGGTGTGTGAATAAGATTCAGGCCATATTGAACACTAAAGTGGCACAACTATTTAGTGAATTCCCCCAGAGGTTGTGGACCAGGACAACCTTTTTCGCTCATCAAACTTCCACCCATAAACAACACAGCCACTCAGCTCCACTGATATGATACACCGCACTGGCTTGAGATACCCAAACAACCTTATACAAAGATAAAGAACAGTGATGGACAAACCCAATTTTAAGTTCCTAAGAGTGAACCCAGTCTTAAATACCTTAAATCACTCCACCATTGATCCCAAATTTCCTGTCAAAACCCCCTCCCATTCAAAATATGAATGTGTTTATGTGATTGCAGCTAACAAATATATATTTCTGAGGGTATATACATTACACAGTATAAATGAGTACACCCCCTCTGAACAAATACAAACGATGTATTTTCTTAATGATCACTAATACAATTCATGGAAAGATGGCAAAACTAAAATGTATTAAACATATACTTATTAAAAGCAGAGAAATATATGTCATTAATATCTATAAAATAAGTAAATTAGCCAATTTGGTTTAAATTAAGGATTGCAGAAATGAGTACACCCTTGATTTAATTCAACAAATATATAATATTCTAGGGCTTAGTATGTCATCCATAATTTTAAGTATACTGCTCTGACCCTTCTTGGCACGGAGTGTACAAGTTCATGACAAATTGTCACATCTGTCCTGTTTAACTCCTGGACTCGCCTCTACAGAATCACTCATAGGTGCTCAAGAGTGTTAAGATTGGGTGAAACAGAAGATTCACAGAAGGTTTTTCACCTTGGGAGAATGCATATTGTCATTGTCATGTTGAAAAAAAAAAAAGCCCAACAATGCAGGGAATGAGGAGAGGGTAGCATCTTCGGTTTCAAGTTTTTGTATTACATCACACAGTGGTGTGTGAATTCATGACAGCATTGATAAAGCAAAACTCCCCCACACCTCAGCACTCATACATCCCTATATAAGAGCTTTACTACCACTGAACTTCACTGTGGGAACCAATCACTTCTCACTTCACTCCTCCTCTAGCAAAACCATAACATTTTGGATGCTGTTGGTCGACTTGGTCTCATGTGACCAGAGTATGGATTCCCAGAAGTCTATATTTTGTAAATATGAGCCTTGGAAAAAGCTAATTGACTTTATCACTCATCACTAAATGAAAGCTTCAAATGAAGGCCTGATTATTTCAGGGGACTTGTCACAAGTCCATTGTTTTTGAATTTCTGTTACTTTTGCTTTATTCACACTTAAAACAATGATTTGGTAATCACTGTCCTCTGTTGTGCTAAGAAATAAGTCTCCTGACAGTTCTCTCCTAAGTGGTTCCATTGTTGTCAGCATTAAGTCCGAGAATGATTCTGAGAATTATATTACACTTTTAACCGTCAAGAAATTACCTCTTTTTAAATGTTTTGGTTCAACATATTTACCTGTTGATCAAAAACTGCCTTAAACTTACACCAGAAAAAAATTATTTAGTTTTATTTAGTAACTTTGAGGAGGATGTACTCACTTTTGCAACACAACATTTTATTACTTTGACAAGAAAATCTTATTTTCCTGAATAATTTAGACATCCTTCTTTGGTAATTGATCAAGCAGACTTGCTGGAACATTATATCTCTAAAGAATCCTAACATGTCTTCTAAGTAAAGAGTAATTGCTGAATTTGTCAAGTTTGCTGTGCACTGTATGTATGTATTGTATGTAAATCATATATATATATATATATATATATATATATATATATATATATATAGTGAAAAAGTTAGGACACCCTATTGAATTCCATGGCTTTCTATATCAGGACATAAAAAAAAATCATCTGGTCCTTGGCAGGTCTTAAAATTTGGAAAATAAAACCTTCGATGAACAACAACACATGAACAACAACGCATGACATATCACACTGTGACATTATTTATTTAACAAAAACTAGGCCAAAATGGAAAAGTCATGGGTGACTAACTAAGGACACCATTACTGTTAACATAGGAATGAAGATGGTATGTAGCAGTCAGGCACTTCTAATCAAATGTCTTTGATTAACTGATCATCAGCAAGTGTGATCACCTCTATAAAAGCAGAAGTTCTGGCAGTTTGCTGGTCTGGAGGCTTCAGATGTGTGTTAACACAATGCCAAGGAGGAAAGGCATCAGCAATGATCTTAGAGAAGCAACTGTCGCTGGCATCAATCTGGGAAGGGTTATACAGCCATTTCCAAACAATTTCAAGTCCATCATTCTACAGTGAGGAAGATTATTGACAAGTAGAAGACATTCAAAACAGACACCAATCTTCCCATGAGAAGACATCCCAGCAAATGACTGCGTAATGCTCAGAGAGATTGCAGACAACCCAAGAACTACATACCAGACTCTACAGGCCTCAGTTAACATGTTAAATGATAAAGTTCATGACAGTACAATTAGAAAAAGACGGGACAAGAATAGCATGTTTGGAAGGGTTGCCAGGAGAAATTCTCTGTAAAAAAAAAAACATGGCAGCACGGTTTAGGTTTGCAAAGTTGCATAGACAAATGCCCACAAACCTCAATAAACTAGAGCAACACTGTAAAGAAGAATGGGCCAAAATTCCTCCAGAATGATGTGAGAGAATAATAAAATCATACAGAAAATGATTACTTCAAGTTATTGCTGCTAAAAGTGGATCTATAAGAAATTGAATCATGTCCTTAGTGTGTCACCCATGGCTTTTCCATCTTGGCTTTATTTTTGTTAAATAAATAATGACACAGTGTGATATGTCATGTGTTCTTGTTCATCTGGGGTTTTATTTTCCAAATTTTAAGACCTGCCAAGTGACCAGATGATTTTTATTATGTCCTGATACTGGAGATGTGTTTTTGAGTCTCTTCATTGATGGGAAAGAACTCACTCGGATCTAGAATGCTGGAATAATCCTCAAAAGAACCACGGTTCACTGGTGTTCCTACAAAAGCAAGAGCAGTAGTAACAATATGAACTCAAACTCTGGTTTTTACAGAGAACATCAAAGTCATTTGATGATTCATTCCAGACAATGTAATACAAGAAATGGGGGGGTGACAGTGGCCCCAAAAAAGCATTTGGTAGTCATACCTAAAAATGTATGAATGTTATGTAGGGGTGGAAATAGTAAGAATTTCTGATTCCTCAAACAAGTCTGGGTTATCAATGGTGCATTAACAAATGCAATTCTTAACGGCACAGTACGTACGTTTTTCAGCTAAAGGTCACCTAGTGAAAACAATAACTAAGGTGTAGCTTGATGACGCCGTGAATGGATAAGCTAATGTATTAAAGTTTTATTCACCTTACTGTGGTGTGATGCAGGGCGGGTCTGAGAGCCTGGGACATTTTACATTGTTGTTTTTATTATGCTTATTTGCCGCAGTCAGTTTATGTCAGTTTATGTTTATTTTACGATTAAAGTTATATTTAACATCCGCCTCCTTCTTCCCTAACTTTTTTTTTTTTTTTACAGTTAAGTTAAATACAGTTATTTTATTTCATTCTAATGAAACAGCTGCTAGTGCTGAATTACTACTCATACAGGTCACTTTATTTGACAAATTAAATTTGTGGGGTAACGCCGTGCTGTTTTGCTAGGTAAAAACGTGTGTAATCAAGAAAACAAGATATTCAAACAATAAGACTAACTGTGTTGAACTATATAACAATGATTAGTTTTCTGTCAATAAAAGGTTTCCAAACAGTGGCTCACCTGTCTAATAAAATATTAATATTAAATCTAATATCTATTTTAAATGCTGCTCACT
This sequence comes from Hypophthalmichthys nobilis, assembly GCA_037950665.1. Lineage (NCBI taxonomy): Eukaryota > Metazoa > Chordata > Actinopteri > Cypriniformes > Xenocyprididae > Hypophthalmichthys > Hypophthalmichthys nobilis. The sequence goes on along the minus strand of CM075476.1, from coordinate 19,281,719 downwards.
AAGGAATTTGACTGAACTTGAGCAATTCTGCAAGGAAGAATGGGGAAATATTCCCCAATCTAGATGTGCAAAGCTAGTACAGACATATCCAAAAAGATTACTGGCTGTAATTAAAGCAAAAGTTGGCTCTATCAAGTATTAAATTAGGGACTGATGACTTTTCCAACACTGTTATTCTAGTTTTTTTTTATTAATTTTCAGAACTGTTACTTTTTTTTCCATTACTAGATGTTGTAAGGCAAAAATTGTAAATAAAGCTGAAAAAGTTTTTTTGTTTTGTTTTTTGGGGGTTTGATTTCAGGCTGTACGACAAATCAACTATTTCAAAAGGGTATGATGACTTTATATAGGCACTGTACTGTAAGTCAACAAAATATGTAACACTGCTCTAGTGTTTTTTTTTTTATATTTTAATCCAAAAATCTTACATATTGTGCCTCAATTCACTCCTTAACTCACGTGTACCTTTAATTACACAAACAACCAGTCAGTAACTACACTAATTAAAGTCTCATGAACCTTAAAAGAACCTAAAAAGGAATGCCTCACAAAAGTAATTCATTCAAGAATCAGTCAGTGAGAATCAGCAGCATGTTTTTTGATTCACCTCAAAATAAGATTCATTTGTTTGGAAATATGACTACACCACTCATGTTGTATATTTTCTGATTCATAACAAAGAACAGGTCATTTGTTTGGGAATCAGACTACACTTGCTGTGCAATATATTTTTGATTCACTACACAGAATCAACTCATAAGAGTCACTCTAACATTCATATCATCATAAAGTGTCTAAATATCTTTTAGGGCCACTGTATAATAAAGAGGTTATGTAAGGGAAAGTAATGCACCAGTGCTGTTGCTACTAGCTGGGCTTCCAGATACATTGTCAGGAACTCCGCTGATGTACAGTCCATTCTCTCCTGCATAACGTGACGCTGTCCGCTTGCTATAACACAAATTTACACCATTATTAGACTCTCACTGTATCCAGGGTTTCTACAGGTTTCATCAAATCTAATTTAATACTTTTTAATGCCAATTTTTTAAAAATTTTAATGCCATATATATATATATATATATACATACATACATACACACACTCTTCCAGTCAAAAATTTGGACACGGTAAGATTTTTAATGTTTTTAAAAGAAGTTTCGTCTGCTCACCAAGGCTGCATTTATTTAATTAAAAATACAGTAAAAACAGTAATATTGTGAAATATTATTACATTATATTATGTAATAAGACTAACTGTGACATTTATAATGTTACAAAAGCATTGTATTTCAGATAAATGCTGTTCTTTTGAACTTTCTATTCATCAAAGAATCCTGAAAAAAAAAATATTGTACACAAATATTTTGTACAATTGTACACAATAAATGTTTCTTGAGCAGCAGATCAGCATATTAGAATGATCTGAAGGATCATGTGACACTGAAGACTGGAGCAATGATGCTGAAAATTCAGCTTTGATCACAGGAATAAATTACTTTATAAAATATATTCAAACAAAACAGTTATTTTAAATAGTAATAATATTTCACAATATTACTGTTTTTACTGTATTTTTAATTAAATAAATGCAGCCTTGGTGAGCAGACGAAACTTCTTTTAAAAACATTAAAAATCTTACCGTGTCCAAATTTTTGACTGGTAGTATGTATATATATATATATATATATATATATATATATATATATATATATATATATATATATGTTTCTAAATGTCAATAGATGACGTCATACGGCAATTAGAATATTCATTGTCATTAAGCTGTATTCGCATTCTGCCAAGTGTCAGCTCTTTACATTTGTTTGCTTCTCTGCTGCTACCTCTTTGTGCGCACATAATGTATTTTAATACAGCCAAATTCCCAATAAAATTGTTTCATCTATATATTTTTCTGTTTTGTTGTCAGACAATATGAAATGGTGACTGAAATGTGGCCCATTAAGACTACATACAGGGCTTGACATAAAGCCTTGTCATGTGCTATTTTTTGGTGTAAATATAAATTTATTCTGAAGCAATATCCTTTCAGAAAATTCCAGCTTTGACATATATAAATCTGCATATTTGTGATATTTACACTGAGGGCATTTTTTTTTTTTTTTACGTTTACAAGGGGCAATTTCCCCCCACCCAATCCTGTATGATTCATGTAAAATGTATGATTCATCTTTTATTTTTAAATTCTTACATTTTTTCAATAAATTCAATTAGAATATGACACTAAGGGCTTATTTAATCAAATTAAATCATTTACAATAAAAAAAAAATTACAACTGCATTAAATAATGTTATGAGATTGTTTTAAATATTTTTTGAAAATTCAAATAAGAAATGTTGGGGGGAAAGTGATACTTTTAAAAATGAAACTAAACCACCAGTAGGTGGCGGCAAGTCACCGTCTTAATAAGTGAGTCATTGAGTCATTCATTCAAACGATTCATTCCAATGGCTGATTCACTCAAGAATGAGGCAGTTGTTTATGAATGAGTCATTGCCTGCATCTCAATGTGCATTCTATCCATCCTAAATAGTATGTAACATTAGTAATATTCAATACTATTTAGGGCGGATAGGGTGGATAGTATGCACACTGGGATGCAGGGATTAAATCTTTGACTCAACCGATTCGTTCAAAACACTGAATCATTCAGTAGGCTAATGAAAACAAGGATGCGCGAACAACCTTGTAACCGTCAGTCCATTATACAGCCTATTATTATCCACTATCGATCACCACTTACACTAATCAAATCTGTCATTCTTGCGTTTTGGTGATTTCCAAGATTTTTGTTTTTTTTTGTTTTTTTTTTGACGATTTAATCAGGCTCCTTGTCCGACCGGGCAAGTAAAATTCTCTTTCACTTGCCCCTTCAAAAAATCCACTTATCCCGAACTAATGGACAAGCGTTAGTGTCGAGCCCTGACATGTTATTATCCTGATTTGTAATCGAGATGTTGTCTGACAAAATCACCATACACATAAGATAAAGACAGTTGCTGTGATTGTGGCTATATGTACACGTAAAATGATCACTCAGGTTAGAAGCAATAGTATATAGCAATAGTATTTTATTTGTTCTCTGACAGAGCGCACAGCCTCAACTGAATGCGCTGCTCCTCTCGCTACTGAACAGCAGACGCAGAGAGAGGTGCGCCTGAGGCAGGAAAGCAAGATCTCGCGCTCGTGCGGCAGTACCGGGGGGTCTCGGAAGCTAAATAAGGTTTATTTATCGCTATATTTGTCACAGTGCGCTTTCTTGGAAAAAAGTCGCTAAGTTGGCAACACTGATGCAGCCTTCCGTCTCCAGGTCCAAGCCGGTAAACCGCTATCAAAAATGGCATTACGGCAATTTTGCACGGGCCGGAGGCGATTACCAAACTGGTTCCGCATGTGTATCACACCAATGTACATATTTTGCGACAGCAAATCAGTTATTAATTATGAAGGCTACATTCAAAATAAACTGGTAGTACTATTTTTCTTCAAAACTATCTAAAAAATTGAATGCCTGTAGGAATAAAATTTAATGCTTTTTAATGCCATTTAAGGTCTTAATTTTCACAAAATCCATTTAATGACTTTTAATGCTTTTTAATGCCCCGCGGATACCCTGTGTATCATGTTGCTGCATTTTTCTCTCCAAATAACCTCTCACTCATCGGTGTGTGACTGACCTTCCCGTGGCTTCGTGATAGGCCAGTTCCAGCAACTCTGCAGAGGTACGAGCCGGGTCTCTCTGCTCACTGCCCTGCAACTCTGCCATGTTCTGTCGTGTCTGATGGTGGATCTGGATTGCCTCTCCAGAAGGACCTTGAACATCCATACAACATTATATAAAAACATGTAGAGAATAGACTCTAGTGACGGTTTAGTGGTCATTATGAATAATATTGACCAATCAGAATCAAGTGTTATATGTATGAAGCAATTGTAGCCTAACGCCCGTTTCACACTGCAAGCTTGAGCGGCGCTTGAGCAGCGCGTGAGAGTAACAACATCGTCACTGCAGCTGCAGACACACACGAGTATTCACACTGGAAGCATTTGTACAGCGTCTCAGCAGCGGCTCCAAGCTACATATAAAGTGAGTATTTATTTACAAAGACAACTATATTTGTTTTTATAGGTTGGTCATTTATAAACTTGATAATCTTGAAAGTTTGTTAACATGGGGAGGTGTACAACATTTGCATGTAAACGTAAAAAAAATAAAATAAATAAAAGCCTTGTGTCATCCATAGCTTTGTATTTTACATCATCTGCCGCGTGCACGTTTATGTCTTTTTTTTTACGGTGGAAAAAAAAAAAAGAGCACAAACTCATTTGATTTGGGTAGTGTTAGAGCCTATATACCAGTCTGTGTAATAACTAAAAAAAATGTTTATACATCATGTTTTCTGGCTATTTTACTTTACTTTAGTTTTTTATAATACACCATACTTTCACCCAAACTGAATAATTAAAAACAAGTTTAATAGGGTAAATCTTCTATAAATATTTTTGATTCGTAATTTTCTTTTCTGACATGCTCCAATTCTTGTTAAAATCAGAAGTGTGCTTTCACTTTAATTGAGTGTCAGCAGCGCAGCAAAAATAGACTCTGCGCCGAAACCCCCGCTTCACTGCCGCTCATGCGATGTTCCTGCTTCTGGTGTGAATGCATCCATTGGTTAACATGCATGCCGGAAAAAATACATACTGCTCATGCACCGCTTCTGCCTGCAGTGTGAAACTGGCATAATGGTTAGAGAGTCAGACTTGTAACCCGAAGGTCGCGGTTTCGAGTGTCAGTACCGGCAGGAAATGTAAGTGGGGGGGAATCAATGAACAGTGCTCTCTACCACTCTCATTACCCACAACTGAGGTGACCTTGAGCAAGACACCTAACCCCTAATCGCTCCCCAAAAATGTCTGCCAACTGCTCCGGGTGCGTGTACACTGCTGTGTGTGTGTGTGCACTTGGATGGGTGAAATGCAGAGCACAAACTCCAAGTATGGGACACCGTACTTGGCTATATGTCACTTTCACTTCCCACTTTTTATCTCTTACCCACAGGAAACGTGTGCATCCAGCGGCGGCGGTTGGAGGTGAGTTTCATAGGCATGCGTGAGGGGGCGAACGGGTTGATGAGGGCCCTCTGGGGTGTGTAACCCCCCGGCCGTACATGAAGGGTGGACTCAGCACTGCCCACTGTGAAGCGGCCTGGAGCACTGGAGTCCCTCTGGGATTCTACCATCTTTTCCAGCAATTCTGCAAAGACGAGACAGGTGAGAAACAGCGAGCATCAACCAGATGTTTCCGCCTACCTCAACACACAGGTGCACTCTGAACGGTTCTGTACCTCTTGTGCAGCTTGTGTACCCGAGGGAGCTGCTGACCTCATATTGGCCCTGAGCCGGACGTGGGATGAGCAGGATGTTGGAGATGTGTCCCAAACTGTCATCTGATGCCAGGCTCCTCTGTTCATCTGGTCCTGTAGGCCTTGTTGGGGGAGAGTTGCCCACTATACCTCCACCGACATCTGATGAGCCCCAGCTTTTCCTGCTGGCTGACTCCCTGTCCCGACTCGACCTGACAAACATGATCACAGGGTAATTGTCTAAACTGCCATTTAAAGGAGGAAGTTTGTCAAAAATGAAAAACAACAGGATTTTTATTTGTTTAATGTACCTGAAGTTGGTGGACCTCTGGGCTCTTGAGGGACCAGGAAGTCTGAAGACCTGAGCATCGTACGCATCATAGTCCACCTGGATCGGAAGGCTGTTCTCAGCATCTTTTGGTGCACCAAGAGCTGAGCAAGACAAATCCAGCTCAAGTCAATTCACGGTAAACCCATTCACAAGCTTAAACTACCTACAAGTGATGCAAATTACTTACAATGTTCTTTGCTGCTTCTGGCTTTTTCAGCTTGAGCCTTAAAATGAAAAGGCATCAGAGTGACAGCAGCTTCATTAGCAGTTTTACAAGCATCAAGTCATTCTTGTAATAACAATGTTTTAACAATCAAGTCATTCTTGTAATAACAATAACAAAGTCACAAGGTCAGTGGAAGTGTGATATTTCTAACCTTCTTTCCAGCCAGCTTTATCCGTGGTGTAAAACAGCTGCATGAGTTCTGGCTCTTTGATGTGTAAAAGCTGTAAAATTCCCATTTATTATACTGAGCTTATCTGCTTAATGCTATGGCTGGTGTCCAATGAAATGAATTCATGAAACTTTAACAAATTTAAATCAATCTTTTAAAATGTAATGAAAATTTAACAATTTACAAAACATTGCATTTTTATTTTTTGTCAAATAACGTGCAGCATAGAAGAATTGTATACTGTATAAATTAAAGGTGCAGTAAGTGATTTCTGAAAAACTGTTGAAAGTGAATTGGACAGAGCAGCACAACATCACTCATGCTCCCCCATCAACTTGTGAGTTTTTATTTTTTTTTTTTCTGTAATTCAAAAAGTAAAATATATTCTAGATTTATTAGACATAAAGTAAAATATTTCCAGACTTTTTTGTTTTCATTTTGATGATTACAGCTTGCTGCTCATCAAAATCAAAAAATCAGTATCTCAAATTATTAGAATATTTAATTTCAATTTCTATTAAATTACCATTCTCATGATATAAATACTGGGTTTAGGGCAGTAATCCCAACAGCAGTCATGGGGAAGTCTGCTGACTTGACAGTTGTCCAGAAGACGATCATCAAGACCCTCTACAATGAGGGTAAGCCACAGAGGGTCATTGCTGAAAGAGCTGGCTGTTCGCAGAGTGCTGTGCCAAAGCATATTCATAGAAAGTTGACTGGAAGGAAAAAGTGTGGTAGGAAAAAGTGTACAAGTGAAAGGAATGACCGCAGGCTTGAGAAGATTGTCAGGCAAAGCCGATTTAAGAACTTGAGAGAGCTTCAAAAGGAGTGGACTGAAGCCGCAGTCAGTGCATCAAGAGCCACCGCACACAGACATCTTTAGTGATGATTTGGGCTGCCATGTCATCTGCTGGTGTTGGTCCACTGTGTTTTCTGAAGTCCACAGTCAACGCAGCCATCTACCAGGAAATTTTAGAGCACTTCATGCTTCCTTCTGCTGACAAGCTTTATGGAGATGCTGATTTCATTTTCCAGCAGGACTTGGCACCTGCCCATACTGCCAAAGGTACCAAAAGCTGGATCAATGACCATGGTGTTACTGTGCTTGATTGGCCAGCAAACTCGCCTGACCTGAACCCCATAGAGAATCTATGGGGTATTGTCAAGAGGAAGATGAGAGACACCAGACCCAATAATGCAAAAGACCTGAAGGCCGAGTGCATAGAAATGAACATACTTTTCAGAAGCCTGACATTTCTGTTTAAAATATCCTTTTTTTTATTGATCTTATAAAGTATTCTAATTTATTGAGAATTGGTGGGTTTTTGTTAAATGTGAGCCAAAATCATCACAATTAAATGAATCAAAGACTTAAAGTACTTCAGTCTGTGTGCATTGAATTTATTTAATACACGAGTTCCACAATTTGAGTTGAATTACTGAAATAAATGAACTTTTCCACGACATTCTAATTTATTGTGATGCACCTGTACTGTTGTTGTAATGTTAGCTATAGTAACAGGACAGTTGAGCGTTTGTCTGGAGCTGGTGTGCTGCTGGCAACTAACAACAAACTCTTGCTTGTATATACTCTTGTGTTCTGTATGTTAATTTCTTGTTCTTCCTTGACGTTTGTCATCTTCGCTTTATTTTTCATGCATTATTTTGCTTCACTTCAGCTATGATAAAGAGACATCCACTCTTGCATTGCGTGTTCGTGCATTTATTGATTTCAAATATTAACAGTGTTTCTCAGATATCACTTACTGCACCTTAAAACATAAATGAAAAAAAAAACTGATTGTATGATATTCATTAAAATAATAATCAATGTAATGTTTTAATAAAATACATTAATATTATTATTAATATTGTACTATACAATAAAAAAATATCTCTATAGATGAAAAAAATGCTGAAAATGGGTGAAGGGACACCAGCCCATATCAATGACACTCAAAAGTGGGTAACTTGGGCCAGTAAGCAACCACCTAGTAACCACCCAGTACACCCTAGTGACCAACTCTCAAATCTCACCTGTGGTTGATCCAGTGAGGCAGGTTGTAGTCATCGCCAATTCTGGAGTCTCCGTGCACTGTGCGGTTATGTAACTAATAGAAATAATAGAAAAATGTTTTTTTTTTTTCACCCCACTTAAAAGTATTAAAACATTTATATCTGATTTTATGCTCAAATCTCAAACCTAATATGATGTTTGCTAACCTTGAAGAGAGGAACAGCATGGAGAGGCTGCTCTCCCATGCATACCAGATCTACACCGATGCCTGTTAAGAAGATACCATACCATTAGCATCCACTGCAGTGCTACAAGACAAACAGCATTTGTACAGCGCACTCACTGACCATTGTCGATCATGCGCTGTTTGGTGAGGATCATGAGCAAGCGGTCCACCTCGAACACGCCCACTCCTGGAGTAATGACCACCGACATCTGACCCGTACGATCGAAGTTACGGTTGATGTAGTGCTTATCAAAGACTAAAAGAGACAAATCAGGACGCTGATATCAAGACAAACAGCTCTACCCAAGTGCCAAGGGTAAAGACAATGAACATGCAATGGACTAAATACATAAATACAAACCATTGAAAGATAAGTTTATAGCTTCCAGATAATTTCCCTGAGCAGAAGTGGAATTATGCCCACATGGATATCCATCTGCAATATTGAGACATGAACAAAAATGTGTATGTCAGTCTGCTAGTTCATAAAACTGCAATAATACCATATTCAAAATACACAGATAAGATGTTCTAAGAATAATAAGTTATAAGAAGATATTCTAAGAACTTTTAAAGAAATTAATACTTTTATTTACAAAGGATGCATTAAATTGATCAAAAGTGACTTTTATAATCTTACAAAAAGATTTATTTTTCAAATAATTGTTGTTGTCAAATAATTACTTTCTATTCATCAAAGAATTTTCAGAAATTCAGCTTTGACATCACAGGAATAATTTACATTAATAAATATATTCAAATAGAAAACAGTTATTTTAAATTGTAATAATATTTTTTACAATATTACTGTATTTTTTAATCAAATAAATGCAAAGCCCAAAGTATACTTCGGCCATCCGTGTTCCACGACGGTCTGCAGCATACTGTCCGTGTGATGTAATTTTAGTCAGTAATCGTCATCAAGAGGGGCCGCGGATGTCTGTGCACACCATCCGCGTTTAACCCAATTTTTGTGTCCACGTGGACTGTGTGCATACAACAGTGCATGTGCGAGTGACCTGAGCGCTTGAAAACAAAGTCCACTGGCCCACTAGTCCAAGCGTCTTTCCACGCTCACGGCCAAAGGCCCGCACACTCAACTGTGCTTGAGACGAAGCGGAGTGCATTTGGATTGCATTTGCATACGCACCTGCTACTTTAAGACGCACCAGCACAGGATACTGTATGAAAAGCTTCTTAATGGTGATGAGCAGAGACGTCCACTCATCACGTCTTTCATTCTGGGCCACCACTCTGGAAGAGAATAAAAATAAGGACTGCGGCTCAAGCCAGTGGATAGCTGCAAGTCTTAATGATTAATGAACTTCCAAACCTGTAGAAATCCTCAAAATACCGCCCCTCATGGTCTTGTCGGATTGATGTTCTTTGCATCTCTGGGAACTCATCTACATGAAGAAAGACACATAATCAATTATAATGTTATCAATTATTAATATTCAAATTATACAACACAGGAATATGAAATATGAATCATTTACCCAGTGATTTGGCTGAGTAGAAGGTACGAGAGAACAGCACCACTGTAACCTCATGACTGCAGTTCTTCTCCTAAAAGTATTGGCTACATGTTAACAACATGCCAAAAGGTCAATTATATAAGCAGCTATAACATTATTACTGGTCGGTGATGAAGTTGACACTCACTTTCCATTTGGCAAACAGATCTGAGAGGAAACCATTGACAGCCTTCTCAAAGTAAAGATCACCTGTGAATGAAGACAGCAGCTTATATGATCTTATATAACAGATTTATTCTTCAAATATACATAATAGTAAAAAAAAAAAAAAAAGTATTTTTACCATAGATATCAAAGTCCCACATCTCACAGCTCATTTGAATGAATATATAAACCATCGCAGAGGTGGATCGAAACACCACCTAGGTGGAGAATACAGTCACGACATGTGGGAGGAAAAAAAAAAAAAAAAAAAAAACAGTCATGGATAATAACACTAATTGCATTTCCAAAGAGACAGTCTTACCCTTGTATCTTCACTAATGTAGCCACAAGTGACCTTCTCTCCTTTAACCCACAATTCACTGGCCTGGGCCCTGAAATCATGATAAAACAATAATTTTTTTAAGTTATACATATACTACTGTTCAAAAGTTTGGGATTGGTAAAATGTTTTAATATTTTTAACAGTCTCATGCTCACCAAAGCTGCCTTTACTTTAGCAAAAATACAGTAAAAACAGTAATATTGTGAAATATTACTATTTAAAGTAACTGTTTTCTATGTGAATATATATTAAAATGTAATTTATTCCTGTGATGTGATTTTTAGAATCATTACTCCAGTCTTCAGTTTTGCATGATCCTTCAGAAATCATTCAAATGCTGATTTGATGCATTTCTTCTTATTATTATTAATGTTCAAAGCAGTTTTTGCCATTATACACTTTATTTCAGTATTCTTTGATGAAAGTTCAAAAGAACAGCATTTATTTGAAATAGAAATCTTTTGAAACAATACATGTCCTAACTGTCACTTTTGATCAATTTAACGTCCTTGCTGAATTAAAGTACTAATTTCTTAAAAAAAAGAAAATCTTGCTGACCCCAAACTCCTGAATGGTTGTGTATGTTATATACAAGATAACACTTCTGTCTGCAGAATACTTGAATTGACCAATCACAATCAAGTATTACAGACTGCCTATAATAATGGATGTTACCTGATTCCTGCAAACTCTACTTTCTGTGTTACATACGCACATGTGCTCACCTGAAAGAACAACATGGAGTCATTAAGACCATTGCAAGGCATCAAAAATTAATATCTCATTTCTACTACATCTCATTTCTGCAGATTCTACTCACTAAGCTCTTCTTCAGCCTCCACATGTCTCCTCGTCCAATATACTGATCTTTGAAAGTGAGCTCCACCAGATCCAAAGTCACATCCTGTTAAATTTCAATGGAGTATTTAGGTAATAAGGTATGAGAGGCAGTGCTATATTGTGAATATAGTCTGTAAATAAATAGTAGGACTGTGCAATAGAGTATTTCTGTATAAAATACCTTTGGATCAACAATATTGATGATGACGTCCTGGTAGGCGCGAAGCTTGAAGGCCTGAGCCACTGTCTGATCTACACTGATAGTTTCTGTTTGTGGACAAATACACTTCGAAAATTAACACTGAGATGTAGCTGCTTAACAGTTACTAGTACAGAAAATTAAGCACTAATTAGTCATTTAAAATTCACCTTTCTGCAGGTCTTCTTTTAAACTCTTGACTTGCAGCAGCAGAGGACTAATACAAAGAGATTAAACATACAAAATTATTATCAAGAAATATATTAACTTACAAGACATTATACAATATTGTATAATATGCAAGACAATCAAAAAAATACTTAGACAAAATAAGACTTTTTTTATTCTAAATTTTTTTTTCACAATGCAGTTTCATTTCTGGCAGTCAAAAGTTTGGAATAATTACTATTTTTTTATGATGTTTTTGAAAAAAGTCTTACACTCACCAAGGCTGCATTTATTTGATCACAAATATGATAAAAACTGTAATATTGCGAGTTATTATTACAATTTAAGATAACTGAATTTGTTTTAAAATGTAATGTATTCCTTTTGATGCAAAGCTGAATTTTCGGCATTATTACTCCAGTTTTCAGTGTCACATGATCCTTCAGAAATCATTTATTATTATTATCAGTGTTGAAAACAGTTGTGCTGATTAATATTTTAGTGGAAACCATGATGCACTACCATAGATAGATCTTTAAAAAAAAAAAAAATGATATCAATACTTTTATTTAACAAGGACATTTTCAATTGATCCAAGAGACATTAAAGACATTTATAATGTTACAAAAGATTCTATTTCAAATAAAAGCTGTTATTTTGAACTTTCTATTCATCAAAGAATCATGAAAAAAATTTATCACAGATAAGAAATGTTTCTTGAGCATCAAATCATCATATTAGAATGATTTCTGAAGGATCATGTGACACCGAAGACTGGAGTAATGATGCTGAAAATTCAGCTTTGACATGACCATATTGCATCTTAAAATATGTTCAAATAAAAAAACTATTTAAAATTATAATAATATTTCACAATATAACGGTTTTTACTGTATTTTTTAACAAATGAATGCCGCCTTGGTGAGCATAAGACACTTCTTTCATAAACTTTTAAAAATCTTCACAACTTCACAAACTTTGACCGGCAGTGTATTTCTGTGAGATTGACCTGAAATCACCAGAAAGCTCCTCTCACCTGTACTCATCATTTGGATGTGCAATCTCAACTATATCCCCCAGTTTAACCTGAGGAAAGACTTTAGGATTCATCATCAACTCGTCATCTGTGGAGAAACAATGAGTGTTAAGAGATGCATACAAAAACACAAGCCAGCGTCATAAACTAAAACTAATTCAATTTTTACGTTTTAACAATATTCTCACCACTGCCTCCAAAGCCCTTCTTGTGCACCACAAGCTTGTATGACTTGTTTGCCTTCATGGTAACCGTCATTGTAGTCTTAAGTTGTACATCCACACACACATTTACATGGAGAAAAATATCCAAATTAGGAAGCACAATCAAACTCATGACAGTCCGTCATCCTGCTTTTTGTTTACAAGTCGCGTGACGCATTTCTTCCAGGACGCTCTGCAAAGACCTTTTCATATTGTAAGACCCAGGTTTATGAGATAGAGGGTCGATATTTAATTATAAACTGACGGTGCATAGTTATATATATATATCTTGCAAAAACATTGCAACATTAGTACTGTCTTCTGAACTAAGTGGACAGTGGCTTCTTCGGTTTTATAATATAGAGGTGGACAGCGCCGCATAGCGTGCTGGAGATTCAGAGTCATAACTAAATCATAGAACTAAATACAGACATGCCTCGATAATATAATATAATAATTAGTGTTGATTCTAGACAAGCGTGTGCTTGTATATGTGTTTCATAACTGTGCAGCCCAGGGGGCCTGTCATTACTGTTACAACACATTATTTTGTCTATTGTGTAAAATTTTTAAATAAATAAATAAATAAAAAATTTGAAATTGAGAGGTTTGAACTTATTTTTTTCACTGAAATAAATGTTTTTGTTATTACAGTGATGGTGATGTTCCACATCTACTGCACTATTTTACAATATTACGACAAAGTAATGAGTAAAGTACCGGAAAAAGTACCGTTGGGTACCGGTACCAAATTTCAGGTAACGATACTGGTACCGGTTAAAATGTGAACAATACCTTGTTTGGATTACCATTAGATATTTTGGGCTATTGTTCCTGCAGTCTGCCAATTTGGAACATAAAGAAAATTTAGTCTGGAAACAATCAACTTAAATTCAGATTTTGTGTGTTCTGCAAACATTAATAGGTCTATGTCAGTTGCATGCCTGTTTAAATGATGAACTGCCTTACTTTCAGAGATGATTACAAATGTTCTTATACCCATGGCTACATTGGTGTGGCCTGTGCAAAAAAAAAAAATGTTTTTTTTTTCTTTTTTCTTTTTTCCAACCTCTGTAGCACCAATGCTATATTGCTTATCATTGCTTTTATCGTAATATTGTAAAATAGTGCAGTAGATGTGGAACATCACCGTCACTGTGATTCGCATTCATAACAGCCCACTGCACATCAAACATCAGAGTTAAGGCCCCGCTATACTTCAAACGAAACCGAAGAACGAACTGATGTGATGTCATTTCGAACAAAATCAGGCCAAAACAAAGTTCATTTGGAGTTTGTTTTGGAAGTTCGAAACAGTTTACCAAAGTGATCTTTCCGGAAAAAGTTCGCTTCGGCTGGTAAACACTTACCATTGGTCCATGGCCATTACGTAAGGTAGGTGTGCGCTGAGGCTCCGTCTTCTTTCACTCTGAAAATCTTTTCCAGTTCATTTCTATTCTCGAGTCCATTGAAGTCAGACATCCACAAGTGAAAAACATGAACACTGGACAGCTGCTTAATAGTAGATTTCAAGGGAGGCAGTGCCACCTCAAAAAAACTGGATGAGAAAATAATCGATATTACAAGAATAATAAAACAACGCAAATGTTACAAGATTTGACATTAAAAATGTAAAAGTCGCTTGTTTCTCTAAAGAAACACTGTCAAACAGCGACACCTGCAGGTGAAGTTACAGCAGGGAGTCCGCCTCTCTTGTGCCTCTTCAGCTCATAGAAACAAAGCAGAGTACGGAGCCACTTATTATTAAAACTACCAAAAGCTTATGTCATTTTCCCCAGTTCATGCATTTCAGGTCAACTTCCTGTTTGATGCATGCCCCGCCCACCTACATGATGTTAGACCAATGAGGGCATCTCATTTTAATTATGTGGCCTCACAGCTAGGGCTCAGCAAAAAATCAGGTGAGAAAATAAATTCTATATAGTTATACTGTCCCATTTGACCTTATGTCCCAATCACCCTTAATTCACCCTATTGTTTAAATTGTTGCTGCCTTTAGTTATTATTTTGGAATAAATGTAAAAATGCGTAAAAACACTAACTTGATGAAATTTATACTTGGTTTTAATAAATAGAACATTACATAGTGTAAAAATACAAAATAGATTTGTATTTGGTCTCTCTTTTTATGTAATGTTAACTTAACCAGGAAAATTGTGTAATAAATGAGGACGTTGCCTCCTCATTTTAAAACACCACCACACACCATATATATATATATATATATATATATATATATACACTACCAGTCAAAAGTTTAGAATCGGTAAGATTTTTAATGTTTTTAAAAGAGGTTTCAGTTATTTTAAATTGTAATAATATTTCACAATATTACTGTTTTTACTGTATTTTTAATTAAATAAATGCAGCCTTGGTGAGCAGACGAAACTTCTTTTAAAAACATTAAAAATCTTACCGTGTGCAAACTTTTGACTGGTATAGTGTATAGATAGATAGATAGATAGATAGATATTAACAATATTGGTTTTTGTATTCTAACTTATTCATGTTTTTGTACGACCTGCTTGTGCCCCACTGAGAGTTTAGTTTAGAGGTAGCAGGTTAATGCTTACATTCTTTTATTACAAAACGTAAGTTTTCCTATTAATCACTTTGTAGGGATTTGTATGAAATTGCAACTTTGTAAAATACATATATTTTCTCATAAAATAGAGTTGGCAAATGAAGCTGAATTAAAATTCATTTTAATATGAAGGCTGTCCAGGACAACTGTCCTGATATCATAATAAATAAATAAACCTCATTAAAAGAGAAAAATCCTTGATAAGAAAATAGTAGTTTGACAATCTTTACTATTAATATTAATAATACGAATAATATTTTAACAAAACTTCTTATTAATATCTGAAAAACTTACTGAAAAATCAAAATCACGTGGTCCAAGCAACATGCAGAAAAAACAAAACAGGAAATGACATCATAGAGAAGACCTCTGTGGAGCCTCATGACATTTGGTCCAGGTCAGTAAGACTTAAAATATCAGATAATTTGACATTTTTATGACAAGCCTATTACACACTGAACTAACTTTGGCTTGTCATAAAAACATTAAATTATCTTATATTTTGAAAGACTTATTGACCTTGATGCACAGTCTTTATTTTTTAAGACTTTATTGGACATTAATTACATAAGTAGTATTAAGTTTACCTTTGGTCAGTGTAATCTTTCTCTTTTTGATTATGTAAAAATTCCTTTTTATGCAGAGATGCCTTTAACAGTCCTTATACTACGGGGCTGTTGAATGCTCTGATCTGATTGGTTGACCAACGTTCTAAGGTGTGCAATTGTTAGGCTTGTTCGACTTGATGCAGTGCTGCACAGACCGATCGGCGGCTGACTTAAAGCAGTGCATGCCGGTAAGAAATTTTGTAACAGAGCCGACGCCATGTGACTGTGATGTATGGCTTCAAAGTACCACAAGAGCGATTGGAGAGCAGTCGGATGAGTCAGCCAGTGCAGCCAGAGATTGTATAGGCTATTATAGGGAGATGAGAGGGTCTGTATCTCTTACCATTGGAGAAAGCATAACGGCTAACTTAATCACATGCGGCACCTCTCAGCCTATCGTGTAATAGCAGTGACATCAGTCGCAACATTCCCTAGTCTGCCTTCTCTTAAAAAAATACATTTTTATCAAGCTAAAATCTACATATAGCCTAGTTCCCAACAAAAGTATTGTTTAGTGTAAAACATGCTGAAGATTAGCAAACAGGCTGTCAATTAATTAAATGATTAGCTATTTCCCGTACCGCCAGAGGCAGAGCGTTAGCATTAGCCGTTACGCTTTTTTTGGCTAAAGGTTGCAGGCTTGCCTTCCAGTGGCTTTGGTGCAGCTGCAGCATCTCAAGAGCGGCTGCACGAGCTCTGATGACGACACAGCTGTTTCACGATTGTCCGGATTCACCGCATGACAACAATCACGTGTGTTTCGTGTTTATTCTGAAAACTTTAGGAGGACTCTGTGTTTGTCTTCCCTGAGTCGCCTGATGACCTGAGGGATCAGGGCGATCGGGGGAAAAGCGTAAAGAAGGGTGCAGGGCCAGTCGTGGGCCAGAGCATCTTTCTCCTTTGAGAAATAAATTGGGCAGTGAGAGTTGTCTTCTGAGGCGAAGAGGTCTATCTCTGCCCTCCCGAAGAGCTCCCAGATCGCGAGAACCGTCTGGGGGTGGAGCATCCACTCGTCTGAGGGGACGTTGCTCCGAGATAGCATATCTGCTCCCAAGTTTGTTCTCCCGGGTATGTGAGTCGCTTTGAGCGACTGTAACCTTGGTAACGCCCACTCCAGAAGACGCTTTGCCAGTGTGCATAAGCGGCTGGACGAAAGGCCGCCCTGGTGATTTATGTATGACACCACTGTCATGCTGTCCGACTGGACTAGGACGTGGCGTCCCGTCAGGTGTGTCTGAAACGCCTGAAGGGCTCGGATCACTGCCAGCATCTGGAGGCAGTTGAAAGCTAGAGCTATTCTTGCAGATTGTACTCATCCACTGTTCCATGAGTTTAAAATGCTTCCTTCTGGTATACGTTATAGTATGCCCAAACTTAAAAGCAATCGGTATAGAAATTCTTTTATGCCCACTGCTATAAGATTTTTAAATTTGTAGGATGTCAGAATGTTGTGTTTGCTGGTTGTGTTTTGTTTGTGTGTTTTGGTGTAATATGTTTACAAATTTTATGCTGCACAAAAAAATCGCCCTCTGGGCTTATAATAAACTTGAACCTTGAACCTTGAGACACTGCTGCCATTAGAGGGGTCAATATCACTATAAAGTGCCTTTTAGTGTCCTCATCAGAATCGCTCAGTCATCATGAATATAATGCAAAATAATGAAGTTCTGAGGTTTTATTATAAATGGCCAAAAATTTACACACATACAAGTACAATGATAAGTCTCTTGAAATGTGTTTTTCTCATTTTATACTACTATTTTCTTTGATTGGATGTATGCGATTTTGGCATGTCCCAGACACTGCTCAGCTAACTTCAGTGAGTGTAAATGACATAAAATTCAAAAACTTTTTGAATGTTCTTGTTGTCCTCAACAAGTTTTTTGATAAAACAAGTCATTTTGATCATTTATATTCTATTTTCATAATAATATTAAGCACTTTGCACATGTCCCTGAAATTGCTGTCCACCCTGTCATTTTGGAGTAAACACCCCTTTAAGAAACCAACTGATGGCATCCCCACCCCCATTTGGTCTTTCTTCAATGGAGGTTAAAACATCTGTTGCAAGTATCTACACTTATATTTCCTAATTTTCATCATATTGTGTTTGTAGTTGGATGTTGTCAAGCTTAGCATGCCCACCCTGTCATAGTGAAATATTAAAAACTTTTCAGAAATTTAAAATATATATTTTAAACAGTACACAGTCAGCTTCAACAATGAATCACTTTGCTAACTGAAGGTACACCATGTGTCCATTAAATGCTAAATTTTGCCAAAAATGTCCACCTTGTCATTGTCCACCCTGTCATCAAGCCTTCCATGACAGGGTGGACATGTGCATAGTTTTTGCCACATTCTGATAATGTTTTCACTAGGGCTGTCGATTTAACATGTTAATTTGGTGCGATTAATTATGGAAAAAGTAACACCCTACCCCGCCCAAGACCTGTACGCCATCTTACATGGCATGCAGTTGCATAGTGATGGAAGATGATGTATGACAATGACTCACTGTGTGATGTAGCCTGTTAGAATGTAGTTAGAATGTGCCTAAAATTCAAGATATGAGGATAAAAAATGCCCTGAATGGGTTTTTGTCTTATATTTATATCAGATGATATAATTAAGCAATCACAAAAGAAAAAGTGCTGTTTTCCTGAATATCTGCTCGATTTGAAAATGTCATATTTATTTAATACAATTATTATTATATACTGTTTTTGTTGTATTTTGCCAACAAAAATATTTCCAAACAAAGCCACAGCAAAACTGTTGTGTGTCTCTGAGCAACACAAAGCGGTGATTTATTATGAATGAAGCCACGGTTTTAAACGAATCAAGTGAGCAGTTTTAGTTTAATACTTAGAATATCATATGTTGCTTAAGGGTTTCTTCTTGTTCCTGTTGTTTCTCTGATATTCCCGTTTTATTCACCCATTAAAGTCTTTGTCCACCCTGTCATCTTGTTGTCCACCCTGTCATTGTCCACCCTGTCATCTTCATCTTTTATGAAGATTAGCAAATTATTTTAACAAGTTAGCAAAACCTTTTGTGTGATTTCTTTATAAAGAAAAGAGGGCCAGTTAATATTGCTTGAAAGTTTGACCAGATATCTTTGTTGTTAGAGTTATTTAGAAAAGAAAGTGCAACTATTGCATATTTTATAGGGAAACTAATTTTTTTCAGTAGTTTCATTATTATCAAAAGAATTTTCTGATTAATTAAAATGTATTGTTGAGAAAGGGACCAAGTATCTTACTAAAAATCTACATTTTATAATCACTATGCAATGAAAATGTATTTAAACTACTTTGATTTTGTCCATGTGTAAGATTGAAAATATCTAAAAGATATTTTAAAATGAACAAAGACATTTGCTTTACTGTTTCAACCCCCTCTCTCTTGCTGCAAGTGCCATTTGGAAGTCAAAGAGGTGTTGATAGAGATCAAGCCCTTTAGGCCAAAATGTATGTACATTGGGGGTCTACAAATTGTCACACCTTTAGTACAGTGGGGGAAGATTTAATCTCCTGATTGGTCAGTTTGAATGTCTCATATTTGGGTTTCAGTCACATGGTCAAGGAAGGGATAAAAGACGACTGTAACTGTTGCTCTGTCTCTTCTTTGATTCTTGGCTTTTCTTGGGCATTCTCTTGCCCTCTCTCTCTCTCTCTCTCTCTTTCTCTCTCTTTCTCTTTCACTCTCTCTCTATCTCTCAGGTAACTTTTTTCATACATGCTGTGTACGATTAATGGTATATGATTTTATCATCTCATACATCTATTTTGTAATTATTTTAAGTGTAACCATAATCAGATATTGTCATTAAACCCTTTCTATTACAAATGATGTGCTAACTAGTTTTGATTTGGTATTAACATTAATGTGCTCCCTATTGCAATATAATATCGTCACCCTATAGCAACGCTCTCCCACAGATTTTGCTATTATAACTGCGCTTATTTCCGTCGTTGGTATAAGTTGCAGTGGGTGGTAATAGACAAGAAATGTACAGTTTTCTACCATCTTGCTGATAAAGTTTCTTTAGTCGTTCGGCAACCTTACAGCCTGAACCCCTGTAGGAGTTCCACCCTTACAGATGGTGCCGAAACCCGGGATCCCTTGCAGTGAGTTTTCTGAAATCTACTTTGATCGTTCGTCAGAATGAGGACATTTTTTCACAGTTGATCTTGTGAATGGATTAAAGCTGACCTTCTCACCAAGGAATGGGTAAGTCTGTTTTAATTGTTTAATGGTATGATATTCAGATCTCCTCAGGGATAGAAGGGAAAATTTCTGAAAAGAGTGACGTATTGTTTGCTTTATGGAGCAAAAAAAGTTGAGCCTACCTTGTGCAAACTCAAGAAACAATATATTGGGATTAAATGTTCAGATGATGAAATGCTCAAATGGTGGGACATAATTGGCAAACACCAGAAGAAATCAAAACGTGGTGAAATAATTGAGGCTTTAAACTTCATAAGTTGTATAAGGCTACGTGATGTGACAACACATCTATTTTCAAGTATAGATGCTAAATGTAAAGAAGTGCATTCTAAAAATGCAGAGGCACAAAAGTCAGAGTTAAAGATTCAGGATCTTCAGTCGAAGCTAGATAATTTATTAGCTGAACAGTTAGCCCTGACTGAAAAGTGTAAAAAACACAAAGAGACCATTGCAGATCTCAAGGCTAAGCTAAATGCTCAAAAGTCTCCCAAAACGCTTAACAGCGATGGGGCTAAAAAGCATGTTCACTTCTTAGATGAGGTGAATTGCTCTGATGAATCTGGAATGTTTTGTTCAGAGGCCACTGCTCAAGAAAGTGTGCCTATTTCAGTTCTTAAGGTGATGCGGCACCGGAATAGCGCAGAGTCATGTACCAGAACGCATGGTGTACAAGCATTAGAGAGTCATGAAAATCCTCAAACTCCAGGAGAACACAGCAAACAACCCTGTGGCAAAGAGAACAGGTTTTGCAGTTCCTGTCAGAAAATAGGCCATACAGAGGAAAAATGCTGGTCACTGGGTAGGGGTAGACCTCCACCTTATTTTCAGAAAAACAGGAAACCACATTTTAAGGGCAAAGATCAACGCTCAATTGCAGGTAAAGCTCTAAGTGAATTAACTGCATTGTTTATGCAAGGCCTCCAACTATTAACTTCACTTGCTAGTGGATTAGCAGCCCAATAGCAATAAGTTTAATAGTTAAACATCCAAATTGCTACGATCCTGTTTGTATTTTCAAATTTGTATTTGTGCTAAACACACTGTGTGCATAGAACACACATTAAAGTTGTTTGTGATACTATATGTACACATAGACTAGCTGAGTTTATTCTTTAAAACACATGATTGCTTTACTGTAAGTGTTTTATGAAACACTTAGGTTAAAGGTTGTAGATGTTATGCATTCTAGGCCATGTATCTTGTGTAAATTGGAATAAGTGTAGTACTGGAATTGTATTGCAATTTCTAGTTGCATGTGTGACTATGTTAAATTTGTTTGCCTCGTAAGTGGAAAACTCTGCTATTTTCCATATAGCTAGAGTAAAACCATGTACAGGAGCACAGAATTGCCATGTGGCTACAGTGTGATTCACAATTGTATTAACCATGAAAATGCTTTCCTCACAACAGGATTCAGTAACTCTGAACTTTGCACTTTATCACGCCCCTTAACAAAAACATTGGTGTTGAAGGATTTTGAGCCAGATCACACCTCATACTCACATCTTCAAGCTGGCTCCCTGTTACAAAAACAGGACCAAATTTGCATCACAATTGTTAAACCTCCTCACCTTTGTTTGGAGCATGATTGAATTTACACATAGCCACAGCTAAATGCAGTCACATAGATTTGATCTTCACACACAAAGTCAAATCTACATCTACATATGCCTCACAAAATGTATCCATATAATGTTTTTTAAGTCTTTAAGTCTAGACTGCACTATAACTGTGAATTTCATCCAGTTATAGTTTTGTTTTGTTTTGTTTTATCTTTGGATTTATTAAATCACTTAGTTATCATTTGTCTCACCTAGTTAAATATTAAAATGTGAGTATTTCAAATTCTTACCTAAGCACAAAATTTGTATTATCATTAATGCCTTTGAAACATTTCTGAAACATATTTGATTTGTTTCTTTGTATTTTGTCCATTTGAATTGTAACAATGTTTTTGGACATAAATCCAATTGAATCTCTGTATTTGGTTACACTGAATATTTTGCTGATACTCTTCATGATAAAGGGGGGTTTAAAACCCAACAATTGTTGTTTTGTTATAATGCAATTTATTTAAATGTTTCCAGAAACAGTGTAAGAGCTTGTAGGGTCTTCTTTTATTCTCGCCTTGACCACTTTATCAAGTACATCGATTTATGGGCTTATTGCCAGAGACAAATTTAATCTGACCATATCAAACCTCTGACCAATGACAAATGCCATATGTATGCTTTTGCTGTTTGTTGTGCTATATGTTCTTTTAAATCACAGGATCCCTGCTGCCAAAGTTCAAATCTTGTGTCTTGTCTCAAAAGAGGGACAACTGAGTTCTACCATTCAGTGCCTGATTCTTGTGGAGGTGTGAAGTGTTCGATGGATAATTTGTACAACCATGAACGGTGCAACACCATTTGATGGACCTTTTCATGCAGGACTGAAAGGAGAACAAAGACTGAAGACTGACCGACTGCTATTGAAACAAGTCTGGACAAAAGTCTGAAGTTGACATCTACACACAACAGAAAACATGTCTTCATGGACTGTGCCACCTTTGGACTCCATGAGTGTGGCCAACGGTGCCAAGGAGGGATTTGTAAGATTGAAAATATCTAAAAGATATTTTAAAATGAACAAAGACATTTGCTTTACTGTTTCAACCCCCTCTCTCTTGCTGCAAGTGCCATTTGGAAGTCAAAGAGGTGTTGATAGAGATCAAGCCCTTTAGGCCAAAATGTATGTACATTGGGGGTCTACAAATTGTCACACCTTTAGTACAGTGGGGGAAGATTTAATCTCCTGATTGGTCAGTTTGAATGTCTCATATTTGGGTTTCAGTCACATGGTCAAGGAAGGGATAAAAGACGACTGTAACTGTTGCTCTGTCTCTTCTTTGATTCTTGGCTTTTCTTGGGCATTCTCTTGCCCTCTCTCTCTCTCTCTCTCTCTTTCTCTTTCACTCACTCTCTATCTCTCAGGTAACTTTTTTCATACATGCTGTGTACGATTAATGGTATATGATTTTATCATCTCATACATCTATTTTGTAATTATTTTAAGTGTAACCATAATCAGATATTGTCATTAAACCCTTTCTATTACAAATGATGTGCTAACTAGTTTTGATTTGGTATTAACATTAATGTGCTCCCTATTGCAATATAATATCGTCACCCTATAGCAACGCTCTCCCACAGATTTTGCTATTATAACTGCGCTTATTTCCGTCGTTGGTATAAGTCGCAGTGGGTGGTAATAGACAAGAAATGTACAGTTTTCTACCATCTTGCTGACAAAGTTTCTTTAGTCGCTCGGCAACCTTACAGCCTGAACCCCTGTAGGAGTTCCACCCTTACAATGACAGGGTGGACATATTTTGTGGTTTGCTCATACATTGTCTGCTTGCAGTTAATTTATAAAAAGTTCTGGAGCTTGACCAACATGCATTTCTAACAGCCTAAGTTCTCCTTAATACAACAAATATGATTTTAAAAGGAAAATCTCAGCTTTTAATTTTGGAAATTAAGACGTCTCAAAGGCACTTTATAGTGATTTTGACCCAGAGACGCACAGATCAGGTAGGCTGATTCACAAATTCAATTCAGTTAGCTTTATTGGCATGACAAAAAAATAAATTTTGTTTTGCCAAAGCATTTAACCAACAACAACTGAACATCTGAGTAAAGCCAATGTCTCTCTCTCTCTCTCTCTCTCTCAACTGCATTAATAATAACTGTATCAACAGTATTATTCTGCTATCAAGGCTCAAGCCTTTGTTACTAGTTCTGAAATGACGTTTTGGAATTAGCAACGGAGGCTTGGGATGAGATGCGTAAGAAATTAGTTCCACACACACGAGTGTTTTAAGGACAAAGACCTGACAATTGTCTTGAAATACAACATCAGAACAGTGTCTTGAGGTGTGGTGACCATAAACAGAATAATTGACTCTGGGCTGTTGAATTCTTAGAAAATATTGCATTACCAATATTGAATTCAACGGCCTATCGTCAATTAATCCTTACATAATAGTGATATGCAGAAATTGCATAGCATGATCGATTTAGTACAATAATAATAAGATGAAGGCCGTGCATAAGGTCAGGTGTTTATGACTTTAAGATCTTATATCTTAAAGATAAATGTTTATGGCCATGATGAGATATGATGGTATTTCAAAGGAATTGTTGAGAAGTTGATAAAGCCAAACATTTCGTGAAAAACCAGACCTTATGCTATATGATCTGATCTGTGCACGAAAAAGAAGTTTATTCAAGTGTGCTTTAGTGTTTTTCTTTTAAACAAAAAAATTAGAAAGTATACTTTCAGTCTACTTTTTATGTACTTTTCAGAAAAATACTTTATGTACAAATATACTTGAAGTATACTTGACTTATACTAACAGAAAAGTCTATATTTGGCCAATACTTGTACTCAATCTTTTGATCAAGATATACTTAAAAGTATAATTAAGTATACTAAGTATACTTGTGTTTACTCGTTTGATTGAGTAGCTTATTATATTAAATACTTTTTTTTCCACATAGTTTTACATACTGTCTTATAAACTTACATTGTTTGAACATATTGATTTATAAGAAAACAGATATGTTCCTAATTCTGAATATCTTAATTTTTGTGTAGGCTAGTCCACTGGTGTACATAGGAATTTACTACAAATCTGCTTCAAATGCCCCCCCCCATATTTTTCCCGATGTGAGCCGTCAGCTCCAGTCCACTACAATTTGGAGCGGTTAAGGCCCGGGTATACTTCATTTCCCGCATTCCGCTCCGTCTCGCGCACAGTTGAGCGCGCAAGCCTTTCAAAGGTACTCCTTTGCCAGTGAGCGCAGAAAGACGCGTTCGGCGCATGCACACGCGCACAATCCGTGGTCATAAAAATTCGGCTGCGCGGCCACTGTTCAGAGAGTCAAAGCTAGTTCACAAAAAAACAACTTGTTTAACATGAAATACTTCTCGATTCACAAAAAAATACTATTTTTGTCTCACTATGGGCCACAAGAGAAATATTAAGAAAATAAATTAGATTCATCTCTCATCGTCTCCATAGAATATGCGCCGTTAATGCAGCGACAGATGCCAAAAGCTCAGTCAGATTTTACTTTTGGTTTCTGGAGTTTAAGACTTCTTCACCTGCATAACTCTCACGCAAAGTTTGTACATTGTTTGTGTGATATCCACTGGCTCGCTTCATGGTTGATTTTCAATATTACGATGTGGCATTTTTCTTTATCACCAGTTGCTCGCAAAATGATGGACACTGATTCACATATCGTCCGCGTCATTTCCCGTGATAATAAAATTAATTATTAAATAAATGAGTAAATAAACAACAAGCAAACTTAAACTTGTGTGCTTTAAATTTGCTTTAAATGTCTGTGAATAATTTGCTGATGCAGGTAAAAAAAAAGACGTTTTGAAAAGAAGGAAAAAAAAAAAAAATTCTTGCCCCTCCTAACTCGAGAGTCAAATGTTGCCCATGAGTATACATATAAGTTTGCTTCTAGTATAGTTGCAGTACAAACAAAAAAACTTGTGTACTCAAAGTTTACTACCGTTACTGTCACGGAGTCACAGCCAACACCCACAAACACCAACGCATCGTCACCAGATCTTCACGCTCCACCCACTCATTCACAGTCTCCCGAGTACTAATCACCTGCACCTGCACATCATCATCTAGGACACTATAAAGACTCACACTTCCCTCACATCATTGTCTGGTCTCTTCTTACGTACCTGGACTCCTCACCCGCTACTCACCTGAGTTTCCCGTGTCATCATCGTGTTGTCTTCCGTCTCCTGTTCTCCGTCCTCATTGATTGCTTCACCTGCAATACAAACTTCTGTTATCCTTCAGCTAAGTGACTGTTCAGAAAGTGCTTGTTCATTGATTCACCTGCATCCACTGTTTACCTGTGTTCGTGCCTCTGTTTAATAAACATCTGTGTTCACTCGCCTCTCTGCCACCGTCTGTGTCCTGACAGAAGACCAGACCTAATGCAGAGCACCTCGGACACAGGCGGAGGTCGTACTCCGGACCCGTTTGCCATCCTGGTCGACGCAGTACGATCCTCACTACTACTGCCATCCACAAGCACTTCACCTACAGTCCCAGCAGATCTCGTGCACGCCATCCACCAAGCACTCCTTCACCCAGCACCCGCTGCTTCTTCTCCAGCTGCCTCTGTCAGTCCCATGGCCCAACCAGCGACATTCTCTGGCTTGGCGGAGGATTGCTGTGAGTTTCTCCTTCAGTGCTCGCTCTATCTAGAAGCCCAGTCTCAACTCTTCTCATCCGAGTGTGCCAGGGTGGCGTTCGTAATCTCCTTGCTCTCTGGACGAGCGCTGCAATGGGCTCAACCCCTCTGGGAATCCAGCGCCCCAGTAACAGCCACCATCGACACCTTCTTCAATCACTTCCGGGAGGTATTCGGACAAAGTACCGCCGATCTCTCCGTACACGACCAGATCTTCAATTTATGTCAAGGTGATGAATCTGTGAGTATGTATGCCCTCCGATTTCGTACACTAGCGGCCATTAGTGGCTGGAACGAAATGGCCCTGATAACTGCCTTTTGCCAGGGCTTGAATCCTCAAGTTAAACAGTTAATGGTCATGTACGATGATACCATGGGGCTGGAAAACCTTATCCAAAAAACCATCCGCATTGCCCAGCGCTTTTCAGCATGTGCACTCCACACACCCACTGCCAATCCTCTGTCACCCTTTCAGCACCAGAATCAATGTAGGTTGATTCCTATCATCTGACTCGTGCGGAGCGTCAGAGAAGAATTCAGCAACATCTCTGTTTGTACTGTGGGGGAGAGGACCATGTCATCGCTGCCTGTCCCATCCGACCACCACGCCCAGCAGTGAGTACAATCCAATTGCCCGCTCGTATTGCACCTCTCACCAGAACCACTGTACAAATCCTTAACTCTCACATCTGTGTTTCGGCGCAAGCCCTCATCGACTCCGGCTCCGCAGGGAACTTCATCAGCAACCAGATTCTCCAGAAACTAAATGTACGTCGTAAACGCTGCCAACAGGATCTCTGCATTCAAACTATCCAGGGAAAACCGCTGGGCTGTGGTCACATTCGGCACTTCTCCCCCACACTGATGCTCCACATCGGCTGTCTTCACATTGAGGTGATCACATTTATGGTGCTGGAAGGATTCACTGCGGACATCAGAAAGTCTTCCTCGAATCTCCAATCTTCCTCTTCCGACTCCAATGTCCTTCCTCTCCTCTCCACTTCCATTGAAAGTCCTGAAACAAACCTCAAAGTAGAAATTCCTCCTGAACACCAGGCGTTCCAGGATGTGTTCAGCAAGCGGTTGGCAACGCAACTACCACCTCACCGGCCATGGGACTGCGCTATTGCTGCCTGGGGCTACTCTACCCAAGGGTAGCCATTGTCCATCCCGGAACAGAAGGCCATGGAGGAGTACATTCAGAAGGCATTAAAACAACGTTTCATCCGACCATCGACATCCCCTGCCGCTTCAAGCTTCTTCTTCGTGCCAAGAAGGATGGAGGCTTGAGGCTGTGTATCGACTACCGTCACCTGAACTCCCAGACGGTAAAGTTCAGCTATCCCCTTCCTCTGGTCCCGGCGGCTCTGGAACAGCTACGGGGAGCTCGTATCTTCTCCAAGCTGGACCTGTGGAGTGCATATAACCTCATTCATATACGCCAGGGGGATGAGTGGAAAACTGCCTTCATTACACCGTCTGGACACTACGAGTACTGGGTTATGCCGTATGGCCTGTCCAACTCTTCCCTCCGTTTTCCAGAACTACATGAATGAGGTGTTCTGGGAGTTCCTCCACCGGTTTGTAGTAGTCTACATTAATGACATCCTCATTTACTCCCGGAACCTGGCCGAACATCGCCAACACGTCTCCCAGGTCCTCAAGAAGCTCCGCCAACACCATCTATACCTCAAGCTCAAGAAGTCAAAATACAAGAAGTGTAGCCTACTGACATTGATACTGGGATGAATGATTGGGTAGTATGGCCAAAATCTTATATCACGGGTTAAGTCATATAATATCACCCTAATTGTACTGTGTGACATGAATAGGCTACTCTTTATTCCGGACATGGCCGTAGAACATCGTCTGGTCTGGATTTGTAAAATGTCCTGCGCTGGCAAACATGAACAGCAACAACTTCAACAGATCTGATAACAGGAACTCTGAAATGGAAGCGCTTGTTATTTCCCATTATTAATCATTTGAATGAATGGGCTTGCATTTGATTGAGATTCGGACACCGGTCAGAACACGGAAAGGATCGAACCAGCGCACATATTGGCTGCTGTGAAGTCGACGCAAGCATATTGATCAATGCATTTGAAACGAGACCACAAATTCACTTCACATTCATATTTCCTACTTTTACATGCACAACATGTGACAAACGCTTAAAATACTACGCATATTTCAAAGATCCAAAATAGAACGAGGCATCGGTTACAGTAGAACATTTTGTCCCATTCCCATTCTCGCTGTACAGCGACATCAACAAACAGAGAACGGAACAAAATGGATGAGAAATTAATATTGCTGGTCTCCGGACATGCATAGCAAGTAATTCCATATTGTGTCAACATTTTTACTCTGAAACAAATTACCTGCAAAATCAGTGATAAGTAACAGTGGCGTGGATATTCCGTATCATAGCAACAAAGCGTCTCAACTGAAAAAAAACGCTGCGCAGCTGAAGCGCTCTCAAGCGCTCACAGATATGCGTTTTAAGCAGAGCGCCTAGCGTTTTCAGCTGGCTAAAAACGCTTTGGTGGACACGGGGCCTTAATGTACTAAGACAGTGATATTAACAGACCAAACTCACTGAACATCATAATAAAGTAGGCTATACTATGTACAAAAAAGCATTTAATTACACGTTAAGCCTTTTCCTCCCATAGAAAACCGTTATAAGAAAACTTAAAAATCAGATGAGCCCTGAATATGATCTCAGTCTTAGTACATTAAGCCACGTTAAGCGTTTTCTTAAACAGTTTTCTATGGCAGGAAAAGGCTTAACGTGTTATTAAACGTTTTTTTGTACAGCCTACTTTATTATGATGTTTAGTGAGTTTGGTCTGTCAATATCACCGTCTTAGTACATTAAGGCTGTGTGTCCACCAAAGCATTTTTAGCCAGCTGAAAACACTAGGCGCTCTGCTTAAAATCTGTGAGCGCTTCAGCTGCGCAGCGGTTTTATTCAGTTGAGACGCTTTGTTGCTATGATACAGAATATCCGCGGCACTGTTACTTATAACTGATTTTGCAGGTAATTTGTTTCAGACTAAAAATGTCGACACAATGTGGAATACTTGCTATGTATTTTCGGAGACCAGCAATATTAAATTCTCATCCATTTTGTTCCGTTCTCTGCTTGTTGATGTTGTTGTACAGCAAGAATGTTGTGACAGTTGGCTGGTGTGACAGTTGGCCGTCCACACTGATTGGACGGCTGGCTAAAAAGTGACAGTGATGATCGCAGCGTTTTACTCAAAGTTGAACATTCTTCAACTCGAGGCGACCAGTAAAAAACGCCGAGCTCTCAGCGCTTCAGCGTGAAAAAGACGCTCGGCGCCTCGTTGCGCTCCTGGCGTTTAAAAAAACACGGTGCTCCCATTGAAAACAATTGGAAAAGTATGCTAGCCACTGGAAAAAAACGCTTTGGTGGACACACGGCCTAAGCCATGTAAGATTGAAAATATCTAAAAGATATTTTAAAATGAACAAAGACATTTGCTTTACTGTTTCAACCCCCTCTCTCTTGCTACAAGTGCCATTTGGAAGTCAAAGAGGTGTTGATAGTGATCAAGCCCTGTAGGCCAAGATGTATGTACATCAGGGGTCTACAACTTGTCACACCTTTAGTACAGTGGGTGACGTTTTAATCTTCTGATTGGTCAGTTTGAATGTCTCATTTGGGTTTCAGTCACATGGTCAAGGAAGGGATAACAGAAGATTGTAACTGTTGCTCTGTCTCTTTTTATTCTCTGCCTCTTTTCTTGGGCACTCTCTAGCCCTCTCTCTCTCTTTCACACTCTCTAACTATCTCTCAGGTAACTTTTTACATACATGCTGCGATTAATGTTATATGATTTTATCATCTCATACATCTCTTTTGTAACTATTTTAAGTATAACCGTAACCAGATATTGTCATTAAACCCTTTCTATTACAAATGATGTGCTAACTAGTTTTGATTTGGTATTAACATTAATGTGCTCCCTATTGCAATATAATATCGCCACCCTATAGCAACACTCTCCCACATATTTTGCTATTGTAACTGCGCTTTCCGTCGTCGGTATAAGTAGCAGTGGGTGGTAATAGACAAGAAATGTACAGTTTTCTACCATCTTGCTGATAACGTTTCTTTAGTCGCTCAGCAACCCTACAGCCTGAACCCCTGTAGGAGTTCCACCCTTACAGCCAAGTTACGCGTTTTTCACGTTAAGCATTTTAGAATGTGCCCACGATGTGACAAAATGTTCTACTGTAACCAATGCCTCGTTCTATTTTGGATCTTTGAAATATGCTTAGTATTTTAAGCGTTTGTCACATGTTGTGCATGTAAAGGTAGGAAATATTAATGTGAAGTGAATTTGTGGTCTCGTTTCAAATGCATTGCACATATGCTTGCACAATTACTTCACAACTGTTAAAAAAATTATGTTCTATCTAATATGAGTGTGTGTAGTATGAATGTAATGTGGACATACTACATTCGCCATGCTGTTATTATCATGTGACCTGCCAACGTCAGTTATGTTGCTTCACAACTCCTCTCCCGTGGCCTCATGGGATAGTGTTCATTGTATGCACACTTTAGATTTTTAGCTGGAAGCAGTAGGTCATCCGGGTACTTTTTGCCTACTGAGACATACTTCTTTTGTCACATACTGATTTTCGCCTACTAGTAGGGAACTATGTGATTTCGGATGTTCCCTTAACGGCAGTTCTGAAGTGAGAAACATAAATCACGTGAGCCAACTCACCACACATAATGACATGTAATAGATGTTTTTTTGTTTTTTTTTAATGCAAACCATTATTTCATTATATTTCAGCATAAACATGCATCACTAGACATAAGCCCTGTCCACATGAACACAGGTATTTTCAAAACCGCAGCTTTTTTCATGCGGTTTGGCCATTCTTCCAAACGCAGTATCCGGTGACTGAAACTAAACTTTTTTGAAAACTCCGGCCAGGGTGAAGATTTTTAGAAACTCCAGTTACAGCGTTGTCGTGTAGAAGGTGAAACCGAAGATTTTGGCCAGTAACATCGTAGTGCACGCTGTTATCTCCTTTGTTTGACGTCAGATTGTGCGGTGCACTGCTATCTCCTTTGTTTATGTGAGGCGAGTCTTTGCAATGACGGATGTAGCCAAAATATTGCTGCTAATAACTGTGCTAACAGGGCTTATAACATGTATACAGACGGTGCACACCGTTGTCAGCCCTGAGCAGGGTGATGGAACTAGAAGTTCAGTCCCTCTTAGCGAAGGAGGCCATAGAGTGTATTCCTTCTCACGAGAGGGAAGCCGGGTTCTACAGCTGGTACTTCATAGTTCCCAAGAAGGATGGAGGTTTACGCCCCATTATAGATCTCAGGGTATTGAATCGTTCTATGAGGAGATTTAGATTCCAGATGTTAACGATCCCATTTATTGTGAGTCAAATCAGATCCGAGGACTGGTTTGTCACCATAGATCTAAAGGATGCGTTTTTCCACATATCCATCCTTCCCCAATACAGGAAATTCCGGAGGTTCACTTTTGGGGGAAAAGCGTACCAATATCGGGTTCTTCCACTCGGTCTAGCTCTGTCCCCTTGCACCTTCACAAAATGGATGCAGCGCTGGCTCCACTGAGACTCCAATGCATTCACATACTCAATTATTTCAACAACTGGCACATTCTAGCTTAGTCAGAGGAGATGGCAGTTCAGCATTGAGATATAGTTCTTCGCCATATAAGGTGTTTGGGGTTGAGACTAAATGTCACCCCTCACAGTTTGGGGGGTGGTCACGGAGGGCTGCTTTACCAGAGTTCTGTGGAGAGGGCATCATCTTTCGAGGCACATAAATTGGCTGAAGATGATGGCTGTGTTTCTAGCCCTGAGGCACTTCCTTCAAGACCTAAGCGGCCATTGCGTCCTGGTACGGGCAGACAATACATCGGTGGTCTTCTATATAAATCGGCAGGGGGGCCTGAGGTCACGCCCTCTATGCAGATTGGCGCATCAGGTCCTTCTGTGGTCCCAGGGGAAACCCCATCTTAAACTCTAGAGCTCCCTCTACTAGGAAACTTTACGCCTTAAAGTGGAAGGTGTTCGCTTTATGGTGCAGAGAATGACAAGTGGACTCAGTTAACTGCCCAGTGGCTTCAGTGCTGGAGTTCCTCCAAAGCTATTTCTCTGATGGTCTTTCCCCTTCCACGCTAAAGGTCTATGCGGTGGCCATAGCTGCATTCCACATGCCTTTAAGTGACGGCCCTCTGGGGAAACATTTATTGTTCCTTTCCCTTGTGGTGCTCGAATGGTGCCCTGTCATCCAAGCCAGGTTTCCTGTTTGGGACCTGGCAGTGGTTCCTGGCACCCTTCAAACCCATTGACGAGGTGGCAAAGAAGTTTCTCTCTTTCAAAGTGGCCTTCCTGCTGGCTATTATTATGTACCTTAAAAGAGTTAGGGACCTGCAGGCCCTTTCTGTTGCTCCCTCTTGCCTCGAGTTTGCTCCTGGGAGGGTCGAGGCCATTCTCCACCCTAGGCCAGGCTTCGTGCCCAAGGTCCTGTCTAATGTGGCACGGTTTGTTATTTTAGAGGCTTTTTAACCTCCACCACATGTGTCGGCTGATCATGAGAAGTTACATTTATTATGCCCTGTTAGAGCCTTGGAGGCCTTCTTAGGGAACAAGGGTTACATTCGAAACCCGAGACATTTTCAGTCATTTTTAATCAGGCACTGTGCAGAGTACCCATTAAAACTTTCTCAGTAGAACAGAATAGATATTGCCAATTGTATCGCTTCAGGATGGAAGGGCTATTCATATCCATTAATGCTCCATCTGTAGTGTTAGAGCCCAGAATGCAAAATTTTGTTTGATGTTTCATTAGACATTTTCACTCTCTTTTGTCTTCAAGCTGCAATGCCACTTTTCACCTCAGTGAAAAAAGTAAAAGTAACATGACGTGTAGCGGTGTCCCATACTCAGAATTTGTGCTCTGCATTTCACCCATCCAAGTGCACACACACAGCAGTGAGTATTGAACACACACAGGTTCAGGTTACAAGTCCAACTCTCTAACCATTAGGCCAAAACTGCCCAGGGTGTCCTTATAACCAGTGTTACAGTATGTACACTAATGTCTGGACCATAAATTGCAGTAGTTGATCTGTAGCTGAATCAATGAAACCCATTAATTAAGATGCAGGTGATGTGATGTGGTTGATGAAATGTGCTTTTACACTTTACAGGAATCCAGTCTCACACTTTCTGCTACATACCGGTAAGTTGATCATTAATGATTCTCTCAATCTCAGATTTTTTGACAGCTGTAAGTTACAAACACACTTTTATAATTAACTCTGAGGAAGTCACACCCATCTGTAGATGGACATATAAGTGAAAGTGTGCACATGCACACACACACGCGGTCACACACCTGCAGGTGAACGTCTGAGCCAAGAGTCTTTACCATCGAGTCAGAGAGGGACGCAGTGTGGTGTTCCACTAGTCCTACTCAAACACCTTAAAAATGGGGTCAGATTATGCTGGCTTCTCTAATCTCGACACTGACAACAGAAGAAATGTCACCATTTATATTAACAATCCAGCAGACATCTCAGTGATTGTTGTATATTTTCTGGTGGTTCTGGCTGTGGGAATATGGGTAAGTTGCCAGGGGTATCTATCCACCAACATTTTTCTACCATTGACAGACTTGTGACTTGTTGACCTTGCGTCAACATATAAATGTACAATGGCTGTGTGAGATCTGAAGTCTGAAGAAAGAATGAGGATTCTGATTGATTTTGCAAAAAGTTTATAATATAATGTGATAATTGCAATGCAACAAGTGTTTTTTTGTTTTTTGTTTTTTTGTGTTTTTGCGAAAATGCTGAAAATTTATTGTTACAATGGTCTTTTTTCTTATAATTCTTAATCACTAAAAATGGTGTTTTGAAATTATTACTAAATTATTTAAATATGTTCATACAGTACATTCATACAATATTCTCAAATCAACTATGTATTTTTCATACATTCTTAATCTATCTTAATTGAGGCATTGATATCACTGGCATTTCTTGATAACACTATATGTTTCCAACTGTATTTGCACATTGGAAATCCATAAAATTTTAAAACCTCTTGTGAAAATTCAAACATATTTTATCAAACAACAAACAGGGCCATTGAACGCCAATCCATCAACTTTTTGAGACTGTAAATGTGATATGTTATAGTGAAATGTGTCTGCAGGTATGACACCATAAAGTCAAATGTGATTTTGTCTAAAATATTTATTGTCTGCAATTCTTTACATGCTGAATTTAATGCCTCTTTCTGTTAAAAGGCAATGGTACGGACCAATCGAGCCACAGTAGGAGGCTTTTTCCTGGCTGGCAGAAGTATGGTGTGGTGGCCGGTAAGGAAATGGACTTAGATGGTGGATGACCAAGCTTAAAAGCATTTTATTTTGTGCTCCAAATGTGATGGACATAAAAAAAATTACATTGCCTGATCATTTACCAAATCAATAGTGATCAATCAGTGGGCAAAATGTGGTGAATATTTGTCATAATGTGCTAAGCAAGACTGAAACGGCCATAAAAGTAGGAGCTCATTAGGTATCATAGTATGACCAGTGATTTCACTTTATCACAGATATGGCATGATAATGACCCTAACTGCCCCCCCATTTTAGAACCTTGATATCATATGATAGGGTAAATGAATGCACTGATGCCAGAGGCGACCCACAATTCATTACAGCTGATATGCTTTGGTCATGCAGTTTTTTTAATGGAGCTGTCATGCTTTGGTCCGTGCTAAAGTTATCACTTTATACAAATGTTTGAAGCTTTTTATTTGTTATTACAAAGTTCATTGTTCCAATCGTTATTGTTTGAGTTACACCTCAGGTTGTGCACAAGCAGTTTTTATAGCTTATTATGGTGATTGTATTGCCAGATATAGTCAAACAGTAGACAAGAGTTAATATATTTTGAAGCTAGACGCTTCACATACAGTTCCCACAATCTTTTGCTAATGTCTTTTGTAACCATTCTGACATGCAAAAAGGTAGCAGATCACTTAGATATGGATTGCTGTTAAGTTTAACCCCTCACACTGAATATCAAATGTTTGTTTATTAGTAAATATAATATGAACCACAACTCAGTGTCATGTAACAGGAAAGCAGAGAACAGGAATGCAGGTAATTTATAATTATTAAAACAAATAAAGCAAAGGCATGTAGAATGGCAGACTTAACTCAGAGAGTCTTAGTCTTTGCAGGTATATAAAGGCTTGAGTAGATAAAAATATGATGCAGGTGTAGCAGATATCAAGCAGTACCCTCTGTTGCGAGTTAGCTCAAAAGGGGAAATATTATTTATTCATAACTCATTATGATTATTCATTATGATTAATTATGAATATTTGAATCAGTTAATCAGATTAACTTGATGTAGCTACATTAACATTACAATCAATAAGTTCATTCTGTGAACGCTCAGTATTGATTATTAATTACATAAACTCAAATCTCCTAACTACACACCAACTTGTACAAACCTCAATTCTGTCAGGGCCACTATCGTCAAATATGATTGAGAATTGCATAGTTTGTATTGGTGGTATGGTTCTGTTCTGAGCAAGAACTCCCTGTGCATCCATGCAGCCTAGCATGGATAAGAGCAGGGAGAGCAGCATAACCCCCCTTAGGGTAAACAGAACAGAACCAACATGCAGATATCATTAATGTCGATAATTTAACATACACATATTTCAAGAATTAGTCTGATTCAGGGGAATCATAAGGCCAATCCTGACTAACGAGAGCAGGAGCTGGGGATGGATGAGGGTAATTAGCTCCTGAGAAATGCGATAGCTGCTGATAATACTGAGGTGCTTGTATATGATGCTGTGATAGGCATCGTATTCCTATAGGTAGACGTGAGTCACCAGGGAGTCAGCTGATGCAAGCTTGACTGACGTGACCTGCCAGAACTGACACTAACGCTTGAATTCTGTCAGGACCACTATCGTCAAATATGATTGATAATTGCATAGAGTTTGTATTGGCGGTATTGTTCTGTTCTGGGCAAGAACTCCCTGCGCATCCATGCAGCCTAGCATGGATAAGAGCAGGGAGAGCAGCGATAGCCCCCCAAAACAAAACCATATGCTGACAACCCCCCAACCACAAACTGACTGCGAAATCTGAATGAAAAAAGTATGCTGGAAAGATGGACAGACAATAGGACATAATGGAAAGGAGCAGTATATCCCTCTGAATAGCAAACTGGAGGCAGCATGCCCCTTACAGGAGGGAAGTAGCAGCGAAGGGGTGCTCTTCTGTTACAAGCATCTGAGAAGAGCAGCATGCCCCGTACAAAAGGAGAGTAGCAGCGAGGGGTGATCTTCTTACAACATCTGAGAAGAGTAGCAAGCCCCTTGCAGAGGAGAGTAGCAGTGAGGGGTATTCTTCTTACAAGCAGCTGAGGAGAGCAGCAAGCCCCTTTAAAAGCAGTTACCTGAATGAGCTTAAGACAACATCATGTGGCCAATACCCAAAAGCTTAAGGAACAAGCTGGATAACCTTAAGAAACAGATGCCTTAAAAATCCTTTGCTTCCCACAGATTTGAAATACTGCTGTATATAAATAATAGCTGTATGGAAAAACCTTCTACCCACAGCACAAAAAAATGGTCAGAAGCTACAGTAGTTAACTTCGAATTAATGAGAAATGAAATTTATATAAATCAATTGAATTTGAATAAAATGAAATACAGTTGTGTAACCAAATAATAACCAGGGGGAGTAAACATTTTTAGTGACTTATTTATGAACAAGACCTAAATACACTCAGACTCCTATTTTGAAATGCGTATGCTTACTATTGCGGCTGTTCATTCAAGTTTAGATGAGGTAGATAATAAAATACGTTTTACAACCATTTACAATATTTTACAACACCATAAAGTAAACTTTTGTCAATATTGAACAGCATTAGTCATACCAGCATGAGCAATCGCTTAGCATAAACATGCACTATAGTATGCATTTAGTATACACTGATTGCGCACCACAGTCTGAGCGCTGCGTGAGCAGGTAGAAACTTTGGAACTTGCGGCGCATACATGAAATTATAGCCTTTTGAAATTTAATCACATCAGGTATCGCAATCTATGTTTTCCCATCCATAAAATGTGGGAAGCACTAAAAGTTTAAAAAGGAAACTTAGCTTTGCTTTGTGAAGACGTTGAGATTTATGGAGGGTGAAATACAGCCAGCTGTTACATGGATTTTTTATCTCCTTCTTGATATCCTTTCCCTTTGTGTGATGAGTGCAGATCTCATCTGAACATGTTTCAGGTCACTTCCAAATCGAGCAGCTTATAATCAATGCGGCAAATTAGTGTGTTTGTTCAAGAACTTGAACATGAAGTGAAATCCGTGTCAGTTCGCTAAATTCTGAATTACACAATTCATAGTGGTCTCGCCCGCCGAATTTGCTGTTTAATTAGCTCCTGAGCAATGCGATAAAGCTGCTGATAATACTGAATGGACCATATATATACGAATGTGGTGATAGGTGTCGTATTCCTATAGGTCAATGTGAATCAGCTGAGTGTCAGCTGATGCAAGCTTGATTAACGTGACCTGCCAGAACTAACGCTATATGCTTGATTTCTTTGATGAATACCACCTGCTGGTATTGACAGTTAATCCTCTCATGCAGGTGCAGATGTACATGCTTGTTGGCTGTAGTCTTGTGTGTAAACCTTCATCCGTGTGAGTTGTCTTAATCTTTATGCAGAATGTGAAGATAGATTCTCTTCTAGAATGGTGTCCTTCTCTGTTGCGTCAGTTGGTCACTTGGGCAAAACATCCTTCTCCTGCAACAGACAAACTACTGTGAGCTAAATATGACAGATGGAGATTCCTCTTTACTTGAAAATACGTCACTATACTGAAGTAATGTCGGTGACAATCTCCGGTTAATGCAGGCTTAGCAACAACAGTCAAAACAGCTGGATGGTTTAATGCCACAAATGTGATGCTCTGATACCTAGATTTACTTAGCCATGAATATAATAATTGCTTAAAATTCCCAAATCACTAGAACAAAGTTATGTATTGTTGACATGTACTTGCATAAATCCCAAATGTTTCCAACAGTTTAGTCAAGAGAAATCCACCATTTAACTGGTGAAGTGGTCTGCATCATTGCGTCGCCTGTCAATTATATCATATCCTAGCTTACACCCCAAGCGGCAGTCTAGTCGGGGAAGCATACACCCATTGCATAATACATAAACCATCTTTTTTTTTTTTCTTTTTTTTTGCTGCTGCTGCTGTGAAGTCCATCAGAGTGTATTTTCCTTGTGGGGGTCCATTTGCAGTTGGTCAGAGTGTTTCAATTCTCTTTGGAGCACAACGAGTTTGTCTCTAATGCTGCTGAATTGCTGAGTCAGTGTTTGGATTTCGGCTCTGGCAGCACACAGATGACCTTCAAGGGCTATAGCTTTAGCATCTCTTTAAGTTCAAACAGTTCTTTAAGTAAAAAAGTTCTCCTTTCAGGTCTTGTTTGGTGGCATTATTCAGCTGCTTTTGGTGCTCAGCATCTGTCAGTTGCTCCACTCTGTCAGGGTCCTTGCATCTGTCCTGTGCCTTCACATGCTGAGCGGGTTGGTTCTCTGTGGAACTCTGTGACGTGTAGCATTAGTTCATTTACATCCTGTTGGAAGGTCGTAAGAGCATGGGCTTAAGGAGAAGATGAAGCTCTTTGTGGCTCAGGCTGGGTGTCAAGTGTTCGCTTGTGTTGCCATCTCGCTGTTCCTTTCTCTACCGTCGCAGGTCTTGGCTGCCTTGGGCTGTAGGATGTCCATCACAATGCTCTACTGGGTCTCCAGGGGGTCCTGGGTGGCAGGGCTGGGTGTCCTAGGCAAACTGGCACACTTGTGGAGACACGAGAGAGAGATAGCAAAGGCAAATGCAAGTCCGAACAGAGGTGGTAAGCTATCTGTGTGGGAGAACGGCTATGTAGGCCGTGTAAGGTTTGAATAGCTGATGTGGGGCAGCTAGTTTAGTGTTGCGTCGACTGATGATTGGGCTGGTACATGTCGTCAAACTATTACTCAGAATACTGATGGTTCTTTCCACAGGTTGTCACCATTAGGGTAACAAATAAAACAAAACTGAATTAAAACAATACGATAAAATCAGAAAGGGAAAGGAAGAAAGGAGGGTTTTACCTATTTAGTTTTCACTAGGAGATATGGCTAAGCAGGTGTCACTTGTTCAAGTAATTGTTGCTGTAAACTCATAGACCTAGGGTTAGACTGTTAGCAAGGCTAACAGAGACACACCAAACACCTAAAGGTCAAAAGAAATTTGTCGAAGTGCATTGGTTGGTGACTGTACTTCATGTACTCGGCCTGGCACTAAGGAGTGAGGAGGGGTAGCGAAGAGATAGGAATTAGGATACTTATAACGAGGGCTTGACATTAACTTTTTTGCTCACCAGTCACTGTGGCTAGTGGTTTTTCCAAAGTTACTAGCCACTCAGCATTTTCACTGGCCACAATTTTGCTGTTGGGAAATTACATTTTATATGATTAAAGTTGACTTTGGCATGCTAAAATTACTTGATTTTGAGTCATTTTACTTGATTGGCTAGATTTATTTATTTATTTTGACTATTCAGGCACAAGGAGATCTGATCGCGCGCGACAGAGAGAGTGCTTCTGTTGTGTGTCATTAAGTGCGATTCTGCCTATCCCGCCTTCACTAACTGCAAGTTAATCGATAACGAATTGTGATTGGATTGTAATTTTGTGCTACAACGAGCTTAGCTACCTTTGATTAGGCTGTAGGCTGAAATAATATTCAACCCACCAAAGTGGCTAGTGGGAGTGGCTGTCGTACCTGCCACAGCTGAAATCTACCTGAATTTGGCGGGTTGACGGGTGTTAATGTCAAGCCCTGCTTATAACCTATAACTCATTAAGGAACAGCTGCTAGATCTACTGTAATCCTATACAGAGAGGGAAGATGGTGATGGTAAAATAACTAAAATAGGGTAAAAGTAGAAAGTCCTTTTAGCTCTAGGAAACTAAAAGGGGAGGTAAATACACAAATTGATTTAATTAAATGTCAAATGCAATTAAATTCAACTTGGCTGAATAGAGATATTGAGGCTAAACAAAAGTAAGTGAATGAAATAAGATAAAAATATTGGAGGAATAAAGTCGAAATAAAAAGTGAGATTAGAATTTCCTTATAGCTGTAGGAAACTAAAGGAAAGGTAAACAAATCGATTTAATTAAATTTCAAATTTAATTAAATTCAACTTGGCTGAATAGGGATATTCAGCTAAACAAAGTAAGTGAATGAGATAAAAATAATTATTTCTATGAGATAGAGAAGGAATAAAGTCGAAATAAACCAAACACACAAAAAACAAAGGAACAAAATGGTTGAAACCAGTGATGGGTGCCTTTGAGGCACGCCTTGTAAAGCTCCAGAACCCGTGCGGATCATTTGTCTTGAATCAGTGATTCAAAGTGTGTATCAAACTGCAAAAGTCACATGATTTCAGTAAACAAGACTTTGTTATGCATCATAGCTGTTTCAAAATGATTTGAAATTTCAATGGTTCATCGCTAGGTCTCATGAACCAATGTCAATAAATTATTTGTATATGAGCTTGTATCAATTATAAATGTGAACACATTTAATGACGCATTTGATAAAGGGAAGAGACATATTTAACATTCTCTTATTTGTCTGATTAGCACAGCTTTCATAAAATGAGCCCTACAGTTTACTGAAATATCACGCCTTAACAGAAACCTTGTGTTTAAGAATATTAGAATATTAGGCGCTTTGAACGGTTCGAAATTTGTGACACAATTGATTCATTTGATTCTGAGCTTTACAAAGCTTTGTATCTCCCATCAATAGTTCAAATCAAAGTCCCTTAGTCTAAAGGGTCCCAAAGTCTATAGAGTCTTTGGTTCGAATGTTATACTCTATGCCAGGGGTCTTCAAGTAGTTTCATTCGAGGGCCGGATTATCAAATCAAAAAGTTGTGGTGGGCCGGGGGCCCAAAATTGTATTAATTAATAAAATTAATACAATTTAAGCCTAATTAATTAATAAAATCATTTTATTAATTATTAGGCTTAAATGAAAATATTCTCACAGTGAGACTTGGTAACTACAGGTAAAACCATACTCACTACCACTGTCAAATGATATTATGTTATATAAGCCTATAAAAAACCACCTAAACACAGGTAAAAACTACAAAGACATGAATTACATATTCCCCTACCCACCTAATAAATATATTGCAATATAAATGGCTATAACATAGTTTAAATATAAATATTCCACATTTCCACAATCCCTGGTAAATTACTACAGTTCATTCATAGTAAATGTTTGTAAGGGTGGTGATTTTGGTATTTAAAAGTCTTCCATCTTCATTCATTTCTCCTGTTTTCCTCATCAGTCTTGTTGGGAATGTTGAGGCTGTTTCATCAGATTTAAAACAAGTTTAATCTTCGAGTGATTTGTAGTTTGTAACTGAGAGGTGTGTGTCGAATTGAAACGCTTCTCACTGGATGTTGCAACACTATTTAATAATGGTATCCGGGATCGGGAATAAATGCAGCTCCTTTAAGCTTTTGTTTCATTATCCACCAGGCCGTGCTGCGTAGTTCAAAGTAAACTAGTGAAACACATGAAAACAGTGCTATTTGTTCTGTATTTATGGTTACTGACCGAGAAACAACTACAGATGATTCAGTGACAGAGCGGTCCAAACGAATCCAACTCGTTTCAGATCGTTATGAAAGCCCATTTGGCCAAATCATGGAAAAGAAAAACTCAAAACAAAAGAATTTGCGAATGATGGGTATCACTGGTTCAGTCGACAGAAATATGGGACACACATAATAACTGCTGAAATATTCGCATGGAAAACGTTTCTCAGGTCAGTCGGAGGAGCGTGCATGGTATGAACAGTCTGTATATAACTGTACAGCTGCAGGCACCACTGCGCCCACGTTTCTAACCAAATTTCGCCGCAAAGCCAGGAAAAGAGGAGGAGGGAGATTGAGGTGCCGCGGGCCGGATGAAGATGATTGGCGGGCCGAATTTGGCCTGCGGGCCGCCAGTTGACGAGCCCTGCTCTATGCTCACACGTGTCTAGGTGTTAGCAGAGTGCTAACGCTTTTAGTCGAGGTAAAGGGCTTTAACTTGTAGGGTATACGTGTACGGATGCTAAAGAGCTAGCTTTGGCTACACACGGTTGTTGTTTGCACCGGGATCTGTGAAGTGGCAGCTGCCATCAGATTACCAGAAGTGTCTGCTCACACTTGTTGTTGTCATGCGTTGCTAAGCGACCAATGACAACTCGCAACACAACCCGAACGGAGCAGCGTTCTAGCTGTGCTCTAAGTATGCATTGAGACAATGGTGAATTACTAGTTAGCTAGGCTAGAATTTACACCACTAATTCGACGCGATTGTTTCATATAAGTGGTCCAGCGCATCAATATGAATATGATGACGTAATGAATAATAATAAGGCCTTAATCGGTGACTGAGGAGCATCACTCAGATCACCATTACAAACACTGTAGTGAGATTCCTTCGTCACACAGAGTTTAATTCATGCTGCTAATCTGAGATTTCTTCATCAGAAAAAGACTGCATTTAAAACTGAAAGTGGAGATTTCTTCATCCAAGATCAGGTTGATTTATTCTGGTACCATTTATACATGCTGCAAATCGGAGATTTCTTCATCAGAAAAAGGCTTATGCTTGTTTAACAACTGAAATTAGGATTTCTTCACTAATTTCAGGTTAGTTTCTTATCGTTCAATTTAAACATGCATTATAGAATTGAACTTTCTGCCGTTCGTAGGAAGGCGCATTCAAGCTATAGTTTTGCTGATTTTATCAGAAGCTTGTATGTGCATGTATAGAATGTTAATAAAGTTAATGGAGCAACACATGATTGATTACTGGGTCCATCTGCAAACAATTGTTTAAAATGATGCCTGCATTCTCCACCAAATGTGTTGTGAGTTAGCTCAAAAGGGGAAATATTACTAATTATTCATAACTCATTATGATTATTCATTATGATTAATTATGAAAATTTGAATCAGTTAATCAGATTAACTTAATATAGCTACATTAACATTACAATCAGTTCATTCTGTGAACACTTGATTAGTAATTGATTCTAAGAAAAGGGTATTTTTCATGGCCACAGAAAAATAATTATTCCTTAGCATTTACAGTGTTTAGAGCGTGTAACAAGATCGAGATCATTTAAGTGACAGCTATTTGCAGGCAGGGAGTCAGAACCAAACATGTATTGTGTATAGTATTGTGCAAGTTTTAATAACTAAATCACGATCACATAACTAAACTAACAAACACATACATAAACACAAATCACACGTACATAGGTAACATGAAAAGTGATAGAGTGACCGGA
This sequence comes from Hypophthalmichthys nobilis, assembly GCA_037950665.1. NCBI lineage: Eukaryota > Metazoa > Chordata > Actinopteri > Cypriniformes > Xenocyprididae > Hypophthalmichthys > Hypophthalmichthys nobilis. The sequence goes on along the minus strand of CM075476.1, from coordinate 19,237,639 downwards.
AGTGGGAGCAAGAAATTAAGCTATGGAAAAGTCATTAACCAGGAAAGAATCACCATCTCATGCATGCACGTATTATTTCACATCATGTAAAGAAAATTTTGTATAGTCCTATATTTTAAATTACAGTACCAGATTGGACGCATTACTATTTTAATGTTTTTGAAAGAAATCTCATGCTCATCAAGCCTGCATTTATTTGATCAAAAATACAAAAAAAAAAACAAAAACAAAAAAAAACAGCAATACTGTGAAATATTATTATAATTTAAAATAATGGTTTTCTATTTTAATATACTTTAAAATATAATGTATTTCTGTGATGCAAAGTGTCTAAACATTCATATTACCTCTATGGCATTTTATATATTATATTTGTTATATTATAGAGCCTAAATGTTAATGTCCAGTTTAATACATTGCTAACACATTTTATTTCAGTATTTATTACGTATTTCAGTCGATTTCACTCATCTCAGTATAGCAATATAGTTTGGGAATAGCCAATATGGCAATTTACTAATGTAAATTATGTGTAAAAGAAACATGCGACTGCACCATTCATACAGAGATACACAGAACATGCAGGATTCATATTTAAACAGTCTTTTTGCAGTTTAATATTTGTTACGTTCAGGAGAAGACACACAAACAGCGATTTGGCAGAACGCTACTTTTACTCACTGAAACTTCAGCAGCACAGAATACGGTACACCAGAGAGGCATGCGCACAAGTATTCCACAGACAGGGCTTAGCCAAAGCCAGGATTAGGCCTTAGTTCAATTAGGGTATTTAAGTAGCTTTTATAAACATGCCCTAGAAAAACAAATTACTGGTGTGCATCTTGAGACAAAACAATGGCTCTGACATATTTTAAGATATGTCAGTACAAGTTACTTTCAGTTAAAACAGCTCAAACATGCATTTTAGTCTAGGACTAGAATAAGCCTTGTCTGTGAAACCGGGGGCAAGTATCCTTTTCAACAGCTTAGATGTCTTTACAGCTTTTCGATTGTTCCTTATTGAAGTTAGAGAGTCGTAAAATATCTTCAAATCAGTGGAAAATAGTCTACCATTTGGTACAGTCGATATACATTTTGCTTTATGTATATGATATTTCCCTAATAGAATAAGAAATTTAATTATATTATCCATTTCCAATAAACCAGTATCACAATCCATAAACAAGACCATTACATCAGTTATAGTGACAAACTTGTAAAATAACTCAAAAAGAAACAAAGAAAGTTGGGACCAAAATAATTTGGTATAATTAAAACTGTAAAATAAGTGTACAATTGTTTCAGTTTCTTCTTTACAAAAACTGCATAATGGCGAAAACCCTTCTTTAAACTTACTAATAAAATCGTTTCATGGATAGTATCTGTTTATTTTAAAGTGAGTTTCTTTGACTTTATTAGGAATTACATATTTATTTATATCTGACCACAAATTCTGAAAAACAAGGGTGTGATAATCCTGTTTCCACTTCACCATTGCCTTTTCTTTGGTTAATATTCTTCTGATATACATATTATTAAATTTTTTATCTCTAATGGAAAGACCCCCAACAGTCAGAGTAGGAAGAGAAGAGTAGTTTCGGTGAGATACAATGAATGAGTTTTAAATATTCTTTAGAAGATACATTTGTCCCAAGATAATTAACAAATTCATTATAATTATATAGGTCACCTGACTGATTTACCAAGTCTGCAACAAAATTAAACCTTTGTTAAACCAGTCGTTCCAAAAAATGGTTTTGTTTTTGAAATATATATATATATATATATATATATATAGATTATTCCAAATAACACAGGAATGGGGAGAGAAATTGTGTTTGTAGACTAATTTCCACGCATTCAAAGCTTGTTTGTGAAAATTAGACAACTTCATTGGGAGTTTAGTGCATTTAAAAATCACATGCAAGTAGAAAATTAAGACCACCACATTCTTTGAAGATTAGATTGGGAATAAAGAAACATGGAAGGTTATTTTCACAAAGACAGTGCTTGATCCAATTAATTTTAAATATATTATTGATAGTGTCAAAATCTAAAGCATTTAGTCCTCCTTCTGATACACTTCTGATTATGGTTTTCCTTTTAATATACTCTGTTTTGCCTCTCCAGATAAATTTAAAAAAAAATGTTATCAAGTGCAGCACACATTTTAGAATCTACATAAAGAGATAATGCAGCATATACAAGTCTGGAGATCCCTTCAGCCTTGGAAATCAATCCACGACCTTGAATAGATGAATTTCTTTGGAGCCAACAGTTAAAAATATTTCTTATTTTTTGTAATCTTTGCGAAAAATTCTCTGTAAGTCTGTGGCTGATTTACTAATTACAATATCCAAGTATATAACTACCTGTTTAACCTGTATTCCAGATATACATGAGTCTTCTAGTTGAGGTACAGCCAAATCATGTCACACTGTGGGATCTCAGCTGTCATTTATGTCAGACTGTACGACAGTGAAGACACGTTAAAAACAGACGCGCACATGAAAACTTGTCCGGAGTTTTACATCATCAATCCATACACATTCGGTGACTGTGAGTTGTATTACATGCGGGACTGAAATGGTGGCTAACAAAGACATCTCTATCGTTAATTTTGATCACGGCTTGTCTTGAAAAACGAAGACAATTTCACGTTCGCCGTAGGAGAAGTCACACTGGAGGATTGTAACACAGAGGTAAAATTTGATCGCAACGGTCATTAATCGGCTGTCGGTGAACATGTCAAACTAGCGATCAAAGACTACAGATTTTAGCCAAGGATTATAGGAATCTTTTAGGATTCTCAAAATTTGTCTCAGACGACCAAATCGTGGCCAAAATCGCACAGTGTGAACCCGGCTTTAGACTGATTCACAGATAGACCTGAGGCATCAGAGAACAGTTTGAGTGCCTCCAGAATAACAGGGACCTGATCTTTGTTTTTCAAAAATAAACAAGTGTCATCAGCAAGTTGACTAATAGTTAAAGTGAAATCTCATATCTCAATACCTTTAATTTGGGAGCAATGCACAATGTAAAGATTTAAAGTTTCAGCTTCTAATAAAATAAAAATGGGGAAATAGGGCATCCCTGTCTAATGCCTCTTTGGATAACAAAACAAGAAGACATATCACTGGATAAAGAAACACTACTTGAGATATTATTATAGAATGTGTGCATCATATTTGTAAAGGTTGGGCCAAAACATGAAATTGTACTCAACGGTATCGAAACCCTTACAAAAATCTAAAAACAAAATAAGAGCTTCCTCATTTACCAAATCTGAATAATCTAAAAAGCCTAACACCAATACTGTTTGAAATATTTCTTCCCTTCATAAATCCAGACCGTGTGACAGATATGATTTCCTCCAAACATTGTTTTAACCTATTGGCATATAAAGACACTAACAATTTGTAATCTGAGTTAAGCAATGTGATTGGGTGCCAGTTATCTAAGTGCAAAATGTCTTTATTTGGTTTTGGAAATAGTGTAATTACTCCCTGTTTCATAGATTCTGTAAGTTCTCCATTTGCTGCACACTCATTGAACACATTCAAAATAAGGTAAACCATTGGGTCCTGGGCTTTTGTTAAAAGGTGTTTTTTTTAATGATATCATCTAATTCTTTCAATGACATCTCTTCACAAAGGTTTTTGTTATTTGTACTTATACTAGGAGTGAAGGTTTGCATCTTGTTAAAGAATAAATCACTTGAATCAGGATTAAAAGATTATGTATATAATTTTTGGTAAAAGTCTGAAACAAAATGTGAAATTCTTTTGTCATCTGATATAACAGTGTCATCAATATACAAAGAGGAAATTTGTTTTTAAGTTCGGCTCATTTTTTCCAAATTGAAAAAGTTTTTTTTCTCCGGCTTCTAGCCATTTGGCCCTAGATCTAATGAAGGCCCCTTTAACCTTTTCTATATAAAAAGAGTCTAATTTTTCTCTAAATAAGCATAATCTATAATCTCTTAATATAGATTAAAATTGTAATCCTTTTGACTTTAAAAGATCTTTACTAAATTTTATAGAGAACTTTCGACACTCATATTTAAACAATTCCCAGTTTTAAGGTATGATAAATATTAGTTTTTTTTTTTTGTTTTGTTTTTTGTTTTTTGAAGAATCAATTATGCCTTTAATACCCAAACAATAATTAGAATTGTGTAATAAAGAGGTATATAATTTCCAATACCCTGGTTTCCTAAATGAGTTACAATTAAGGTCAGAAATTTAATTAATACCTAATACCTGCGTGATCAGTTAAAGGTGCATTGGAAACAGAACATGATTTAACAGAAGAAATCAGATTATCAGATATAAACCAAAAATCAATACGCGATTTTTGTGTCGAATCAGATTTGAACCAAGTAAAAGAAGAGGAAGAGTCATTTTGTAAGAATCTATCCATATCTACCAACGAGAGACTGGAACATATATCACTAATTATTTTGCTAACAGTGGTAGTGCCATATTTTGGAGGAAATCTATCATAACATAAATCAAGTCCCCACCCATAATTGTGTTCAGTATTTCCTCTTGCAAATTCCGCCATGTAAATAGTGAATCTGCCATGGCGTGAACGCAACTGGCTTTTAAAGGGAATGGGAGATGAGTGGACGAGGTTAGTGCTTACAGTATCTCACAAAAGTGAGTACACCCCTCACATTTCAGCAACCATTTTAGTATATCTTCTCAAGGGACAATACTATAGAAATGAAACTTGGATATATTTTAGAGTAGTCAATGTGCTGCTTGTATAGCAGTATAGATTTACTGTCCTCTGAAAATAACTCAACATACAGCCATTATTGTCAAAATAGCTGGCAACAAAAGTGAGTACACCCTAAATGATAACAGTTGTATATTGTTTAACCATGCAAAGCCACATGTCCTATTCATCATGTTCAAGTTTTTGTCTGCTTGACAGGACCATACAAATGTGTGGATCTTGTATTAGAGCAGTTAAAATTTGGTGCTTTGAGTACAATTCTCTCATACTGATCACTGGATGTTCAACATGGCACCTCATGGCAAAGAACTCTCTGAGGATTTGAGAATTATAATTGTTGCTCTCCACAAAGATGGCCTAGGCTATAAGAAGATCGGTAACACCATGAAACTGGGTTACAGCACAGTGGCCTGGGTCATAGAGGTTTTCCAAGATGGGTTCCACTCGGAACAGATCAAAGAAGTTGAATCAAAGAAGTTGAGTCCTCGTGCTGTGCGTCAGGTGCAGAAGCTGGCTTCAAAAAACAGATGCATGAGTGCTGCCAGCATTGCTTTAGAGGTTGCAGAAGCGGAAGGTCAGCTTGTCAGTGCTCAGACCATACGCCGCACACTGCAACAAGTCCGTTTGCATGGCCATCATCCCAGAAGGAAGACTCTTCTGAAGCTGGCTCACAAGAAAGCCCGCAAACAGTTTGCTGAAGATAACCTGTCCAAGAGCATGAATTACTGGAACCATGTCCTGTGGTCTGATGAGACTAAGATAAACTTGTTTGGCTCAGATGGTATCCAGCATGTGTGGCGATGCCCTGGTGAGGAGTACCAAGAAAATTGTGTCTTGCTCTTGCCTGCAGTCAAGCATGGTGGTGGTAGCATCATGGTCTGGGGCTGCATGATTGCTGCTGGTACTGGAAAGCTCTGCTTCATTGAGGGAAACATGGATTCCAACCTGTACTGTGACATTCTGAAGCAGAACATGATTCCCTCCCTTCAGAAACTGGGCTGAACAGCATGATAATGACCCCAAACACACCGCCAAGATGACAACTGCCTTGCTGAGGAAGCTGAAGGTGATGGAGTGGCCAAGTATGTCTCCAGACCTGAACCCTATTGAGCACCTGTGGGGCATTCTCAAGCGCAAGGTGGAGAAGCGCCATGTGTCTAACATCCAGAAGCTCCGTGATGTCATTATGGAGAAGTGGAAGAAGATCCCAGCAACAACCTGTGCAGCTCTGGTGAATTCCATGCCCAGGAGGATTAAGGCAGTGCTAAATAACAATGGTGCTCACACAAAATATTGACACTTTGGACACAGTTTTGACATGTTCACTTAGGATGTACTTACTTTTGTTGCCAGTTATTTAGACAATAATGGCTGTATGTTGAGTTATTTTCAGAGGACAGTAAATCTGTACTGCTATACAAGCTGCACATTGTCTACTCTAAAGTATATCCAATTTTCATTTCTATAGTATTGTCCCTTGAGAACATATAACAAAATGGTTGCTGAAATGTGAGGGGTGTACTCACTTTTGTGAGATACTGTATGTGTGTGTCTTGATGAGTTGATAATCAGTGGGAGGTGTGGGTGATGGCTGACTGACTGCAGGTGTGAACCAGGAGGGATGCTGGGAAATGGAGTCCGTGCATGAGGGGAGGACTGGTGCATTTGTGACACCCAGATTGTTTTAAAGTATCTTAAACTTTTTTTTCAGATTGGAGCCTCTCTCTTTGCAAGTAACATTGGAAGTGGGCATTTTGTGGGACTAGCAGGAAGTGGAGCAGCTGCTGGTATCGCCATCGGAGGCTTTGAGTGGAATGTATGTTTTTACAATTTTTAAAAAAAAATACATTTATTATATTTAATAATTATGATGTGTCATGTATTTGTGTTTTAGCCTACTATTTATGACTATATGGATCATTAAAAAAAGAAAAATTATGTTTTATAAGTCTATATTATAGCAATATTGCATTTTTATAAATAATATTTTATTAATAATTAAGGAATAATTTAGAATTAATAATTTGTAATATAATTAATTATTTCTAATGATAAAAATGTCCGATATGCAGAACTGATTTTGAATTGTTATTTTATTTTACAATTGTTTAATTGTCTGCTTTTCAACAAAACAAAAGTATAATAATTTATTAGAAGGATAAATGTATACAATGCATTATTATTATTATTATTATTATTAAGGTAAAATATTAAGAATGAATTAAGGAACCATTTAAACATTTTATTATGTTATTTTAATATTATATTTGTTATAGTATTTAATAATATTTTAAATTAGCTTTTATTTTTACATTTTCATTTTAATTTAATTTTAAGATTCATTCATGTAGTTATGTGCCTTTTTCATTTTTATTCATTTTTTAATATTCCTATTTAGTTATAATTTATATATTTATTTCAGTTAAAGTTTTAGTAATTTTATTTCAGTTAGTTGCCAAGGCAATGTGTCTCATTTCTAATATAATTCTAACTAGGTTTACAGTTTTTATTATATTTCAGCTTTATTTCAATTAATGAAAATAATTTTTAATAGTTTTAGGGGTAACACTTTAAAACAAAGTCTTTTGTTAACATTAGTTGTATTAGTTAACTAACCATGAGCAATATATTTTTACAGAATTTATTAATTAACTTTTAGTTAGTTTTAATTTTAGTTATGTAGAACTTAACATTAACTTAAATGCTGTTGTAGTATTGTTCATTTTTAGTTTATCTAATGTAGTTAATAATGTAGTTAACTTATGTTAAGAAATGAAACCTTATTGTAAAGTGTTACCCTTTTAGTTTTAGTTAACAATAACAACACTGATGGGAATATGTGTAGAAAATATCAAACCAAATATCTGTAATTACAAACTCTTTTTCATTTTCCACTCTCAGGCTCTTGTTGTTGTGATTTTAATGGGATGGCTCTTCGTGCCCATCTACATAAAGGCTGGGGTATGCTTACATTTCTTCCTCTCCAACCAGCATTACAGAACAAATCTCGCTTACTAACACAAGATGAATGTGTTCTTCATCTCTGTTATCATTTTTATGGTCCTTTGTTGACATTATCTGCAGGTCGTGACCATGCCGGAGTATTTGAAGAAACGCTTTGGTGGGCAGCGTATCCGTATCTACCTCTCTGTGCTGTCCCTGTTTCTCTACGTTTTCACCAAAATCTCTGTAAGTCCAAAATCTGTCTTAGCGCGTACAGAAAACTAATGCAGAATGTAGATGAATGCATGTGAGTTATGAATGCAGCTTTTTTTTACCAATTATGACAGACTATGCACACATCAAGTACAAGAACATTTGAAATAAATTACTGAAGGTTTAAAATGAATTGTAACCATTTGGTGTACCAGTTGTAATGTTGTAATGTTGGTAGAGTGAGCAGGCAAAGATCTGTGCAGTAGAGTACATTTAATAAACAAACTGAAACAAGTCCAAAACAGGGAAAACACAAGGAACACCAAGTGCAGGAACATCCAAACACAAGAAACTCCAAACATCGACTGACAAAACACAAGAGAAACACAAGGCCTATATATGCACAGGGGGGAACAAGCTTAACAAGGTAACGACCTGGGGAGACTAATCAACATGAAAAACTACAATGAACTACAAACATGGCACACAAGATATATAACAAAATATAACAAAAGTCCAGACAAGACAAGGGGAATATATAACAGAGATACACTTTCCCTTATGCTTTTATATAAAGTTTTACCTTACATTTTCCCCCTTATTTGTCTATTGACAATGATAGATGGCTCCACCCAAAGTTTAGGATAAGCTTTTTGGCAGCAGTAAGGGCAGCAGACAGAATCCTCATTTGACTGACAGACAGTGATAGGGAAGAATTTTCCAACAAAAGAAAAAGCAGTGGATCCTTTTGGATCAGAGTCTTTAGAAGATTAGTCAATATGTCCTGCACCAAGGACCAAGACAACTCAATTCGAGAACAGACCCAGAACATATGCGTATATGTACCTTGACTTGCGCTGCTGCATAGGTGGCAAAAGGGGTCAGACTTTATTTTCATTTTATATAATAAACAGGGGGCGGAATATGCCTTATAGATTAACTTATAGTGAATCATTTGGTGAGCTGGATTTTTTAAGGTAACAAAACAATTTCTCCAAATAGTGTCCCAGTCAATCACAGTGTTAAGTTCTCTCTCCCAGAAGTCCTCAGTCGGAATATTTGAGTACTGTCGTACCACGTGATTTGTAAATTATACTCACAATACCTCTAGAATCCATACTAGAATCTATCAAGTTTATCATAGGATGAGGAGATAGTTTAGTCGACCAGGGTACACCATACGCTTTCAGCGTAGATCTCAATCTTAAGTACAAGAAAAAGGAGAATCCTGGGAGAGAGAATTCATCTTTTAGAATCTGAAAGGACTTGAGTCCATAATCATTGTACAGATCTAGTGTAAATAATGTGGAAATATATTTTTATGGCCATGTGAAGTCAGACTAAAATGGGTTTAGATTATTAAGATAAATACCTTGTTTTGAAATGGACAGTTCAAATAATTGCACCACACAATTCTTCTTAATTTTCCACCTCTCAGGGGGACATGTTTGCAGGGGGCGTTTTCATCAACCAGGCTCTGGGACTGAACATTTACCTGGCCGTGATTATTCTGCTGCTGATTACAGCTCTTTATACAGTAACAGGTCTGTTGACATAAATACCGCATTCTTTACACTGACACATTGCACTGTATAGTATATGACCATATATATATATAAAGTAGTGCTGTAGTACTCGAGTCCGGTCTCTCGGACTTGTCTCGGACTCGTTGGTATTTGCACTCGGACTTGGTCATTGGTCTCATTCTAGTTCTAGTTGATCTCGACCGAGTCCAGCAGGTCAGTCTCACTTCTTTCCAATTCCAAACCGATCCGTGGTTACCAGCGGTGCCGCACAGGCAACGTCAGCCGCGCGTTCTTCTCTCAGACGGTGAAGTGACACACACCCTCGCGGACGCCTCCTCTGTCTCGTCTCATTCGCTCCGGCTCCCGCAGGTTTCGCGTTCACACCAAAAGCGCGCGCACCACTGATATATTAGTAAAGCGAACAAGCCACGCTCAAACAGACACAGAAGTCAAACAGAGTCAAAAGTACCAAAATGAGTGACTTACCGTGCTTAAAAGGTCAAATACATACAAAATTATGTCAAAATGCCTGTCTTGGCGGTTATTCAGATAAACACAGTCAGTTTTGGATCGTTAAATAGCTAAGAAAGAGAACGCATGTTGTGTTCATAGCTCTCTATTCTATTGCATTTATTTGTGCTGTTGTTTGCAATTTTTTATGTTCTTTGTTTTATTACTGAGTTTTAAAATAAAGTAACGAGAGGAACGTCGCCCAGCGTAGCGAAGTAAAAGTACAGATTTTTCATTAGAAATGTACTCAAGTTAAAGTAAAAGTACCCACATTTAAATTTACTCTAAAAAGAAAAAATTAGGAACCTTTCAAATACCATAATAGGGGCACTTTAAGGAGCTGCACAGCGCTGGCCCTGCACACTACGAAGGCTACGGCTCAGGCCATTGGCAGATCGATAGCCAGCTTAGTGGTGCTGGAGCGCCACTTGTGTGGTTAAACCTCATTGAGTTTAAGGAGGCGGCAAAGCCCTTTTCCTTGACTCCCCGGTCTCCCCTACTGGTCTCTTCAGAGTGCCATTGCTGGTTTCGACAAACGTTTTACCGCTGCACAGAAGTCGTCCCAAGCATATTACTGATACTGTCCTTCCTTCAAGAATTGCTGGATAAGGGTCATACCCCCTCCACTCTCAAAGTCTATGTAGTGGCTATAGCAGCGTTTCATGCTCCTGTGGCCAGCCATTCTGTAGGCAGGAATTGGTTCGTTTTATTAGAACTGCATGAACCAATGGACGTGCAGTTTCACTGCGTTATGAGAAAGGCTTCAGTAATCGGAGAAGAAGGAGTTTCACTATTGTTCTCTTGCATACTTATTATGTTAGCTTGACAGAGATATTTGGTTCATGTGCCACTTGAACTGAGACACTACAGCAATCTGTCACAACACATTAAAGAGCCACAAAATGGTATTTATTGTTTAAATTTCTTTAAAAAATGACAAAATTTGAAAGCTGAGACTTTAGCTGCTTTTTCACCCATTGGGCGAACGGTTCTTAGAATGGTAAGGAATGGTTCCAGTTGTGTTTCCACTGGAGCCTAGTACAGCACGGCACGATTACAAACCATTATCGGCCCGGAATTCTCGGAATGGTTGTCTAACCACGCTGAATCATGCTGGTAGAATCCGTGCAGTGACGTTGCCACTCAGGATTGGTCACTTGTCTATTGCCTGGCTACCAGTTTCTCTGTAGCTGGCATGCACTCTATTTGAGTGATGTAAACACAAATTAATAATAATAAAATCTATCTATCTATCTATCATCTACTGGCATGGTATCTATCTGAAACATGCTAGCAATGTGATAATTCAACCACCCCAATTACCCTAGCAACCACCCAGAATACCCTAGCAACCATATAGCAACACTCTAGCAACCACCCTGAGTACCCTAGTAACCGCATAGCAACACCCTAGCAACCACCAAGAATACCCTAGCAACCGCATAGCAATACTCTAGCAACCACCCTGAGTACCCTAGCAACCGTATAGTAACACCCTAGCAACCACCAAGAATATCCTAGCAACCGCATAGCAACACCCTAGCAACCACTCAGAGTTCCCTAGCAACCGTATAGCAACAATCAGCAACCACCCTGAGTACCCTAGCAACTGAATAGCAACACCCTAGCGACCAACCAAAGTACACTACCAACCACATAGCAACACCCTAGCAATCACCCAGAATACTTTAGCAACTACAAAGCAACACCCAGGCAACCACCCTGAGTACCCTTGCAACAGCATAGCAACACCCTAGCAACTACCCCAAGTATCCTAGCAACTACCCCAAGTACCCTAGCAAACACCCAGAGTTTCTTAGCAACCACACATCAAGACCCTAGCAACCACCCCGAGTACCTCAGCAACCGCATAGCAACACCCAGGCAACCACCAAGAATATCCTAGCAACCACATAGCAACACCCTAGCAATCACCCAGAATACTTTAGCAACTACAAAGCAACACCCAGGCAACCACCCTGAGTACACTAGCAACCGCATAGCAACACCCTAGCAACTACCCCAAGTATCCTAGCAACTACCCCAAGTACCCTAGCAAACACCCAGAGTTTCTTAGCAACCACACATCAACACCCTAGCAACCACCCCGAGTACCTCAGCAACCGCATAGCAACACCCAGGCAACCACCCAGAGTACCCTAGAAACACCCTCGCAACCACCCTGAGTACCCTAGCAACTGCATAGCAACAGCCTAGCAACCACCCTGAGTACACTAGCAACCGCATAGCAACACCCTAGCAACTACCCCAAGTACCCTAGCAACTGCATAGCAAACACCCAGAGTTTCTTAGCAACCACACACCAACACCCTAGCAACCACCCAGAATACCTTAGCAACCGCATAGCAACACCCTAGCAACCACCCTGAGTACACTAGCAACCGCATAGCAACACCCTAGCAACTACCCCAAGTACCCTAGCAGCTGCATAGCAAACACCCAGAGTTTCTTAGCAACCACACAGCAACACCCTAGCAACCACCCAAAATACCTTAGCAACCGCATTGCAACACCCTAGCAACCACCCCGAGTACCTCAGCAACCGCATAGCAACACCCTAGCAACCACCCCGAGTACCTTCGCAACTGGATAGCATTCGTAATGTCTGTAAATTTAAAGTTTCTTGACAATGTTATCAAAGTAAAAAAAAGCAACTGACATGAATGCCAAAAGTACATTTCTAAGAACTTGATTTTTTCAGTTGCTCCATTGATTCTCTTCTACAGGTGGTCTAGCTGCAGTCATCTACACAGACACCCTGCAGACCATCATCATGGTCGTGGGATCATTCATTCTCATGGGCTTTGGTACGTCCGTTCACTTTTTTGATTTAAAAAAGTCTGCTAAACAACTACTTGCTTCAACATCAACCGTTTTCTTTCAGCGTTCACTGAGGTCGGAGGTTATGAGAACTTCAAGGACCGCTATATGAATGCGATCCCATCAGTGGTGGGTGTAAACATCAGTGAATCGTGCTACACCCCTCGTGCAGACTCATTCCACTTGTTCAGAGACCCCATTACTGGCGATCTGCCCTGGCCCGGAATGATCTTTGGTCTTACTATCCAGGCTGCCTGGTACTGGTGTGCTGATCAGGTACTGATCAATTTATCAAGGCTGCTGACTCATATTTGTGCAGTAACACTTTCTAAATTGTTGCTGCTTTCTTGTATTGCTTTATTCTGTGTGCACAAAAGGGTTTTTGGAAATAAGAGATATGGGTGTGGCTATGGAAGAGTTGCGTTATCTTATGGAAAAATAAGCTTTTGTTTCTCTGAAAATAATAAGGTGAAGAACCTTATTATGCATCAAACAAATAAATGAAAGATTATTTGTTATTAATGCACATCAGCTATATTACATCTAATGTGAATTAGAAAATCATATACTGATAATATATAACAATGCCAAGGTCTCTGGAAAGAGGTTTGGTTAAGTGATATTTAAGTTTCACGTGGTTGAGTGCGATGGCGGTGACATCTGCTGGCATCAGAGGGGACACACACAGTCCTCTTTCCCCTGTGGAACTTATTTGCTTAAATCACAAAGTTGGAAGTGTTTGAAGTGTCTTTAAAGTTTACCAATGCATTTCTCACTTTCAAAATCACCAACAGAATACCTTTGACAATATTCTAAACAAATAGAGTCCAAACAAGATGAAAAAAAAAAAAGATTGAACTGTCATGCATTCATTCATTTGTACATTAACAGCAGAATTTGTGTAAAGTGTTGTATTACAAATAGCTGTCACTGAGATTACTTATTTCTGTGAACAAGTATGAAATGATTTGTACTTCCCTTGTTTTAAGGGTAGAAAGTGTTATGCTGAGTACACTGCAGTGTTAATTTTGGCAGCCATTTTTTAATTAGTCTTCGTCTTCCTCTTCAGACGAAAATGCTCTTTAGTCTTAGTCACATTTTAGTCATTTTAGTCTTTCATATTTTAGTCTAGTTTTAGTCGACGAAAAGTCATTGCATTTTTGTCAAGTTTTAGTCATTACTTTCAGTCAAACTGCAGTTACCAACATTAATTTTGGTAGCTATTTTATATCTAGTCTATAGACAAAAATAGTCATTATTATTTTTCTCTCTTTAGACCAATTCAGTTAAGCTTATGAGAAATTTTAATCAAGGTAACAGGCTGTAATGCTGTAATTTTACATATCACTTTTCCTTAGTTGGATAGCCTATAATCTGGGCTTTCCTCTAATTTATAATGTAGGATCATACATTAAGGATAGATAAAAGTGGTATTATAGCTCAAGAATCAAGTATCAAATAAAAACTTTTTCTTTGGCTGTTACGGAAAAACAACATTTATTTGAAACTTCAAATAAAAGTGCAATGAACATACAGATGTTCAAAAGCAGTCTGTGGCTGATGAGTCTGACATACCTTTGTCTGAAAGTGCATTTAAGAGGACAGTACTTGTAACTATTGTTATGTTAATTCCAATGTGATAAAACCATTAAAAGGTGGACACAAAATTGGAAGCAAAACATTTGAAATCTTAAACAAAAAATTACAGGCTTACTCTGTATTTAAACTTATACAAAAGAACAAACCAGTAACTACATTTATTATGGAGAATTTTAGTTTGCCAAACCTTCCATTATATACTCTACATTAATCAAAATTGTGCCAGTGAAAAGTTATTGGCAGAGGGTAATAACTTGCAAATTATAGGGTAATAACCTCCATTACTTTAACTCTTACTTTAAACTTACTTTAACCTTCTGCTACCTACAAAATAAAATAAAATTAAAAGTTGAAACAAAGTGCACAAATGCCAACAAAGTGGCCTAACATCAGCACAGAGGTGACATCTTCAAGCAAACAACAGACATAGTAAGATGTCAGTATAGTAACAACCTTGAGCCTTTTGGCAGGCTACTGACGCCGATTCATTTTAAGAAAAGCTCTTCTTTCCAAGATCAACCTGGCTCGATTCCGACGGCCCTGACTCAGGTCACCTGTGATACTAAAAACTCTCTCAGCAAATGCCTGAGATGCAGGCACAGCGAGAAGGTCTTGGGCCAGGGGTTTTAGAAGCTGATAGGTAGAGCCATGTGCAGCCCAAAAGTCAAAGGCAGTCCCTTCGTTTATGGGCTGTGACAGCTGCTCCTTGAATTTTTGAATTTCCTGCCTGACACAGAGCTTTCTGTGGCAGTGGCTAGGTCTAGATGGCCGGTTTGACTTTGCACTTGCTTTTGTTAGAAATCTAAATCGAGGCCGCTTTGCATGTGGCTCCTCCTGTTCCTCACATATCTCATCTTCTCCCTCATTTTCAGCAGCTTCCTCCTGTATTACAGGGGACACCATTTGAGCAATGTACTGTTCTGCACTATTCAGTAGCTCCTGAATGTGTTCGTCATCATTTTCAATGAGTGCATCAGCTGAGACCGTTGGATCGAGGAAGCATGCAGCAGTAGCAAGGGGTGAGAACTTTGAATCACTGGGATTAAGGAAGCAGCTAAAGCGTTGGTCAAGGTTTGCCTTCATCATTTTTGCCAGAGAAGTTATGTCCTTGTGGCTAGAACCTTGGGTCTGGGGAAACTCAGATAGGTGAGCACTCAGGTCCAGGAGTGCAGGCACCACCAGATATAAGGACATTGTGTCACTCTGGAGCATCTGGGTGTGCTCAGCAAAGGGGAGGAGCAGATCTCTGAGTGTAGTTAGTCTTTGCCATTCACTTGGCAGCAGACAATCCCAGCCCATCCTATCAGCTACTTGAGTAAGTGAGTCCTTCGCATCAATAAGACGTGTTATCATCTGGTGGGTGCTGGACCATCTAGTGGGGCAGTCTTTGACCAGAGTGAGTCCAGACAGCTGCAGCAGTTGCTCTGTTGCCACAGATGACTTGCGGAAGAGCCTAACAAGTAGTCGAACTCTGTCTAGGAGGCATTTGACACTTGTTTCTTTCTGAATTAGGTTCACCACTAGTTGCAAGGTATGTACAACACAGGGCATCCTCTCTAGTGCTCCAAACCTACATAAAAGAAACACAGAGAAAAAGGACAGAGACTTTATTAATCCTCTACAGGAACCACAAAAGTAGCATGCACTAATGGCAAGAAATGATGCTGTAAGTCCTCTTTTCATCCATATGTCCAGCCCCAAGATTATTTTGTGAGCTGTGGCAAGTTGTTCTCTGAATTTTTGTTTTTCGTCATTGTAAAGTTGGTCAACTAAGTTGTTTATTTTTGTTTTCTTCTGCACTGCCAACTTCTTATCAATGCTCTCTATCATAAGAATAAAATCATCATCCTCAACTGTACAAGCAGGTAGACCAGAGCTTCCAATCCAATGAGCAATCATCTTTTCTTTAGAGATTTGTTCTGGCGAATCTGCTTTATATTTTGACACTGATGAGAATGCCACTGGGATAGTTGATTGTGTTTTTGCACCTCGTTTCTGTTTTTGTGTAGTCTTCTCTCGGACCTGGGTGAATAGAAAGAAGATTGGATTTGTAATTACTCCCTAAAAACACGTCCAGAAAGCTACAAAAGAATTAAAATTAAACCTAGGCTAATATTAATTACATATTATAGATATTACTCACAAGTAGTACAGTTATTTTTAACAATAATACATTTTTACATTCAAATTATGATGACACAATCCTACCCATCTAAGCATACGTACATGGCCAATAAGCACCCCACATAAAAAAGACCTATAGTAATTTATAGTAAATACTGTATTGTTTTTGAACCATACTATAGTAAAGTACTTGAATAAATTTGTTGTGGTAATTCTATAGTTGCTGTGGTAACATTAACAACTAGTAGTATAAACAAATTACTTCATACAATACTGTACTAAGTTTTCTACAACTATAGGGCATATTATACTACAATATACACTACAGTTTACTGTACTAAAAACTAAAGTATACTACAGTATTTATTAGTTTATCAGTTAACAAAGTGTTGTAAATACTATATACAGAGTATACTACAATTTACTATAGTATGGTTCAAAAACACTATAGTATTTACTATAAATTACTATAGTAAATCAGTCTGTCATTTTAGAAATAGCTTGCTATCTATTTGCCATTACAACTAAGTTAGTTCAACAAACAGGCTATAGCCTAAAAATAATCTTGCTACAGTAACAGCACGTCATGCATCTTCTGTAAAGCTGCTTTGAAACCATAGGCCTATGTATTGTGAAAATCGCTATACAAATACATGTGAATTAAATTTAATTAACTTTAGCTAACTTGGTTAACAAGAAAAAAATCGCTTCTTGGCTAAGCCGACATGGCTTGCTAGCGAATTTAACTATGCTGACACATCCAGTAACACTAATCTAACGTTAAGAAAAGTAGTTGGATAAAAGACTTCACAGTTAGCTTTCTTACCATGATGGTGGCTGCATAAACAGCAGGGTGATGTGCCTTCTGATGTCTTTTAAGATTTGTGGTATTCTTTCCACATAATTTATAGCCACAGGGCTTCTCTCCGTGTTCTGTGACATTGCACAATGTTTTCCCTTCAGATAACATATAACAGAAATGCTTCCATATATAATTTCTTCGTTTCCTTCCCAAACTTTCAGGTGCTGAAGCCATTGTTGCAGTGAGCTCATGCTAGTTCGAGTTTTGGTAGCCTAGACTACCCGTACCCGTGACGTCACCTGCGGCTGCCTGCTGACTTTCTCATTCTTATTGACAGGGATGCACATTTTTGAAAAACAGCCTAGGAAGAGATCGTGTATTTTGAATGTCCGATATTCCTCAAATAACATTTTAGTCCCGTCTCGTCTCGTTAACAAAAAAACGGCATAAGTTTCGTCATAGTTTTTATCATCAGATATTAGTTTAGCTTGTCAACGTCTCATCTTAGTCACTGAAAAAATGGTCACTGGTACACTGCTCGTGATGGCAATGCGAACGAGTATTCCAAGCCTACAATACCTCTAGTGGCTATCTCTGCTAGAGTTAGATTTGCTACCAAGTAGTTGGCCCTGCTTGGGTCTCCTTGAAAGCAATCTTCCAGGTTGAGCTAGGTTCCTAGCACTTTGGTTAAGAGTGTCCTGGCTTCCAAGAGTTGAGCAGACAGATATCAGGTAGCTCAGGCTCCAGTCGAGCTTCCCTGATACTAGCCCTAGAGTTCTAGATCTGCTACCAAGTAGTTGGCACTCGAGCGGGCCACCTTGAAGTCCTTGATTCTCTGGGTCGAGCAGGCCCTTAGCACTTCCAGCTAAGAGAGTATCCTGATTCCCTAGAGTTATATCAGGGTGTAGGCTCTACTGAAGCCTCCCTGGTACTTGCATTGAGCTTGGTCAATACTCGTCTCGGTTGAGTCTAGTTTGTACTCCCCTCGCATTGAGGGTCGTTCTTTAGAGTACTGCGCTCCCGAGGTCTGGTCAGAAGGTCGAAGGACTCTCGTGAGACCTCCCTGTTAGATCAGTATTTTAGGCTGTAGGTACTTCCCTCTCCTGAGTGGGTTGTCCTATAGAGGACCTTGTCCCCTGAGTTGGTCTGAAAGGTTTAAGAGATTCGTGTAGAAAGAACTCCCTTGGTAGATCAGCTCCTGTTGGAGCTGGAGGTACACCTCTCATTAGGGACCATATGTAGAGTACCCAGCCTCCACAGTGCTTTGAATAGAAGCGCTCTGTAGATCCTTGGTCAAGCAGAGTATCTCCCCTCAATTGCAAAGGTTGAAAAGCACTATGCTGAGTCCTGCTCCCCAGGATACCCGTCTCTACGATCCGGTCTGAGTTGATTACTGCCAGTTTGCAGTCCCTCTTTTTTCTACTGGGTTAGTAGAAAAGTAGGACCAGGTCAGCCTCCCTGTTGGCATTCGCGGTCGACTTGCTCCCCTGACAAGTGACTGGCCGGGGATCCTTTTGGCTCCCTGGCCACATTCCCTTAAAGAGACCCCTTCTTTTTGAAGTTGTTGGTTCCAAGCCTTTGAGGGGCCTTGGTAGGCTTCTAGATATTTTTGGAGGCCTCTTTGGGGCTTATAGCTTGGGTTGTGACCGTAGGGAATGCTGTCACTGACAGCCTATTCATGACTATTCGGGAGTGGTTCTGGCATTTCAGTTGAAATTGCTTTTTCTGACATTTGTCACAGCCATTCTTTGGCATACACTCCCCTCAGCATGGCGGCATGGGTATTTAGCTCCCCATAGTGTATTCAACGCAGTGCAAGTTCCCTTTCGAAAGGGAAAGTCTCAGGTTACGCATGTAACCATGGTTCCCTAAGAACAGGGTATGAGACACTGCGTCTCCCTGCCATGCCCCGGGGCTGTCTGCTGAACAGTTCTTTCAGACAATACTTGGATGACTTGTTCTCTAGGTGCCCTTTATGTGCATTGGGGTCGCAATAGTAGTGACGTCATAGGCTGTCGCTGGCCAATACGATTGCCGTGATTTGATAAGCATTTCAGACACGGTTCACGTAGAGGCGTTCCCCCATAACGTATTCAACGCAGTGTCTCGTTCCCTGTTCTCAGGGAACATAACCCGAGACGTTTTTATTGCTCTATGCAGTGGTGATTGTGGATCATTCTATCCCGGGGTGCCTGATATGTTTTAGGTGGGAAATTATGATACCTTAAATATCCTATGTATTATGTGAAATGTATAAGTATAAATGCCATTTTGAACAAAATCGATAGAAATAAAAAAAGAATGAAAAAAGTTTGGTTCAGTAAGTTTTTTTCTTAAAGAAATGAATACTTTCATTCAACAAAGACATTAAATTGGTCAAAAAGTAAAAAGAAAAGTAAAGACTTTCACATTGTTGCAAATTATTTCTATTTCAAATAAATATTTCTTTTGAACTTTCTATTCATCAAAATTCTATTCAACTTTCTATTCATCAAAACATTTCCTCAAAAATATTAAGTAGCACAACTGTTTTCAATATTGTTAATAATAAGAAAAGTTTCTTGAGCATCAAAACATCATATTAGAATGATTTCTGAAGGATCATGTGACACTGAAGACTGGAGTGTGATCACTGGGATAAACTAAAACAGTTATTAAAACAGTTATTGTAAACTGTAATAATATTTCATAATATTACTGCTTTTACTGTATTTTTGATCAAATAAATGCAGCATTGGTGAGCAGAAGTGACTCCACCTTGTTGAGGAGAGCAGTCAAACACTCTGTCTTGTTTTAGGTGATTGTGCAGCGCTGTCTGTCTGCTAAGAGTCTGTCTCATGTGAAAGCTGGCTGCATCCTGTGTGGTTATCTCAAACTTCTGCCCATGTTCATCATGGTTTTCCCTGGCATGATCAGCAGAGTGTTGTACACAGGTAAGAAAGATTGGCACTTGACGGGAAGTGTTGGGGTAACGCATTACAAGTAACTTGAGTTACATAATCAGATTACTTTTTCAAGTAACTAGTAAAGTAACACATTACTTTTTCGATTTACAACAAAATATCTAAGTTACTTTTTCACATTTATTGACTGACAGCTCTCCTGTGCCCAGCAGCCCACGTTGAGAGAAATGAAGTGCAGAGGTGTTTTGTGCGCTGTATAAACATGATGGTTATTGTAGTTCTAGACTAAATGTGAACTTGCATTTACTCATCTCTCTTGCACAGAAACATTCAGTATTCCTCAAAATGAATAAAAACAGTGAAATGCAATCTCAGAATTGTATGCAAACCTATAATAATTAACTACATTAAATTACAAAAATATACTTTATGTATTTAATCTCATTTTATTAAGCAATGTCTTTGCTGATGACCTAATTCTGTTTTAACTGTGCCCATACTTTACAGGCGTAAATATGCTTTTCCTTCAGCCTGGGGCTTATTCATTTCACTAATGGTGTGAAAGGGCCTTGACATTTGTCAAAAATAGAACTTTTTTTGTTATTATTAAAAAAAAATAAAAAAACAAGCAAGCCCAGCCCAGGTGAGAAAAAGTAACACAAAAGTAATGTAACACATTACTTTTTCACAAGTAATGCAATTCATCTTTATCAACATAGTTCAACGAGTCTGCATGTGCATATGTGCTCTAGTAAGAACGAGCTTGTGATTGAATCTGGAAATAAAGCAAAATAACTGAGAGAAAAAAAAAAGAGAGAGAGTGAGAGAATTAGTCCTCAGATGCCATGCCAGTAATTTTAGCAAAAAATCTCAAATGGAAAGAAGTTATTACTCCACCACCTGCGTGACATCAATAACCAATGTGGCTGAACAAATTTGCGACAATATGGTTTCTGGAAAACAGTTTTGTAACAGTTTTGTTAGACTAAAACTATACAAATTTTGTTACTTGAAGTAAAGATGAAATAAATTAAAATTAGATGAAATCTTTTACAGCAAATGAAAATTAAAAATGTTGTAGTAACTGAAATAAAATAAGCTTAATTTGAAATACTAAAATTACTAAAACGGAAATAAAAAATTAAAGCTAAATAATAATAAAAATGACAAAAGCACATAATAAAAAGACTCAAATTTAAACTAAAATTAAAATGACAATATAAGGTAATTCAAAATATTAATAAATACTGTTACTATATAAATAATACTAAATAATTAGAATGTTTTAATTGGTTCTTTAATATCTTATTATAATGCATAGTATGTTTTTATCCTTCTAATAAATAATTATAATTTTGTTTTAATTCTGTTGAAAAGCATTAATAATAATTAAAATCAGCATATCAGACAAACATGACATAATGACTAAAGCTTAAACTAAAATTAGAATGAAAACTGACAATATATAATAAAAGTTAATTTAAAATATTAATAAATGTATACAAATAGCATTGTTTGATGTGACATTTCAGGAAGGGTAAATCTGAAAATCATCATTCCTCAACAATTCCATTTTGGATATGTGGACTTTGTGATAAGAAATTCTGTCAATCCAAAAGTAATTTTTGTGGCATTTTTGTATGTAATGTGCATCAGAAGGTCAGTGAACAGTCAAAGACTATTAGTGAAACTAATGTTTGTGTGTTTTCTCTTGTTTTTGTTAGATGAGATTGCATGTGTGGATCCAAAAGAGTGTAACGACTACTGTGGAACCAGTGTGGGCTGCAGTAATATTGCTTATCCTAAATTGGTGGTGGACCTGATGCCAGACGGTAAGATCCTGATGTTTCTATTTCGGTCTCTTCCATCTTTAATAGGCTGCTTTGTGAATATGTCTGGTGTTATGGGTCTAAACTGCTGTGTGTGTTTCTGAAGGTCTCAGAGGCTTGATGTTGTCCGTCATGCTGGCCTCTCTGATGAGTTCACTCACTTCCATCTTTAACAGCGCCAGCACACTCTTCACCATGGACATCTACACCAAGATCCGTCCCAAAGCCAAAGAAAAGGAGCTCATGATCGCTGGCAGGTGCGTTCTCGTGTCTGTTTGTATGTGCTGGATGTTGATTTTCTGACCTTGTGAGCAGAAAATGATGTGAATAGGCTCTGAGATGCCTGTGTTCATGCATGCAGGGTGTTTATGCTGTTTCTGATCGGTGTGAGTATTGCATGGATCCCCATCGTTCAGACGGCTCAGAGCGGCCAGCTCTTCGATTACATGCAGTCTGTCACCAGTTATCTGGCTCCGCCCATCGCCGCTGTCTTCATTCTCGCCATTTTCTGTAAGCGAGTCAATGAACCAGTGAGTCAATTCTTCACATTTTACAGTTTTATATATTTTGCCTTGTATCCATCATTTTTATATATTTTGTATCCATTTATGTATTTTAGTTTATATCCATTTTGCTTGTTAAATTCAACTTGATATTTAAAAAAAGTTTTTTCTCTCAAAACTGGTCAAGATATTTTCCAGAACATCAAAATCTTGCTGTTCATTTTTATCTATTGACACATAATATTGATATCCCCTCACAGGGCGCTTTCTACGGGTTGTGTATTGGTCTGTTGGTGGGTCTGGCGCGTATGATAACTGAGTTTGCCTATGGCACGGGCAGCTGCGTGAATCCCAGTAACTGTCCCACGATCATCTGCGGTGTGCACTACCTCTATTTTGCACTCATCCTCTTCACCCTGTCCTGTGTATTGATACTGGTCATCTCCCTCATGACCAAACCCATTGACGACAAACATGTAAGCTCTTCTTATAACAAAACTACTACAACTCTTCAGTATTATACACTGTTCTTAAAGTTCACCCAAAAATCTAAATTCTGTCATCATTTACTCACCCTTATGTTGTCCTAAATCTGTTATTTATTCTGTTGAACTCAAAAGACGATATTTTGAAGATTGGTAACCAGACAGTTGATGGTAGCCATTGACTTCCATAGTATTGTTTTTCCTACTATGGAAGTCAATGGCTACCGTCAACTGTCTGGTTACAAACATTCTTCAGAATGTCTTCTTTTTAGTTCAACAGAAGAAAAAACTCAGACAGGTTTGAAACAACGTAAGGGCGAGTAAAATGATGACACAATTTTCATTTATTGGTGAACTATCCCTTTAATCATGCTTCTGTATTTTCCATATATATATATATTACAATTGTTACAAATTATTATTTCACTTGAAATACACACATTATATACTATAACATTCGTTGAAAAGATTTTTTTAAAATAAATTATTACTTTTATTCAGAAAGGACGCATTAAGTTGATCGAAAGTGACAAAAGTCATTTATAATATCACAAAAGACATTCATCAAAGAATCCTGGGGGAAAGTATTTTTTCATCAAAAATATTAAGCAGCACAACTGTTTTCAACATTGATAATAATAAGAAATGTTTCTTGAGCACACGGACAGACAGATAGATTATGCATTTATGCATTGACAATGGAAGTCTATGAAGCAAGTGTATAATTGTATTTTTATATCTATAAAAAAGCAACTTCTCTGTCACGGCCCCTCATTCTGTGGCTCTTGTTTTTGTGCAGCTGTACAGACTCTGCTGGAGTTTGAGGAACAACACTGAGGAGAGGATAGACCTGGAGTTAGATGACTGGACTGATGAACAGGATTCCAACTCTATGGAAACAGATGGTACATCTGCACAAGCCACCATATACATAATCATTGATAAGTAACATCTCACCATTTTTGTGTGCAACGAGCATCACGTGGCTCAGTGAACGGACTGTGGACATCTGTGGGTGTGCCGTTTGATGCTGAGACTAGGTTATGGCCATGATTATTTGATTAGATTGTAGTTTGTTCTAGGAAAAACAAAGGATGTTGATCCAGACACATGTCTTATTTGTGTAAATCACATTGCACATGTAACATATTAGCTTTTAACCCTTTAAGACCTGAAGACACTTTTAGAGTTGTTTTTTCTGAGTGACATACACAAAAGTAAAGACTCGTAACTCCAAAACTATAGCAAGGATAGTCAAAAGGTTGGTATCATTTGATAGAACACTTTCTAAATTTTTAGAAAATACATTAAAAATACAAAATATAATACAATTGGACATTCTCTTGCTGTGAAGCTGCTAATAAAAGACAAATATATACATATATATAATTTTTATTATAATGTTTTATTATAAAGTCTCTGATTTTGTATGCAAAACAAATTATTGTGCTACCTACTCGGTTTCATTTTTATTGGCTCTTAAAGAGTGACATGTGCCGGTCATAAAGGGTTAATAACCAATAACAACCGTTTTCGTTTGTCTCTTGACCCTGCAGAGGTGCGTGAGGAACCAGGCTTTTGTAAGAAGGCCTACAACTGGTTCTGCGGCTTTGATCAAGGAAATGACTCTAAACTGACTAAAGAACAGGAGGCGGAGATGAAGATGAAGCTCACTGACACCACTGAGAAACCTCTATGGAGAAACGTGGTCAACATTAATGCTATTATCCTACTTGCTGTCTGTGTCTTTTTCCATGGTTTCTTTGGTTAAAGATCACACCAGTATCATCTAACTCAGTTAATGATATTTGACCTGTATTCTGTGGACAAAAATGTTACCTTTTAGTAACATCAAGCTAAATGTGATTACTCAGATTGTAAGAGGTTACAAAGTTCCTCTTGAAACATTCAATACTTCCTTACAATATCCTCAACAAAACCTTTTTCTTCCTTATAGCTGCCTACTGTACTTTGATTTGATGGCAGAAAGTACAATACATTTTTTTCTGTCCTTTTAAATTAATGTACATTGTTTTTAGCACCTAAACTGACTTTCATTGTAAACCCAAGACCAAAACTGATCATTCATATAATCATGTTTCTTTGTCAAATCATTCTTAACTGCTATAGTATCAGATTTAACACATGCCTGGCAGTTTTTACTATACATTCTGTACAACTCTTCTGAGGCACTCGTTATTGTGGTGCATAGTGGGATTGAATGAGTGCACTCGATAACATCCTCTATTGTTTCAGAAACCTAGAAATGGCTGTTCACTCAAATAGTGCCATATTTAAGGATATAGGGGGCAATTTCGGGCACAGCCCATGTGTCACTATTGCTTTGTCTGTTACACATCGTTTGAAATCACTTTACTTTCACTTTACTGAAAATTTACATGAAATACTGCAAGCTAACCTGTCAATTATAACTGTAACGCCCACTCTAAACAAATATTTTCATGATTCATCTCAACTTGTTTCTTTTGTCAAATAAACTTAGATAATTACTGGGGTTCAGATACCATAATATTTTGAGTTTCTGTTGATTAAACCAGTCTCCATCTTATTTTAAAATGCAAAACTGTTACCCAGTACTTCCAAGTCTTGGATGTACCTCTGGAATAAAGTGGGCTGCTGCTGGGAGGTGGGACTATAGCAGGCTGTGGCTTCCTGTGTGGCTGTACAATGATCTGGTAGCCTTGCATCAGTTGTTGGCAGA
This sequence comes from Hypophthalmichthys nobilis, assembly GCA_037950665.1. NCBI lineage: Eukaryota > Metazoa > Chordata > Actinopteri > Cypriniformes > Xenocyprididae > Hypophthalmichthys > Hypophthalmichthys nobilis. The sequence continues at coordinate 19,211,893 of CM075476.1, read as the reverse complement.
TGAACTCTTCAAACACCTGATGGGCCGTCATCACTGGAGACTCATCATCACGTCTACAAAAGATGGAGAGCACATCAATTTTGGACTGAGAAAAAACGTGTCTAGTCTATTATTTCTATTAGGTTACTTTTATTAATAAATGAATATTATAATAAATGTGCCACAATAATTCACATCACCGCATAACTGATGTGCTGTGAGGATAATAAAATATTAGGATATTAGCTCCTCTTTGAATATGTTTTATTTTTATTTATTTTTTAGGTCTATTATACAATTAATTATATAATTAATTATATTACATGTAAATTAAAATTACTAACAGTCTATATTCCTAACAATGCAGTCATCAGTGCAAATTAAGAGCAGCTTTACTTCAAGCACCGACAACCTGTTTTACACGAAATACGATTCTTCTCACTTGTTTCACTATATGTACGGGCCACAAGAGAAATAATGGAATAAATTGCTCCGTTAATGCAGCGTCAAATGCCTACAGCTCTGTCACTTTCACTTTCTGTAGTGAATACTGACCGAGGTTAAGACTCTTTCACCGGCATAACTCTTGCACAAAGTTTGCATGTTGCTTGTGCGATATCCATTGGCTCGCCTTCTTGGTTTAAAACGGAAAGATTTCCAAGGGGGCCCCACGGATTTGCACTACGCCACTGAGAAAGGCTTATAGTTCATCATAACAAAGTTCTATACATCATACACCCACTATGTTGCCAAATCTACCCGATTTTTTATATCAACAGAAAAATATACCAGGATATACTAGAGACTCTCCTGCTTCAGATCGTCATGGTTAACGATATGCTAAAGCCCGCCAGTATGTTGACGTGATTGGTTACAGGGTAGTTTGTGATGTCAGAAACACCAGTAATTTCAAACCGCGTGTTTGAGTCTGTCTTTTTTTCACTGCAGTTTTAAATAGAAAATACTCAGCAATTGTGTCGACTTATGAATTTGCACATGGTTTGTCTTAAAGCATTTTAAAAACACCACATAGACATGTAAACAACATTAAAAACTTGATTTTCACCACAGGGGGACTTTAAAGAGTTACAAGCCATGAGCCAAATCAACCAGATGAGGTGAATCACAACATTACAAACTGATTTGAAGCAAAAAATGTATTGCAAAATTAGACAAAAAGACAAAAGTACAAGACTGTGTAACAGTTTTAATTAGGGAATGAACGACATTCCCATAAAGCATTGCGAAAGACATGAATTTTAAAAATATTCGATAAGTCAGCAGATGTTAAAGTGTTCTTTTAGAACACAATTTGCTTGACTGGTGGAGATTTCTCTGCAGAGTCATGATTAATGCTGTTTTTCCAGCAGGAATTCCACTGTTTAACATGATTATTTAAAAAGTTGAAATAATGGGAACTTATGACTTTAACCAAAGCTTATCGGCTGATAACCAATATTGTGCATCCTTTAAATATATAACCCTGGACCACAAAACCAGTCATAAGGGTCCATTTTTTGAAACTGAGATTTATTAACAGTGTAATTATAAATGTAATAACAGAAATTAATTACAAATGTAATTACATGTAGGTATATTTTAAAATATAATTACAATGTAAAAACATGTATGTACACAATAAGTGCATTGTATCAACTGATTAATATAAATGTAAGTACATAGTAGTTAAGGCCTCCTAATATAAAGTGGGACCGGTCTAAGTGTGGCAGCAGGTTGTAGCAGCCCTGTGTAGTCATTCTGCAGGGTTTGGCAGGAGCGGTGAGGGACTTCTAGTCCACCCCAACAACGAAGCAAAAACTAGGCACTGTTGGAGAGGCAGACAGAAGCAGGACTTCAGGGGCACCCTAGTCTCGCTTAGCCAGACCTTCAGACTGACTGCAGAAGGTCTGGACTCTATCGCAGCTTTCATTGGCCAAGGACTGCCAAAGAGGACGTTTGACTGACATGAAACGCAACCAATCACAGTTCGTTTTGTTCCGCGTCATGTTTAGGGGCGTGAAAATGTAAAATCGATGTCCCTACCATAACAGACCGGCGTGCATCTAATAAATTATTCATTCAAGAACGTTGTGCAATTTTACTGCAACAATGGAGCCGCGAACTTCACATACTTTTGAAAATCCAGCATTTAGTTGATCCTGGTAGGCGCTCATTGTCACAGTTGTAAACACGACGGCATTCTTCTTCCACGAGGGAGTTTGGCGTCACGGCATTTGTTTCCAGGCGGACCATTAAAGAACGCGACACACGCCTCCCGGACATCCTGTAGAATTCATCCAACCAGATAAGGACTTCAAAACTCCTGAAGTGTTTCCAGTCATAGATATACATAACAAAGGCTAGATGTCTCGTCCGCGCTGCTGGCCAATGGAGGTCGACGTCCGCACCTGGCGGCCATCTTGTAATAGTCAGCTCGCTCACTCGTTACATTGTGTTTTAATGGTGCATGTACTTTTTAAATAACCATAACTTGCTCAATTTTCTACCGATTTTCAAACTGTTTGGTTTGTTATAAACGTCAGAGATGTACTTATGACACTGCATACTTATGAATAATTATAACCATGGACTTCCATATGAAAATAACATTGAACAGAACAGATAGGTGCAATGAATATACACACGCAAAAGGTATTTATGTTAAATCAATATATAGGCTACTAAAACTCAGTGTACAGAATGGCAACATGATATATATACACTTTTATAATATGAATATTACTATTATAATAAAATAATTTGAATTATTACATGTTTATTTTAACTTCTTCAGGGTTGGGCCATTTACTAGGCTTTTCCCCTCGACATTGCACTGTGCCTACTTCAGAGATCACTGTTCCAAAAAAAAAAAAAAGGTGTCCAAAAGAAACATTCTGCGATTGTGTAAACAAACTTGTAAAAAGCTTTGGGTCAACAACAAATCTTGTAATACTATTATGTCATAGCCCCGCTGTTCCTGTGTAACAGGACCTGTATTGTACATACATCCACTAAGTAACTAACGATTATCCCAAATATAATCATAATATTGTCATGTCTTACAGGTGAAAGGTGATCCCACGGGCTCTCGTTTTGAGACTACGGCGATTGGAGCATCCGTAGGCTGCACAAAAGTCTGGCATCTTCTCCTATAAAGCCAGCAATTTCCTGTATCATAATGTAAGATGTTTTTAACAAACCAAACCGATTAGAAATCATGTGCAACTTAAGTTATATTGAAAAGAAAGAGCAATTCTGCCTCTCCCACTGATGTAAAATTGCTGGGTAGCAGCTAAACTGTAACTACTAGGTCTCACTCAAAGCTTCTTGTTATTAGCCAGCTAATAACTACAACCACATCCACAAAGATTGTAATTTAGACAAAAGATTAGTTGTCATAAAATCGTTATTGGTGTCAGTAAAACCTATATAATTGAACAGCTTGATTGTGGTCTCAGCCTTGATAACTTGCGCAAGTAGCCGTGATACACAACTATGCTGCACGATTAAGTCGTTTTTCGACAAGAAAAGCTGCAATTTCATCATGTTCAAGCATCCAGAATTATAGCCATGTTAATAACGTTTGTAAGAAACCAAACCATTTGTAAATCCGTCAAGATTTCAGCGAGATAAGAGTATTTGTGTTCGTGCAGATCACTCACCTTACATCAGGTACCACAGAGCCCGCCAGAAAGCTTGCCTGTGACAAGATGGCCGCCGGTGATGACGTTAGAGACTCCGCCGTAAGACATCTAGCCTTTATTATGTATATCTATGTTTCCAGTTAGGTGTGCCATATGCATCAGACGTTCAGCCAACATTCCATGAGCGTGACATCAGAGGCTGAGACTAGGGGCACCCCCACCACACACACAAACACACAGAGCGACCTACACTCACCACAAGGATGCAACAGACCGCATACAGCCAGACAGTTTGAGAGAGAAAAAGGCAGGAGAGGGTGAACAGTTTTAGGCAGATAGACACATAACAACATGCAGAACAACAAGGATAAAGAGAGAGAAAGTGGGAAAAGAAGTGTGTTACCATTATTATTTTTTTAAATGAACTGAGATTACTGTGACTACTACGTGCAAAATTAACATGCAATAAAGGCACTATGAGCATCGTGACATCACTGATGAGTAAAAGGCGTGTACAGCCATCTGTACATTAATACATCTCGCAGCCTTAAAAAAATGTTAATGGATTCTCGTCCATGGAATGCGCCACTTCTGGTATTTTACCAGTTACTCGACACAGGTAAATTGCAATCAAGGTTTTTTTTTTTTAAATCGAATACTCGAATTTAATCGAGGAATTGTGTCAACCCTAATCTCCTTGCAGTTTGGCAGACAAAAAAAAAAAAAAAAAAAATGTTTAAGGGTTTAAAAGGGTTAGTTCACCCCAAAATAAAAATTCTGTTATTAATTACTCACCCTCATGTCGTTCCAAACCCGTAAGACTTTCATTCATATTCGGGACACAAATGAAGATCTTTTTGATGAAATCTGAGAAACGTCTGTCCCTCCATAGACTGCCTTTGCAACTTGATCTTTAGCCCTAGGAACTAATCACACACTCACACCTGTATCCCATCAGTGACACTTTATAAGCTGCATTCTAACACACACATTACTTAGTATTGTTTAATCTATGTTCGCATTTCTGTTATTCCTTGTTTCCTTGCTCTGCCTTGCCTAGCCTGTGTTTTTTGACCCTGGACTGATTCCTTGTTTAATGATCAGTCAACCAGCTACTACATCTTCGGCAAAGGGACTTAACCAATTGAGGAGTATGTTCACCGGTTTATCTTATCAAGTTCCATTTGATGAAGTGGCTTTAAAGGACTTTTTCCATTTTGGACTAAGTAAGCTCATAAGATCCTGGTTTCCTGTATTGAAGTTTAATTGTAGTCTAAGAGACTTTATGGACTATGCCCTAATTTTGTGTGGTTCATCTTTCACTGTGAATTAAATGGAGAACATTAAGAACCCGAAGAATTTTTGGGGAGGGCCAAAACCGATAAGCTCCGACGGCAGCAGAGCCTGGAGCCCGTTCGTCTGCTCCACCGTGGGCGGTCTTCAAGCCTGTCTGCGCTGTTGTGGTGGTGTCTGCTCTGCCGTGGGGCTCTTCAAACCCATCTGCGCTGATATGGTGGTCGTCTGCTCTGCCGTGGGGCTCTTCAAGCCCCGTCTACAAGGCCCCCTACTAAACCTGCTCCGCCCTGGCCACCTGCTCAATCTGCTGTGCCCTGGTCATCTGACCGGCCTGTACCACCCTGGTCATCTGCCTGGCCTGCACTACCCTGGCTGCCTCCTCACCCTGTTTCGCCCTGGCCTCCTGCTCAGCTTGCTCTGCCCTGGCCGCCTGCTCTGCCTTGGTCTTCATGCCCTCTTCTGCTTCACGGTCCTGACCCTCCATCCCTCCCCCTGTTCCTCCTCTGCTCCGCCTTCCTCCTGGACTGTTTAGAAGTGTCTGGAAGCCACTCCTTTGAGAGGGGGCTCTGTAACGTGCCGTGGGTCTGTGCTCATCAAGGTTGTCATGGACTCCATTTCCCACAATTCCCCATCTAGGAACTAATCACACACTCACACCTGTTTCCCATCAGTGACACTTTATAAGCTGCATTCTCACACACACACACACACACACATATATACATATATATATTACTGATTATTGTTTAGTCTATGTTCGCATTGTGTGTTATTCCTTGTTTCCTTGCTCTGCCTTGCCTAGCCTGTATTTTTTGATCCTGGACTGATTCCTTGTTTTATGATTGTTCGCCGCCTGCCTTGACCATTGCCTGTGTTGTTGGATTACTCTTTGACCTTGCCCTTCCTGCTACTGTTTACTGGTGTTTGACCTACTGCCTGTTTGACTATGCTCTTCTTGTTAATAAAGGCTGTACGTGGATCCACAACTACGTTGTCACGCTCCCGTACGTTACAGAATACTCAGTCATACCAAGATCCAGCGGCTTTTATGAGCGTTTCCAGTCTAACCATGGACCCAGTCAACCAGCTACTACATCTTCGGCAAAGGGACTTACCTAATGAGGAGTATGTTCACCGGTTTTGTGAGTTATCTTATTAAGTTCCATTTGATGAAGTTGCTTTAAAGGACTTTTTCCATTTTGGACTAAATTAGCTCATAAGATCCTGGTTTCCTGTATTGAAGTTTAATTGTAGTCTAAGAGACTTTATGGACTATGCCCTAATTTTGTGTGGTTCATCTTTCACTGTGAATTAAACGGAGAACATTAAGAACCCGAAGAATTTTTGGGGGGAGGGCCAAAACCGACAAGCTCCGGCGGCCCGGAGCCTGGAGCCCGTTCGTCTGCTCCACCGTGGGGGTCTTCAAACCTGTCTGTGCTGCTGTGGTGGTTTTTTGCTCCGCTGTGGGGCTCTTCAAACCCATCTGCGCTGATATGGTGGTCGTCTGCTCTGCCGTGGGGCTCTTCAAACCCCAAAACTTCGCACTGTGTGTTATTCCTTGTTTCCTTGCTCTGCCTTGCCTAGCCTGTGTTTTTTGACCCTGGACTGATTCCTTGTTTTATGATTGTTCGCCGCCTGCCTTGACCATTGCCTGTGTTGTTAGATTACTCTTTTGCCCTGCCCTTCCTGTTACTGTTTGCTGGTGTTTGACCTACTGCCTGTTCGACTATGCTCTTCTTGTTAATAAAGGCTGCATGTGGACAACTACGTTGTCATGCTCCTGTACGTTACAAAAGGGTGCTTTTGATTGAACACTTAAAAAGTGTTATATATAGAACTTTTTCGGGGCTCCAAATATGAATCGCTTGATAGAACCCTAAAGGGGTTATAGAGTGTAGTTGAGTAGTCAGGGCTCTAATCAGAGAGTCAGCCATTTTAAGGGCTGTCTCAATCGCCAAATCCTTCAAGTACACTGAAATGTTCGCTACCTAAAAAGTACCACAATGCACCATGAAAACCAGGGAGCATCGATGGTCACTATGGCTGCGTCCAAAATAGCTTGCTCTTTTGAATAGGTACCTATTTTGAATAATTACTTTGCGACTGTTAAAAAAGTATGTTCTGTCTAATATGAGTGTGTGTAGTATGAATGTAATCTGGACATACTACATTCACCATGCTGTTATTATCATGTGACCTACCAGCGTCAGTTACGTTGCTTCTCTGCCATTCACAACTCCTCTCCCGTGGCCTCATGGGATAGTGTTCATCATATGCACACTTCAGATTTTTAGCCAGAAGCAGTAGGTCATCTGGGTACTTTTTGCCTACCCTTTTATGAGTACTGTAAATTCAGACATACTATTTTTGTCACATGCTGTTTTTCGCCTACTACATAATAGGGAAGTATGTGATTTCGGATTCACCCTATGTTCCCTTAACGGAAGTTCTGAAGTGAGAAACATAAATCACGTGAGCCAACTCACTACACATTATGATATGCGATAGATGTTTTTTTTTTTTTTTAATGCAAACCATTATTTAAGTATAAACATACATCGCTAGACATAATCTAGCGAATAATTATAATTTATTTATGGCTGAAATGTTGCACATATATGTAACAAGCAAAGTATTAATCATAATGTACTTTAACATTAAAAAATAATGTCAGAAAGATACCAGTTCTGCTGTTGTTCATACATACCAGTAGTGATGTTGTAAAATGGGGATGTGTACGGATCCTTACTGTCCTTAACAGTGCCCCAACTGGTGTATATGATATACTGATTAATGATCTAGGAAGCTAGGGAGCTGATTGAGACACACCCATAGAATTCCTAAAACCTCAGGCTAAAAGTACCCGGATGACCTACTACTTCTGGTGAGATTCTGAAGTGCACATCCAATGAGGCCTTGAGACGGAATAAATGAATGGCAGTGAAGCGATACAACTGATACCGTAGATCACATGACAGTGACATAATGGTTGTTGTAGTTTTCAGTCATTTTTAATCAGGCACTGTGCAGAGTGCCCATTAAAACTTTCTCAGTAGAACAGAATAGATTTTGCCAATTGTATCGTTTCAGGATGGAAGGGTGATTCATATCCATTAATGCTCCATCTGTAGTGTTGGAGCCCAGTATGCAAAATTTAGTTTGATGTTTCATCACCATTTTCACTCTCTTTTGTCTTCAAGCTGCAATGCCACTTTTCACCGTCACATGTAGTGGTGTCCCATACTCAGAATTTGTGCTCTGCATTTCACCCATCCAAGTGCGCACACACAGCGGTGAGTATTGAACACGCACAGGTTCAAGTTACAAGTCCCACTCTCTAACCATTAGGCCACAACTGCTCAGGGTGTCCTTATAACCTTTTAGTGTTACAGTATGTACATTAATGTCTGGACCATAAATTGCAGTAGTTGATCTTAAGCTGAATCAATGAAACCCATTAATTAAGATGCAGGTGATGTGGTTGATGAAATGTGCTTTTACGCTTTACAGGAACCCAGTCTCACACTTCCAGCTATATAACGGTAAGTTGATCATTAATGACTCTCAATCTCAGATTTTTGTCTGTAAGTCACAAAAACACTTTTATAATTAACTCTGTGGAGGTCACACCCATCTGTAGACGGACACATAAAAGTGAAAGCGTGCGCGCACACACACACACCTGCAGGTGAACGTCTGAGCCAGGTGTCTTTACCATCGTGTCACACACAGTGTGGTGCTCCACTTGTCCTGCTTCAAACACCATCAAAATGGGGGCAGATTATTTTGGATTCTCTTTTCTCCGCAATGAGAATAGAAGAAATTTCACCATTCATATTAACAATCCAGCAGACATCTCAGTGATTGTTGTATATTTTCTGGTGGTTCTGGCTGTGGGAGTATGGGTAAGTGGCCAGGGGTTTCTATCAACCAACATTTTTCTACCATTGACAGACTTGTGAATTGTTGACCTTGCGTCAACAAATAAATGTACAATGGCTGTGTGAGATCTGAAGTCTGGAGAAAGAAAGAGGATTCTGACTGACTTTGCAAAAAGTTTATAATATAATGTAATAATTGCAATGCAACAAGGGTGTTTTTTGCAAAAAAAAAAAAAAAAAATGCTTAAATCTTTTAGGCAAATGAATTGTTACAATGGTCTTTTATAATTCTTAATATGTGGTAACTATTAATGATATTAATATCTATTAAACAATAAAAATATATATATTTTTAAATTATTACTAAATTATCCATACGGTACATTACAATATTCTCAAATCAACTCATGAATTTTTGGTACATTCTTAATCTATCTTAATTGAGGGTAGAGTTATTACTGGCATTTCTTGATAACACTATATTTTTCCACCTGCATTTGCACATTGGAAATCCATATAATTTTATCCATGTAAATCCATATAAAACCTCTTGTGAAAATTCAAACATTTAATCAAACAACAAACAAGGCCATTAAACGCCAATCCATCAACGCTTTGAGACTGCAAATGTGATACATTATTGTGAAATGTGTCTGCAGGTATGACACCTTATAAAGTCAAATGTGATTTTGTCTAAAATATTTAGTGTCTGTAACTCTTCATATGCTGAATTTAATGGTTCTTTCTGTTCAAAGGCAATGGTACGAACCAATCGAGCCACAGTAGGAGGCTTTTTCCTGGCTGGCAGAAGTATGGTGTGGTGGCCGGTAAGGAAATGGACTTAGATGGTGGATGACCAAGATTAAAAGCATTTTGTTTTGTGCTATAAATGTGATGGACATAAACAAAATTACATTGCCTGATCATTTACCACATCAGTAGTGATCAATCAGTGGGTAAAAATGTGAATTTTTGTTGTAATGGGCTACGCAAGACTGAAACAGCCATAAAAGTAGGAGCTGATTAGGTATCATAGTATGACCAGTGATTTCACTTTATCACAGATATGGCATGATAATGAGTGCAAGGAGAGTGCTTATGTGAGTCTTGATGAGGTGATAATCAGCAGCAGATGTGGGTGTTGGCTGACTAAGTGCAAATGAGAACCAAGAGGGATGCTGGGAAATGGAGTCCAGAGTGTGCATGAGGGAAGAAGGACCTGTGCATTTGTGACACCAGGGCAGAGCAGAAGACCACCACATCTAAGCAGACGAAACTGACCCCTGGTTAGAATTGCTGACCCCTGGAAGGTCATCTGGCTTGAGAACGTCTGGAGGGCCAGTTGGCTTGAGAATATCTGGAGAGCCAGCTGAGAGACGGATGTCTGAAATATCAGCTGAGAGACAGGCCTCTGGAGTGCCTGCTGAGGGATGGGCTTTTGGAATGAAGACCACAGCCGACTTGGCGAAACAGAGAAAATATAAATAGAAAACATAAGAGTGGCTGTTGTGGCTGAGATGACGAAGCTTAGATCGGCCTCCGTGGCCGTGAGGAGGGAGCTTAGATCAGCCCCCTTGGCTGTGATGAGGGAGCTTAATTCGGCCTCCGTGGCCATGATGAGGGAACTTTGATAGGCCTCCGTGGCCGTGGATGGATGCCCCTGACACTGGAATTTCTTTCTCTGGAACGCGCTCTGGAATCTCTCTGCATTGGGCTCTGGAGTCTCCTTCTCTGGAACAGACTCTGGAGTTCCTACTCAGGGATTACTCTGGGATTTGGAGTGGTGATGACGGACTTGACTGTGTTGAAACCTTTCGACTCTGAATAGCATGCTTTAAAAATTCTGAGCCTGTTTTCATTGCCACCAGTGCAGACACAATTGGTGGGTCCGCTAATTAAGATGTAAGATCCATACTATTAGATGTTGCTTTCCTGGATCTAGGAATATTAGGATACTCTGGCGTGGCAGCCATGATGGCTGGAGATGCTGGTGTGGTGGCCATGATGGTTGGAGACTCTGGTGGTTCTTTGACAGACTTTTTGGTTAACTCAGGACAGGCAGAGAAAAGGGAGCTTGGGAGGGTCTCACTGTAGTCTAGACAGGAGAAGGATGAAAATTATGATTCTGGAAGGACCGTCTAAATTGGGAGCAGGAAGGAGGTTATACTGTTGGACAGGGATTGTTGTCCTCAATCTCACCGACTGTATACGATGAACCACACCACCATAGTATGAGGTTAAAAATTTTTCTAGCATCACACATTCGTTTTTTGCTGGCAGACAACATGAACACGAACAACAACACAAACGTAGTGAATTCATAAATTCATTATTCATCATTCACTATACGCTATATTCATTATAGTGATTCAAAAGCTATCCAGGTATAATGTGATGGTGTATTGTGTGTGTTTAAATACATTTGTTTAGCTGAGCATCGATAGCTTGCAGGCGATTGCTACACAGAAGCACACCTCCAGGAGCTCGGTTGTTTTTGGGAAGAGTCGGTACAGCGTATCTGTCTTTTATAAATCTGATAAAACTAAAGACTTTTTGGAGATATGAAGGATGCTATACTACTATATAGGTACTCAAGATTAACATGAGATTGGCAGAAACTGTGTGTGTTATGTACCCTTTAAGAGCTCGCACATTTAAAATGGCAGACGGCATTGCGGAAGTTAATTGCCAAGGCCCAGAAAAATCTACCACTGTTTGACAAGTCAAACCCCCTTTTCAAGGATAGACGATTACACTAGCTAGATTCACTCAAAACATAGCATACTGGGGATATCTACTGGTTAAAGCCGTCCAAATGCAACAAGAACAGCAAAAAAATGAAACATGTTCAATGACATGTTGTACAGACTTTGAAATCGCAGCTTACGCTTAGAATAAACAGACCGTTATCGTTCGTTGGTGTGGACGCAAATATAGTTAGTGTTATAGTTGTCTTTACAGTTATTGTTCTTGGTGTGAACGGCCTTTAGTCTTTGCAGGTATATGATGGCTTGAGCAGAGAAGGATATGATGCAGGCAGGTTACACAGATGAAGAGGAGTCAGGTAAGTCCACACACTGTTAGTGAATGACGATACAATACAATGAGGGTAGGCGAGGTGAGTGCTTATGTGTGTGTCTTGATGAGTTGATAATCAGTGGGAGGTGTGGGTGATGGCTGACTTAGTGCAGGTGAGAACCAGAAGAGATGCTGGGAAATGGAGTCTGTGCGTGAGGGGAGGACCGGTGCATTTGTGACACTCAGATTGTTTCAAAGTATCTTAAACTTTTTCAGATTGGAGCCTCTCTCTTTGCAAGTAACATTGGAAGTGGGCATTTTGTGGGACTAGCAGGAAGTGGAGCAGCTGCTGGTATCGCCATTGGAGGCTTTGAGTTGAATGTATGTTTAAAAAAAAATCTAATAATTACATTTATGATATTTAATAATTATGATGTGTGTCAGGAATTTATGTTTTAGCCTACTATTTATGACTATATGGATCATTAAAACAGAAAAAATAATGTTTAAAACGTATTTTTTCATATATTTTCATATATACTATGCATTATTATTATTATTAAGGTAAAATATTAAGAATATATTAAAAAACCAATTAAACATCAGAGCTATTTTAATATTATTTATATATTGTTATAGTATTTATTCATATTTTAAATTAACTTTTATTTTACATATTCAGGTTTCATTTTAGTTTCAGTCATTTAGTTATGTGTTTTTGTCATTTTTATTCATTTTTTTAATATTCCTATTTATTTTCATTTCAGTGAAAGTTGTAGTAATTTAAGTACTTTAATTTAAACTTATTTTATTTCAGTTAGTTGTCAAGGTAATATTTCTAATATAGTTCTAATTAGGTTGATAGTTTTTATTTTATTTCAGCATTTGTTTTTAATTAATGAAAATATTTTTTAATAGTTTTAGTGGTAACACTTTACAACAAGGTCCCATTTGTTAACATTAGTTAATGCATTAGTTAACATGAACTAACCATGAGCAATATATTTTTACAGATTTTATTAATGTTTGTTCATTTTAGTTCTTCACATTGCAAAACTAATGTCAACAGACCTTTTGATTTTAATTAGTAAATGAAATTAACATTAACTTAATGAATGCTGTTAGTTTACATTAACTAATATAGTTAACTACGGTTATGAAATGAAGCTTTATTGTAAAGTGTTACCCTTTTAGTTGTAGTTAACAATAACAACACTGAAGGGAATATGTGTAGAAAATATCAAACCAAATCTGTAATTACATCCTCTGTTTTTCCCACTCTCAGGCTCTTGTTGTTGTGATTTTTATGGGATGGCTCTTCGTGCCCATCTACATAAAGGCTGGGGTATGCTTACATTTCTTCTTCTCCAACCAGCATTACAGAACAAATCTTTCAAATATTGCTTATTAACGCAAGATGAATGTGTACTTTATCTCTGTGTTATCATTTTTATGGTCCTTTGTTGATGTTATCTGCAGGTCGTGACCATGCCGGAGTATCTGAAGAAACGCTTTGGTGGGCAGCGTATCCGTATCTACCTCTCAGTGCTGTCCCTGTTTCTCTACGTTTTCACCAAAATCTCTGTAAGTCCAAAATCTGTCTCAGCCTTTACAATGAATGCTGAATGCAGATGAATGCAGATGAACTGTGAATGCAGCTTTTTTTGACCAATTACGAGAGACTTCAAGCACACATTAAGTACAAGAAATACATTTCTGAAGGCTTAAAATAAATTGTAACCAAATGGTGAACCAGTTAAAAGACCAAAAATATACACTTTTCCTTATGCTTTTATATAAAGTTTTACCTTACATTTACATTTCCCCCCTTATTTGTCTATTGACAATGATTAACTGAAAAATCACTTGGAACTTGCCAACATTTTCACAATACGCTGCTGTCTGTCTAACCTTTGCATTTAGTTTGCTGATAATCTTTACATAACATCTTCAGTAACACAAGTTGTAGTCTAAAACAATGGTGATTTCCATGTGGAAATATCTTTTATTGCCATGTGAAAGTCAGACTAAAATGGGTTTAGATTATAAAGATAAAGACCTTTTTTTTTTTAAATGGACAGTTCAAACATTTGCACCACACAATTCTTCTTAATTTTCCACCTCTCAGGGGGACATGTTTGCAGGGGCGTTTTCATCAACCAGGCTCTGGGACTGAACATTTACCTGGCCGTGATTATTCTGCTGCTGATTACAGCTCTTTATACAGTAACAGGTCTGTTGACATAAATAACGCATACTTTACACAAACACATTGCACTGCATAGTATATGACCATATATATATATATATATATATATATATATATATATCTATATCTACTTATATATATATATATATATATATATCTATATCTACTTATATATATATATATATATATATATATAAATATAGTGGTCATTTATCATTTGCATACAGCATATTTGCATTATACCCACATTCCATGCATTGTTTTTATATGGTCTCTGAAGTTTATTCTACAACAGAGATTAAAGTCCAGGGTTGTAGGATCATGCGGTGGGATGCTTATTGTAGCGTGATGTTTATGTGTTATGAGTAATTGCCCATTCTGACAATAGATGATAAACCTGTGCAAGGCAAGCTGCATTGTGACTTTAAACATCTGTCAACCCCATGGTATGTTGTGTAATAGGTTTATCTCAGGAACAAAGCAGCCCACCAATAAACTATAAGAAAACAGACATAATCCTGCACACTGTAAATGTTTACTGAGAGTGTTTGTATGGTCCTGTGGCTGCTAAATTGCTGTACTTTATTTTACAGTATGTGCACAATGTACTGGGTTATACAAGGTAACTTCATGGGTCAAGGTTAGGTTAAAGTCTAAGTCAAGTCTCAAGTCTTTGAGGTCCAAGTCAAGTCACGTGTGAAGTCTTTGGGGTCCAAGTCAAATGTCAAATCAAGTCTTTGTTTGATTTTTAACAACATTTTTTTCTGCTAGAATTGAAATATCAAAACAGATTACTTTTACTTTAAAATTGCCAAATAAAGCACACAAAATACTACTTAAATAATTACTATTACTTTCCAACTTTTACAAAATTATACCAATTAGAACCACCACAAGGGATATCTGGATATTATATGCACATGTTAGCAAATACTTGGGGGTGAAGGGGACATGAAAAAAAGCCCGAAAAGGACATGGAAACTGTAACACGCTGTTGCAAACAAAGAGGAAGCAGGATCTAAATGCAGCAGTAACAGGTATTTAATAAAGAAACTCAGGATTACGGGATAAACTGAACAAAAAAACAATGTAAACGTAAAAGAGAACTGACAACTGAATGAACACACAGCCCGTGCGCTCACACGAGAGACAAGACACGGAGCTTGAGTGTCTGAACCCTGACACGGAATTGAAACCAAACTAAACATGAGTGCTGGAATCCAAAAACCATGCTCTGAACATGAAACAAGGCACACAGACAAGATGACTCAGGGCTCTGTCACAAAATCATCAGTAAACTAGACTGAAGTGACAGAACCCTGACACAATATGTCTCTTAAAATATCAGATAATTTGATATTTCAAGACAAGGCAAGAATAGTTTGCAGAACCTTATTTCACCAAGTACATAATGTTCCTGGATCAACTTCTTTGTTGATCCCGGAACAACATTCCATAGGTTTAGGGGTAGGGATATGGTTAGGAGAAAATTGTCAGACAAGAATGTTGTCCCAGGATCAACTAAATATGTTGACCCAGGAACGCGTCTAACTCTGCAAAATCAGGACGTGCAGGATAGTTCAGCATTGTGAAAAAGTACACTTTAGCTTAATTTTGAAAAAAGTACTTATTATTGAAATAATATACTTTTGCCATAGACTCAGCTACACCTTCAGCACCAGATTCCATAACTACTCCCACACAATCACAGTCGCCCAAATTCTGACTCAGTACACCTGTTGCACCTTATTACGACCACACATAAATACCATCACTTCACCAACAGACCAGTGTCTGGTGTCATCAGCCACTACGGTGTGTTACTGCCCGACTGCCTTTCTGCTTACAAACTTACCTCCGGTGATTCTTCATCTTCAGTCCATCATTTTCTAGAGTCATGTGCCTGATCCTCAGTTCACCGTCATCTTGTCCAGCATAAACACCTCTTTAAAGACTTTTCAAGATAAGTGTTGACGCACTGCTATCTCTGACCAACGCACCTGCTCAAGTTTGCCTTTGCACATTTCTGTCAATAAAGCCTGTTGCAATGATATTTGTGAGTCTCCTCTTCTGTTTCGTGACAGAAGACCAGACCACAAGAAGTTAATATGGATTGCGATGCTTCTTGTAATCCACCCTCTGATCCTCACACAGAACTGTTACATGTCTCTGCCAGTCCCATGGCCCAACCAGCGACCTAGTCGGGTGTGGCGGAGGATTGCAGCGGGTTTCTTCTACAGGGCTCTCTCTACTTTGAGATGCAACCCCAGTGATTCACAACTGATCGTGCCAAAATTGCCTACATTATTTCTGTATCGTCTGGATGAGCTCTGCAATGGGCTAGGACCCTTTGAGAAGCTAATGCCCTGGTCACTCAGTCACTCGATGCCTTCGCTACCCATTTTAAGGAGGTCTTCGGTCACACGGTCAGTGCTCTCTCAGTTCATGATCAGTTATACCATCTCCACCAATGGCATTCCTCCATGTCTGTCTATTCACTGAAGTTTAGAACTCTCGCAGCACCAAGTGGATGGAACGAAGCGGCACTGATCACCGCTTACAGCCAGTGTCTTGCTCCATCAATCCATGCACAGATGGCCGTTTATGGTCACATCCAGAAAATCCCATGCCCACAGACTTTGAGCATCCACTTCATCTTGGGAGGACCGCTGGGCAAAGGTGTCATCACTCACTGCACCCTGACAGTCATGCTGCTCATCGAATGTCTGCATTCTGAGGAAATATCGTTTATGGTGCTGGAGGGTTGCACAACGGAGGTCATCCATGCCCGTGGATGCAACAACACTCGCCCATTATTTCCTGGTCCAACGGAGAGATTCTTTGATGGGGCGATGACTGTTTTAAAGAATGTATCAAATGTCCACAAGTTCCTTCTGATTCCCTCAGGTTACCTACAAAAGTGAATGCTACCATCAGTTCTACCTTCATCGAAAGCCAGAATCATTGGTGCATCAGGAAATACCCCAGAAGTATCAGGCATTCCAAGATGTCTTTAGTAAGCAACTGGCAACTAAATTACCACCACATCGGCCATGGGACTGCGCATGACCTGCTACTTGAGGCTACTCTTCCCAAGTGTAAAGTTTATCCTCTGTCCATCCCAGAACAGAAGGCCATGGAGGAGTATGTTGAGGAGGCGCTCAATCAATGATTTATTCATCCATCAACTTCCCCTGCTGCATCAAGCTTTTTCTTAGTGGCTAAAAGGGATAGAGGCTTGAGGCCATGTATGGACTACAAGGTTCTCAACCCACAGACTGTAAAATACAGATATCCACTTCCCCTGGTCCCTTCTGTCTTGGAACAGCTCTGCTGCGCTCACATCTTCACAAAGCTGGACCTGCATAGCGCCTACAACCTTGGATCGTGAGCCCTATCCAGTCGTAACTAGATGACCAAATCACCATTGCCAAATGCTCAGAGTCTGCTACGCAGGGAGATCCTGAGGGATGCATATTCCTATCATCCACCTTACGATTATCCCTCATGGACTCAGTTCATTCATCTCTGGGCTCTGGACACCCAGTTAGCCAGCAAACCTTCTTGCTCCTCCATAATCGCTACTGGTGGCCCAGTACAACCCAGGGAGTCACTCGGTTTGTGCAAGGCTGTCCCACTTGTGCCATCTCGAAGATCCCCCGTCACCTACCCGAAGGTAAACTAGTACCACTTCCAATGCCATGTAGACCCTGGTCACACATTGGTTTAGATTTCATCACTGATCTGCCTTCTAATTTCTTCACATGCATCCTCATCACCGTGGGCCGATTCTCTTTGAGGGGACTTCCATCACACTACAGAACTTCATTCTAATTCTCTGGTCTCTTCTGCAGGATCTGGTGCTGTGGACGTACCTCCTCCTCCATTGGAATCTGATGAAGGATCCATCTAAAGGTGCATACAATCCTGGACTCCTGGAGACGGGGTGGCCGACTAGAATATCTCGTGGATTAGGAGGGATTTGGTCCAGACAAAAGATCCTGGGTACCACATGACAACAACTTCGACCCGTCCCTGCTAACTGAATTCCATGCCAACCACCCTAGCCATCCTGCATCCAGAGGTAGAGGCTGCCCCCGTCTTCGTCCATCTCGGTCTCGGGAGCCTGTGGAGGAGGGGTTACTGTCACACATAAATACCAGCACTTCACCAACACTCAGATTCTGGTCTTATCAACCACTATGTGTGTTACTGCCCAGCTGCCTTTCAGCATATAAACTTACCTCCAGTGATTCTTCATCTTCAGTCCATAATTTTCTCCAGTCCTGTGCCTGATCCTCAGGCCACCGCCATCCTGTCCAGCATAAACAAAGTTTCTCAAGTTAACCCTTTCACGCGTACGTTTAAAATATTCTAGCCAAGTTAATACCCCCCAGAGTGAGTTTTTTTAAGGTGACCGTTATTTTAGAACATTTGCCCTTATTGTTTCCATGGTGACGCGTCATGCTTGTCACGTGACACACCGCAGCCACAATAACACGGTATGACAGATGTATTGCTTTTATTTTGTTTTTCCCTTTTTTTATTTAAAATATTCACAAACTTGCTTACCATGTCATCAACTATCTGATATTCCGATTCTCAAACATGTGTGAGTGCTTTGTAGTTTAAAAACCTTTATAAATGATCTTTATCTTGAGAAATGGGCGCCTGCATAGTTGTGATATATAACAAGCGCTGAGTGCGTCCGTCTCTGGCTCTGCGCTAGCCAAAGCGCAAAAGCACAGTTTGAATCTGGCAGTTATGTGACGTCACTGAACATTCTAATTCCCATATGTGGGACCGTACTCTCAGGGGCACAGAAATAAAAATCCCACATGTGGGACCGTACTGCTCAAAAGCACATTTCTGTCAATAAAGCCTTTTACAATTATATTTGTGAGTCACCTCTTCTGTTTCAGAAAAGAAAAGTGCAAGTTAAAAGTAAAGTTTTGGGCATTTAACTGCATGTTAAATGCAATGCCATGTATTTTAATATATTTGTAATTAGTAGTAATCTGTAATTAGTAGTATCTGTCAAAATTAACACGTTAAGGCATGTGATTAATTTTTTCAGGTTAACGCGTTAAAAATATTTAACGCAATAAAAATATTTAACGCAATTAACTCAGCATCCATTTTTCCATCATAATTTGGCTAGCATTACATTATGTGATCATGCTCTTATTCACGCAAATGCTTTTAAACCATTCAAGCGCCAACACAAACAAGAACGCGCTGTCTGTGAATGTTATGTCTGTGTGACACACACACGACTTGTCTGCACAGAAAGATGTCGTCAGTATCGAGTTCTCTTTCGTGCTTGAACAAAAAACACACAGAATTATGCCAAAATGCCTGTTTCGTCAAGTATCATCATAAGAGCAGTCTTAAACTGTTAGTTCACCCAAAAATGAAATTTGTCATTAAAGGATTAGTTCACTTTTGAATTACTTGAAAATTACCCCAAGCTTTACTCACCCTCAAGCCACCCTAGGTGTATATGACTTTCTTTTTTCTGATGAACACAATCAGAGAAATATTAATAAATATCCTGATGCATTGGAGCTTTATAATGGCAGTGAGCGAGGATCAACAAGTGTCTCCTGAGCTGAAGAAAAAAAAATCCATATCTAAGTTTTACACTTTCTTCGTAAGTAGAATATGGAAGGCGGTCTGGTGGAAGCTAGATATTTTACTTCATAACTTGTTAAATATGGATTTTTTTTTTTTTGCATCGCTTCGCTTGTTCGCTATGTTTATGATGGATGGATGTGGATGGAGACACTTTCTTCAGCTTCATACCTGTGACCCCTGTTCACTGCCATTATAAACCTCGGATGTGTCAGGATATTTATTAATATTTCTCTGATTGTGTTCATCAGAAAGAAGAAAGTCATATAGACCTAGGATGGCTTGAGGGTGAGTAAAGCTTGGGGTAATTTTCATTTAAAAGTGAACTAATCCTTTAAGTACTCACCCTCGTGTCATACTTTTTGTGTGCAAAAACAAAACAACAATAAAAAATAACAAAAATAAAAAGACTTTATTTAACAATTCCGTCTCTTCCCTGTCATTCTCCTACGTTTAGTTCAGCCCTTCCAGGTTCTACGTCAGAATAACGACTCAGTATTGGCCGAGGCTGTTCATGTGAGCAGCACGACGCATGCGTGTGATGCTGACGCAGGAGCTGGCCAATAATGAGTCGGTGTTCTGACGTAGAACCTGGAAGCACTGAACATAAACAGAGTAGGAGAATGACAGGGAGGAGACAGAACTGTTGAATAAAGTCGTTATTTTTGTTTTGTTTTTGCGTACAAAAAGTATTCTTGTAGCTTGATAAAATTAAAGTTGAACCACTGTAGTCACGTGGACTATGTCTTTTTTCCACATTTCTGGGCCTTGAACGGTGCAATGATGTTGCTGCCTATGTGTGGTTCAGATAACTCTCGGATTTCATCAAAAATATCTTAATTTGTGTTCCGAAGATGAACGAAGGTCTTACGGGTTTTGAACGACATGAAGGTGAGTAATTAATGACAGAAATTTCATTTTTGGGTGAACTAACCCTTTGAATTAGTTAAATAATGTCTTAAAAGACCTTAAAGAGTTGTGCGAAAATGATACGCACGTCAGATCGTCAGGTCATGTTCAGCAGCAGCAGGTCTTAAAATCACAGCAGCCCTAATAAACCAGTCACTGTGATGTCTGTCATTAATGTTGGATTAATCTATATTTCATTTATAATTTATGCAGTGAAGACTGCAAAGGGTTTGATAACTTTATTTAATTTCTGTTAGACAGTTAGGAAGGCCACAGGTAAATATGACATTTATTATTATGGGTTTATGTGACGATTGTTTTAAGTTCACTTAAATTAAAAGTTATTTTTTTAAAGCCTAATAAATGTTGAAGTTGATAGCTTTTAGTTATACTGTAATGTTGGATGTCTATAATTAATGTTTAGAAGAAAATAAGTTTCATAGAGACATCAGTACCAATATTAGCATCAGTGATATTGGTGTAACGCGTGTGTGCTCCAAGGAAGACGAAGGCAGAAGGTTCAAGTAATACAACAAAGTTTAATCTCAAAGACAGGCAGAACAGGCGACAGCAAACATATGAAACATTACAATACTGGACACTGAACAGAACACAGGCAGGAACTTAAATACACAATGAAAATGACGAACAGCTGTGATGGTGGTTAGTGTCCATGGTGATTGATGAGTGGCAGGAACTTAGAACAAAGAAGCACATGACAACCAAAACAAAGGGAACAAGACAGGGACTGTGACAATTGGCCTTCATTCATAAGAAGATGCCATTAAACAAATATTTAGAATATCTTTAACTTTTTCCTACATTAACTCTGTAATTAGTACAATATAAAAATATTAAAAACAAAAAAAGTTTTTGATAGCAATTAATTATAGAAAAAAATGTATGATTAATTCATATTTTTTTAATCGACTGACAGCACTAGTAATTAGGCAACCAAGCTGCAACTTAATGTAATATATTATATGTAATATACATGTAATATATTATAAATATATTAACTTTAAATTTAATTTCAAATAACACACTACAGTTAAAATTATAATCAAGTACACTGTTAGTCAACACTTCAAAATAAAGCATGACAAAAGCTTATTAAAACATTATTTGAAAATGTACTTTAAAGTAAAACTTTTGGTAACACTTTATTTTAGTGTCCTTGTTACACATCTTACATGCACTTAATATAGTAATAACAGTAAATCATGCATAATTACAAGCAACTAACCCTAAACCAACCCCTAACCCTAATTATATAATTACATGTTGTTCCTTAATATTACTCAGAACTTATTTGTATAATTACACTGTAACAAGGACACCTTAAGTAACCAAGCTTTTAATGCAGCATAATTACAAAGTGTACTTTTCAAAAGTGTACTTAAGAAATATAGTCACGAAAGTGTACTCTCTACAGTAAGAGGCCTTTTTATTCATTAATTTTATATGACCTGTCATTCCCATCTATCTATCTATCTATCTATCTATCAACCAACTAGCATGGTATCTGTCTGAAACCTGCTAGCAATGTGATAATTCAACCACCCCAAGTACCCTTGCAACCACCCAGAAAACCCCAGCAACCACATAGTAACACCTTTGAAACCATGATGAGTACCCTAGCAACCCCATATCAATACCATAGCAACACCCAGCAATCACCCAGAATACCTTAGCAACCGCATAGCAACACAATAGCAACCACCGAGTACCTTAGCAACCGCATAGCATTTGTAAAGTCATTGAATTGAGATTTTCTTGACAATGTTATAGAAGTAAAAAAGCAACTAACATGAATAACTTGATTTGCAAATAACTTGATTTCTTCAGTTGCTCAGTTGATTTTCTTCTACAGGTGGTCTAGCTGCAGTCATCTACACAGACACCCTGCAGACCATCATCATGGTCGTGGGATCATTCATTCTCATGGGCTTTGGTACGTCCATTCACTTTTTTTGTACTTTAAACATTTTGGATTAAAAAAGTCTCCTAAACAACTACTTGCTTCAACATCAACCATTTTCTTTCAGCATTCAATGAGGTCGGAGGCTATGAGAACTTCAAGGACCGCTATATGAATGCGATCCCATCAGTGGTGGGTGTAAACATCAGTGAATCGTGCTACACCCCTCGTGCAGACTCATTCCACTTGTTCAGAGACCCCATTACCGGCGATCTGCCCTGGCCCGGAATGGTCTTTGGTCTTACTATCCAGGCTACCTGGTATTTTTGCACTGACCAGGTACTGATCCATTTATCAAGGCTGCTGACTCATATTTGTGCAGTAACACTTTCTAGATTGTTGCTGCTTTCTTGTATTGCTTTATTCTGTGTGCACAAAAGGGTTTTTTGGACATAAGAGGCATTGTTTGATAAGAGGTCTATATGTCCTACATGTGCTTCACACACATATACAACTGACAAATGTCTTCTGTGTCCACTTTTGAAAGACAAACTGCACTTTTATCTTGAGTTTCTCAGCATGAACAGTGTGTTTCTTGTTTTAGTCGGAGCGAGTCTAAGCTTAAACAGACATGCTTTTAGTTAGACCTCTGATTAGTCCCCACTAAATTAGAAAAGATACACAAACAGCAAAGAGAAGCAGATATAGACTAAGTATGGTTAAATTAGTTCAACAGCCCATTAGTAAGATCATGTTTGCTTGCCCTAGTTTAGTAATTGGGTGATTTAGGGTCACATTAGCGAAAATGTTCAATATTTGAGCTTCAAAAGACGCATGGAGACATAAACAGATTCACTTGTCACATCTGTTGTGATGGGGATGTTCTTCCTCTGAGGGGAGTTTATTGTTTAGGGAAGTGTTTTTCCCAAAATGTCATATCAGTCATATCAGCAGATTTTTATGTTTTCACAAACAGTAATCAGTATTCTTTGTTTGTACTCCGGTACTATAGAGAAAAAAAATACAGCCATAAAAGTTTATTATAGTTCATGACGTACATTACCTGCATCTCAACAATTGTTTTATTTGTGTCTGTTTTTATTTCTCTATGCAAAATGACAAGCAGAAAAAAAATCAACAAAAAAAAAAAAAGAAAAGTTTGGGTCAGTAAGGTTTTTTTTTTTTTTTTTTTAAATTTAATTCTTTCATTTAACAATGATGCATTAAATTGATCAAAATGATGGTAAAGACTTTTACTTTGTTGCAAAAGATTTCTATTTCAAATAAATTATGTTTTTTTTTTAACTTTCTATTCATCAAAGAATGCTAAAAAAAAAAAAAAAAATTACCACAAAAATATTAAGCAGCACAACGGTTTTTAACAATGTTCATAATAAGAAAAGTTTCTTTAGCATCAAATCAGCATATTAGAATGATTTCTGAAGGATCATGTGACACTGAAGACTGAAGTAATGATGCTGAACATTCAGCTTTGACGTCACAGGACTAAATTACATTTTAAAATAGATTCAAATGGAAAACAGTTAATATAAACTGTGTAACAGTTTAATGACCCTGTAAACAGGGTCTGAGAGCAGCTGTTTAACAGAATTTATCCTGTTATTTACACACTTCTTTATAAACAAACAAAAAGGCAGCATAAGGACTTTTCAGCAATCACTTAAACAAAACAAATTTCAAACCAACAGTCATGTCTTCTGGGCACGGCGCGAGACAGCATAGCACGCTCCCCAGGCGGCCCTCTTCACTCTCTACAAGCCCTGCTTTTTATCCTGTCTCTTGACTCACTGCAAAATGAGAACACCTGTTAGATTTTATTAATGAGAGGCATTTCCCTTAACCATCAACTCTCCCGCAATCATTTTGTTAAAAAGATTATGTTTAATAAGTTGTTAAGAACAAGCTAACAGTGATGATAATAGCCATTATAGCTGCTACTACAGTGAGAAGAGCAGTGATTGTTTGTTACAGACATTTATAATTGGATGATTATTCAAGACATCGACATTGTTGTTGTATTGTTTTATTACATATTTTCACCGCAACATGTTAATGACGAAGAGTGACAGTAAATGATTAACCTTACTACGACTCTGTCTTCATTGGCTACGGTTTAACTTGGTGTTTAGTCAGAGTTTCAACACACTGCCCGAGAACACTAGATTACTGTATTTTTGATCAAATAAATGCAGCCTTGATGAGCAGAAGTGACTCCATCTTGTTGAGGAGAGCAGTCAAACACTCTGTCTTGTTTTAGGTGATTGTGCAGCGCTGTCTGTCTGCCAAGAGTCTGTCTCATGTGAAAGCTGGCTGCATCCTGTGTGGTTATCTCAAACTTCTGCCCATGTTCCTCATGGTTTTCCCTGGCATGATCAGCAGAGTGCTGTACACAGGTAAGAAGGTTTGACAGCATCCTGGCTGAGACGGGTGATAAACGGATAAACTATTTTGTTCATGTTAATATGTTGACTGAGTGATATTATATGGCAACTTCAATGTTTGAGGTGATCTAGCCAATAGGCTTTGTTAGTCTCAAATAACTAGACCTTTGCCCATCAGAATAAATAACAGTCCGGTCCATGTTTTTCTCACAGAATGTGCTAGTATCTTATTTTAGCAAATAACCGCCTAATTAGAGGGGTGTGTTTCCAAAAGCATCATTAGCCAACTATGGGTGTGCGTTATATATAGTCTATGATATCGTAATTGTTGATTTAATGATCTAATATTATCGAGTATGTCCCTCACTTTACAAAAAACAAACAAAAACACACCCATTGAGTGCACGCATGCACTACGTGACATAATCTAGTAGGTTAGACTAGTGCGCGTGCAAATTTAGAGTGTACGCATTCACTGCGTGATTAAGTCTATTAAAATGCCTTTAGAATGACCCCAGAATTCAAGATAAGGGGCAAAAATGCCCCTGTATATATTTCATATTTATATAATTTAATATAGTTAACCAATATTACAGAAAGAGCGCCGTTTTTCTCCAAATATTAGCATGATTACAAATGTGATATTGATTTTATTCAGTGTACAGTTTAATGAACAAGAACTTAATATCAAGTGACTTACATTTAAGTCGTCTGTTTCGCTGTATTTCGCCAACGAAAATAGTTCCAAAGTCCACAGATTGTTTTGCGTCTCTGAGCAGCACTTCCTGAATGAATCAGCCGCTTGAATGAATCGGTTGAATCTCAATGATTCGCTCATTAACAGTGATTCGCTGCCACCTACTGGCGGGTTTAATTTCACATTTAAAGTGTCTTCATTTTTTTTTTTTAAATAATTTCAAATAACAGTATTTAACGTTTTATATTTTCAACATTAAAAACATTTTTATGCATCTGTAACTGCTCTTGACTGATTAACTTTAATAAAGTTTAATCTATTCTATAGTTATATAGTTATACATTAGATTACAATTTCTGTACCTGAAAATCTCCTGTTTAAACCTACATGAAAATCTTGAAAAGCACCATTTATTTCATTTATGTTTGTTCTGTTGTATTTGTTTGTGCTATTACTCGTAATTTGATTATTTGTTACTATTTTATTACTTACTGTTTATTTGTCTAACAATATTTAAAATATAAGTGAGTTAATCTAGTAGCTTTTGGTGTCATAACCCTATTTATTGAGGTTAAATGTAACAAAGACAACAAAAACAATAACTATGCTTATTTTATAGGCCCATTTTCTTGTCTTTTACTTTTATTAATTTTTGTTGTGGGCCAGTGAAAATTTTGGCGGGGCAAGTAAAAATTTGAACCACTGGCCCGACTGGGCCAGTAGAGAAAATCCTTAGCGTTGAGCCCTGAACAAGCATATCCCATGAATGACATGCTGTCTGGAATGAAGAAAGTGAAGATTGAGTTATCAAAATGAATCAACACTGCTTGCTTATGGTTTGTATCCACTGTCCAAGTTCCAGTTCTTTTGAGTGATGAATGTTACTACCACCTGCTGGTGTTGACATTTAATCCTCTCAAGCAGGTGCAGAAGTGCATTTTTGTTGGCTGTAGTCTTATGGTAAACCTTCATCCGTGTGAGTTGTCTTTTAATCTTTGCTCAGAATGTGAAGGTGGATTCTCTTCTAGAATGATGTCTTTCTCTGCTGCGTCAGTTGGCCACTTGGGCAAAACATCCTTAACTGCTCCCTTGCAACAGACAAACTGCTGTGAGCTAGAGATGAGAGATGGAGATTCATCTTTACTTGAAAATACATAACTATACTGAAGTAATGTCGGTGACAACCTCTGGTTAATGCAGACTTGGCAACAAATCACCAATAACAGCTGGATGATTTAATGCAACAAGCATGATGCTGATACCTAGATTTACTTGGGCACGAATATGAGAATTGCTTGAAGGTCACCTATTATGCTAAATCCACTTTTACAAGGCGTTTGGATATAAATGTGTGTTGGCAGTGTGTCAACACAACCACCCTACAATGATAAAATTCACCCACTCCTTTTTTTTTTTTTTAAATCCCCATTAAACCAAAGCAGTCTCATTAGACAAGCCGTTTTGATTCTCTGAGTAATGTGACGTCACATTACTCATGCCCCGCCCACGCCCACTGACTGACAGTCCTGTATTACCATAGTTTCCGCCCTCAGCAAGCTGTACGCTGTCCGCCATTTTCTCCGCGCTCGAGCAGCTGTAGTGACAACAATGTCTGGTAAGTAACTGAGATGTTTTGTTGTTGGATGTAAGAGTGAACATAACAGTCTTCATTTACTGACATCTGAGCGAATGCAGTGGATTAGTTTTATTTTTGAAGGGAATGCGCCACAGATCTAATATACACATACGATTTCTGTAACGTTGCCTGCTATTTACGTTTACAGACATAACTGACTGTGTTTATGTGAACTGTGTGTTTTTAAAAGAACCTTGTGTGTATTTGACAGTTTAAACAAAACAAAAAAATGTGAAAGAGAAGTCACTCATGAGACTTGACGTCTGACAGCTGTCTGTGTGTGTGTGTGTGTGTGTGCGTGCTTCAGATAAGTGCGCTCAGATTTTGTTTATTGACGTGTACTTGCATAAATCCCAAATGTTTGCAACAGTTTAGTCAAGAGAAATCCACCATTTAACTGGTGAAGTGGTCTGTATCATTGCGCCGCCTGTCAATGACGTCATCCTTGTTATACTTGGTTGTCGGTTTACTCCTGTAGAAACCCGGAATTTTTTTTTCTCTTTCTTATAGGGGAAGCTTACACCCCTAGCGGCAGCAAATCTGATACAAGCATGTTGTAAATCACAGACTAGTATTAAACTAATGGCTGTCTGGTCGGGGAAGTATACACTCATTGCCCAATATATGAACTAGTGTATTTTTATTATTATTATTATTATTATTATTGGGAAGCTTACACCCCTAGCAGCAGTCTGGTCGGGAAAGCATACACCTGTTGCCCAATACATAAACTAGTGTTTTTTTGTTTGTTTGTTTTTTAATTTGGGGAAGCTACACCCCTAGCGGCAGCAACTCTGATACAACAAGCATGTTGTATAATCGCAAAACTAGATAAACTAGTACGGTCGGGGAAGCAATAGCTCCAACTAGCAGCAGCAAAATCTGATACAACTAGCATGTTGTGTAATAACAGAACTATATTAGCTAGTATTTGGTCAGGGAAGCATACACCTTGCAGCATAGCTCCGAATACCTGTTGAGGCATTAGCATGCAACACATAAAGAGAAGGATCTATTGGAGGAAGCTTACACCCCTAGTGGCAGCAAATCTGATACAACAAGCATGTTGTATAGCCACAGATTAGTATTAGCTTATATAGCTCTAGCTCTGAGTTAGATGCAGCGTGCAGCTATAAGCAATGAAAGACAGTGTGCTTCCTCATCATGAACATGATTTCTGCTCCCGTCGGGCTGATTCCTTCAGCTGTAGAAGTGAAGATGACCATTCCCATCATTTCACACTCCTTTACGGATTGTCTATGATGAATAGTCTCTGTGTATTTAAAGGATTAGTTCACTTTCAAATAAAATTTTCCTGATAATTTACTCACCCCCATGTCATCCAAGATGTTCATGTCTTTCTTTCTTCAGTCAAAAAGAAATTAAGGTTTTTGATGAAAACATTCCAGGATTATTCTCCTTATAGTGGACTTCAATGGCCTCCAAACGGTTGAAGGTCAAAATTATAGTTTCAGTGCAGCTTCAAAGGGCTTTAAACGATACCAGACGAGGAATAAGGGTCTTATCTAGCGAAACGATCGGTCGTTTTCGAAAAAAATGTAAATGTATATGCTTTATATACACAAATGATTGCCTTCCAAGTGGTTCCGCCAAAACTGCACTTCCGTATTCTTCAAAAAGCTTACGCTGTATGTCCTACGTCTTCCCTATTCAACTTACGGAACGGACGCATCGCCAGTTTCATTTTTTCCGCGGTTTATATAAAGCATAACCAGCGTTGCTGGTTGTTAATAAACGTAGTGTTCATATGCAGAAATTGCCTATTTACGGTCATATTACATGGTGTCAGAAGTGACGAAAATGGCAAAGTTTAATCCACCATCAAGTTTTTCCTTCGATAAGCCGACGGAGTGGATGGGTTGGAGACAAAGATTTCAGCGCTTCCGACTGGCTACAAAGTTAGACAAAGAGGACAGAGAAGTGCAAGTGAGATGTCTCATTTACGCCATGGGGAGTGAAGCAGAGAACATTTATAAATCGTTCGTGTTCGCAGAAGAGGGACAGAGAAATGACTTTGCAATCGTCCTGGGAAAGTTTAACAAGTACTTTTTCCAGAGGAGAAACGTCATTGACGAACGCGCATGCTTTCACCAGCACGTGCAACAACCTGGCGAAAGAGTAGAAGCGTTTATCAGAGCGCTGTACGAGCTGTCCGAGCTGTCCGAGCACTGTGAGTTCAGCGCCATGAGAGACGAAACAATTCGCGACCGCATTGTGGTCGGCATCTTGGATAAAGATCTCTCTCGGAGGCTGCAGTTGATCACTGATCTCACACTAGCACAAACAATCCAGACTGTTTGTCAATTGGAGGAGGTGGCCACACAAGTCAGCATGCAAGGTGAGCATGGTCAGAGCAATTGTCAGCACAAGTAAGCAACCTGTGAGGGGACAGCGCAAACCTAAAGACAAAATCCGAGCTGACAGTCATGGAAAATGTGGACATTGTGGAAATGCTGTGCATGCAAGTGATGAGCGCTGCCCTGCAAAGAAAGGTAAATGCCACAAATGCCACAAAATCGGACACTGAGCCAGAGTATGCCACAGTAGCAGGTTAGTGGGAGAAGTCACTGAATGTTTTGACCAACCTTCATACTTTCTGGGTTCAGTTTACAATGTAAATTATCTAGAAGAGCAGTGGATGGTGCAGATCCTGATTGGGGCGACCCCTGTAAAATTCAAAAATAGATACAGGGGCTGACATAAACATTGTGCCAGAAGAGACTTTCAGCAAACTAGTCCCAGCAAAGGGACTAGAGCCAGCCAATGTTACACTGGATAGCCCTGGGGGAAAGCTAGCCTGCCTGGGTCAGTTCTGAGCCACTGCAGTGTACAAAGGACAGTCATACCCATTTTCTGCCTATGTGGTCCGTGGATACAATGTCAATAACCTGCTGAGCCGGACGCTATCAGCTGACATGAACCTTGAAAGGAGAGTGGAGGAGGCAAACAGAGTGGCCTCCGAGCACTATGATGCATTTGGTGAGCATGGCACACTCAAAACCGACCCTGTCAAAATTCAGTTAAAAGACTCTGCGCTGCCATGTGCAGTACACACTGCGAGATGTGTTCCAATACCAATGTTGCAAAAGGTGAAAGAGGAGTTGCAGAGGATGGAGAAAAATGGCGTCATAGAGTGGGTGACACAGCCAACTGAATGGTGTTCGCCGATGGTTCCCGCTCTGAAAAAAAAGCACACATTTGCGTGGATCTCAAAAGACTAATGAAGCAGTAAAACGAGAACATTTCGTGCTACCTACTGCAGATGAGATTATTGCTAAACTGAGCGGTGCTAAAGTTTTCTCCTCCTTAGACGCAGCCAGCGGATTCTGGCAGATCCCTCTCCATCCAGATAGCTGCAGACTTGCCACCTTTATCACGCCATTTGGGAGATATTGTTTCAGGAGGCTTCCCTTCGGGATCTCGAGCGCTCCAGAGATCTTCCAGAGGAAAATGCAATAAAGTAATTTATTCCTGTGATGGCAAAGCTGAATTTTCAGCATCATTACTCCAGTCTTCAGTGTCACATGATCCTTCAGAAATCATTATAATATGCTGATCTGCATATCTAGGTTGACGTGAGTCACCTGGAGCTTGACTGACGTGACCTGCCAGAACTGACGCTACGCTGAATTTTGTCAAGAGATTTAAAGTGCCATTTTTGTATGTGCATATGCTCTAGTATGTAAAGGAGCCTATGAATCTGGAAATAAAGCAAAATAACTGAAAAAAAGAGTATTTGTCCTCAGATGCCATGTCTGTAATTTTAGCCAAAAATCTGGCATTAATTCGATCTCAAATGGAAAGAAGTTATTACTCCACTACCTGCGTGACATCATTATCCAATGTGGCTTAACGACAAATTTGCGAGAATATGTTTTCAGGAAAACGTTGTGACTAATTAGTTGATTTTTTCGATGCATTGTACTATGGTAGTTAAGCAGTGAGTTACGTCATTATATGGGAAACACACCCCAGGTCGAATGTTGTTAACTAAAACTATACAAATTTTGTCAATTGAAGCTGAAATAAATTAAAAAAAACTGAAATAAAATAGGCTTAAGTTGAAATACTAAGGCCCGGTTTCACAGACTAAGCCAGGATTAGGCCTTAGTTCAGTTAGGGCATTTAAGTAGCTTTTATAAACGTACCCTTGAAGAAAACATTACTGGTGTGAATCTTGAGACAAAACAATGGCACTGACTTATTTTAAGATATGTCAGTACAAGTTGCTTTCAGTTAAAACAGCTCAAACATGCATTTTAGTCTAGGACTAGCTTAAGCCTTGTCTGTGAAACCGGGGGTAAAATTACTAAAACTAAAATGGAAATAAAAAATTAAAGCTAAATAGAAATAAAAAATAATAAAAATTACAATTTTTTATCCTTCTAATAAATAATTATTTATTATAGCAGTATTATAGCAGTAATTAATAATAATTAAAAGTCAGTTCTGCATATCAGACAAACATATCAATGACTAAAGCTTAAACTAAAATTACAATGAAAACTGACCATATATAATAAAAGTTAATTTAAAATATTAATAAATGTATACAAATAGCATTGTTTGATGTGACACTTCAGGAAGGGTAAATCTGAAATTCGTGATTCCTCAACAATTCCATTTAGTGGAAATGGTATGTGGACTTTGAGATAAGAAATTCTGTTAATCCAAAAGTAATGTGCACTCATTTTTGTGACATTTTTGTTTGTAATGTGCATCAGAAGGCCAGTGAACAGTTAAAGACTATTAGTGAAACTAATGTTTGTGTGTTTTCTCTTGTTTGTGTTAGACGAGATTGCATGTGTGGATCCAAAAGAGTGTAACGACTACTGTGGAACCAGTGTGGGCTGCAGTAATATTGCTTATCCTAAACTGGTGGTGGACCTGATGCCAGACGGTAAGATCCTGATGTTTCTATTTCGGTCTCTTCCATCTTTAATAGGCTGCTTTGATAGATATGTCTGGTGTTATGGGTCTAAACTGCTGTGTGTGTTTCTGAAGGTCTCAGAGGCTTGATGTTGTCCGTCATGCTGGCCTCTCTGATGAGTTCACTCACTTCCATCTTTAACAGTGCCAGCACACTCTTCACCATGGACATCTACACCAAGATCCGTCCCAAAGCCAAAGAAAAGGAGCTCATGATCGCTGGCAGGTGCGTTCTCGTGTCTGTGTTGGATGTTGATTTTCTGACCTTGTGAGCAGAAAATGATGTGAATAGGCTCTGAGATGCCTGTGTTCATGCATGCAGATTGTTTATGCTGTTTCTAATCGGTGTGAGTATCGCATGGATCCCCATCGTTCAGACGGCTCAGAGCGGCCAGCTCTTCGATTACATGCAGTCTGTCACCAGTTATCTGGCTCCGCCCATCGCCGCTGTCTTCACCCTCGCTATTTTCTGCAAGCGAGTCAATGAACCAGTGAGTCAGTTCTTCACATTTTACAGTTTTATATATTTTGTTTCCATTTTGCTTGTTAAATCCAGCTTGATACTAAAAAATAAAAATGTTTTTTTTTTTTCTCTCAAAACCAGTCAAGATTTTCCAGAAAATCAAAATCTTGCTGTTCATTTTTATCTATTGACACATAATATTGATATCCCCTCACAGGGCGCTTTCTACGGGTTGTGTATTGGTCTGTTGGTGGGTCTGGCGCGTATGATAACTGAGTTTGCCTATGGCACGGGCAGCTGCGTGAATCCCAGTAACTGTCCCACGATCATCTGCGGTGTGCACTACCTCTATTTTGCACTCATCCTCTTCACCCTGTCCTGTGTATTGATACTGGTCATCTCCCTCATGACCAAACCCATTGATGACAAACATGTAAGCTCTTCTTATGACAAAACTACCACAACTCTTCAGTATTATACACTGTTCTTTAATCATGCTTCTGTACCATAATTTCCATTTAAATATATATATATATTTTTTACAAATATTAAATATTCTTATTTCAATTGAAATACAGTATATATACTATAACATACTACAGTTCAAAAGTTTGGGTTAAAAAGATTTTTCTTTTAAAATAAATTATTACTCAGAAAGGATGCATTAAGTTGATCAATAGACAGACAGACAGACAGACAGTTGACATTTATGCATTGACAATGGAAGTCTATAAAGCAAGTGTATAACTGTTTTTTATATCTATAAAAAAGCAACTTCTCTGTCACGGCCCCTCATTCTGTGGCTCTTGTTTTTGTGCAGCTGTACAGACTCTGCTGGAGTTTGAGGAACAACACTGAGGAGAGGATAGACCTGGAGTTAGATGACTGGACTGATGAACAGGATTCCAGCTCTATGGATAAAGAAGGTACATCTGCACAAGCCACCATATACGTAATCATTGATAGGTAACATCTCACCATTTTTGTGTGCAACGAGCATCACGTGGCTCAGTGAACGGACTGTGGACATCTGTGGGTGTGCCGTTTGATGCTGAGACTAGGTTATGGCCATGATTATTTGATTAGATTGTAGTTTGTTTTAGGAAAAACAAAGGATGTTGATCCAGACACGTCTTATTTGTGTAAATCACATTGCACATGTAACATATTACCTTTTAATAACCAATAACAACCATTTTCGTTTGTCTCTTGACCCTGCAGAGGTGCATGAGGAGCCAGGCTTTTGTAAGAAAGCCTACAACTGGTTCTGTGGCTTTGATCAAGGAAATGACTCTAAACTGACTAAAGAAGAGGAGGCAGAGTTGAAGTTGAAGCTCACTGACACCACTGAGAAACCTCTATGGAGAAACGTGGTCAACATTAATGCTATTATCCTACTTGCTGTCTGTGTCTTTTTCCAGGGTTTCTTTGGTTAAAGATCACACCAGTATCATCTAACTCAGGATATTAGACCTGTATTCTGTGGACAGAAATGTTACTTTTTATTAACATCAAGCTAAATGTGATTAATCAGATTGTGAAAGGTTACAAAGTTCCTCTTGAAACACTCAATACTTCCTTATAATATCCTCAACAAAACCCCTTTCTTCCTTATAGCTGCCTACTGTACTTTGATTTGATGGCAGGAAGTACAATACAATATTTTTTTTTTCTGTCCTTTTTAAATTAATGTACATTGTTTTTAGCACCTAAACTGATTGTAAACCCAAGACCAAAACTGATCATTCATATAATCATGTCCTTGTTTTTTGTCAAATCGTTCTTAACTGCTCTCTAATTTAACACATGCCTGGCAGTTTTTTCTGTACATTTAAGAATGTTTACTTGTCCAAAACCACACAATCTTCCTTTATATCTTTGACATATTATAGAGAAAAAAATTTAACTTAAAAAGTAAGTAACCTGGTTGCCTTAAAATTTTGAGTTAATTGAAAATAAAAAATTGAGTTACAATTACAATACAATGGAGATTGGTTTAATCAACATAAACTCAAAATATTATCTGAACCACATTAATTATATTGGTTGATTTGACAAAAGAAAAAAAGTTGTGATAACAAATCATGAATTTTTTTTTTTAAACAGTGTTGAGGTTTAGGTTTGTCTTCTGATTCGGGATCAGACTCTGACTTAAACATGTATGGCAAACATTGGAAGATTTCAAAACAATGTGAAGCAGATATGTTGAAAATTATTTTAAAATGCAAAACTGTTACCCAGTCATAGCAGTGGACGTTTACTTCCAAGTCTTGGATGTACCTCTGGAATAAAGTGGGCAGTTGCTGGGAGGTGGGACTATAGCAGGCTGTGGCTTCCTGTTTGTCTGCACAATGATCTGGTAGCCTTGCATCAGTTGTTGGCAGATGAACTCTTCAAACACCTGATGGGCTGTCATCACTTAAGACTCATCATCATGTCTACTTAAGATCTTCAATATATATCAAATCTACAGTGGGGTTCAAAAGTTCAATAATACTTGAGAATTTAGCATTTTTCTAATTTAATTCAATTTTTCATAAATAATGAATGAGAAGTTAAGTTCAATACAAGGAAGAACATGTGACCGTATTGACAAAGGAATTCACATGCTCAGTGTCACTGGTTTATTAGAGACCTAGAAATAGTGCAACATTTTAAATATTTCTCAATCACTTTTTGACATAATGTTTAATTGTTCCATGTGCAGGAACAATGAAATATCCAGTATCAACTGGCACCAATAAATGAAAAAAGCCCGCCCACTTTTTCAACAGAGTTGGTTCTGGAAGTATAATTTTTTTCACATTGGGATTTAAAAAAAAAAAAAAAGTCTATGTTAAAGAGTTACAAGCCATGAATCAAATCAACCAGGTACGAGGTGAATCAACATTACAAACTGATTTGAAGTAAAAAGAACTGATTTGAACTGAAAAAAAGTATTGCAAAATCAGACGAAAAGACAAAAGTCCAAGACTGTGTAGCAGCTTTAATTAGGGAATGAACAACAATCCCATGAAGCATTGCAAGAGACATGAATTTTAAAAAATACTGGATAAGTAGGCGGGTGCTAAAGTGCTCTTTTAGTGCAATTTAATTGTTGTGATTCCCTGACTGGTGGAGATTTCTCTGCAGAGTCATGGGTAATGCTGTTCAACTGTTCAACATGATTTTTTAAAAAACCTGAAATAATGGGAACTTAAAAAATAATTGAAATTGACATTTAATTGAACTTTAAAAAATTGTTGAAATAATGGGAACCAAAGCATATCGGCTGATAACCGATTTGGGGGTAGGCAGGAGTGATGAAGGCCTTCCACCCAGACCATGCACCAAAAACTAGGCACTGTCTGAGAGGTACACAGCAGCAGGACTTCTGGGGCACCCCCACCACACATACGGCCAGACTGAAAATTAGCAGACAGTTTCAGAGAGAAAGATGCAGGAGAAGGTGATCAGTTACATATCATTTTTTTTTTATTTTAATAAGATTTTCCCAATAAATAGGCAAGTATAAACTTGGTGTCCTCCATTATTCCTGTTCATTCCGACAACAAAGCACTTGAATGCAACAAGCTCGTAATCACTTCTGAAGCGGGAATTATGAAATTTCCGATAGCACGTGAAGGCAGCATAAGTGGACAGTGGCTTCTTCGGGTATACAATATAGAGATGGACAGCGCCGCGTAGCATGCTGGAGATTCACAGTCATAACTAAATACAGACTGCCTCGATAATATAATATATTATAACATAACATAATATAGGCAGAGTTCATAGGCATTTTTCTGTCTTCATCAAGAATACCATTTCAAAGTGAATATCATACTATTTCAGAAGATAAAAAAATTTAATTTAGCTTTATTTGTACAATGATAAATCTACTATGCTGCCATCTGTTAGACTTTATTACTATGCTTCTACATCGTCAAACTATGCTTCTTTACTGATAAATAGCATGTTTCCTTCTATTACTGCTGAACATGTTGATTTCTCAAGCTTGGGTAATGTAAAGACAAATAATGATTAAAAATTTAATAAGCTGTTTTCAATTACAATGTATGTTTATTTCGCCTGCCAAAAGGAAAAAAAAAAAGTACAAAAGGTTGCAATATAACATACAATATAATCATTAAATGGCAGTTTACTGAGCAGTACAAAATACTGATGTTAATACTACAGTATAAATCAAACTCATATTGGTTATCAGTCCCTTATTTTTATGTGTGTTCTGATAAGGTGGTCCCTCTCAGAGAGTACATTAGTGATGCACCAACTCAGAAGTTGGTTATGTCAGGGAAAAACACTTCTTTCTCAACTATGTTAAATATTTATTCTGTTCTGTAATACAAATTGGTCATTTTTCTTCTTGAAAGATCCAGGATCAACAACAGGACTTCTTCTTTGGTTTTTCTTGTGCATCTTCCAGTGCTTTATCATCTGAAATAACAAAGCCACATCATCTTACACCTCACAATATTTACATTTACATAAGCGAACATCTCTGTTTTATGATTTTAGAACGTAATCACTTACTGAGAATACTTCCATCTCCGATCTGAGCGGTGCTGATTTCTGTCTCCAGGTCCTTCAGAATGGCATCTTCAAAGGCCAGAGCTGCCACGCGAAAGAAAAACTCCTGGACATTCTCCCCTTCAAACCAATAGTAGTAACAGTTACAGTTGAGCTAAAAAGTTTACATACCCCTTGCATATTTGAACCTTTCCAACAATGACTGTATGATTTTGAGATCCATCTTTTTACAATGAGGACAACTGAGGGACTCAAACACAACTATTACAAAAGCTGCAAACATTCACTGATGCTCCAGAAGGAAACGATGCATTAAGATAAAAAATAACATGCAATTTTTATGATCCTTCTTATTTTGTTAAAACAGTATTTTTGCAGATTCTGCAAGGGGTATGTAAACTTTTGAGCTCAACTGTACATGTAGTAACCGTCTTATAATTCTTGTAATGGACATTACAACTAGAGACCTGCACTCCCGTGGGACTGGACACAACAGAGTGTGGCGCGGGAAAAGATTTGATGGTCGAGTGCGGGTACGGGCAGTAAGGTACTCATGTGTGTGGGTTGTGGGAGAATGAAACGATTCGAGGGACTCCCGCAAAATAGAAATATCTAAAAACAAATAAATTGTTATTCATCTATTCCACAAAAGCAACAAGAACAACTAAAATAAAATAAAATATTATCTAATGCGCATGCGCAGTCCTAAGTGCGTGTCTGTATAGGAAGTGCGTGTCTGACTGTTTCTATAGAAACTGGAGCTTCTAACGGCTGCTGCAGTGACACGATGACTTTACCAGTTGCCGATTGGCTCTTATTTAGAAGGCGGGACTTATTCCGCCATATTGCGCATTGCACTTTCTCCTATTCATAATAATACGAGTGCACAGTCTTTCTATATAAGTCTTTGTTATAACTGAGCTTAGTGAGATTGTGATGAACCGAGATGTCAGTTTTTTAGGAATTATAAAAGGACAGCACTTTGCACACATTCTGCCATGCCAAACCATGCACACAGTAGCCTATGCTTGCTTTTATGTTAAATTAACAGTGGATTGTGAATGTTGATGCTTTAATAACAAATAATTTATCGGGAGCGTTTATTCTGGGATGTGTAGGTTGTGGCTAGGCGACATGTAACGACATGTATACTTTTATGTAGTAAAAAAAAATGTACTTTTTTATTTTTGCAGGAGGAGGCGGAGCGGGACAGAATCCTACGGGAGCGGGACTGAAAAATCCATCTCACACATGTCTCTAATTGCAACTACTAGATGAAGTACATGCATATTCTTATCCCTTTAGAATGTACCTGTTTTTGAGGACACCGACCAGAACTCAGCGTTCATTTCTGCTGCAATCTTTATGGCATCCCTCTCTGTTCTCTCACACTCTTCTGCAGACTTCACATAAAGACAACAGTGAATCTTTAAAGAGGACCTATTATGCCCTTTTTGTCTTGGTTTTGTTTTTAGGGTCTCCTAGAATAGGTTTTCATGCTTGAATGTTCAAAAAACACATTATTTTTCACATTATTTCAGCACCTCTCTACCCAGTTTGTCAGTAACACTCTGTTTAGTTCCTGTCTCTATGAGAAGCCCCTCCTTCTGAAAAGCTCAGTGTGCTCTGACTGGTCGGCTGGACCAGTGTGTTGTGATTGGTCAACCACTTTGAGCATGTTTGGGAAATGTCACGCCCTTTACCATAACTGTGAGTTTCAACACACTACTAACTAACTCAACCAGCCTCGGCTCTTTATTTTGTATATGCCTTTGGCGGGAATTATTTAAATAAGGAATATTGTGAAGTGTTCAGTTACCGGAAGAAAACTCAAGACTACAATGGCTGATATAGAGAATAACATTTGCAGTGACTTTGTGCTTTATAACTTTGCAGACCTTTTTCATGCTCAAACAGCAACATTAAAAACAAAAAAAGATGAAAATGTACAAAAGCATAATAGGACCCCTTTAATGTTGTATGTATAACTTACATATGCAAATATGCATGCTTGTGTGTGGGACTATTCTCACCAGGAGGTCTCTTTTTGTGCCAACCAAGAAAACAAAACAGGAGTTTGGTTCATTTTCTTTCAGTGCCTCCGATAACCACTGTCTGAGAAACAAACAAACAATGAATAAATAAATGAATTAAATAAAAAAAATGACATTTCCCAATCTCCAAAAAAATACTTACTGTGTGTTTTCCAAGGTCTTGATATCTGCCATGTCGAAGACAGTAATAATAACTTTTAAAGTAGAAACAGAAAAGATTCTATTAGGGTTTAAACAAACTCTCATCTAGAGAATTAAATGAGAACCTACATTTTACCTTGAGCTCCTCTGTAATA
The DNA here is from genome assembly GCA_037950665.1 of Hypophthalmichthys nobilis. Classification (NCBI taxonomy): domain Eukaryota; kingdom Metazoa; phylum Chordata; class Actinopteri; order Cypriniformes; family Xenocyprididae; genus Hypophthalmichthys; species Hypophthalmichthys nobilis. Next base: position 19,172,374 of record CM075476.1, on the reverse strand, counting down.
TGCTGATGCAATGCATTTGAACTTTTCTTGGCCAGCAGTGTCCCATCTACAAATATTGCAATGTGCAAAAATAAATATAAAACACATGAAAGTTTCAAATGAACAGATGTGTTATTTAAATCGTTCAGAAAATAACTACTCACATTTGAAGAGAATAGGGCAGCCCAGACATCTCAAATCTCTCAATCTCAAAGTCAACACCTATAGTAGCCTTGTAGTCTCTCTCAAACACATCTTTACAGAACCTATGATATACAAGAACATAATGGAACTTAATGTTGATGAAAAATACAACATGTATCATTTAAAGTAAACATGTACACTCTACCTGTTTATTAAGCATGTCTTTCCCACATTAAGATCTCCAACCACTACTGCTTTTGACATCTTAAGCCTGTCATACCTGGAAGATAATATATAAAAAATATATTATTGAACTAATATATATATATATATAAAATCACATGAAACTGAAGACTGGAGTAGTGGCTACTGAACATTCAGTTTTGCCATAACATTAATAAATTACCTTTTAAATACTGTATATTAAAATAGAAATAGATTAGATAAATGATAGATAGATACATAGTACATACATACATACATACATACCCTTGCAGGCGGGCCGCCCGGTCTTGACAAGCCACCTTGGCTTTTGTATCCCAGTCATCCTTCATCTGTAGGCAGGCTTGTGGATTATAACACTACATAACAATAGGACACAACTAATAAATGCCAACCAACTCTTCTTGTTATAAACAACATGAAATCCCATATACTTTGGGTCATTTACTGTGTAAGAACAGTAGTTTTGTTTAGTATGTTGAAACTGTGTTGGTTTCATTACTTTGCATTTTGGAATCATTCACAATAAGGCCAGGAATGTGCACTAAGAAAGTAAATAGGGTTTTCGCCTCTCTTTACTGATTAGCTGTCCATTTTAAGATACATTTTGAAGATTTTGGTATTTGTTTTTAAATCTCTCAATGGTTTAGCACCTAAATATCTTTCCGACTTGATCAAGCTGTATGCTCCCCTAAGAGCACTTAGGTCTGCTGACCATTTGCTTTTAGTTGTCTCACGGGTAAAGTTGAAGAGCAGGGGTGACCGAGCATTTGCAGTGGCGGTCCCGAAGCTCTTGAATAGTTTTGCAATAGACAGGCTCAAACATTTGCTGTTTCTAATTCTAACCTAAAAACATATTTTTATAGTCTGGCTTTTTTTTATTTTTTTTTTATTGTTTTTATTGTCTTCTTTTGTGTTGTTGACTGTTTGTATCATTGATATTTTTATTCTTTTATGTGTGTACAGCACTTTGATAAACACTTGCTGTTTTTAAAAAGTGCTTTATAAATAAACTTTGACTTTGACATCTGCCCTTAATATGACCCCACTACTGAGAAAAAACTACTGCATGAAGCAGCTGTGGGAAGCTTTTTTTTATTTCAGCAGAATAAGCTGCAGTCCTGTGATCCTGATGGATTCATCTGCAGTGAGGCCCCTCTATATGGATGTCACACTTTCTCAATATACTAATCTGATGTGCTCGCTACAGTTTACAAAACGCTTGCTGAATTTCCCATAGTACGACATGCAATATGAATCAGACTGGATGATTTAACCTGGTCAAATACGGAATGATCTCTTCAATTAAAGTACCTGTAAATATTTAACATAATGTGACTTTACACAGTCTACGTTACCTTTGGAAATGTAGATATGATCCTGTCTCTGCTGACAGGAGGGCTGAAATGCATTGTCTTGTCAGCAGGTTGTCTAGGGAAACTCTGTGAAAGACACACACTGTCAGCACAATCAGAAATTTACACCAACCTGAATGACTTAATATTGCATACCTAATACAATAAGTGTATACTATAGTATTATATCAAGCAAAGTCATAATTTTAGCTTTAATACACTGCAGATGTGCAGAAATGCTGTAGATGTCTTTTAGCGTAGTACCTCATACAGAAGACTATGGTTATGGTCTTAATGGTTAAATTAGTTAATTCCGCTATAAACACTAAATAAGCAGAGCTGCATTTGTTGTACGAGAATGGCAACACAAAATAGCGCTGTAACGGCGCAGTTAATACTTTGTCTATAAAAATCATTTAAAAGCACTGCTAATCTCGTTTTAACGCATTAAGACCTGCTGAGACTGTACAAAATGAACAGGTTATCGTGTACTCACGGATATTCCTGCAGCGCAGTCTAATTCCTACCGAATGCGCATCGAGTCTCCGCATCAAATCCTCAAGTCATCGCCATGGCAACCACTAGCCGGAACCCGACATCACGTGGTGTAGGAGATACGCCGTGCGATGGCAACATGCGTTAAACCAGGAAATATGTAATGGACGCACTTGGAGCTGGAGGAAGAAAAAAAAAAATCAATGTACAAATTCAAATGCATGTATATGGCAACTCATGCCAACCCACCCATTCCATTTTTGGAAATCAACTGAAATGCATTCAAAATAGCTAACAAAAACATCACATGTAGCGTCACGCGATGAGATAACTTAAAGGTATAGTTAACCCAAAAATTAAAATTCTGTCACTCTTTTTCATTTTGTTTTCTTCTGTTGAACATAAAGGAAGGTGTTTAGAAGAATGTGGGTAACCAAACAGCTGCTGGTCCCTATAGTATAGAAAAATAATAATAATAATAATACTATGGTCAATGGGGACCAGAAGCTGTTTGCTTAACATTCTTCAAATTATCTTCTTCTGTGTTCAGCCACAAGAAAGAAATTAATACAGGTTTGGAACAACTTGAGGGTGAGTAAATGATGACAGAACAAACAGCAGCCACTTTTACAGTTCCTACCGAATCAAAACAACGGGCTTATGCTGTGTTCACGCCATAACTACCGTAATTAAGAGATGGCAACCCGTGATACTCTAACCCAGAGCTGTTCATTCAGACTCGTCCATGTCAACAGTATCAACACCGAAATAAATCTGCAGTCAGGTACAAGCTCTCTAAGGTATTTATGTTCATTATTATTGAAATGATATGTGCTTTGAGACATGAAGTAGGTTTACACTGCTTCCTGTGACGCTATGCCGAGAGCAGCTGTGTGTGTGTGTGTGTGTGCATTCATGTGTTTTGGAGGAGGCATGGCTTTGGACGGCGATTTGCAGGGAGGGTGGGATCGTATGCTTTCAATGCTAGCAGGCTAACGTTAGCATTTAGATTACCTACTGCACCTTTAAGTCTCCTGCAAATATTTCTGCGACATTTTATTTTTTTAACAAAATATTTTGTATGTATTTGTGTCAGAATAGCATATTAAGCATATCTTCGCCAGACAACCATGACATTAATTGATGCTTTCAAAACTGTAACAATAAGTTATTCTCACAATTTCATCAAATCCTTCAACCTATATATACTTAAGCAGAAGTCACAACAACAGCAATGTTTAATACATCAGAGAAATACAAATGATTAGTTTTACAACTCTTAGTAAACCCAGTGCAGCGCTTCCGGGTTCTACGTCAGAACGCCGGCTCATTATTGGCCAGCATCACACGCATGCGTCGTGGTGCTCACATGAACAGCGTAGGAGACTGACATAGAAGAGAAGAAATTGTTGAATAAAGTCGTTATTTTTGTTTGTTTACAAAAAGTATTCTCGTCACTTCATAACATTAAGGTTGAACTACTGTAGTCACATAGACTATTTTAATGCTGTCTTTACTACCTTTCTGGGCCTTGAAAGTTGTAATATTGTTATCGGAGGCCAAAAAGCTCACTGGCTTCATCAAAAATATCTTAATTTGTGTTCCGAAGATAAACAGTGGTGTTACAGGTTTAGAACGATATGTGGGTAAGTAATTAATGACAGAATTTTCATTTTTGGGTGAACTAACCCTTTAAATGTCAAAAAGGCACTTACTTGCACTCACTAAATGTCAAAAAGACACTCACTTGTCGCCACCTAGTGGCGTAATTTTGTTTTCCCACTGACTTAGAAATAACCTTCACCCTGAGAAATAATCGCTTTTACCAACAAAGATAAGAATCATATGCCCCTCACGAATGGTCATATCACGATTCTGATGTTATATGAATAATGAATTTGAGTCAGCTTTAAAAGAAAATAGCGACATTGTTCAGCTGAAGTTCAGTGTTGATTCAGTTCCGTTGTAAAGATGATATTAGTTCATTTCATCTATAATGCAGTTCTGCAGAAAACAGTGATGTCATCGTCCAGCTCAGTTCAGTTCTCGTCCAATAGTGTCAGTGCAGTCGAATCAATAATATTGTTGAATATTATTACTATTCCTTTACGAACATCAGGATAGTAACGCAACATTTGTACACTAGGGGGAGCTTTACACCGTGTCCAGACGCGATACACTGTCTACTATTTGTGCGTCCAATTTTTGCCTTGATATTTCTATTTTCAGGCTAGATGAAAAGCTTGTGTAGATATTATATATCAAATTAAAAAGAACAACCTGCTGATTCAGATGATAGATTTCTGATATATTATTATATATTATATATATTATTCTGATTAATATATGATAGACTTGCAACTACTGGTCTTGCCATAGTGATTTCACTGCTGATTTCTAATTGGTTAAACTGATAGTGACCAAATTGTGAAATATAAAAATTAATCTAGTATGATTTATATAATATAGAATGTGATATATAATGCTATTAGTTTGTCCTACTGCATAATGCATTCATTACTGAACTGTGTGAATGTGTGTGTATATTTGACCTTAAGCTTTGACCTGGCAGTGGCGCGCTTTGCACTGAATGACCGCAGGGTGGCAGCAAATCCCCTTCCGCTGCTTTTGGTGAGCAGAGCGAGAGTGCTGTGTCATGCCAAGCAAGTTAGATTGCGCTCTTCGTGCATGGTGCTTCAGGGATGGATTTTCGATACACTTGAATAGATTTCCCCTTAGTAACACCTTTCTTTTCACATGTCATTTTAAAACAAGAATGAGCATTGTAGTTTTTTTAACACATTTAGATCAGCTGAGCTGGAGAGACCCTCAGATAGGTCAGTGTTGGTAGGCCAGGCTACTAAAGCCAAAGGTGACTAGGTTGAAAAGCTCAGTCTGGCCTCTGGTCTTATTCCATTTTACAGCCATCGATAATGATGGACAGTCTGAAAGTATGTGAAGCTAAATTGATTAATTTCTAATTTATCCTATATGTGTATGTGCTGTGATGTAAATTATGATGTATTTTCAGAAAAGGCTTTGGGGTTGGATGTGCCTCACAGGCAATAAAGTGTTCAATGAACTCCCAGTTGACCGCTTTAACAGTTAACAGAGAATGCAGGCTCCGCTCAATTAAACTTGTTAACTGGTTTGTTCACATGTTTGTTGTTACTTAAACAGACAAATGGCAACAAATATAGTGCAGTAATTCCTGCATCTGGCAGGTTCAATGGAGTAAAAAAAGACAATCAAATGTATTGAACATATTAACAACACCCTTGTGGACTTCTGTAAGGACTCATATGCAACATAGCTAATTAGATACAGAAATTGTCTGTTTTTCTCTCACAGACTTTTATACGTATGGCAAACAAACGTGAGAACATTTATGGGTCACTGTCTTTAATAGATTAATTACACTTACACATATCAAAATTTAATCTGCGATTACTTTATTAATGACCTAAATTTTAATCCCTTTCTCCTGTATTTATAATAAAATGAATTCAAAACAGATTAATCTCATGAACATGTCCGGGTCATAGATAAACATAACAAGGATATTGTTCTATAGTAAAATGTAACAATAAATATATCTGCCATCCTTGTCTGCCTGTTTGACCGAGTTTCCCAATGTGTTTGATTAGTTATCCCATTCACCTGTTCTGTTAATTAACTCATTAGTTCCCTCATTTGTTCTAGTATTTATACTCCCTGTTTCTTTCAGTTGGTTGTCTGATCTCATCAATGTTTTATGTCTGTGTAGCTGTAGTATTCTCTGTTTATCTCCTACGTTTGTTTTATTGTTTTGTTTGACTCATATATATATATATATATATATATATATATATACACACACACACACACACACATACATACATACATACATTTATACATATATATTTTATTTCAGTCATATTTCTGGTTTATGCTTGCTGGATTGCTATGTTATCTTAATTTAGACTGATTTAAATTGATTTTATTGACTGATTTTTCGTTGAGAAATACTGTATTCCAGAATCTAACTTGAATAACCTTTGGGAATAATTTACAGAAATCACATTCAGATGTATTACAGTAAAGAGAGATGTTCTTAACTGTCAAAAAAAAAAAAAAAGTATATTATAATCTTAATGGTCCTAAAATAGGCATCATTTTCTTAATGCAAATATGTGAGCTTTGTAAATGTGAAATGTGACCTGGCTGAATTTCAGCCAACCATCTAATGTCAAAGTAACACATTGCATTTATCCCTGTGAATCCAATTTGTTGTCAAGACTCAAAAGCGATGTTTACCATTCTGAAGAATGAGATTAAATGGAGCGCCTTCTTCCTCTGTCTCTGCGCTGCGGTGTGTCCTTCCCTGCTGCTCATGACAGTCACAAGGTCTTCCATTGGCCGGCCCTCCTGCTCAGCGTTGCTGTAGCATTCATCTGTTTATTTCTGTTTTTCAATGTTCTCTTTCAATAATCTAGAGTCACATTGGTTACAGTTGTGACATAAACCAGTACATAGGCAGTACTACAGTCTCAAGTCATCATTTCCCCTTGCAATTCTGGTTAGAAAATCATGAAATATATGTGACTACATCCATGTCATGTATCTTCTCTTTTACATTTTTCCTCAGCTTTACATGTGAAATTCAAGGCCACGCCCAGAGAAACTCCAGGGTCTTGACAAGATCCACACTTCCCACACGCCTCATAAACAATGGTGAGAGATATACTATTATTATTATTCCTAGCAAAGATAGTATTCAGCAGAATACATAAATACAAAAATGTCTGTCTTTTAAAGCAGCATGTCCACATCCTGACAGTAAGAGTTTCATTTTTAAAATAGGCAAGGTTTCACAGCTTTAAGATATATATGAAAACAATTATAAAAACAATATAAAAATTAGTATTCATACTGAAGGTCTTCTTTCCATAAGTCATCTAGGCTATGAGTTCAACAAGTAGCATGTGAATCAGATTCCCTGACCACACACTGAGTTCGTGTACACGCGCTACTGCACTCATGCACGCTGTTGTTATATGTATTTACAATAAATATCTCGGTAAATACTGAAATTCTTCAGTGGTCTTTAATTTTAGTTTGTATAAAAAATGGGCCATACAGACTAAATAAAATGCAGTGTTGCTGCAAGAAAATCGTAAAAGACATTCTGGCGATTGTGGCGAATTTTGCCAGTAGAGGACGAGTTAACTGATATTAATTATGAAAGGTACTACTTACTTTTTGGTTTTGTTGTTTTTGGGATGTTTTTTTCAATCCACTTGGCCTAAAAACAGAGGGGGCACTGGTGATAAAATATGATTTTATTTATTTTAACTTTTTTTTTGACCCCTTCAGACTTTCTCCAAATGATGGAGCTGAAGGTCATTTTGAAAGCATCCTGTATTCTCAATTCATTCTAATCAATGTAGATTTGTAATATTTATATTTTGACAGTGTGAATACATAAGGAGTTGTACAGTAAGTGACAAGGAAAAACACATTTTGTGATAAAATGGAGGAGGTGGCACCCACATATGATTAAATAGCTCTGAACAACTTGAACATATCAATTCAAAATGATTCCTTGGTAAATAAACTTTTATTTTGGCAGTTCTGTAGTATGTTTTGTCTCGGTTAGTGCATGATAAACAATAGGCTGTGTTAGTTTGGCAACAATGAGGGTTCATCCAGGGTTTGGCCACTAATTGGTCCATTATGCGAGACCATTCCAGCCTCTCTTTTTCCCTCATCTTCTGTTGGGTCCATCTCTTACTCTCACAGTTCTTTTTACTACTCAGACAAACTCTCTGCAGACATAAATCAATTGAAGAATAATTTAATTGCACATTTAATTAGCATGTTGATTCCCGTGGTGCAATGCACCATAAATAAAAGCAGTGTTGAGATTTTACTGTTGTCTGATTTGAAACAGACTGAGAAGACATTCCCTAGAATCTGATGACCAGGGACAGTCACGCAGGAAGAAACAATTTCCTCATGGATTACATGCAATGCATCAGCCTGCAGCATATGCCATTGAATTAGAATGATAGCACTCAATACATGTGTACGCAAATGATTTATCATAGAGGCAATATGTGGCCACTCACTACAGTCATCTTAGCTGCCCCAGGTTATTGCTGCTAACATTTAATGAGGCTGATAATGCTATTGATGCTGTGAAAACATGCATATAGAAAAAGAGGGATGCATATCGGTGACCATATTGGTATTGTCTTGCATTAGCGGTCAGCTGGCAGCAAATAATATCATGGATTAGGCCTATATTTTCCAGTGCTGTCTGTATACTATATATATGCTATGTTCTAAAAGTATTAAATGCTGTTATTGTGAAGTACAGGCAAAAATGTAGAATTTATATAAATGGATATATATCAGTGCAAATAGTGAATTTCACCCACAAAAGAAAATGAAAAAAAGAAAATATAGCTTGCACATAGTAAATAGTAAATAAATAAAAAAGTAATAATTAAGCATGTGTCTGGAACTTATGGTCTTTATTATTAATATTATTTATTTATTTATTTCTGTAATTCCAATTATTCTTAGTTTTGATGTCATTACTATAATATGGCTTGTTTTTTAGTTTTTTTTTTTTTTACATGTTAAAAAAAAATAAATAAATACTGTAGCCTACTACATATAGATTTATACAGATCCCCTAAAAGGGATATGGTGATGGAAAAAAATATATATATATATGAGATGGGAGGAAAAATTATTTTTGCGAACAAAGGCAAAGTTTCTCCTTTGCCTTTCTCCAAAGTTTTCTTTGCATATGAACGCAAAGTTTCTTGGGGGAATACAAAAGTTTTGTGAAGGAACAAAATCATGTCCATCACCATGTCACTTTAGGTGCTATGTAGATTTATGTAAATACATTAGAATATCCTTTTTTTCCATTACAGTAGTCTAAATTCTGAAAGGTGTTTTTAATTGTCATAATATATGTCAAATGTATTTTCATCAATAATAATGTCACAATGCAAAAAGTCTTAATGGTTCTAAAAATAGACTTATTTTTCTTATATATATATGTATGTATATTAGTATTACACAGAACTGTTAGACTGCATTGCAGAAAATATTATGTGTCAAACACAAGACATTATGTGTAACTTTGATGACAAAGAGTTACTGAAGCCTCACTCACCCCAACACAAGAAACAAACCTGCAGCACAAACAATATTTGCATAATTGTTTTTATTCACTATTATTGTTCTTTTATACTTTATTATTTGTTTCTTTGTTTCCTTATTTTTTTTTTTTTTTTTTTTTTTGGTGGACATCCTGTAAAATCAATCCTGAAGCCCTTATTTGGGTTTGTAGTACATCATCATAGCAGAACAGGAGGAGGACTGGAGCAGGGTGGACCCCTTTAATCTGTCAATCAGCCCTACATCTTAAAAAGTGATTTCTTTTTTTTTTTTTCTCCATTGTCTCACAAAGTGTAACTCACATAGTATTTACACATACAGCGGACAACGTCCACTCAAAATGACACCAGGATAAAAAGATCTGCTCTTTTATAGATATTATTTTCTCTCTCTTTCTGTTGCAGACAAAATTTGAGAAGTAAATCCTCTTTTTATGTTTTCGTGCTGAGTTTAGGGTGTGCTGGACGTAAAATGAATCTTTCTGCACATAAAACTCTTTTCAATAAATACCTTGCAGGAAACAACTGTACAATCGTACACAGTGTTTGACTTTGATATATTTTTGGAGCATGTTAGTAAAACTAAAAATATAAGAAAGCAAATCAAACTATAATTTATCAAAATCCCAAAGTAACAAAATCATGCATATTTAATGTTTCAATATATATATACTTTTTTGTCCATAAAAACCGAAAAAGTAACATGATTGGCGGGCCTTTTTTTATTTACATTAATATTGGCACTGTTTATTTTTCTTTGAATATGGAATGATCGTTATGAAACACTTAATGTCAGTGTAACACTCTCATGGAAAGAAGGACGCTTGCTCTAAAAACTCTGGATTACATCCTATTTTAGGCTAAAGGAAAACAGAATAAAAAGAAACAAGAAAATAGATTGCTTCCTAGGGGTCAGACAGCCAAAAATAAACTACAGTGTGAATGTGAGTAAAAATGCCATTTGACTCCATATTCAGACAGCGGCAGATTTCACCTTTGAAGCAAAACCAAATGACATCATAATTTTTTTTCTTTCTCTCAGGATACCTTTAACCTCTCATATACAATTATACTTTCCTATAGTATCTCTTTATATCCTCTCCAAAAGCAGCATTACTTAAATCAGGCAAATCAAAGAACCTAAAAAGAAAGACAAAATTTAAAGGAATGGTTCACCTTTAAATAAAAATGTTATCCTTTACGCACCCATATATCACTTCAAATCTATATGACTTCATTTCTTCTGTGGAATGCAAATAGTGATATTTAGCAGAATGTTCATGCCACTCTTTTCCACACAGTGACAATGAATGGATATAATGAATATATAGTACAATGAATATAGTTTTTATATTGAAAGTGTTACTTTTCTAAACCATATAAATTACAATCTTCCCTAGGTGGGCAATAAAATAGGATGATTTACATTGAAACAGGAACCTAGGGGGCAAAAATCTCATAGGGTGCATATCAATCAGCTCCCTAGCTTCCCAGGTCGTGAATCAGTATATCGTGTACATGAATTCAGGCACTGGTAAGGACAGTAAGAACCCTGGCTCACTACACACTGGGACACTGATGACTCTATTTCCGGCAACGTGACAACATCACTACTGGTATTTATGAACAACAGCAAAACTGATGACTTTCTGACAGAATTTTTTAAAAATGTTATTTAAAATACATACATTATATATATGTGCAACATTTCAGATGTTAAAAAAAATTATAATTGTTAGCTAGATTATGTTCATTACCTGCCTAGAGATGTATGTTTATGTTGAAATATAATTAAATAATGGTTTGTATTTAAAAAAAAAATATCTATTTCATGTCATTATGTGTAGTGAGTTGGTGATTTATGTTTTGCACTTCAGAACTTCTGTTAAGGAAACACCGTGAGCATCCATGCTCCCTGGTTTTCACATGCATTGTGGGACTTTTTAGGGAGTGAACGTTTCAGTGCACTGGAAGGATTTAGCAATTGAGACAGCCCTTAAAATGGCTGACTCCCTGATCAGTGCCCTGAGGCAAACACTCACCTTTTCTTCAGTTGACATAAAAAGTGTAGTGCTAGTGTGTATCTTAACCAGTTACAATGCACTAAATATGTGTATATGGTTGTATTCCTTAATAATAATCACACAAGTCATATGTTATGCTACATTTATGGTGTTTTTTGTTTGTTCGTTTGTTCATATTCACTGTATGGAAAAGAAAAGCATGAACATTCTGCTAAACATCTCCTTTTGTGTTGCATAGAAGAAAGTATTAAGTCAAACAGGTTTGGAATGATATTAGTAAATTATGACTTTTTGTCTTTTTTGTGTGAACTATACCTTTAATAGATGGTAAAGAATTCCTGAAATTTCTCAGGGAAGAAAGGAGCAGGGAGATCTGTTTCCAGTGTTTCCATGTCAAACATGTGCTTGACAACTGATCCCAAAGTCCGTTGTGTGTGAACAAACATAATGATGCAAGTGTGTGTGTGTCTACATAGTCATATGTTCAGTGCAAACACATTTATACCAACCTTGTAAAATCCTCCTTGACCTTTACTTTTTTGACATTGATAAATCTAGCAGGATGGCAGCATGTAGCCCTTCTGGGCCTCATCCAAGTTTCCTGTTTCAGCAAGCGTTTTTGAGGGTGCCCGGATCAATCGACAGGCAAGCCTCATTGTTCGCCAAAGGGTTTTTTGTTTGCCGCACCTGTCGCCCCTCTCCCCCGTCCCCTCGTCCTAGCACAACCCAATGTACTTGAGATTGTTTTGGATGATCACGTCCGTCACCGCGTCAAACACAAACTGGATGTTGCTGGTATCAGTGGCGCAAGTGAAGTGCGAGTAGATTTCCTTGGTCTCCTTGTTGCGGTTGAGGTCCTCAAACTGCCTTTGCACGTACACAGCCGCCTCCTCGTAGGTGTTCTGGCCCTTGTAGTCAGCGAAGCAGACCGTCAGCGGAATACGCTTGATCTTCTCGGCCAGCAGGTCCTTCTTGTTGAGGAAGAGGATGAGCGAGGTATTGGTGAACCAGTTGTTGTTGCAGATGGAATCGAACAAACGCAGGCTCTCCGCCATACGGCTCTGTTGGGAAACCGAAGACAAGAAATAGTTAGTTGAAGTGCTAACAAAAGGGATCTGGCTCCCTTGAGGGGAAAACCTCTGAAGTTGATGAAATCAGTGGCCTTTAACCTTGAAGAGAGCAAACAGGGTAACATATTAAGTTCTAGAGACACTCTAGATCTAGACGATGGGCTGAATGTCAATAGAGATGACCCAGTGTGAGGACAATAAATCACTATAGCAGGGCCATTCATTGTTGTGGCAACAGTGGACAGATGATGTGGTTTAACTCCCACAAACTTGCTAATGCATACTTAGGAATTTGAACTTGCCTCTAACCTGAAGTATTAAAATTCTCATCTAGCACTGTTTGTGCTACAGATATGAATAATACCTCAAATCGTGTGGCTTGTTGAGGGAAAGTGTGCTATTACTTTTCTAAGCCATTAGAATTAAAATTTTCCTTTAGCGGGCAATACAATGGGTCAAAAAAAGTGCATTGAAATAGAAAGATAATCTCATAGAGACATCAGTTTAGGCTCTTTTGCCAGTAAGCAACCATACAGAAAACCCCAGAAACCATCTAACAACATTTCTTCAGATGAATAATGATTCAGTAATGCATTCTTATCTTATCTTGTAAAAAAGTAGTGTGCATTTGTTGTGTACTTCAAATCTTGAACGTATATAGGGTTAAAAATCTTTAGTTGCAGATAATATAATAGTAATGAAATAAAAGTCCACTAAACTGTATTAAAGAGAGTTAACTTTCATGACTGTCTCTTTACACACTTAAGTACACTTTTAAAAAGTGCACTTTGTAAAGTAAACATAAAAGTAAAACACAAAAGAAGATATATTGAAGAATGTTGGTAACCAGACAGTTGATGGTAGCCATTGACTTCTGTAGTATTTTTTTTTACCTACTATGGAAGTCAATGACTACTGTCTACTGTCTGGTTACCGACATTCTTCAAAATATCTTCTTTTTAGTTCAACAGAAGAAAGAAACTCAAACAGGTTTGGAACAATTCGAGGGTGAGTAAACAAAGACAGAATTTTCATTCAAAAAAAAAGCACTGGTCAAGTGGGTCAAAAAAGCACTCTACAGTTAGCTAACTCAGCTAACTGCAATTAAAATAAATTTAAACCATAATACGTTTTCATTTAATGGCAATTAACATGCAGTTGCATGTCTGAAAACATTACTTTCAGTTTGCACTTAAGTATTTTATTTTAAAGTAGCTATATTATTTCCGTATGTACTTTTTTTAAAAAAAAAAAAAATGCTAAAATGCTTTTTCGCAAGGGGTTTCAACTTTTTTTTCTTTTTTTTTTTTTTTTTTTTTTTGCAAAAAACTTATTTGAATGAGGACACATATCCTTATCTGAAACATGATTAGGTAACAAGAGAACCGGCTTTCTGTAAATACTGAGTATGACTCAGTCACCGGTCAATATTTAGTGCCATAACAGGACTTGTTAAAAATAATTGTCACTTTCTGCAAAGATTAAATGTTATAATAAGCTTCTAAACATTAAAGAAATCCAAAGTAAGATTAAAAGCCAAACACCACAAAATCCCTAAGAGAAACAAGCAAAAACAGCTCACAGAATCATGTCAATTTCAGCAGGCATCATATGGCCAACTTAGGTTATTAACCTCTATTTCTCTAGCCCCCGCTGAGTTCCCTATCTAATTCAATTAGTCACCTGCCCATGTTCAATTACCTTGCTGTGTTTGCCAGGGTAATGCCCATAAAACAAATGCAGAGGACAGGATGTAAATAACACCCGTGAAATGCGCAGAACCATTTTGCTGGCGACATCAGCTGAGGCTTTTACGATACCATCATCCATTCAAGTAATGCATTTTAATCCCCTCAAATGTGCTTTCTGCAGATATTTCAAAGGTTATAATGTTTACTAAACATAATTTACTACATAATCTACTTGAGCTGCATAGGTAAGACTATAAGACCACATTAAGTCTACTAGAGTCATAGCAAGTATACTAGCAAATATATATATTAAGCAGTTTTCAATTATCCGTTATTGAGTGTGTAGTGTTTACCACATTTTGTGTAAGTGGAGTGTGTGCGGGTGGATCCACCCTTCCGCCCCCTCCCACACCATGAGCTGCAATGGTTGCAGGCACGTGGTTGGGTCGAGCAGCTTGTGACCAAGGGAGGAATCTGATATGAAGACTGGGCCGCTGTTTGAAAGGTTACACAAAACATCATCGTGCTTTAAGCAAATCACAAGATCATTTACGAGAGAGTAAAAGTGGGTTTCACAAAGATATGAATTAAATTGGTGAACTATGTTAAAACGATGGAGGAATAGTTGCTGTGATGAATACAATAGAAAGACTTCATCACTGGGACTCATCATTTTTGTCTCCTTCTTTTGCCTTAGTGCAGCACCAAGTTTATTCCTACTGGTCCTGGAGAAACATTCCCATCCAACAATCAGATATGAGTGTTAGGGTTTAAGGTTTTTTAAACTTCACGTCAAAGATCTGCAAATAGGGCGATTCCCTTATGAAGAAGGCAGCTACATATTTAATGTCTAAATAAATACTCATTTATACTGAATAAGAAAACAATTTAGGCATGATATTGAAGACAACACTTTTCCAAAATTAAATAATTATTTTCAAAATACATTTTCATTGTACTAACGCCAAAGCAAATTATTAAAAAATTATCTTTAAAATATTCATAGTCTTTTTTCAAACCACTATAAGTGAGCAGTTAGCAGTACTCCATTTACATTTACATTTACATTAATGAAATGTTTTATAAACTATCCTGAGAGTTGTCATGACTGAAATGTATTTATATAGCATTTTTCACAAATTTCATTAAAATTCATTCTTACTGTTAAAAACTTGGCTGTAAATAAAATAATCTCTTAATTTCAGGGTTTCAAAATCAGAAAAGTAAGAATATGTGCTCAAATTATTGTTAAACATATTTCATTAATATCTTAAGTTAACATGGACAGCCCTACAAAATACAATCTACCTGCTATTAGGTTAGGGTTGGGATACGATTAAGACTTTTATTTGACAGGAACATTGTTCCAGGACGAAGAAAAAAATGTTGTAATAATTGGACAAAAAGCACGCTCTTGGGGAATATTTACCATTTTGTTAGCTTTTTCTTGGTCACGTAGGGCTGGAAGTGAGATATGGGGCTGAAATATCTTGTAGTGTGAGTAATCCTCCATGTAATATTTGAAAAATAGCACACACAAATTTGATTATTTGGAAAAAAAAACTGTTGTTAACACAGATAAACATTTGTCCGTAACATCTAGCTGGCTGTCAGACTGCGAGGGGCTGCGATTCGCGCCGAGGCCCAAGTGTGTACTCATATTCCTGCAGAGAGAGGCCCTCGAATGGCCTTGAATTGGGCTTTCTGAAATCAGGTCACACCATTAGCCAAACGTCCCTGCAGATCTTAAGGTGTCCATTAAGCAATCGAGCAGCCCAGGGGATGGGGTGGAAGTGCTTTGTTGAAGCTCAGGGTGTTTCCAACTACAGCCTTCTCCAGAGCCAATTGTGGGAGAGATGGAAGGAGAAGAGAGAGAGAAAGAAAGAGAAAAGGAGGCAGGAAGCCAGCGGGAGGGGTACCCCCGCCGAGACACACGCCGCAGCGTGACGCCTGGCCTCTCCCTGCGCGCTCCAGACACAAGCCTTCATTAGGCTTAAATATTAATAAGGAGGTTCAACAGTGTATTAATGCTTTGTTTCCTGTAAATAAGAACTGTTGAATTGAGACGTCTCGCTCCAGAAAATCCATTTTGTTGAAGCTGAGTGAAAATGAGTCTTGTCTACTCTTCTAATAGCCCCAGCAGCAATGAGAGAGAGAGCTGTAAAGTACATTTACACCATACCTGCTCGTAATTGCCACGCTTTGCGTCTCACATTTGTCTCTGTTCTCTTTATCCCACCCTGCTAAGATAAGAACATTATACAAAGATTAGCTGTATTACAATGTAGAAGCACCTCTAGTTATCAGTTCTTTTTATTAAATTATTATTAGAACTACAATCCAGGCTCACTGGAAAAATGTGGCTGTGGCAACATTTCTGCAAAAATGATATTACGAGGGTTTTGCATGTTATGTGCAATGGTCTGCGAGTGACGCTAAAAGCGCGTTCAGTTTTATACGAAACAGATGACCGTGAAACTGGTATATCGTGGCAGTTTGGAAATAAAATGTCTGGTCACTGGTGAGTGGCGCTAAAAGGTTAATGCTTTGTTGCACTTTAAGATAACACACTACCTACTAGGGGTGTAACGGTACACGTATTTGTACCGAACCGATTCAGTACAGGGCTTTCGGTTCGGTGCACGTGTGTACCGAAGCATTACATTGCAACATTGTAGCCTAACCACCAATAATCGCAATAAGCTCTGCATTTTGTCTGCATTTCAAATTCTGTCCACGAAATCATGAAATGTTTTGATGCGGCGTGACAGATCACTGTACAGGTGCCGCAGTTCAACCAGCAGCGCGAGCAAATGCGATCATCTCTTCCTTTTTAATACTAGTTACAGAATAAACATGTAAGAACATCTGAAGGTATGTTGAAAGATACAGTACAACTTACTGAAACGGCCATATCTCGTGTAATTGCTCAATCAGTGTTTCAACGGCGGAAATACATCAATGAAAGCTTGTAAACAATATGTCATGTAGTATTTACCTCAGAAAAGCCGTTCAATGTCCAAAGTTTGTTAGTTTGCTAGAGAAATGAACTCTTTCGCTTAATATATGCACTGTATTAGCCTATATAATCATTATATTTTACTTAACCTTTTAGTGATGTCCTGATTAGGCTATTTAATGTATAAATCTGTTGTGAAAATGACAGCCACTGTGTAGAAATTATTATATTTCAACAACAAATTGGAGTAACATTTAGAAGTTAATGCAAAAACTGCCTTAGGTGCAGCTTACATGTTTGCATAGGCCTACAATTTGTTATTTGAGTGCTGATTATTTTATCTAAAAATAAAAAGCAATTGAATTTAGGCTAATAGTTTGGGCTAAGTTGTTAACCTTTTTTTTTTTTAGTTATAATTTGATTTAATATATTTAAAGGTAAAAACACAATTTGTTCAGTAAACCACTGTTTAATAAAAAAAAAAGCAATTTTATGTTTAGTTTCCTCCCCACCTGCTGTACCGAAAACCGTACCGAACCGTGACTTCAAAACCGAGGTACGTACCAAACCATGAGTTGTGTACCGTTACACCCCTACTACCTACACCAAACCCTACCATAAACATACCGATAGTGTTAAGCAAAACAAACGTATAGAGATAAAAAAACGCATTTGCTGAAGCAGCAATGCTATTTTAGCTTTCTTCTAAGTCTTTGTGCTCTTTCAATCATGACTCGTGTTCCACGGGACTCATAGTCAACGCTCCACATCGCTATGCTGTAGCAGGTGACTAAGTAAGTCTGCTACGTGAAGTCGCACATGAAGCTGGTTATGTGATGCAAATGTAAAAATGTATTAGTTTACAAATAATGCACTATGGGAAAGTGTTTTGAGGTCATAACATTACAATAATACGCAAGGAATCGTGTGAAATTAAGTATTTCTTAATCAACAATCTGCCCCTGCAATCATAATTTTTGTTAAAGGGAATAAAAGTTGTTAGTGGTTTAATGCCACTAGTGTTCATTTTTGAAATGTGCGCATACAGTAGGTACGTTTTTAGAGTTTTGCAAAAATGTAGGTAGAGGCGTGTTTTTCCAGTGAGCCTATATTGAAGAATTGATAGCATTTTCATAAAAATGTATGAAAGTAGGAAGCATAGAGCTGACTCTGAAGCTATTGTCTCATCGTTTGTCTTACTTTTAAAACTCAGTGTCAAATCTGGTTACCAACTTAATGTGTTCACAATCATAATAGAGTCATTTTGGCTAATGTGGCTAACATTGTTAGGTTCAAAGCTTCATTTAATGCAAGGAGGCTAAGCTGTATGGAGCCCCACACATCAGGAATAAAATAGTAGGCTAAATTGTGCGATTTAGTAATTCGTTCCCTCGATTTGCTATAAATCGTGTGCACGTAAAACGTCCGCACAATTTAGTAAATTGAGGGAATGAATTAGTAAATCGTGCTCACAGTTTACTTTTTTTTTACTTGCATGTCATGCTCCGTATAGCTGCCTGGATAGCTATAGCTTTTTTTCACTGAAATCCATGTTTATCAGTAATTGAAAGACGCGAGTCAGTGTGTCTGAAGCATCACTTAACATTACTGGCAATGGCTGCAGTATAATGTATCAAAATTCAAATTTAGAATTAGATTTTTACATTTTCAGAACAAAATGTGAGAGGTGCTTGTCTTGCCCTGATGTAGTATTGTTGGTGTCAGGATGTTGCGAAGTGGTTGGTAAGGTGGTCTGAGTGGCTGTTAGCATGTTGCTTGGGTGTTCTAAGTGGTTGCTATGCAGTTTTTTCAAAATTGTCATTCACTGTCAAAATTGGTTAGTGAGTTGCCCTGTGTAATTTTGGGTTGCTTTCAGAATGCTAATCAAAGCTTAAAGTCTCCATGAAATCAGAATGTACAACCAAAGTCTATAGAATAACACAAGACACGTCACTTGTATTATTATGAATGGGAGAAAGTGCAACGCGCAATATGAGGCACAAGAGACGCGCATTTAGGACTGCGCATGCGCATTAGGTTGATCCAGCTTGAAAAATACCATTTTTTGTCATGATTCGAGCATTTAGAAACAGAAATTATGAGACAATTGTTGTCAGATTTCATTGGTGATTTCAAATATGAAATTTAATCAAAAGCTTGGCAAACAGCTTTAGAGAATTTGATGTTTCCCCATTCAAAGAGAGAGCTGCACTTGAATGCCAAAGAGGCGTTTCAAAGATGGCCGCCGAGTGAAATGACTTAAAGGGACTTTGGTACAACTCCTAATTTTTTATGGAATACTGCAGTAATTATTATAAATGGTAGGGTATGCATTTTTTTTACATAAACACTTTTTTGTTAGGTGGCGGCACCCATCGCACATATAGCTCAACTAACACGATCATTATAAAACACATCCACTTGCACATATTTGACAACCGGAATATCAGATATTTCATGCTATAGTTAACAAATTTGTGAATATTATGAATAAAAAGGGAAAAATGAAATAAAAGCAGATCATCAATCATACAGCGCTGTGCTGTGTTACGTGACAAGCAATGACGCATCACCATGGAAACGGGATGGCTGTGGCAACGGGACGGGACGGGAGATCAGAACACCAGGGGAAATGGCTTTTGGGAGGCCACCTGAAGTTCCTGATGTGCCACCGGGCCCTGAGTATGCTAGAAAACTTCAGGACTCGTTGGAAGCTGCTCATAATTTTGCAAGGAAGCAGTTATTAAAATCAGGGACCCGGCAAAAGAGAAATTACGACCTAAAGGCAAAAGGACGGCATTTCACAGCAGGAGAGCTGGTGTGGGTGTACAGCCCTCAGAGAAAGAAGGGCAGGTGCCCTAAACTTGACTCCCAGTGGGTTGGGCCATGCAGTGTTCTGGAGAAAATCAGAGAAGTCGTTTACCGAGTTCAGTTGCCTCCGAAGGGTAGGAAGGTGGCCATACACCGAGACAGACTGGCACCTTATAGAGGAAGTATCGCCGTGGCCTCAACTCCTCTACAGTTGCGCCTACCCCAGAGGGCGGGTCAGGATCCCAGTCAAGCTCTTCCAGTCCTCTGGTAGACCCATGTGTAGCCACACCAATTCTTGAGCTGCAAACTTTGCATTCGAATAGCCCTTCTTCAGTTACCCAAGAAGGACAGCTGCGGCCTCAGAGAGTCAGGAAGCTGCCAAGACGGTTCAGGGACTTTGTTCGTTCCCTCGAGGTCGAGGAACTTTGTGAAGGGGGAGCAGTGTAGCAAGTCTAAAGAGTGTTTTATGTTCTATCAGATATAATAAGTGCATGTATGTTCTTTTCCTGTGTTATGTGTTCGGCTTGTGTGGGGCTTTAAGGGGTGGGAGGTTCTCCTGAAGGAAGTGCCTGTGTGGTGTTGTGTGGGCGGGGTTCTAGGGAAATGTTCCTGAAGTTTGTCCGCTGTCTGTGAGGCAGGACCATCGGCCAAACAGGTGCTCACTTTAATAAAGAAGACTAACCTGTTAAGCGAGTCTATCATTTCCTCCGTTCGTTACAATATCTTTTATGTTCAGAAGAATGTCACTGTTTTGCAACGACATGACATGACATGTACATAAATGATTACAGTATTTAAAATGTTCTCTCTAGTAAAAAAATCTGACCAAAAAATAAAAATAATGTGCCTCTGGGTGGTGTCACACATATAAGCTGAGAGATAGTAGAAGTCCTCCATCAATGAACTTCATCAAAACCAATATATATCCTTCCATGCTGGCCAAGCATCCCTCCCGTGACCCAGATCTTGAGTCTCTCTCCAACTCCTCCCAGCCAACTGGCACCGAAGCTGCATTGCTTCGACTGACTATTGCGCAATGCAGTTCCTCGCGCTATCCTTCTCGGCACAAGCACACGTTCTCCGCTGCTTGCACCAACACACTTCTACCCTCTCTCCGGTTGCCGAGCACCACATAAACCCCCCTCTCCCGGTCACAGCTCATTGTCAACAGCACAGGATTAGGAGCGTTTGACTGCTCTGTTGCTTGGCAACGGTTGCCATGAAAACCTTTTTTAAGGGAGGGTTGGGTCAAAAAAAGGAACATAGAAAGGGATATTGAAGGGGGAAAAGAAGATAAAATGTGCCATGCCACAAAATTGACAACTGTTGCTTGAAGTCCCCAGCAGAATTAGATGATTGTATATCACAAATGAAAAGTTACATCTGCAGCACTGAATTACTGGAAAGGTTTTGTACCAGATGTGTGGGAATATGCTTTCCCTTAATAGGGGACTGCGGGACTACAGCAGAAAGGACATTTCTAATATAAATCTGTTGAATTTTAGATCATTAAATTGTAAAATTGCTTTCATTAGGTAAAAAATGACTTGAAAGTACTCTTGCCAGTATTTCTTGGTCAAATATGGTCTGTCTTCAAAGCTTTAGTCAGCTTTACGAGCTTTAGCGCACTCAAGAAATGGCAGGCATTACAGGATGGTGAAAATCATTATGTGGGATTCAAATGCAGTAACTGAAATTTAGCAGAATTCTGGTAAACGACAATCTTTAAAATATCGCTCCACTTATGCCTGAATGAAACTGCTTTTTGCAAAGCTCATGACAGCTGGAAATGAGACTTGCAAGAGCGAGGATACATAGATAATTTATTATCTAGGGAAGGTACTGAGTGTTTGCAGTGTTATGGAAAACTTGCCTTGGAACATCTTACAAACATGTTTCATGTGGCCAGGGGCATCATGTAGCTATATATTAATTATTTATTTTTTGAGGGGGCAGCAATGTTGGTTTTCATCATGCCCTAGGCAAGATAAGACATGACCAAAGACAAAAAACAATACTTTTATAGTAGTTTTATACTTTATAGAAAACTTCAACAGAAATTTTCAGTGAGCAAGAAACAAGACCTGGGTTCAGAATATAAATGTTTTTTTGCTTTTTAAATTCATCTCCTTTAACACACACACACACACACACACATACATATATATATATATATATATATATATATATATAAAATCCTACAGTGAGTGCTGTATGCACAAGATGCAGGAAAATTTGCGGGACCTGGATGATTTTTCTGAAGAACATTGGGCAGTTTAATTGCTCAGGACAAACAAGGGACTCATGAACAACCATCACAAAACAACGACAACAACAAAAAAACAAACAGCCAAGGATCATCCAGGTAATGATACACAGTATTAAGAATTAAGGGTATGTAAACTTTTGAGCAGGGTCGTTTTTTTTTATAAATCTTTATATTTTATTTGTTTTGTAGACTGTAAACTTCTTTTTTGTAAAATATCTTATTCAAGACAGTACTAAATAAAAAATAACATGCATTTTGTATGATCCCTCTTATTTTGTTAAAATAATTAACATTTTGCAGATTCTGCAAGAGGTTCACAAACTTTCAAACAGCAATTTGAAACACAACTTTGCATGGTAATTTTTTTAAATATTAAAAAAACACTATAATCAACAATTATGACTTTTTTTTTTTTCCATTCAGAATCCACTTGGCTCAAAAATCTGTTTGAAAGACACTTCTGCCTGTTGCTGTGTTTTCATAATGGTTTAATATGCTGTGAAAAATGCTTTGTTCATACGTTTTGAGTCCTGTTTTCCTGTATAATGACTGCGTTCAGCAGTCCTATATACAGTGATGGCTGTCTAGACACATTACTGTAGTGCAAAAGCTTGTGTCACTAGCCCAACCATGTCTATTTAACACACAAGTCACTGAGATTTTCTCCTATTATCAACATTCAGAGCATCATTGCTCTACTTCTCTTATAATGCTCGTGTTTCTCCCTATGGCTGACAGCCCGTTCAGACAGACTTTCTTAAGACCACGGAGCATTGCTTAAAACCCTTCACTGCCAGTCCGACTCAATCATTCGGTGACCACGCTGATCCCCCTTGCCTCATCCGACGTGTTCAAGTGAGTGAATATGCAGGGTGAGGCTGTCATTTTGGAAATTTTCCTTTGCAGAACCAGAGCGGATTGGCAGCACAAAAGCTGCAGCACATGTGGGCCAGTTCAGAGATGAGTGCTTATTGAGTAATCTAATTCAGAGGCTCACCCCAGACCCTGGAGCTCAAACACACGCTCATCTAGCTGTTAGCGTATGTTTACGAAAGTTGTGAGGCCCTTTGTGGCCCAGATTTTCCATGAGCTTTTCCTGGATGGTCAAGGAGAATGAAAAACTTAGCATAGCAACAACATCTGTCTTATGAACAGAAAAAAATGACCTGATATATCATATTTATTTACTGTATCTCTTAAAATCAACATTAAATGACATTAGCCAGCTATTTTCCATAATATAACATATTTCTGAAACAGAATATTCATATTCTAACCCTAAAGCTAATCAATGGGTCATTCAGAATACTGTAAAAACAGGAACTAGTGTTTTGAAAGAACAATACATTTTAATATCATGTTGACTTTATAGCCAAAGAAAACATTTGACTTAATCCAAATCCAGCATGAAAATGAGCAACACACCTTATAAACAGGTGTAGCCAGAGCTAATAAATCATATTTGAAGATGACCTCAGGCTATCTCTAACTGCTGCAATGGTTTTCAACTAGATAAGATAGCAAATCCGCAAAAGCTATTGGAGGAGGTCCGCCCTTCCCCCTTCACCATATTCCTTTTTGCCACTCCCCTAGCCAGACACTAACTCCTTGCTTCAGTTTCCTCACTTCCTCTTCAACTTGTTACTTCCTTTTTGTTTCAAACTTTCTAGCAGAAGACACACAAAACTTCTCTGACCCCCATCACATCAGTGATTTTCCCCAGCGCTAAATCTGATAATTCTCGCGGGTACACCCTGACACCTTGCACTGTGAACTCAATTATCACTTTTGTACATCCCCCCTCCCCTCCCCCCAAGACTCGCAGAACACTTTTATTTTTAACTCCCCAACGCTAATTGATATTCCAGGCTAATGCACTACTTGGAAGTTCTTGTTGTGAGTCGAGGGAAAAGGTAGTGCACATAGGTATGTCTTTGAACTCACTGATAAGCAATTAGCTTCACCACATGGAGAGAGAATGTATGCAGTTAGGCGGCTTTTTAGAAAAGTTAATTCCGAGTCTTAATGCAAACATACCTTTAATTAACGTCAGAGGCAAATACAATCAGGTTTACTCTGTAAATATCATTTGCTATTTATTCACGGGGAGCCTGCTGTAAAGACCAGCTTATGCTAGTATGGATTTCAATGGTTGTCCACCTTGCTTAAAAAAAGCCTAAGCTAATTTGCTGGTTTTAGCTAGTTTACTGTGGTCTTCCAGTCTGGGATGCATTTCCCAAATGCACCGTTAGCAAACTATGGTCGCAATTTCTGTTGTTACCAAAATAGTTAAATGATTCAGTGTTTCCCAAAACCAACTAACATTTGCAAATAGCATCGCAAAGTTGTTTGGTTGGAACTACAGCTCTCAACCTGCAGTTAGAAGCAGAGTTTCCTGTTAGTATGGTTGGAAAGATGGATGAAGTTACTACAATTTTGGGAAACAGTCATTTATTTTTTTATTTATTTAATTTATTTAACAGAGACCATGCACAACACAAATGTTGTGCCAGAGTTAGCTAAACAGCTAATTTGCATCTGTAGTCCCTGGGCAGGATGTTGTGACATAGAATTATAGCACTCCATTACATGACTAGCTAGTTAATTTCTCCAACTATGCATCATACTATGGTAGTTAGCAAGTTAGCAGCAAGTTATGTCGCTGTATGAGAAACGCACCACTAGTCAAGCTGGTGTTTAACTGATCTCCCAGTCTAACCTGCTGATAAGGGCCCAAAACCCCTCTAAAACCAGACAACAGACCAGCTTCAACAGGCTGGGAGACCGACTAAGATCGGTAAATTCAGCTTAGGCTTGTTAAGCTGGTAAACCACCTAGCCTTGGCAAGGCTGGTCACCCAGCATTGTCTTTCTGATGAAGCTAGATGACCAAAGTAGTCTTGATGGTTAAGCTAGTTTAGTCCCGAACTGGTTATAACATCAGTGTTTAAAACACAAGTTATGCTGGTCTTTAGCATGGTACTGTCAGTTCTCTGAATAGCTTCAATGTGACTGAAAGCTTCTGCACTACAGGAAATGTGGAAGTGAGATGATAAAAAGCAGTTGTCTGTCAGTGCCATGGACAGGATGAATTTACTGTAAAGATGTATGTAGCCTATTGCAGATAACACTGGTTTCATGTGTCTCTGCCTGCATTATCTTGCCACACCAATGACCTGAATACAAAATTGGGCTCTCCTTACCGTCTGGTTGTCTTCATAAAGCTTGAGGTCATAGCCACTGAGCTCCACACAGAATATAATGGCAGTCACACCCTCAAAACAGTGGATCCACTTCTTCCTTTCTGAACGCTGGCCACCCACGTCCACCATTTTGAAGGTGAGCTCCTTGAAGGTGAATTTGTTCTCAACAATGCCAGTAGTCATGTCTCGTGAGCGCAGAATGTCCTCAACGGTTGGGATGTACTCTGGCGCAGAAATGCGGTCCAGGTCGTTTAGATAATAGGCCGTATTGTCCTCTAGATGGTACTCATTGGAGCGGCAGAAACACTCCTGGACCCCTGGATCGGCCCACAAGCGCTTCATCACCCCCAGGAGCTCTGGTGTGATCTCACCCTTGCTCTCAGCAGGCCCGGTGAGGGCAAAGAGTTGCACTGCATCATAAGCTCGATCGGGGTTATGGAAGTCGATCTTCAAGGTGGCGAGGGCACGGATGATGCGGGTGAGTGAGTCGATGGCATTGTAGAGAATAAGGGGCTTGTATTCCTTGCAAGCTTCCAGGTTGAAGCCTCCACTGTGGATGATCTTCATCTGCTTCACAATGGTGCTCTTGCCAGAGTTGCTGGTGCCAAGCAGTAGAAGTTTGATCTCACGTCGCTGCCGCTGGCTCTCTGAGCGGAGGTGTCGATCGATGCGGCGTGAGCGCCGGGCGGCCTCCTTCTCCTCCGAACTCTGCCGGCACCCCATGGTTGACTGCACCTGGACTTGAGCTGGTAATCCCAGGGAGTGAGAGAGTGGATGTTAAAAAGTATGCAATGTAAACAAGATGCGTTGATACAGTTGAGCGGAGACTAGAGGAAGCTTTTGCTGGAAACCTGTTTCAGATTGGTGTTAGACAACTTGCATTGTTCAAGTCTACAGTTTATGATTTTTTTAAGAGTTGATTTTTTTGGCGCACAATGCTACCATGACATGGTGGAAGACCCACTCAGGCCCTGGCATAAGGGCAATTGCCTTTGAGATCCCAAGGACTTGGGGTTCATATCAGGGGACTCTCTCCCCTGAGCACGGCGGGCTTTAAGTGGACTTGTCAATGTTCATCGAGAGAAAGTCGAAATCGTAAAATTCCTTCACTCTCCTCCCTCATGGCGTCCAGTGTGCTTCCCTGTATTTCTGTGACTGATTCATCTGTAGACAACTCCTACCTCCTTTAATTTTCTTCAGACACTTTTCATACGATGGAATGTCAGACCTTTGTTCTTGTGGACTGTTTTGGATGACTGTGTACTAGATCGTCCTGCTTACATAAGCCAGTGAGGCAGCTAAAGGCCCACGTTCCTGCAGGTAAAAAAAAAAAAAAGAGATATTAGTAATCATGAAACAGAAAGGAGGGCAACTAAAAACGAGAATTATAAGATGAAAGTTTCCATCAGAAAGATCTTAAACCTTCCTAAACCTTCTGGACTGGATGATGTTCCCACAAAATTAAACATTAATCACTTCACAGTTCTGAACTTTAAAGTCAAGATGATGCATGCATTCATAACCAAGTTTTAACTTCGTAAATGTGACATATTTCTGAGTAAAACAGAATATACAATGAGAAAAAAAACTCTAAGACTTGATTTTGTCCATAAGGAATTGATTGGATTGTGAGAAGTGGGCATTTCATACCAGGATGGAGTCAGACCTGAATGAAACACTGCTGGCACCCAAAGGAGACTTTCTGACTAGGGCGTGTAGCTGAAGGTAAAGTTTGCCATCAAGAGCTCCTAAATCCATCCTAATGATAACACTTCTATCGTTATTTGCTATTATTGCTGTAATTTGAACTACATTAATGTTAACTGGAATTTAGGAAAAAGGCTGTTTTACCTACAGCAGTGCCCTAAAATAAAGCCTACTGTAAATAGCTAACTGGCTACATGGCCTTGATGATGTGAGACAAAAGAATCATCAAAGAAAGTAGACAAACTTTTTGGTAACCTTATAATGAAAGTAAATAGGTCCATTTTGATTCATTGTTGACTTTGACTTGTTGAAAATATGACTTGTTGACATCAGAAATCTTTTCAACAAACAAAAATAGGCCTACTTGAATTATACATGCAGAATAAACTAATGTACATGTGCATACTCATCACAAACTCAAGAAAAATCACACCAATTGCTTTCAAGTAACAAAAACTGAGTACACTCAAGCAAAAGATGAACAGACATGGTCATTATCACAGTCAGCCTCTGTTAGCTCTACAATATAATTTTGCTACACACTTCTGCTTTCTCACAAACTCTCAAACACACACCTCAGATCTTGTTATGTATCAAAAATCTAACCTTCTCCATGGTAAACCTGTCTCATCACGCACTCCCTTGTCATCTGCATCTCTCTGCGACCATAGATTCAGGTCTGCCAAGGTGATCCAGCACACAAAGCCCACACACACATTTGTTCTCAAACAGAAACATCCACACACACACGCACACAAGCAGAGGCAGGCAGGGTGTGAAACGGAAACAGATGTGAGATGAATGTCCTTCCCTGAAGCAAAAGGTACCGCCCATTCTGCTTTCCCTTTCCCAAAGCCACAACCACTGAGCTAACTGATAGCAGGTGGACTGTTTATTTACTGTCATGGTGGAAAATAACTGGCTCAGACCAACAGGTGCTTTACTCCAACTCATTCCAATGTAATAAATGCAACAAACCCCTTTAGAAAATGGTTAGTTATAACTGTATGGCAGGGCTCAACAATAAGGATATTTTCAGCTGGCCCAGTTGGGTCAGTATTTTTACCTACACATTTTTATTTATTAATATTTTAATTGTATGTTTAGCTGCCCCATTAAAGGGATAGTTCATCCTAAAATGAAAATTAAGTCATCATTTACTCACACTGGTGATTTTCTAATGGCATTTTTTTTTTTTCTGACCACAAAAGGAAAATTTAAAAAAAAATGTCCCACTAGCACTCGTTCATTAAAATATTAAAAAAAAAAAAAAAAATTCCCGATCACCCTCATCCATAATGGCAGTGAATATAGCCAAAGTCCCTTTAAGACAAGTCATTTCACTCGGCGGCCATCTTTGAAACGTCTCTCAGGTATGCAAGTGCAGCTCCTATCTCTTTGAATGGGGAAACATCAAATTCTCCAAAGCTGTTTGCCACGCTTTCAATTAAATTTCATATTTGTAATCACCAATGAAATCTGACAACAACTGTCTCATTTTTTTTTTTTTTTCTAAACGCTCAAATCATGACAAAAAACTGTATTTTTCAGGCTGGATCAACCTAATGCGCATGTGCAGACCTAAATGTGCGTCTCTTGTGCCTCATTTCGGAGGCGCGCGTCTGACTGTTTCTATAGAAACCGGAGCTTCTAACGGCCGCTGCAGTGACGCGATGACTTTACCAGTCGGCGATTGGCTCTTATTTAGAAGGCGGGACTTATTCCGCCATATTGCGCGTTGCACTTTTTCCCATTCAAAACAATATAAGTGACACATCTTGTGTTATTCTATAGTCTTTGATATAGCGACCCAAGCTTTAAAATAATATGCAGAAGTATCACAGAATGATCCCATGCAACACGTGTCATATGTTCCAAGTGTTCTGGGGGTATACTACGATATGGTTTGGTGAAAAACAAATCTAAATTTAATGTATTAATTAACGAAAATCCTGACCTTTGCCATAAGCATCTGAGCATTCATGACACTCTATTAGCGCCGACTCCAACTCGCTCAGAATAAAGCACACAAGTTGTGAGAAATCAAGATTTAATAAAACTCTTAGAAATCCCCAAAAAGTATCCGTGTACTTTCTTTACAGAGATAAATATCTTCGGACCGGAACTCCGGTTGTCAGATGATAGTTAGAATGACAGTTGACAGATGTGAACGCGGTAACGTATTGTTGTGACGAGCATGACGGATACAGTCACCGCGGAAAAGAAAGTAGGCCTACATGGATTGTATTTCATGTTGCGTTTTTGTATTTCAAGGTCATATTGTATTTCAATGTCAGGATTTTTATTAAATATTATTACATTTAATTTTGTTTTTCACTAAACCATATCCTATACCCCCAGAACACTTTGAACATCTGACATGTATTGCATGGGATTATACTGTGATACTCTGGCGTGTTTTTAAAAAAGCTTGATGCTGGTTTGCTATTCACTGCCATTATATGGATGAGGGTGAGCAGGATATTTTTTTAAAAATCTCATTTTGCGGTCCAGAAAAAAAAGAAGGGCATACGGCATTTGAATAACACCAGGGTGAGTAATGATGACTTAATTTGCATTTTAAGGTCAACTAATCCTTGAAATAACCCCATTGTGTAACAGCATTTAGGCTATTTTTTTATTATTATTTATTTAGTTAGTTATTTATGGCTATTTTATGCAGCCAAGCATAAAACCATTTCTTCAGAGAAATGTATAAATCGAGTTTATTATTAGGGTTAAGGTTAGATATAGGCCTACATGTTAAAATTCAATCCGTTTTAGTCACTCACAGTTAACCATACCAAAATCCCTACCAGTCATTTTTTTCACATCCCTGCATAACATCTTGTTCTTCAGTCTGACACCATTTGAACGTACTGTGCCATCCATTTTTGAAAGCATCCCAGCAAACAATATATGGATAAACAGACCCTTAATATGATGTGACCCCTAAAACAATTCATAATGAAATATGTACTTTCAAGGGGAGTAGATGAGCTCTAAAGGTGATCTGTTAGAACAGAAGTGCCTGAGGGACAGCATAATAAATGGATGCTCTTTGTGACAGGCCGTGTGCTATTGGCGGTGTAACAAATGTGAAATCACGCCATGGCCTAGTTTCGGCAGAGATTACATTTCCTAGACTGGTCACACAGAGAGAGAATACATCTCCAAGATCTGTCACAGACAGAATCCTGCTCTTAGAAAGATTATTGCACAAATATGTGTGGCAGGATTTGACGGGGAAAAGACACAAAATACAGTGCATAAAAAGGAAGGTATATGAGGAGTTTTTTTCCTGTTAACAGCACAGGATGTTTCAAAATTCACGTCAAACTAGTTCAAGTTCAGCTAGTTGTTCTGTTAGCAAAGCAGAGCATAATTTCTGAATGTACACTCCAAATACAGTGCACTTTTTTTGTCCCATGACATTTTTTGTATTCGTATTTTGAGAACTATTATCATATTTTAAATAAATTAATACATTTTATAAGCATGTTTATAAAACATTAAATATTCACCCTTAAAGGGTCATTTTGGCCTGTCCAACCTCGGAGGACTAGAGGTCTTCCAACAAACTCATGGCAATTGATAACTATTTTATATTTTGACAAATTCATAAGAATTCATTGCATCTCATTTTTGTATAATCTGCTTATGCCCCACTGAAGTTTAGGTCGGGGTAAGGGTTTACTTTTTTCTAAATTATAATGTTTTCATATTAATCAAATTGTACAAACTTGCCACCAATTCATCACAATATAAAATAATTACATTTTATAATGAAATCCAGTTAGGCCTTCTTAAGTGCCTAACAATTAACATAAAAATGACAAACTGTTGTAATAACTGACCTTCATTTAATTGAAAAAAAAAAAAAAAAAGTTTTAACTGTTACCTATTTTGTCTTATGGAAAAACCTAATATTTAGCTGTGTCCTACTTGTTACCACATGATTTCCTATTACAAAAAATGTATGATTCCCTAACATTGTGAAACCCAAGAAGTGGGTGACCTACCAGCGTCAGCTGCGTTGCTTCACTGGCATTCACAAATCCTCTCCCGTGGCCTCATGGGATAGTAAAGTGTTCATCTTATGTGCACGTCAGAATTTCGCCAGAAGTAATAGGTCACCCGGGTACTTTTTGCCTACTCTTTTATGAGTGCTGTGAATTCGGACATACTTTTGTCACATACTGTTTTTCGCATACTATATAGTAGAGAAATATGCAATTTTGAATGCAGCCTGTCTTAATGTCTTCATTGAATCATTCATTCAACCGATTTGTTCAAAAGGACTGTAACAAAACAGCACTGTGTGTTCTTAGAGATGCAAAACAGTTCTGCTGTGGCTTTGTTTGGAACTATTTTCGTAGGCAAAATGCAGAAAGAAAAAAAAAACAGGTAAAATGATGACTTTTTGTCTTATCAAAAACCTAATATTGAGCTGTGTCCGACTTGTCACCACATGATTTTCTCCTATTACAAAAAGTGTAACATTCCCTAACATTGTGAAACCCAAGAAGTGGCATCACTTGAAAGTGACATTACTTCCTGTATGATGGGAAGCCAATTGAATAATCTTGTTCTACTTTCTCAGTTACTACAATTATTGTCAACTGCACTAATATGGCTTAACTTTCCTGTACTAATCCTGTTCCCCAAGTTATTGTAAGGAAAAAATTAATCTTTTTTTTTTATAAAATAGCTAAAGACTCAATTAGGAAACAATAGCTAGCTCCAATTAGGGCTTTTAAATAGCTAATAGCTAAATAAATTGAAATAGTTAAACCTGGGTCATTCTAAACACTAGGTAAGCGAAATCCTGGGTTATTTTGCTTCACGTTTCACACTGATCATAATTTACCTGGGGTGTTTTAATTAATCCGGGGTATTCATTAACTGCCGTTTCACACTGTACATTCCTGAAGAATGTAGGAATGAAACGGTCTCTTCTTCACTCCAAATGTCACGTTTTCTGTCAGCATTTAACATTTTTTCTCTGAAGTTGCTGTTTATAGTATACAATTTGTAGTGTTTCCGTGACTGTCAAAAGCACATTGATTGTTGTTGTCAGCATTGTTTGCTGGACGTGATTTGTTGTCTGTTGCTAAGCATTCTAGCTGTAACAATCTAAAAACTAACCCGGTGTTAAGCGCAGTGTGAAAAGCCCTATTTGGAGATAATAAGATAAATTTGCAACCCTGTTACACATTCTGGTATTTTGTTTTTTTTAATTATTAGCCTATAATGTTACACACTATTTTTTTCTTTTGTTTATTCCATGAACAATCTGTTTATTCTAGAATAAACAGGGTTTTCATTTGTATCCTAAACTATGATAAAAGTGTTACAGAAAAAGCTCATTTAAAGTTATTTAAATTAGCCTTTCTGTAGTGCAAACTATTAGCAACGCCAAGCCAAAGCCACTGTAATGTGATTGGTTATCAAGGCACACGTGATTCAAGATGACCGTTACGCTTTTTCCAATGGTAGAGCCACGGACCCTGCTGTCTCCCAATAATAAAACCATCTCTGGCCAAGGTGCCATGGGTTCAATTTCCAGGGGATGAATTGAAGAAATGTATAGCTTGAATGCAATTTAAATCACTTTTGGATAAAAGCATCTGCCAAATGCATATGTGTAAATGCAAAAAGAACAGAAAAAAAACAGCTCATGCAATATTTAGTTTGTTGAAAAATGAAAATAGGGCCCTATTTTGTACCCTATTCGTGGAAAGTAAAGTATCATAAATATTCAAAGCATCCTTGATTTAATTTATGCATTTCTTCCAATTCAGCATTACATCAGTCAAATGGTGATGCTTTCAGAACTAATACCATTTTAGATAATTACTTCAGAGGAAATCTGGCAATTGGAGTATATTTATAATAGTTGATTATTCTGTAACATTTAATGGCTGTTGGAGACCAAGGATGACAGCTGGAATGGTTAAGAAATATAGAATGTGCCTGACTAAGTCTCACTTTACCACTTCCGCTTTCGTAACACGACCCTGCTTGGATGTCTAAATTAACACGGTCACTTGACGTAAGTATCAGTCAAAACGGTAACCTAGAAACTAAAACATTACGCTTATGATGCTTGGTTCTGTGTATCAGAAATGCATTGGCAATGTGTATCAAAAATGTGTCCTAAGACCGTGAACGAATGTGTGAGTGGATGGAGAACAACAAGAGGTCTCACGGTTAAGTCAGACTCATGTTTTCTCATGAGCATTGAGGTAATCTGACCCCACCGGCTCCCTTTCGCCTCCAGAGATCAGCTGCTGTCAGCCCCACATATTTCCTGATATTAATGCACCCATAATTATAATGATTTTTCAAAAAGCTGCTCATGGGAGGGAGGCTCAGTGTCATACTGTTGTGCAATATGTGCAGTTTTATGAAATTAGAGAAAAGAGAAAATTAACACAAAACTAGTTTGAAACTAATAATACACTACAGGGCTGTTACCAATAAAATTAAATCAGTATAAACAAAATCTATCGTTGCAATGCAGAGGTGGTAGCACAGAAGTGGCAAGTCAGTGTTGATAAGCGAGTCATTGAGTCATTTATTCAGACGATTTGTTCATACAGCTGATTCATTCAGGAACGAAGCATTTTGACTGTGGCCGTGTCCGAAATGACATACTCTGTTGAGTAGGTACTTAATTTGAATAAGTAATTACTTCACAGTGCTAAACAAATCTGTTCTATAAAGTATGAGTGTGTGTAGTATAAATATAATCCGGATGTACTACATTTGCCATATTGTCATGATCACGTGACCTACCAGCATCAGTTGCGTTGCTTCACTGCCACTGCCACAAATCCTCTCCCGTGGCCTCATGGGATAGTAAAGTGTTCATCTTTTGTGCACGTCAGAATCTCGCCAGAAGTAATAGGTCACCCGGGTACTTTTTGCCTACTCTTTTATGAGTGCTGTGAATTCGGACATACTTTTGTCACATACTGTTTTTCGCATACTATATAGTAGAGAAATATGCAATTTTGGATGCAGCCTGTCTTAATGAGTGAGTCACTGAATCATTCATTCAACTGATTTGGTCAAAAGGACTGATCATTCAGTAACGAAACAGCACTGTGTATTGCTTAGAGACACAAAACAGTTCTGCTGTGGCTTTGTTTGGAACTATTTTTGAAGGCGAAATGCAAAAAAAAAACAGGTAATATGATGACTAAAATGTAAGTCACTAAATATTACCTTCTTGTTTATTCAACTGCTGTATAAAATCAATATCAGAGTTGAAATTGTGCTGATATTTGGAAAAATACAACTCTTCGTATGATATTGCTTAACTATATATGATAATTTATATCATAAAGACAAAAACTCATACAGGGGAATGGCAGCGGCTATTTGCAAGTGTGAAAATAGCATATTTTCTTAGCGATAGATGCTATTTACTAAAAATAGCAATTTATTGTAATTACACTAAGTGACTATAGAAGCATTTTCTTAGTGATATGCTATTTAGGTGAAAATAGGGATAGATTCTATTTACACCATTTAAAAGTATCAGTTCTTTGCAATAAGAGTAAATAGTTATTAGATGCTATCTATACTTTATATTGGCAGATACTATTTGCACCTCAGTATTTTTGGATGCAATGATATCATAGAGTGTAAATAATTATATTTATTAAAATTATTAAATAGATGCTGCCTTATTGGGAGAATAAAAACCCTCCCTACACCTTCCCTAAACCCTACCCAATAAACACTTTTAATGTTATTAAACACTCGTCCACAGTTTATTTCCACTTTTAGAACATTATTTTCATTTTTATTGAAAATAAATGTGAACTCAGCAAAAGGCGGATTCAAACCCACATCGATCGCATTAAAAGCCAAGTCTACGAGCCTTACTCGCTACTGCTGCGCCACTTAAGACTTGAATTCTGTGTCTTTTTTAAAACTTGAGAGGCCCAACCAGACATTGGTGGGCGGAGCTAGTGTAAATAGCGTTTGCCATCAAGGGACACTATTTGCGCTTAGTGTAAATAGACACTCTGAATTTGGCGCCCCATATTTTGGGGGCATTCAAACTGTTGTTACATTGGGTGGGTAAAGATGACAGGAGTACGGTGGCCCAGTAGTGCATAACACAACGAAAATCAAAAAGCAAATACAAGTTAACAACACAGCAAAATCAAGCCACAGCACAACAGAAACAAGCCATGACACAACGGAAATGCTCCCGCTCCCTTTCTCTGCTATTATAGAGGGTGCGTTTATACGAGAGGTAATGGTCAAACAACATCCAGATTTTGGACATTTTACTGTAGTACCCATTTTAAAAACAACAACAAAAAAAAACTATTAGCCAAGTCATTTATATAGCTATGCAAATTTAAAGTGTCATTTAAAAAGCCTTGTTCAGTATAAGCTGTTTAAAATTAGTAATATTGTTAGATCATTTCCTCTAGTACAAAGCCCAAAATTTAGCTTTAAAGCATCATTTACATGGCTGTGAGAAACAGCATTGTGAAATGAAATCAACAGTAATAATATGTGCAAAGTTCAAGGGTCCATAAAAAACATTGGTATGGTAAAAACTGTTCAAAATTTGGATTTTGTTAGTCAATTGCCACTAGTATAAATCTTGCATGTTAACTTTAACACATATGTGGTTAAGAAACGGCAGAGTGAAATGCGCAATTGTGCAACAGTTGGCTCTATTGGCCCATATGGGAAATTCAAGGCTTCATGAAAAAATATATTGGTACAGTAAAAACTGTTCAAAATTTGGATTTTGTTAGTCTGTTACCATTACTACAGTAGTATAAAGCTTGCATGTTTAGTATTGACACACCAAAACAGCACTGTGATTGCGCAATAGAATGATAATGTATTGCCCCACAGAAACTTCAAGGGTTCATAAAATATATTGGATATCAAAATTTCGATTTTGTTAGATCATTAGACCCTGTATTACATCCCTCGACTCATTCAACTCTAACAGTGCATAATTAAAAAAGACGAAGGGCCGCATTTATTAACGCGTCAATAAGTGGCAAAGGAATATATATATATTGGATCATTTCTGTTGTGTTGTGGCTTTTTTCCCCATTTTGATGTGCTGATTTCTTTGTGCTGTAGCATGTTTCCGTTGTGTTGTGCTGATTTTGTTGTGTTATGGCGATTTCGTTGTGTTGTGGCTTGTTTCTGTTGTGTTGT
Organism: Hypophthalmichthys nobilis; assembly: GCA_037950665.1. Lineage (NCBI taxonomy): Eukaryota > Metazoa > Chordata > Actinopteri > Cypriniformes > Xenocyprididae > Hypophthalmichthys > Hypophthalmichthys nobilis. The sequence goes on along the minus strand of CM075476.1, from coordinate 19,136,058 downwards.
TTATATTTCATTGTGTTGTGCATTACTGGGCCACCGTACAGGAGAGAAGGGATTCAAATGCAAAAGAAACCAGAGAACTAGAACCATGAGGGAAAACCAAACCATACAGCAACAGGCCAAAACACAGACAGACCAAAAACAGGAGAAACACAAAGGCTAAATACACACAAGGCTAACAAGGTGACAAAGGGTACACTAAACACCTGTGGAAACAATCAAGGAGCAAATCAAGTTGAAAAAGAAAACTACAACTATGGCACATGAGATAGGAAGTGAAACAAAAGTCCAAGGCAAACATGGAGATCATGACAACTACATTTTAATATACTAAATCATGCAGTGTGTGTGTGGTGTCACACTTATTCTGTTGTGTTTATTCTTAGTTTAGTTTTCATGGACTCTTAGTTTGTTGTTTTTAGTCGCATTTGTTTCTTTGTTTGAGTTTACCGACACTCATCAGTTGCCATTGACACTAATCATCATCACAGTTGTTCGTCTTTTAGTTTATCACAATGTGTATTTAAGTTCCACATTTTGACCTCGTGTTTGTTCAGGCTCATTTGCATTGTTTTTGCCTGATGGATGTTTATTAAACTCTGCATCTGAGATATCCTAATCTTATTCATCTGTCTGTCTGCAGCCCTTGCTAACATGTGGACTCTGTTGACGTGTTTTTGTTTGTTTTTTGCAAAGTAAGGGACATACTCAATAATGTCAGATCGCACATTGTTAAAACAACAATTACGATTTTAATGTGGACTACATATATATATATTCACAGCAAAGCACATTAAATGAAAAAAATTGTAGGACAAGATTTTTTTATCCATTGGGAATTGATTAAATTGTAAAAAGTGTAAATTTTTGATTTCATGTTGACCTGAGTGCGGGAGGACAAACTTGGCTATAGCACAGACACAGACTTTGTTGATACTGACTGTTCCTCTGGAGACTCTGAAAAAGTTTGTAAAAAGGAGAGTCTTAAACAAATGAATGTCTGTGTACCTGTCAGATGAATGCATGTTGATGAACACTGAGGTCATATTTTTTATTGAGTTGGTCACCCATGTGACCCTGGCCACTACTGACTACTCCCTTTCCCCAGAACAAACCCAGCTTTGTGCAATAAAAATAGATTGTTATATAACACGCAATGGCATCTCTGTCTTATTGATGAATGCTTGTGTTATGTAAGGCTGCCTGCCAGTTGTAACTCTCTGGGATACAATCTTGGCCCAACTCATATATGTCTGACAAATATCACACACATTTCACAGAGCAGGAAACCTGTGTCAAATTAAGTGAAGCATACTATGGTTATTTTATGATGACGCACAGATTTGAAAGAACCTTTTTGGGATTTTTATGTTTTTGCTCAATTTAACTTTATATTCAAGTCAAGCCACATCTATTTATATAGCCCTTCATACAATACAGATTGTTTCAAAGTAGCTTCACATTAATAAACAGGGAAATGTTAATTTTGTAAAATTCACAAATTATAAAACAAATTCAATTTAAGTTTTAAGCAGCTATTTGGAAAGATAATAGTGTCATTTCTCAGCTCAATGTAGTTCAATGTTGTTTCAATTCTGTTCAATAACTAAGTTAATTCAATCCAATTCCAAAGATCTTGATGGCTGTATGTCGGATTCACGCAGCTAAACGCGACCTAGCAATCAAACAAAAACAAACATAAAGGGCACCTAACACGAGAGAGTGAAGCCGCTGCGTCTAAGCGTGCCGCCATCTTGTCAAACACGTCATGTTGCAAAGTTAATCAATTATGAACTGAATTCAATTCAATTCAGCAGCTGAATTCCTGTTGGTAAAGGTAACCAATTGCTTAAATATTAACTTGTGCATTGTTTTATGCAGAGCAAACTGCATTTTTTTTTTTCTCATTAAATACCGTTTCACTCAAAAATGTCACATTATGGAAGTAAAATGGGTTGCAAATGGTGATACGTGTCGACTCTGTTACAGTACTATACAGTACATGCATTTGTTAGGTACAAGTGTAAGTAACTCACGTCTAACAATGTAATTGTTGTATTGATTTTTAATTCATTCTGATTTTAATTTTTCCACAAAGGATTTTTATGTCCACAAAGGATGATTTTCAATCCTGCATATATTTGTAATGTGAAAAAATCTCATTACTGTTGTTTATTTATATAAATTTAATCAATATCAAATCAATTTTGTTTATTTACTTTGCATTACATTTATGCATTTGGCAGATGCTTCTATCCAAAGCGACTTACATTGCATTCAAAATACACATTTTTATCAGCTCTTGCTTTCCCTGGGAATCGAACCCATGACCTTGCCATTGCTATAGTGTCATGCTCTACTGACTGAGATACAGGAAGACATTACGATGAAAAATTAGATTTGTTTTCACATTATGATGCAAACTTTTCACGAAACAAAATCCTAATACTCCAACAAGAAAAAAAAAATGGGGTCAAATATAATCTAGACAAATTCACCCAACCAAATATACAATATTTGTTCAAACAAACAACCACAAACTTGTGACCTTTTCCCCTCCCATATATAAAGTAAAATGACCCAGAGAGTTCAGTCCTGCCATCTGTGTTGTGGATGGCTTGACGTCAGTCCCTTTCTCCCCTCCACCCACCCTCCGTCCCTTTGGTATTCTAGCACACTATTAAGGGAGGGTTGCTGTCTATATATCACACCGCTGTCTTTCCTCCACAATGACTCATGCCCCAGTTACAGACACTAACTGATTACAGTGCAGAATGATTTGAGAACGGTTATACAGAAACCATACAGTATCCCTGCTCAATGAAATAGGCTCATAAATCTTAGCACATCTCATCTTTCTGTATTATTAATAAGGCATCATGGTAAAGGAAACCACAGTAATGCAAACTGAATTCACATGAGAGAGCGAAGTGGATGAGCATTCCTGAGGTGTTGTGTCAAACATACAAGTACTAAATGCTAAAGCATTAATATGTCTGATATAAACTCTAAAGCTATTAATCCACTCCGCGCTAAGCTACACTTCTCAAGTCGTGCATCAGGATGGGTGTTTTTTTGACTATTGAGCTACAACAGGAAGAGTCCTGGGTTACTGTGTCAGTGGGCAGCTGAGACCACACACCAGCCAGAACAGATGCAGCCTTTGATCACACTGACAATAGTGAACAATCATACAATTCACCGAACAATGTTAGAATCAGATACCATTTCCCTTAATTTGTCCTCTTGGTTTCAACCATCCGTCACAAGAACAATCATTGTTTCAGGAGATGTGTATCAGGAGGAATTTGCAATGCCTTACAACCTCTGTTGCAATCGTTTTTAAGTGCCGTTAGGGAGAATTTCCTGTTGTAGTTTTCAGTTTTTGCTTTTTTTCGTTTCTCATCTTTGGATTGAAGACACAGGGTTTCAATTTGGCCAGCGGAGAACTCTGAGATGCATCGTGTGACGTCAGAGAGTTTAATGGAACACGCATGACTCAAATCAGTCATTTAATTGTTCTTGAGAATTCCAGTGCAGTCCACTTTACAAGCGAATGCAGATAGAAGATAAGAAGCTTTTATAGAAAAAACACATATACAATCTTTTTCAATTGAATTGTTTCTCTAATAGAGTCATTTTAATTAAAATGGAGGGCATATAGGCCACAAACATACTCATAACTAGGGCTGTATTTTAATTGTAATCATGATTTGCTTCTCTCAATTAATTAAGCATAAACGTCTGCAATATTGGCCCACTGGTTATAGAGCGCTGCAGTGATGACGTATTTTTGTAGGCCAACCTGGAAGTTCGCATCACCCTGATTCCCTCGACAAAAATCTATTATGATTTTTCCATTAGCTTTTGGATCTCTGTGACCAACAAATGTTTATGATTCTTGCATATTTTGTTCATCATGATTATTTTTACAAATTAACACAACCTTTATGAATTTTGGAGTGTAAATACAATCGCCAAAAGCTAAACATAGGCTATAATCGAACTACACCATGGTTGCATGACATCAACATTAAGCTTCCGACAACTCTTTCAGTCTTTGTTCAAAAACATTTACTCTGAAAGTTAGAGTTATAATAGTTATAATAGTTATAAACGCAACAAGGCTGTGGAAGCAGACAAGTAAGTAGATAAGTTTACCTGATGACATTTAATGTCTGACAACCTCTTTGGTCCCATTTAGTGACTTATCAACTGCCTTTTTCAAGACAAGTAAAAGCTTTAAAAAAACAACAACAACAAAAAAAAGGTCTTCAGGACTGCGCTTCTCAAATCATTGTGAGGTAAGTTGATCATAGAGACCATTGGTGCCAGTGGTTCTACAGTCTACTTAGGCTTATGATGCTTTTGAGAGACGCAGTCCAGGACGATGGAACAGGAAGTGCTAAAATATGAACTAGTTTGCAGGTTTTGGCCTCCAAAAATACAACATCTCCTCAGCACCATTTATATTTTTATTATCTTTCATTGGTAACAAGCTTTTATGGGCTTTCATGCTTAAAGTTGCCAGATGTCAAGTGTTTAAATCCCCAAATCAGAGCTTTTCATTTGAAAGGCTGGAATACAAGAGTTTTGTACAGATTTTTGCCCTGATTTGCAGTTTGGACAAGTCAAACCTAGTTGCAGAAAGAAAGAGCCAGCCTAAAGATTTTGAGTAGTCGGGGTCGACAGATTTAGCAGAAAATCAGGTAGTGTATGATGGGTGTAGACTCAGACTACGATCTCATCCAGTTGGAGAATATTATACATGTTTGATATTTTGAGCTGATTTTAGAACTCGTATTGTTTTCATTTGTCACGCATCTCTTAACAACTAAACTCTTGTTTCTGTGTGAGTCTGTTGTGTTCAGAACAATTTGAAAGTCATGTAGTGTGTCTGTGTGATCCTTGATTGTTTGTGTATGATGTTCAGTTTTTGCCTGTAATGATTTTAAAAACTATTCAGATTATAAAAGTTGTGTAGTGCTTTCCAGCCTTAAAGTGATTTCTGCAAAACACTGTTTATATCTGAAATGAAATCAAACAAACACACCCATCCCTTAATTGCTCTGCCCCCAAAATGCACAAACACACAATACAAGAGTGGATGTCTCTTTATCATAGCTAAATCTTGCAAAATAATGCTTTACAAAAATAAAGCGAAGATGACGAACAACAAGGAAGAACAAAAAATCAACATACAGTCCACAAAAGTATCATACAAGAGTTAGTTGTTAGTCGCCAGCAGCACAACATGACACTCAATGACACTTAAAACTGTCCTGTTACTAGAGCTAACATTACAACAACAACATATCTTTGTTATGTGAAATAGCAAAACTAATGTTATTCTGTATAGAGCAGAAACAACCCAACCTCGGAGACTGCGCTAGAAAGCTTTTCTAATATTAACGTGGATCTTAAAGCTCTTGCCTGATCATAACTATTTCTCCCTGTGATATTCCTCTGAGCTTTTCTCCTTTATAATGTCTTTCAGCCATCTCTCTTTCTACAGTCTTTCTTCAGATCTCCCTCCAGGTCACATCCGGACACATCCCCTACTGCTGACTGACTACAATTGTGTTGTGCTGCTCGGTCTGATCTACTTTCACAGCGTTTCTCAGAAATCATTTACTGCACCTTTAACACTATAGAGCCCCTCGTGGCAAATGGCAAATGTTAGCCATAAAATATCCCTCCAGGTAGTTTTGCCATAGACTGTAGTTAGTTTTATAAATATGTATCACATGATGTGTAGTTACAGACCAACTAGCTTATCAAGTAGATTTAAACATTATTACAATGGTGAAAGTATAAAGTGATCAACCTGGTTTTTGGAACACAATAGCACTGTAGCGAACAACTACAAGTAACTTTAAGTAATATTGTGATTAAGATTTAGGTTTTGCATAGTGGCAGAGCAAACAATAATGTCAATGTCAGGGATGGCTCATTATAAACAAACGGATGTCACAATATGAAATTTCAGCACAGAAAGTACACCAAACCCCTGAAGAGCACTAACGCCCCAGAAGCAGCACACACACACACCCAGCATGACTTGTCAGCTTTTAAAGATTGCCACAGTTGTAACAACAATTACAGCTAATGATTCTGATGAAACACATTCATCACTGTGCTAGTGCCAGAGCCATGAAACAATAAAAGGACTGCTCTCTTTAATGATTAATCATAAAAAAATTAAAATCAATAAAATAAAGAACAAGGCAGGTCAAATTGTTTTCAAGCCACTAATGCAATTGTGGAACTCTGTCACTTTAGCATGTGGTTAGCACTGACTGATTAATATTGTCATGGTCATTAAATCGCTATGTGTTGTTACACACACTTAGACACAACTGACCTGATTGATATTCCGGAGTCTGATACCACTGACATTTTGACCAAGGGGGCAAGTGAGGCAGTGCCTCCAAAGAAAGTCACGTGAAAGGAGGCATGTTGCTGCGATTAGATAATTACCCTTTATAATGCTTGAAACTTGGTTTGCTAATGAGCCTGAAGTGACAAGTCATCTAATTTTAATTAAAGCTGCTACTCGATACCTTTGACCATCAATATACGTGATGTTTTTACTGAAGATTTAACAACTAACAATCCAATGACTAAATAATTAACATTTAGTTTTTAATTGAAACTTGATGAGACTTTGATGTAACTTTGTTTAAAAAAATAATATAAACCTACAAAATTATAATCTTGGTTGCCTGTTGATAAAAAGTAAATGCTGTTTCAATAAACCAGAAACTAATGTAACATGAATTTATACTTTCCTAAATGCGACTGTTATATAAATTCATGAATGATTCAAATCGTGTCTCGTTTAGTCAGGTAGCTCTACTAGTGACTTTGACATCAGCTTCCCATATTCAAATAATTTCTGGTTTGATTGCCTCTGAAACCATACTAGAGCTATCAATGACCGAAAAAGGATAAACCGGCCTAGTAGATTTTGCAAAACAGAGATGACAAAAACTGAAACAACATCAGATGGAAGTGAGATGCAACAGTCATTGGGTTTTTCTGAGAATGTTTTCTGAGATTTGAGACGTAGATTTCCAACAGGGGAAGATTTTCATTTCATCTCAAAACCTCAAACGACAAACCACACTCATCCACGATGTGAAATACCACTCAGGATACCACTGTGACAGGATTGCCCCTCTGCCACTAGAAGGTAGTGAGATAGAATATGGACGGGATAAAACAATGGCTAACATACAGTGTTCCAGCTCAGATAGGAATCAGCGTTCTCTTTCTGGGGTTCTGACTCATTGGTGGTGTACAGGAACCTGCCTACGTCAGAAACAAGATAGATGTAGGTCGCAGACTGAGAGATATTCAGCACGCTGCATTTAAAGCCTTACATTAGCAAGACATCCGATGTGGCCCAAATAGCATCATTATAATATTTTGGAATAAAAGTTAATCCAAAAATGAAATATCTATCATCATTTACTCACCCTCTTGTTATGGTTTACTAAAAGGAGATGTTAGGCAGGATGTGTCTCTTGTCCATATAAAAGTGAATGTTGACCAGGGGCTGTCAGTGTCCAAAAATGACAAAAATGCAGTCCAGCACAAATGCCTCAAGTGCTATATTAAAAATCTTTTGTCATACAATAGATTTGTGTGAGGAAAAAAATAAAAAAAATTAAGTCAGAAGTACTCAAAATACTTTTCTCTGACAGGCCTCAAATCTACAATTTTTCATCATGAAATCATTAGATATTCTAGCCATAAATTAAGAAATCGATCCTAAGACTTCTTAATTTGTGGCCACGTTTTATTAATTTGTTCCCTTGTTATATTTAAATCATTTCCACAACTCATCAAAGCGATCCCTCGTTTAAGGTAAATCACTACCATCTTGTACTTGTACTTTATTTTAAATCGTGGCCACAATAAACAAGGGAACAAATTAATTAATTAAGTCAAATAAACAAATTTCCTAACCTGCATTTCATGTACAGGACTCTATAAAAAAAAAAAAAAATGCATTTTGAAGGACATTTCCCATTATTGATGTCAAACTTGGTGTGATACATCCTGATGCAACAATATATGTGAACATTAATGAGATTTGAGAGCCGCAACAGACAAGATTATCAGTGAATAATGACTTTTATCATGCTTTTTGTAATTTGTTATGTGACAGTCTTTGATCCCCATTCATTTTCATCGTATGGAAAAGAGCAGCGTGAACACTCTGCTAAATTTCTCCTTGTGTGCTCCATGAAGAACAACAACAACAAAAATGTACAGGTTTGGAAAGACATGAGGAAGGATGAGTAAATGATAACAGGATTTTGATTTGTGAGTGAACTATTCTTTAAAGGCCATGCCTGGTGGGTTACCAGTACAACCTTTCTTTTGAGCACTTTCTATCACAGATTCTGCTTAATTTCCTTTCTTTTTGCTTTGACAAGATACTAGGCCTACCAAGGGACAAGTGCTTAGAGTCACGTCCAGCCCGAGTACTGGATCAAGGAGACAAAGAGATAGAGGCACTTTTCTGTAAGTAATATCACTTAGAATATTTTCATTATGACAGGTTGTGAAGACTGGCAAAGAGCGTGAGGTGAAGAAGTGAGACAAAGCTTTATGAGAATGAATTAGGAGTCACAGCGTCGGGTTATCAGGATGAAGTCGTTCTGCATTATGACTAATTACTAAATCTGTCAAGGTCAGAGTTTTTCCTCTTATCTCTGTCTGAAGTCACAGTATCTCAATAAACCACTGAGCTTCACTGCAGGCTCAATTAGTTATATGTCTATAAGCAAAAATACTCAACTTTGGAAAGTCCAGGGGCCACAAAGCAAGAACAGTTCAACCTCAAATAAAAGTTATTGCAATTATTAAATAATACATTTTGTCCATATGACAATGGAATAATTTAGCAGTGTTTTCATTTATTTTTGCGAAAAACAATGCAGTTGATTCACTGTGTCACGCTCCACTTTTGTGGAAATTCAAAATGCTTTGGCTAATTGGTGGCTAATTCATGTAAATTCTTACAATCTCATTTGTACGTTTTGAGAAACTGAGAATTAGATTTTGGGGTGGAACTACATGCTTATGTTTTTGTTTTGTTTTTTTCCTTTCTACAAATTGTATGTTTCTGTACAAATCACATTATAACGAAATTGCCACCTTGTAAAATAGTTATTTTTTCTCATGAGATTGGTTGCTCTCGCAGCATAATATGCAAGGTAGTTGCCATGAAGCTAACTTGCAACTTTTATTTATTTGCCAAAATAATTTTTTTCTCTTATTTGGCAATCTGTGAATGTTAATTTTGGCCTTCGGCCAAGGTCTTTAAAAAGGTTTTTATGCGCACTATGGTAAATACAAAAAGGAGTGAAGCGTTGTGGAAAGTAGCATATTTAACATGTTTATGAAGTTCAGAGTGTTCCAGGCACATATGTTTCATTGCGTGTGGGGGCGTCACATGATGAGCTTCAAACAATCACATTTGTCCAAAGCTTTGTACACTCATAGCCCAAAACTGACCCAAGATGTCTTGCTCAAAGGACACAGCTTTGTTGTACCACAGTGCAAACATCAGGAGAAACAATGAGTGGCAGTGTTTCAGTCAATAGCGGCCCCAAAACAGAGGACTTTTGATTTGGCTGGGGATGGCGTTGATGGTGGGCGACTGCATAGCAGATCTGTTTTTGTCATAAAGAGTCCCATGAGAGGCAAGGGCATGTTCTGGCCCCTATTAAAAGTGTTGTTTTCAGTCACATGTGCTTCTTGCCCTGACAATGCATGTCTGTGTACTGTGAATGTTTTTGCATAGCTGCTAATGGGAACCATCTATACAGGGGAAACCAGACTGAAGGGAGGAAAAGGTGTACCAACTATCGGTTGGAATTTAAGTTCTGAACCTAACAGTCTGCGTTTGTCCACAACCTTTTAACCTCAGCTGCTGTCAAATAAAGGAATACAAAAGAGGTCTGATCAAGCTCAAGAGCGACATGTTGCTAATCGGTCTTCAAGCACCGCTCTGGTTGTGTGTAATGTTCAAATTCAGGCTTTGATAAGATATGAGCCGTTTTGAGGCACAGCAGATTTCTGAAGGGAGGGGTAGATATATCTCTGCTCGCCCTAGCTGCTGCACTTAGCTGGGGTGTGATTTCTCTATTCACTGTAAACACAGACCATGAGGGGGAGTATCGGCACAAAACTGGCCAGAATGACGCTTATGAAAGGTTGTCAGACATGAGTGTACCTGACTTTGAAGGAGTGTGCAAAACTGGCTATATCAACACAAGTTATTTCATAACGTTGATTACAATAATTTTGCCAATAAATTATTTTAATAATCAATCAATCAATAATATGATACAATGACAGTAAAATGTACACAATATTACTGAAATTAGGTCACTTTGTAATGGCAGCAACAGATCTTTTGAGGTTTCACCAGAAGATCCATTTATGACATATTGATTTAAAATTACGTCAAAACAAATAAAAAAAAAAAAATCAAAACTCATGCATGGATGAATCTTTCACAATAAGATCTAACATGCATTTAGAAAATAGATAGGGTGAATTTCTAATTCATGTCGACTCTGGAAATCAGAGAAAAATATTGATGACTCTCTGCACTACACAGATTTTTATCTAATCAAATGCTCTCTAGAATGTGAATGTCCCTCCCTCAACACCACATGCAACTGACTAGAAGCAGCAAGTCATGTTTCACTGTGACATTGCTAAAGCCTAGGGAGATGAGTTGTTTAAAATGTCCCACCACAACTTCCTGTTTCAGTACAGGAGCACATGTCAACTTAACACAGGAAATAAGACTACACACATTGAACAATTTCATGTGGTCTTTAACTTGCATTGAACCTGGAATATTCCCTTATGTTCAAAACGCAACTGTAGCAGTATGCTAGCACAGCAGTTTGACTATCATCTAGCTTTAATAGTTCAGGTAGCCTATTTATATGACAACATTAGCAAGGTTAGTCTGACTCAAACACTATGCATCCTGTGGAGCATCTTTGTATTCATCTGCATGGCCATAACAGTGGTCATATGACTGAAGGAGAGCTCATGGGGTGGTGGCACCCCTCCACCTACCCCTCAGTCATATGACCGCTGTTATGGCCATGCAGACGAATACAATGATGCACTGTGCATAATAAGAACAGAAAAGAGGACCTCTTAGCTCATCTACGCTCGGTCACACACACACAAATACTGTAGGATGGCTCTTGCAGCAGTCCCAGAAGAAAATTGCATCGCTCAGAGGTGCTCTTTCATAGTTCGAAATGCTTAATGGAATTATGATTCATTTCAAGCATCAGCTTTGCCTCAGATAAGTCTCCTTAATTTGCTTAGAAATAAAAAATGATGCAAATGAGATGCAAACTGTTTACATACAATAAGACTATGGTGGTATATAGTGTATATAACATTACAAAAATAATTGATGTAAAAAAATATATATATATGTAAAATTATATACAGTATATATATATATATATAAATTAAAGGGATATAAAATATTAGGAAGCAGGAGACTTAAGTAAAATATTTAATATTTTCAAGAGATTTGTGATTTTTGTGATTTCTTTCCTATCGGGTGTGATGGCAATACTTTAGATCAGGGTTTCTCAATCCATTCCTACAAATGGCATAATCCCTAACTGTATAATCTGTATGAAAATACCTCTCAGTTCATCAAACTCTGACTGATACATTAAAATCTGCTTTATGTCATTATTGAAGTTGGATGCGGTTCACGCAAGCAGAAAATGTGATTAAATGACCACACGTGTGTAACTTCATCTAAATAAATTGCGAATAAGACAGCTGATATGCTGGATTTCATAATCGAACATGTCATTATGATGCATTACATTATTGTTTGATTTTTTTCAGGTATTGTTAAACCATTGCTTATTCCAGGTATTGTTAAAGCTTCTAAAACCGCTTCCCTTGGTGGCGTGTGTGCACACACACACAAAAAAAATGCAAACACCTTTGAGTCCCTCTCATCATACCTGCTGACCTAGATAAGAGTACGTGCCTCCCCTTCCTGCCAAGTGCCATTTCCGAGTGATGGAGCCAGACGTTGCATACAGCCGCTTGACCAATGGCTCATCCAACATGTTTACACCTTTAGTTTCAAAACATGATGCATGTAACATTTGCAAATGAGTTTCTATTTTTCTGGTTAATTTAGTAGATGTTTAAATACTTTCACATATGTAGAGATGACTGTATAAGCCGTTGATTTTCCTGAAAAGTGTAAAAACTGGCTCTGTTTCTCTATTCCGACCAGACCAATGTAGCAACACTGGCTCAACCAATGGAGTGAATTTGGGGGCGGGACTATCTGTTTGTCCAACCAGTGGCAGAAGAGGGAGTGTTCAGGAAACCTGTTTGAAATGAACATTATTTTTGCAGTTTCATTTGGTGATACTAGTGGAATAAAAATTCTTCTGTAAAAACTATGAATATTTACATAATCCAATTTTTTTTTCATTTAAAGCTGCAATATGTAATATTTTCTGCCCTCTAGAGGTCGCTAGAGGCCTATTCAAAACAAAGGCGTAGCTTGATGACGCCAAGTTTGAGTGCGGAATTTTGGGACATGTGGTCTTCACATCACAGCCGGGATAGGACTCGGGAAGAAATCGTGTTCATGGATGTGATTATTAACGTTACATAGTATGAAGCAGAGCATGACTGAGTGTTGTGGGAGCTGAACGAGGCCGCTGGAGCGATTGCGCAACACGCATCATGAGCAGCGGAACTTTTATTATGACACAGTCGCCGGCGCCGCTTCCGCTTTTCCGGTCATGAGTATGAGGTAACACAGCTCTGTTTTATCACATTAGATACACTTGAGAGTGTTGAAAATTCTGTTATAACGTTACTCTGTGCGTTCGCTCGGCAGCTGCTGTGAGACACTGTTGCACACTGCAGTAAGATAGATCGATTTTAGAATATCATATTAAATGCTGGATGGCTTGTGTTGATAAATGGCATGCAATTAATTTTAAAACGTACTGTATGATGGAGAAAATATAAATATATCAAAACAGTTGTTCCATTGTCTATTAAAACATGTAAATATTAAAGCGTCTTTGGTGTTTCCATGGTTTCTACAAAATAAAACCAGAAACCGAGGGTAATGCGGGTATGACGCCATTGACAGGCAACTCCTCACAGGTCCCGGAGCCTTGGTTAAAATTGCGATTTCCTACGATTAACAAATAGTTGTGTAACAGAGTTGTACATATACATTGTGTGTCTCCACTTGCTGAATATAAATAATAAGAAGTTAAATAATCACACTGGAAGATCATTGGACAGAATAAGGGATAACAGGGCTTCCTATTGGCTGGCTGGTTCTTTTTACTGTGTGCCCTCTATTGCACTTACCAGTTTGTGTGTGTAAGGCCAGCAGTAAGTCATGTAATTGAAAGCTCTGTAATTGTCAATTAAATGTGTGATATATTAGTGGCAACAACATATATATATATATTTAATATTGAGAAAAGTATTGGATGCTGAAGAGTGTGAAAAATGTGTTTTATTGTAGCGCCAGCACGAGTCGTCGTATATGCTGGAATGGGCCTATATGAACTCACTCTGTTACTTCTGTTTTCTCAGGTACATGTTTTGATTTTGTAAGAATACATTATTTTGAACCATGGGTTATATATTTTGAATTTGTTCAACTCGATTGCACTTACCAGTTTGTGTGTGTAAGGCCAGCGCGCCAGCACGAGTCGTCGTATATGCTGGAATGGGCCTATATGAACTCACTCTGTTACTTCTGTTTTTTCAGTAAATAAATTGATTGGGACACTATCATTTGAAGAACGAGATTTATTGAAACACAACGCAAGGAGGAAAAAAAAGAGACCAGTTACAGTTGCAAACATTTGGGATGTTGTAAGTACTCAAGTGAAATATATAACACTGGCCTAGTGGTTTTTGGATATTTTACTGTAAAATTCTTACATATTGCACCTTTAACCTGCTCTAATAAAATGATATGCTAAATATAAAATAATTTTTTAGTTTAATTTAAAATCTAGTTTAAACTGTATCATTTTTAATTACATTGTTTATTTGTTTTTCAGTTAACTTAAATTGTGTGACAAATACATTTTGATAAAAGTACAAACATTCCATGCAGTTTCTCACTTAACAAGGGCATAAAACTTAGTCTTAAAACGTTAAAAAATAGTTAATAAAATAATTCTTTAATAAAAAAAGATGAATTTAGCTTGTCACAGTGCTCTCACACACTGTTTGAAATTCCAAAAAATTTAAAACAAGTGAGTATAAAAATATATATATATATATATGTGACCCAGGACCACAAAACCAGTCAGGGTCAATTTTTTGAAACTGAATAAATAATAAATAAGCTTTCCATTGATGTATGGTTTGTTATGATATGACAATATTTGGCCAAGTTACAACAAAAAAATCAAAATATTGAGAAAATCACCTTTAAAGTTGCCCAAATAAAGTCCTTAGCAATGCATATCCACTCACAAAAGTACATTTTTAGATATATTTACGGTAGAAAATTTACAAAATATCTTCATGGAACATGATCTTTACTTAATATCCTAATGATTTTTCCCATAAAAGTTTATATTTTATTTTGACCCATACAATGTATTGTTGGCTATTGCTACAAATATACCCATGCGACTAACTGTTTTTTTTTGGTCTAGGGTCACATATAACTATAAAACATACTGTTCACTGTTAGATTATGTTAGCTCAGGTACATTATATTAACAGATACTTTGACTTTATTAATGTATTAGTAAATGTTGAAATGCTTTGGAAGTATTTGTCATTGTTAGTTCATGTAAATATTCTTATATAAACAGAATATATTCTATATACTGCAGATAAAGTCCAAGATAACATTGTTTCCAAAAGCCAAAATAGAACATGTCATTTCAGTTCTCGAACTTACTTCCTTCTGCACATTTTAACACAGTATTATGAAACCTTTTCTTTGTGATATGCAAAACTGCACTGTGGAACAAACTGCTGATAACAACTGTACACAAAAGCCAATACTGAGTTGACTCATCAGGAGAAATGTGATCTTGACTACAGAATTAACTGTCGGATCCATTTCATCCTGCTGATGTCATGACAACTGTGCTTTTATGCCAAATCACTTTGCTTTGTAAATGAACACGAATAAGGGTGTAACAAGCAAACATGTAAAGGTGATACAGATACAAACTTAGCATGAATGGGAGGGTGGCTTCATTTAAAACATCAAGATTATATAGTTTACTTATGTCTTTTGACTTGTAACATAAAAACTAATCTGGAAATCATCTAGCAACTCAGTAACAACATGTTAACACCTTAGCCTATACAAGTGTAATGTTTATCGTGTATGATCATCAAGAATATATCCTTGTTCAAATGGGAATGGCATTGGCCGGGCCTGTTTGTTTAGTTCACAGTAAAATTAAGTCAAGCCTCTTCCACTTTTGGCAACATTCAATAGCAACTTTTCTCTCAGACTGTATGAGCATAAGCTCCTAGTTTTACCTTGAATCTTCTAACACTCTTCTGGCAATTCTTAAACCTTAACAGAACCAACTTATGACTTGGATGTGACCTATATCATATAGAATTCCACAGTTCTTCTTATAAGCAGACCACTTGATTATAGCTAATGACTTGTTTCAATTCAACAAAGGGCCTCTCTCACATGTGTTTCCATAAAACAAGGGCCTGGTCACCTCCTGACCCTAAACTTGTCAGAGTGTTGGATTTTCCATGCTCTCACTGAGAAAAGCCCTTTCAGTCCACTTCACCGAGTAGCTGCTCCAATTCTAGCCAATCTATGTCAGAAGACAAGTCTTGCACAATATGCACGCTGCATTTTTTAAATATGATATCACTTAAAGGGAAACTTCAGCTGAAACAAGGGATTATTATTTGTCATATGTGGGATTGCAATGATTAATCAGAACCTTCATGTTGTTCCAAACTCATATAAGTTTATTCCATGGATCGTAAAAGGAAACATTTGAAATAATGTTCTGGTCACTTTTTTCCCCTTGAAATTACAATGAATGGGGACTACAACCTCAAAAAGGATGCAAAAGCATAAAAGTGCATTTAAAATGGTCAATATCATTTGTGCAGTGCACTATATTTCAAGTAATTTGAAGTCTTTACTAGTACTAATGTCCGACTCATGAATGAATGTTGAGTCAGATCTTTTTATGAATCAAATGAACCAGTTCACAAAACCTTAATGATTCAGTCCCCACTCATTGTAAAAGAGCAACTAGAACAGTCTTCAGAATTTCATCTTTTGTTTTTAAAGAAGAAATAATCATATTTTAGAACAACATAAGGGTGAGTAAATAATGACCATAAAGTTTAAAGTTATGTAAAAAATAAAAAATAAAAAATGTAATTTGTTTAAAAAAGCCAATATTTATGCCATTAATGGCACCAGATATTGACTGTTTTTCAAATCAGTTTCCAAACACTGTCCGTCTTCCATTGGTTAGACAAACAGATAGCCCCGCCCCAAACTGACACCATTGGTTGAGCCAGTGTTGCTATGTCAAAACCCTCAAACAGTGAAATGTTGAAAGTCCCAAATGTGTTAACACTGTTCTGGTAAGTCAACCTGCACATTCTCTGCACATTAAACTGGGATAAAAGACATTTTAACAAATTACACACATCATCTTTAAGTACATAATGATGATAAATTCATAAAGACAGCATTGTGACGGAGTTACAGGACTGACAGACTTCCTGAGTGTAGATTTAACATGTTTGTAACATGCTGCACATTTGAGCTATTAAATAATCACCATTCGCTTTTAGCACTATTAATGATCTGACTAATCCATAAACCTTTAAAAATGTCACACATTTTACAGCAAAACAGTCAGGAATCATAAACAATACGTCAGGAATGATAAATAAAACTAATTACAGTTTTAATAAGCAGTACCCTTTAGAAACTGTATCCTCAATGGCAGATGTGTGATTTGTTCTGAGCATTAATGAACAGCTGGCTATCAGAGCATGTAAGGTCACCAGCGAGGTGTTTTGCCAAACCACTTCTGTAGTGCCAAGAACTGGTTATTATGATCATTCAAGCATTCGCTCTGAAAGTAGCATGTGTATATTTTGGCATTTCCCTTTCAAGAATGTTCCTATCAATGTGGAACTTAGACTACAATTTCTCCCGATTATTTTCTTGCATACAATTTTTTTCTTTTAAGCATATAACATGGACAGAATTATTTACTCTCCATCAGACACATGTAGTATGACCCCACAAATTAAACACTCCAGTGAACACTTCAGTGACAGAAGCTTGTTGAATAATAAATGTAATGACTTTCTTTTGTAAAATATAAATTAAAATGAAATTCGTGTGCATGCGTGCTCTGCTATCAAAGCGGCAAGCTCAGGTATTTTTAAAACATGACCCAAATGCATAACAATCCGACGTTCAGCGCTTTAGACGGTTTTGTTTACGACACAATTTCGGTTCACAGTTAAATGAGCTACCTGGATTTCAAAGTGTAGCGAGTTAAGCTGTGAAGTTTATTTTTAACCATCAATTGAGTCTGAGCTTTCATTGTGATCATTTTGTTGTTGACGTCAATAATGTTTGAATATCACTGACATTGATGCCTGTGTTTTGACATCCATGATTATCCTCACATTCTTATAAGCAAATGAGGAGCAATAATAAAATGAGGGTACGCCTCCCATAACGGCCATCATATCAGACGACAGCACAGGATGTACAAATATTAACTGGTACTTAGCTGATCTTGCACAACCATCCTGCAGTTTGGTCTGTTTGTGGGTTGTGGGTTGTGGGGGGGAGCACTGGCTGTATCTGTTCATCTTTGCATAGTCTTTTTAGTAACAAAGCATCTTTACAATGTTAGCACTCTATTGAGCAACTATGCTGTAATGAAGTGACCTTAGCTAGCATAACTGTTCGCTGGCCTTGCCAAACCTCCCCAGAGGAAAATTATACTGCTCAACGGTTGTTCTGTTATAGCTCAGGAGTTCTCAGCTACATAAGGATTTTGTCTGAGATATTTCTCCTAAAACTCCTTTGGAGAAACAAAAATGCACTCTTAAAAATAAAGATTATTTATTGGCATCTGTGGTTCCATGAACCTTTCCATTGCACAAAAGATTCTTTAGAGTGTAAAAAAGGTTCTTTAGATTATTGAAATGTTCTAATACTAGAAAAAGAGGTTCTTTTAATCACTGTTGGTTGAAAATTGGTTATTCTATGGTATCGCTTTGAAAACCCCCTTTTGGAACCTTCTGTTTTTAAGAGTATAGACACAAATGTGACTATTGTTAACAGAGTATGTCTAAAAACAATAATATCAATGTGAATATCATAGCTCAAATTATTTGGTATAAGAAATTATTGAGTTTATATTGAAACTTCTGACTTTAGCATCTAGGCAAATCGGAGCACAGTCTGAGGCAATGCTGAGAAACTCTATACATGCAAGTGCAGGATTACCAGAGTCTTTTACTCAAGAGAAGCAATCTCTCTTTACTCAAGAGAGGCAATTTGCAATCTCATTGCTATTTAAGAGAAACAATCGAGACTTTAATGAGATTTCATTTGTAATGGGTCTGTGGGCCACCCCGTACATCCGTTCCCTTGCTTGTGGTGGGTTCTTGCAAAGCCCTCTTAGGATATATTTTAACTTTCTCCTTTCTCCTTTCATTTTTTGTACCGCATCATCCTCCGCCCCTCTTCCCCTACTATCTCTCCACCATTATACCCCCACCCCAGCCACCTAACCCCTCCCTGTGCAGGTTCCCTCGCACACATGCACGCACAACCCTGTCACTAGGCTACACCGCCCTCCGCTGCCCTAATAACAATCCCAGGAATTTTAGATAGAGCAAAAATGCTTCAAATGACACTGGGGAAGGGAAGGGGGCCTGCCTACGGGGGAATCGCGAACCCGTCGCTGGCTCACGCAAACACTCGGGCCAACACATTGACGGCGATCAACGGGGAGCAAATGCATCGTTGGTTAATGTGGAGCAGTGGGAGTCAAAGATCAGCAGGAGTACGGCCAAAAGGAGAATATCGACACGGGGCTTTCGGTACACCGTCAGGAGAAGAAACAGCAGCCCTGTCTCTCCACGGGGTGTGCACCTTATTCAGCTTCTTCCATATTCACCAGCCAGCAGAGCGTGGCATGAACACACTACACCTAGTGCACTGCTCCATTTGAGATTCAATAATATGTGACCATTTAACATTACACAAGCTGAATCACTAGGTACGATACGTCGGCAAGAAACCGAAGATGTTTAGTCCTCAAACATACACTCGTAAACCAAACCAGGGCTCAGGGGGGCTGCTTTAGCATCATCCCTGAGCATCACCTCACAGAGATGGAGGAAAATAGCATTCTCCTGCCTGAGGTACTAAACACGGTCACATTCCCAATCCAAAAACAAACCCAAGGACACTACCAGGGAAGCTAGCCTTGGTGTAACAACAGGAATAAGGGTGTGTGGAAAGAAGACTAAAATAAGAAAAGATTTCCTCACCGTTTCACTGCTTGCAGTCCATTCACCAGCAACACTGCAGACAAACATTCGCTTGGGAGGCAGAGGGAGCGCGCGACCCGTCCCTTTACTCCTGAATCGCCAACATCCTCGGATCCGTCTGAATCTCCTCTCACACATGCACTCATTCACTGACGCTCTTTCGTTGTGTCGTGTTCTCTCCTCCTCTTATAATTGTCGGTGTGCTATGTCCCCTCTTGTTAGCTCCAAGGCAGTTAAGAGACACTGCAGCGATGGGGGAGGAGGGTGTGTGTGTGTGCGTATGTATGTGTGCTTGTGTTCAAGTGTGTTCGTTCGTGAGTGAGGGAGTATGAGAGCAACAGAGGGAGGAGTCAGTGGGGATAGAGGAGAAGAGAGGGGAAAACAGCTAGTAGGATTAAATCCTGAGGAAATAGAGAAAGCAGAGCGGGGTACAGAGAGATCTCTGGAGGAGAAAATACAAGCTGTATTGCAAAGAACGACGGGTATGAATGGAGAATAAGGAGGGATATCTGTGTGCATGCAAGATATGGCAGATGTTCTGCTGCACTGCTGGTTTGCTGGCCAGCTGCAAGAGTCGGTCCACAGCAGGGTTGGTTGCGATTTCATTGATGGCTGAAAGAGCTTGCAGGAAAATGATACAGAGCGAGAGATAGAGGCAAAGGAGGGAGTTGAAGGGGAGAGAGGAGATGACGGCAAGGGACCAGGAGGGGGTTGGATAATGCTGTAATATGTTGCTTCTGTGCCAACTGTTTCTGTGACAGAAGGACCACTTCCTCTGCAGCCATTGGTCCCCTGATTATATGGATAGATGTGCTGACAAATAAAATATCCAGCAGTGGCTCGTGGGTGATTGGAGCATGCTCCCCCTCCCACCCCTCACCTCCCGCCCCCTGTTGAGGCAACAAGATTCTGCCTCACCCCAGGCAGCCGAGGACCACATCCAGTGCGTTTGCGCCTTGCATCCCAAACAACCCTTCGTGGACACTAACATGAACACGTTTGGTTGCACTACACATTTAAGGAGGTGTAGGGAACATGAAGGTGCAACTCATCCTTGTTCTTTAAAGTACATTTCAGCTTAAGCACTGTATGATTTTAGCTAAGATTTTGGGAATTTTTAGCTACGATTTCTCTTGCTGTAAGTAAAAATCAGTAGTCTTTGATTGCTTAGTGTGACATAATTACTGAGGACTGATTAACTGCCTTTGGGATGAATATTAGGCTTGACGAACTGAAGACATGTTTGGTCTTTCACAGAAGATTTTACCTGGGTTATACACTCTCAGGGAAAAAATGCAAAAATTATACCTTTAGTGGTACAAGGTTTATTGTAAGGGTATATTACTCTAAATTACAAAGTTGTCCCTTTAAGGATACTACCCAGTGATAAGATGTTGTACCCCTAAAGGTACAATTTTTGCACATTTTTTTCTGACAGTGTATCATACAATCTGACAAATGACAACTGGATGCACATGCAGCTATTCTCATGGGCTCTCTACCTACATGGTGGTCTTTTTGTTAGTCTCTTTTGTAGATGACTGTGGCAAGGATTGTCCTGGGGACTTCGGTCATGTGTGAGCATCAGTGGATGATTAATGAACAAACTCTGATATATGATCCTATATCAGATTGTGCTGCTGACCTGTTGCTTCCCTTGTATACAGCTGTCAAACATGTCATTCCAACGCCAGCAACGTGATTTCACTTTAGAATAATTCACTAAAGGAAACAGGAAATAGGAATAGGAATTCATTGACACCAAATTGCATTTAAGTAAGTAAATGCAGTAAATATGTTTTAGGTTCTCCTGCCTCAAACCTTTCTGCCTCCTTCAATTACCTCATCACCTCAATGGCTAAACTGTAAGGCCTTGCATGTATTTTTTGTGGAAAATGCCAACCCACAGTCAGTGAAATAAAAACATCCAAATTGGATCGATGCGAGAGAAATGTTGATTTAAATATATTGTTATTTTTTATAATATCAACAAAAAATGGTTTCATTTAATTATAAATTGGCTGTTTTTGCTCATTGCTATGTTTGCTATATTGCTCAGAGTATCACATTGTTAGCAATAGCAATATGCTAATGCATGCTATGTATTCATACAATGACCATACTGGAATTTAATAGACGTGTGAAACTTAATAGTGCACATATTCTGATTTAAAGTCTATCAGGTGCAAAAGAAATCACATATAGCCTACACATAAAGGCATCAGTGTTAAAAGAAAACAGCTATCGAACCACTAAGGACATAAATCATAATAAAATCAGCATGAAATGTTTACATTCCATGGACCTGAACATCACAGCCATGGTCAGTTTGTGTGGGATTAAAATTACAACTCTACAACCATAATGATCGCAACACAGGGCCTGGTTAAATTATGGTGTGAATGTTTGCGGCCTGAAGTATAAAGGCTCTGATATGCTTAAAGCAAAATCAAATAACAAACTGGTGTGGTGTCATTTCAAATGAAATCAGGCCAAAATATTGGGTGCATTCCAAATTGCATACTTCCCTATCGTAGGTGAAAAACAGTATGTGACAAAAGAAGTAAGGTGCAACAGGGCTGAAGGCACACCTTAAGAAAAAATTTGCTTTTCACTACTCTCAAAGTGTATGATTGCAGAAAAAATATATATGTGTGTATTGAACATTGATGGAGCAACACATTTTGTGTGAAAATAAATCATAAAAGTGGTTCATTTTGTTTAAAAATCGAATACATGTATGAGGTGGCGAGGGGGGCCTTTTACCCCACACATGGGGTAAAAATAATGTCTAGGTTAATACTTGTTCAAAAGAATCACTTTAGCAAAGTTTGTACTATTTTCTGTTTATTTTGATAAATAAAATAATTAATTTTTGTTTAATAAATATACTGTCATTAAAATATTAATATATAAAAATATATTTTAAAAATACAGAAATAAAAATAATTTAAAAAGTAAAGATTCTGAAAGCATTGAAGGAGATCCCGTAATATTTAATTTAGATTTACAGTAGTATCTAAGATATTGATATTTGATAACAATTGATAACAATGATATTTTATTAGCCTATATGATATGATTAATATATTATATTTTAAATATATTTTATATTTTAAATATAATTGTTTCATTATAAATATGGGCAATATCTCTAAGGTGTACACCAATTTGATACATGATATTTACCATATGAACCAAACCATGACATGTCAACAAATGGAAAAATCAGCTAGCTGTTTATTATCATGTTAATTATTGTGACTTTTGCCCAAACAGCAGGTGTGCTTTTTAACCCAAATACCATAATTTAACATATTCCTCCGTTATTGAAAAACTGTTCCTTTAATTACCTTGAACAAAACTGAAAATCATTACGACCTTTGTCTGAAAATATAAACATTAATTTAATCGATCATTTTTGGCACATCATTTTAAAAAAAACATCAAATATTAGATCACACTACCTCAGAATCAACTTTGCGCTGGTGCACGCGATCACGTCAAGGATCAGACAACTTTGCACGAAGAGTTGCATCTTGAAAAGCAGGTATTTAGGAAAGTGCTGTGGCAAGTTTTTGTGCCATCTAGTGGTTTAGAGGAAAATAAAATCAAAGGCGCCTTTAGCCGCGTTGTACCCTGTGTCCGAAAAGTACTCATAAAAGAGTAGTGACCTACTTCTTCCGACGAGATTCTGAAGTGTGCATACGATGAACACTACTATCCCATGAGGCCACGAGAGAGGATTTGTGAATGGCAGTGAAGAGACGCAACTGATGCTGGTAGGTCACGTGATAATAACAACATGGCGAATGTAGTACATCCACATTACATTCATACCAAATTTAAAATAAGTACATACTAAAGAGAGTATGCCATTTCAGAAGCAGTCTTTGGTTCAGGGTTGCCAAAGCAAACTTTCTGGACAAGCAACTTTGAACTACCATATGTCCATGCCGATTACACCGTAGTAGGTGTGGCTCTGAGGCTCCACCTTCTTTGTAGTGGAAGTCTCTGGTTCATTTCTTCTGGTCAGTCTGTCGAGGTCAGATGTGAGTAAAAACATAAACACTGAAGAGCTGCTTTTTTAGTACAAACAGAAGTTGTTGTTTTTTCATGTTTAATACCATAAAGCTGCTTGCTTTAAAGCAATCTGCATATAGTGCTATACAAATAAACGTGACGTGATGAATTTCAGAGCTCATGCAAACATATCTACATCCCTATGATCAGATGCTTTCTTTACTGCTGTTTTCTCACCACTGTCATTTTTGTTGTGTGTTTATTTTGTTATTGAGACCATGCAGTACATATTTACATATTCAAATGAGGGCGGCACCAGGATGTTCACTAACAGTAGGCTATATCACTGCAAAAGTATTTCAAACTTCTTTTTACCCTTATGTGAAGAACGGAAGAAGAATTTTGCTGTGAGTATACGAGGGCCTTATGAATAGGTAGCTGTAATGTTTTGTAGCAAGCAAAGTAAATGTTGTTGGGCATGTAAACTTGTCTTCTGGGTGAGAATTGATGGTACATTTCTATAAACAGCTCTCCTGTGGGAGGAGTGATGTGTGTGCAGTCTGTCCATGCAGGCAAAAGGAAAAGTCTGGCATATGAAAAATTCTGTGCAAATCATCATGTCACACAACAGGATTGGCCCTCACATCTCCATGAGAGAGTAGGCAACATGAGTTTATGTAGAACGTAAGTGTCTTCTTGCTTGAATACAGCATTTGATCTGATCTCACAAGGCATAAAAAATTATGTAGGCCACATTTTCATATATATATTTTGTTCAATCACATATAAAAGGAAACCGCTTGCCTAATCTGCTCATGTACGCTGGGATGCAATTCACAATAACTGTCTTTGCACGGATATTACTAAAGGTTCAGTTCCAATTGGTTCAGCATTTTATTTAATTAGAGCTATTCATGACCCATGTGTTCAGTTGCTTGCACCATGTTTAATGGCTTTCAGTGCATTACAACTGCACAAGTACAACCCTTATGAACTTGTGGTTGTGCTGTGTGCATGACGGATACAGGGCTGCACTTTCAGGGGAAATAGATGTCACAGATGCAAGACGTGGCCTGAGGCTTATTGTCTTATCAGATCGAACCAAGCAAAGAACGACATTGAGAAATATCTGTTTTGTAGTTCCAAAACACATATCGTTAAGGTATGTACAAATATGACATTAGTGGCACAAACATTATGTTGTTGTTTTTTTTGTGAAAACGGATGCTTTATAAAGTATTATCAATGTTAGATTAACCTTGCATGAAAAATATCTAGTTTTAAACACATCAAATGTTGATATGGATGGAAGTTATATTGACATTCAAATAATTGTAGTACAATCATTTTTAAATATTAAGTAATTCTAAAGACCAAAAATATAATATTTAGCTGTGGTCATTTTGCGTGCTAATCTGAGTTTCCCACATTAAAATCATGATATTTTTTCTTCAATTTATAGGAAATATCAGTTTATCAACAATTACAAAACAATATGTGGCCTTAGACAGCAAATTTTGAATAATTTAATGTATTGTATTTGTAATGTAATGTAAATGTAATTTGCAGCACTGTTATTTGTTATTTTAATATTGTTATTTTAATATTTATAATTATTATTTATTTATTTTGACTTTAATTTTGATGTTTATTTAATGCTTATTGCAAGTATAAAAAAACAAATCACAGAAATCAAGGTTTAATTTACACTTTTGTAACAGTGTTGAAAAATTGTGGAAGGGGAAATTATGTCACAGACATTCATAAATCTGCATTGTTTATCCTTTTAATCTTTCATTAAAAAAATTCACAAAATTCTAACCTTTCATTGAAGTAAAACAATTGAAAATGGGGGGGAAAGTTCATTTTGAAATAAATGTTTTTCTCTAGTTCACGTTGGCCACAATTATTGGCACCCAATTATTGCAACGTCCTTTTCCCAAGATAACAGCTGACAAGAGATCAGAGACCATTCCTTCATGCTGAATCTCTCCAGATCCTTCAGATTCCCAGATCCATGTTGGTGCTTCTTCTCTTCAGTTCACTCCGCTCATTTTCTTTAGGGTTCAAGTCAGGGGATTGGGATGGTCATGGCAGAAGCTTCATTTTGTGCTCAGTGACACATTTTTGTGTTGGTTTTGATGTTTGTTTTGAATCATTGTCCCAAGATCCAATCACGGCCCATTATAAGATTTCTAGCAGAAGCAGTCAGGTTTTGATTTTTATCTGTTAGTATTTGATAGAATCCATGCAGAAAAATAGGCCCACAACATTAAAGATCCAGCAGTATATTTAATCGTGGGCATGGGGTACTTTTTATCCATGTGTGCACCAAACCCATCTGGTGGGTTTGCTGCCAAAAAGCTCTTTTTTTTAGTTTCATCTGACCATAGAAGCCGATCCCATTTGAAGTTCCAGTCTTGTCTGACAACTGGAGATTGTTTCTGGATGAGAGCAGAGGATTTTTCTTGAAACCCTCCTGAACAACCTGTGGGGATGTAGGTGCAGTTTGATAATTTTTTTTAGGCTTTCTGAGACTTAAGACTCAACTAATCTCTGCAATTCTCTAGCTATGATCCTTGGAGAGTCTTTGGCCACTCAAACTTTCCTCCTTACTGTGCATTAGAACGATTTAGACACACGTCCTCTTCCAGGCAGATTTGTAACGTTTTTAGTTGATTGGAACTTCTTAATTATTGCCCTGATGGTGGAAATGGAGATTTTCAATGCGTTAGCTTTTTTCTTATAGCCATTTTCTATTTTGTGAAGCTCAACAATCTTTTGTTGCACATCAGGGGCCGTATTCACAAAACATTTTATCTTACCACTAAGAGTTCTCCTAAATGGCAGTAAAAGTTCTTAGTTAAGAGTTTTCTCTTAAAACCTATTCACAAAGCTGTTGAGACCAACTTTTACTAAGGAATAGAGAGAAGTCTTAAGCTAGGAGTAAGGGCGGGGTTGACCTCATTACTATGGATGATGTCAACACACTTACTAACTATGCCCACAGTGATTGGCTGATAGGGGAGAAGTCTCTGTCAGCGATTCAATCATAGAATTTTTTTTTTTTTATATATATATATATATATATACTCTATTCAATCATGTGATCAGTGTGAACTCATGAAAACAACTGCCACTGGTAATCGGACATTATCTATTTGTTTATTAAAGATTTATTTTTTGCATTTTATTGTAGATTCAAAGCTATAAATCAAAATATTTATTGCATTTATGAAGAAAAGGTCCATTACCCAAGGCTCTATCGCTATTGCCTCAATGGTGTACAGTGTCTTTGGGTGGACTGCTGAGGCGGATTGGCAGCAACGGCCATTAGGATTGTTTGTGATTTGGTCTTAGTGATTTAGGAGTCCTCTTGACTACTCCTAACGTTTCACAAATTTAGGAGCTAGTTTTAGCGCTAAAATGCTTTGTGAAATACTCTTAGAGAAAAAAATGTAGGATTTAAATTTATAGATCATCTGTTTTTCTTCTGTGCTTTTTCCTGTTGGGTTGGTTAGCAAACAGTCTTGCATCACCGCACGCGCCCCCTTCTGGATTGGAGTGTGGATCACCCGTAGTCTCAGCCTCAGATGTCACACCCACGGACCGTTGGCTGAACGTCTGATGCATATGGCACACTTAACTGGAAACACTTCAGGAGTTTCAAAGTCACCATCTGGTTGGTTGAATTCTACAGGATGTCCGGGAGACGTGTCGTGTTCTTTAACAGTCCGCCTGGAAACAAATGCTGTGAAGCCAAACCCCCTCATGGAAGAAGAACGCCGTCGTGTTTACAACTGTGACAATGAGTGCTTATCAGGATCAACTAAACGCTGGATTTTCAAAAGTTTGTGAAGTTTGCGGCTCCATTGTTGCAGTAATCTTGCACAACGTTCTTGAATGAATAATTTATTAGATGCATGCTGGTCTGGTATTGTAGGGACATCAACTTTACATTTTCATGCCCCTAAACATGACGCGGAACAAAATGAACTGTGATTGGTTGCGTTACATGTCAGTCAAACGTCCTCTTGGGCGGTCCTTGGCCAATGAAAGCTGTGATAGAGTCCAGACCTTCTGCCCTCAGTCTGAAGGTCTGGCTATGCGAGACTAGATCACCAGTGACTGACTGTATTCGTCATCTGACTGTATGCACTGAATATATATTATATATAGTTTCAGGCCCTATTTGTTAGGTGGAAAGTGTGTTGTATTTGTAACACATGTTGTATGTAGTAAGAAAAAAGATCTTGAAAAAATGCTTAGTGTAGCAATACTTTCAAGGGGTCGATGGCTTGCTTTTGGTTAATTCTGTGCTTATGATTTTAGTCTTTTTTTAGGTTTAACACATTTCACAACTATTTTTCTAAGCATTTCTGCATTCAGCATTTGATTCCACAATTTTAGCAGTCTCTGTCCCTCTGTTTGTCTGTCTCTCTCATTCTCCATCTTTGCCCTCTCTCTTTCTGCCTGTCTCTGCGCCTCTCTCGCTGCGTCCTGTCTCCCTAATCCGTAATCCTGTGAAAATCGCTCAGGCGAAACAGGGCGGCTTTGATCAGGCTCTTATATCAACGGTGGATTCGGTGTCAGCTCACCCGGATTCCACAGAACCCTGGAGCACAGGCGCTCCTGACAGCAGCTCATCAACACCCAGACACCAACATCCTAAAGGCCTCATGATGCATCACAACTTGCCACTGGATTTTTCATTATTATACAGACTAATTTAGAGGATACTGCTATGTGTAAAGACCCCATAAAAAAAATCACATGAAAAGTGCAGATCAAGACCCTTGCTAGCGCTGAATGCATACTCAATATATATTATTCACGTCAGGGTTATTATAGTTAACTGAAACTAAAACTAAATTAAAACCATAAAAAAAAAATAAAAAAAAATATAATTCTATCTCAGTTATACTGAAATAACACTGAATTGTGGATTAGAATCAGAAACACCCTAGCTCACATTGGGCTGCTAAATGCTACATTTAGTGAAGAGCCTTTGTGAAAATGTATTTAATTTTAAAGGAATATTCCAGTTCAACAAGTTAAGCTCAGGTGACAGAACTTGTATGTTGATTTTCTTTTATTTCCAAAAATATGGTTTACTGGAGGAAGTGAATCCGTAGGCGTAAAGTGAAGGCGTAAATGTTACAATTGTCAATGTTTCAACAGTATAGACACAAAACGTAAACAATATGCATGTTAACATGATTTCAGTGTGAAAAAATGCTTACTAACCTTTTGTGTGTAAATTTATCCAATTTTTCAACTTGATAATGCTATACCGTTAATACTTTACAATAAGGTTAATTTGTTAACATTAGTTAAAGGGTTAGTTCATTAATTACTCACCCTCATGTCGTTTCACACCCATAAGGCCTTCATTCATCTTCGGAACACAAATTAAGATATTTTTGATAAAATCCAATGGCTCAGTGAGGCCTGCATCACCAGCAATAACACTCCATTTTTCAATACCCAGAAAGATACTAAAAACATATTTAAAACAGTTCATGCGACTACAGTTGTTCAACCTTACCGAGAATACTTTTTGTGCGCCAAAAATAACAAAATAATGACTTTATTCAACAGTATCTAGTGATGGGTGATTTCAAAACACTGCTTCATGAAGCTTCGAAGCTTTACGAATCATTTGTTTGAATCATTGGTTCGGAGCGCATATCAAACTGCCAGAGTCACGTGATCTATTGAAGTTTCAAAACAATTATGATGTTACGAAGACTTGTTTACTGAAATCATGGGATTTTGGCGCTCTGAACCACTGATTCGAAACAAATGATTCGTAAAGTTTCGAAGCTTCATGAAGCAGTGTTTTGAAATCGCCCATCACTAGGTATTGTGGAACAAAGTCGCTATTTTGATATTTTTGGCGCACAAAAAGTATTCTCATCGTTTTATAATATTAAGGTTGAACCACTGTAGTCACATGAATTTTAAATATGGTTTTAGTAGCTTTATGGGCATTAAAAAAGGGAGTGTTATTGCTGGCGATGCAGGCCTGACTGAGCCATCGGATTTCATCAAAAATATCTTAATTTGAGTTCTGAAGATGAACGAAGGTCTAATGGGTGTGGAACGACATGAGGATGAGTAATTAATGACAGAATTTTCATTTTTGAGTGAACTAACCCTTTAATGTATTAACTAACATGAACTAACCACAAGCAATTCATTTGTTACTGTATTTGTTCATCTTTGTTAAATAAATACAGCAGTTCATAGTTTGTTCATGTTAGTTCACAGTGCATTAACTGTTAACAAAATAATACAACTCTTGATTTTAATAATGTATTAGTAAATTGAAATTAACATTAACAAAGATTATTAGTTCATATTAACTAATTGTATTGAACCAGGAATATTCCTTTAATATTTAAGTCTTGAAGCAGCCAGGTGTGACGTTTGTGTTCTGCGCTGGTCTCAAAACCTTTGTGTGTCTGTTGTTGAGCTTGCTCGCCCAGGGGATGCAGACTTTCTACGTCCTGCACAGTGATATCTCATACCCTGATGGGTAACCAGGGTGCCCATTTGACATAGACAGAAACTTTATACTCAAGGGAAGTGAAGTTAGCAAAGCCAGACATCTTATCTCGTGAGTTAAGCACAGTATTGTTTTTGTTGTGTGTTTTAAAGGAATCTGTTTTATGTCAACAGTCCAGGAAGGTTTTCCAAAGCCACATTCATGGGCCAAACTTTTCCTGTCACAGAGCTTAACTGACCTAATATTATATACATATATATATATATATATATATATATATATATATATATAATTTAGCCTATGTATGAATCATTTACCCTTAGTTTCACACAGGTGTTTTTTCTTGCATGTGGTCTGTTTTTATTAATTCCACTTGGTTTTGCAGGTGCATGTGATCTGTAATCAGATGCTTTGTATCAGTACGGGT
Source organism: Hypophthalmichthys nobilis (assembly GCA_037950665.1). NCBI lineage: Eukaryota > Metazoa > Chordata > Actinopteri > Cypriniformes > Xenocyprididae > Hypophthalmichthys > Hypophthalmichthys nobilis. Next base: position 19,105,474 of record CM075476.1, on the reverse strand, counting down.
GTGTGAGCATAGGTGCACCCCAGCTGTGCACAGGAAGTATAGCATCTGATAGTCAACTACCTCTATCTCCTCCATCTCTTTCTGCAGTTTCAGCAACTAATAGTGTTCAGTTCCCAGCAACAGTCTTTTTTTCTGTTTAAGGCTTAAACCAGATTGACAGCGGTGCAAGTGCACTAATGGGTACGGATGTCCAAGATGAGGATCATTAGTCCTCACATTGTCAGCGGGCTATCAAGAAATCCATTTTTTAAGCCATGATAAGAAAAGGTACACTCTCACCCCAGTTATGACCTAGATAGCATGCCACAGCTAAAACATTACCCTCCTTTCTTCTTAACCATGTACTCACTTTCACTTTGTCTGTAATACACAGTTGTAACAATGTGTCCATAGTATTTCTGCACCACAAGCATCAGCAAACAGAATTTTAAAAAGAAATAAGTAAAAGAAATGAAAATTCATCCTATCTATTTTCTAAATGCATATTATCTTATTAATGATCTTATTGTGAACAATCAATCCATGATTTTTTTTTTTTTTTTTTTTTGACCTCGACAGTCTTCTCTCTGGTGATGTATGCTGGACTTCTGCCTCACAACAAACCATTCATCTGAATGGCATATGCTTGATAGGAGCACTTGAAATCCACAAAGTTAGTATCATAAACATAATATTTAATTTTAGTTTTTGTTGTGGCTTGTCCTTAAACTTTTAAACCCAGCATTACAGTAACATAAAGATGTAACTAAAGAGCGATGATACACAGAGCCATTGACCTCATCAAGTCAAAACTAAAGATGCCAGATTCACAAATGAATCACTCTTTTGAATCAGTCCTTTTCTAAATATTCCGGTCAAATTTTTTATGAGAAGTACTTAGAAACCCGTTGCTGTCAACAGAAGAGAAGCTTTAAAGTCACAATGAAATCAAAATAGACGATTCTTGTTTTGTTTTTTTATTGGAATATTGCGGTATTTCTTATAAATGATTTATCCGTGCGCATCATTATTATTATTTTTAAATGTATGTGTCCTTGTAATCTTTAAAGGGTTAGTTCACCCAAAAATGAAACGAGTTGGAGTTGTGATGTAAAACCCAGAAGCGCTGCACTGTCTATACAACGTATATAGCATAGAAGAATGACAGGGAAGAGAACAAATTGTTAAATAAAGTAATTATTTTTGTTTTGTTTTTGCAACAAAAAGTATTCTCGTCGCTTCATAACATTAAGCTTGAACCACTGTAGTCACGTTGACTATTTTAACAATGTCTTTACTACTTTTCTGGACCTTGAATTGGTAATTATGTTGCTTTCTCTTGGGGATCAGAAACCTCTGGGATTTCATCAAAAATATCTTAATTTGTGTTCTGAAGATGAACAAATGTCTTACAGTTTGGAACAACATGAGGGTGAATAATTAATGACAGAAATTTCATTTTTGGGTGAACTTACCCTTTAAATCAAAATAACTTATCCCTTCCTCTTGCAGCATCTCTTCTCTTCTCTGATGATGCGTTTACTGGCACGAGGGCAGGGCAACCTGTCACTCACATGAGATCGACCAATAGCAAACCATAACCATCCAATCAATTACCCATGGAAAAAATCAAGTCCTACCCTGCATTTTTTCTTTTTTGAGAAGCTGTTTCACTCGGATATGCTGTACGTCACAATAGGGAAGAAAAGTCTATCGCAACTTCCTCTTCACGCCAACTTTAAGGGCTCCCTGCAGTGTTCTTTCAAATCAAAAGCTCAATGGTTTACCATTTGAAAATTAATAGGTTGTATTGTAAAATAAAATTATGATTATTAGTATTATTATATTTTTCTCAAATACTCATTTTTTATTTTACAGTGAAATATAACGATAGAAATATTTTAATTTTGTTTAATACTTTTTAGTAATAATAATAATAATATGAATATTAATAACAATAATAATAATAATATTTAGTATTATTATTGCCATATTTATATATATTCACAAATTTGGTGGCCAAATTATTCAGCCTTACAAACAAGCACAGCAAAAAGAGTTTTTTATATTTTTTTAAAAAAATGCAATTTCCATTTTTTATCAGAAATATCACAATTAATATTTCCCAAAATAATGTAGCCCTGCTAACACTGTCCTCCATAATGTTTAACACCTCTGTCTCTCAAAAACGTGTTTCATAACTCTTTAAGAAATCTGACTGCATATTTTGATTTAAACATGATTCTAGTTACAGTAGGGTGAATACATGAAAACCATTTTTAAAAAGTCATTTTGATTCAATTACTAATATGATGCACTGGATAGGTTGTGTAAATATATTTAGGACAATGATGATTATCGAATTCACCAACACTGTCATTCACTGGTCCTCGATGCTTGATTTTCCCTTTCACTAGCATGCCATCTAGTGGTTATACATGATACTATGAATAGGCATGAGAGGAAGTAGGCATGTTTTTTATGCACAATAAATGTCTCAAAAGATGTCAAAACCTAAGCAGTTTTAATAAACAATATTAAACTATCATACAACCATGGCATACATTTTGTTGCATGCAATCTGTCAAGCATTCAGGGGGCTGTAAAAATGCTAGGACTTCCCAAACAAACAAGTCTGACGCAAGACGGTTTAAAATGTCTTGATCTTGCAACACTATTACTATTGTTACTATAAGAGTCAGGGATTTGGAGTGTAACTGTTTGTGCTACAGATATCAATGATACTTTAAAACATATGGCTTGCTGAGGAAGGGTGTGCTGTTACTTTTCTAAAAGATTGCATTTACGATTCTTAACTAGTGGATGATAGAACATTTGAACACTGTAGCAACCACATAAAAACACCCTTAAAATTGTGGAAGTGAGTTTTAAATGGGCAAGTAACTCCTTTCATAAAACGTAAAAAATCTATTCTAATATGTTATGTACATTTTCCAGTTCTTGGTAAAATAAAAAAGGGTAGATTGGGGAGGGGAGTCAAGATTATACTCTCAGCAGTACTACAAATGAGACCATAAATAAGAATCAATGGGCCGCTGACACTGGGCAGCTCCTTCTCTAAGCAACTGTTGTGGTTACAAGGACAGATTGGGAATAATCTCTGGGAACAACAGCTCCTTGCTGATTTTTGTAATCCCAGGCTGAAGCCCCCTAGGGGGGTGGATTTATCCGACTCCTCTCTATACCTTATCCACAAAGACCCTGCCGTTGAGCTCTTTTACATTCAATTGAGCTTCTGGCCTGTGAAAAAAGAACAATGGTGTGCCCTTTCCTGTAGTTTTTGCTTTGGTATTAGCAGGAGATTTCCATTGTATCCTCTTATTGACCTCTTATTGACTCACTGATAATCTACCTGATGCACAAAACATTTTCAGGAAAGGACAGCCATAATTAGTGTACCATCTGTTTAGTATAACCTCTGCCATACAAATAGCAGCCGATTACAACTAAGCCAAGAACCAAACTCAAGGTAAAAACTTCCTTTGACCCTTGCTGAAAAATTTTATTGAAATGAAATAAATTGTGTTCCAGATATACATGGTATGGTTTTTACAATGGTGATCAAATAACCAAAATGACTGTTTAGTATAAAAAAGAATTGATACATGTGCATGAATTTTCAGTAGGGATGCACCGATACCATTTTTTAAGGACCGAGTATGAGTACCGATATTTTTTCTCTGGTACTCGCCGATGCCTATACATTTATTCATTTATTTTTTCTTTTATTTATTTATTTATTTTTTGGTGATGTGGCAGTTTTCCAAGCACAACACAGTGAGACTAGAACAGCTTCTTTACAAATGTTTATAACATAACACTGTGAACCAATGAAAAAAACGTCTCAGGTTACTTATGTAACCATGGTTCCCTGAGAGGGAACGAGACGCTGCGTCAAGCGCTTTGGGAACACCTCTGCATGAATGCGTCGTGAAGCACATGTGAAATCAGTCCAATGGCGTGACGGAACGTCATAGGCGGGTGACGTCATGACCAGGAAACTATAAAGCACACCTGCACCAAACACAGACAGCTTCTGAGAGTCAAAGTAAGTCGATAACAGGCATGCTGGGAGTATGGCAATGGGACGCAGCGTCTCGTTCCCTCTCAGGGAACCATGGTTACATAAGTAACCTGAGACGTTCCCTTTCAAGGGAACTCGCGCTGCGTCAAGCGCTTTGGGAACGAGATACCCACGCCGCCATAAAACCGAGTGCCTGTCTGTGTGAAACTGGAGCGCACACTAAGAGACCAACACTCGTGACCCCGGGGTCGAGGCCACATCTAGGTTATAAAACCTAACAAATGTGTGCGGCGAGGACCAACCCGCCGCATCACAGACTTCTTGGAGAGAGACCCCAGACAATAAGGCCAGAGAGGCCGCCATACTCCGGGTAGAGTGAGCACGGACCTTAAGAGGAGAAGGATGTCCGGCAGACTCATACGCAAGTGAGATGGCCTCAACCACCCACTTGCTCAAAGTTTGCTTGGATGCGGGGTGCCCTTACGTGGAGCCCGAAACAGGCGAATAATTGCTCAGTCTTACGCCACAGGGCAGCTCTGTGGACGTAAGCGTCCAGAGCCCTGACAGGGCACAGCAAATTAAGCTTTTCCTGGTCTGGATCCAGAAATGGAGGAGGACAAAAGGCCTGCAGCATGATAGGGCCCGCCACGTTAGTGGGGACCTTAGGAACATAACCCTCTCGAGGGAAGAGAAAGGCTTTAACCATGCCTGGCGCGAAGTCCAGGCAAGACGGGAGACCGAAAGGGCTTGGAGGTCTCCGATTCTCTTGAGTGGACGAGATAGCGAGGAGAAAAATAGTCTTAAGCGTGAGGAACTTAACGTGAACCTCATCAAGGGGCTCAAATGGAGCGGACGACAGACCCTCCAACACTATAGCCAGGTCCCAAGTAGGAACTCTCTGACGAGCCGCAGGCCTCAGCCTCAAAGTACCACGAAGGAAGCGAGTAATCCAAGGGTGCCTGCCAAGTGAAGCACCCTCTAGAGGAACGTGGTAAGCCGCAATGGCCGCCACGTAAACCTTAAGAGTGGAAGGGGATAAACCAGAAGAAAACTTTTCTTGAAGGAATTCCAGAACTGTACCAGCTGGGCAGTTAACAGGATCAGCGTTATGTTCTACACACCAAGAAGAGAAGACGTTCCACTTCAAGGAATACAGCCTCCTTGTGGAGGGAGCTCTGGAGTGGAGCATGGTCTCCACTACCTCGGTAGGGAGACCGGAATCTATGAACTGTGCCCCTCAGAGGCCACGCCCACAGCTTCCACAACTCCGGGCGGGGTGAAGGAGAGAACCCCCGCCTGTGAGAGTAGGTCCCTCCTGACCGGAATCTCGAGGGAGAGCCGTCAAGGAGGGACATGATGTCCGAGAACCAAACTCGGCCCGGCCAAAGCGGGGCTACTAATAGCAACTGGACCCGTCCTGGCGCACTCTCTCCAAAACTCCCGGAAGCAGAGCAATCGGGGAAAGGCGTGACAGACGCAGCCTCGGCCACGCGTCTGCACCATGGCATCCAACCCGAGAGGGGCTGGATGTGAGAGGAGAAGTAAAGGGGACACTGGGTCGTTTCCAGAGACGCAAACAGGTCCACATCCGCTTTCCCGAAGCGCTCCCAAAGGAGCTCCACCACCTCGGGGTGGAGTCTCCACTCCCCGGGCCTCGGCCCCTGCCTCGACAGGATGTCTGCTTCCTGATTCAGGCGCCCTGGGATGTAAACTGCCCTGACTGACAATAACTTCCCTTGCGCCCACAGGAGGATCTGGTGTGCCAACTTGCATAAGGGCGCGGCGCAGACCCCTGATGATTTATGTAGGAGACCACCGCTGTGTTGTCCGTGCGGACCAACACATGATGGCCCCTGAGATCTGGGAGGAAGTGTTTGAGTGCCAGGAACACGGCCATCATCTCCAACTGGTTTATGTGCCAGGAAAGATAATGACCCTCCACAGACTCCTGGACCGGCGACCACTCATGATCGCCCCAGCCGGTGAGGATGCATCCGTCGTTAGCGTTACGCGGCGACAAGGAGCCCCCAACACCGGGCCTTGGGAAAGAAACCAAGGTTTTCCACATGACACAAGCACGAAGGCATCGCGGCGTGATCTTGATCATGCGAAAGGATTTCCCCTCGGGAAAACCCCTTGGTTTTGAGCCACCACTGCAAAGGTCTCATGTACAGCAGGCCAAAAGGTATCACGTTGGGCGCAGCTGCCATCAGACCTAACAGTCTCTGAAACTGTTTCACAGTGAGTGACTGGCCTAGCTTCAGCTTGTTCTACGGCTGTGAGAATCGCCTCTATGCGAGCCGGAGACAGGCGTGCTTGCATCAAGACCGAATCCCAAACTACACCCAGAAAAGAGGTTCTTTGAGCTGGAGAGAGCACACTCTTCTTTGCGTTTAGCCGTAACCCCAGGCGCTTCATGTGGCGAGAACAGCATCTCGATGCTGAACCACCAACTCCTGTGATTGTGCCAGGATGAGCCAATCGTCTATATAGTTCAGTACGAATGCCCTGGAGTCGCAGCGGAGCCAGAGCTGCATCCACGCACTTCGTGAAGGTGCGGGGTGATAAAGCTAGGCGAAGGAAGAACCCGATATTGGTACGCTTCGCCGGCGAACCTCAGGAACTTCCTGTGTTGAGGAAGGATGGATATATGAAAGTATCGTCTTTCAGATCTATCGTGACAAACCAATCCTCGGACTTGATTTGTGACACGATCTGTTTCAGAGTTAGCATTCTGAACTTGAGCTTCTTGACAGAACGATTTAACAGGCGCAGATCTAGAATGGGGCGCAACCCTCCATCCTTCTTTGGAACTATAAAGTACCGGCTGTAAAACCCTGACTCCCTGCTGGGAGAAGGAACCCTTTCTATGGCTTCTTTTTGCAAGAGAGTCTGTACTTCCTGTTCCATAACCAGAGCCTGCTCGGGGCTCACCTCGGTGAACAAAACCCCGTTGAACCTGGGCGGTCGCAACCCGAACTGAATTCTGTACCCAAATTCTACTGTGCGCAGGACCCATTGAGATACGTTTGACAGAAGTTTCCACGCTGCCAGCGAATCTACTAAGGGAATCAGTCTCTCGAGACTGACCTCTGGTGTTAGATGAGTGACCAGTCCGGCGCCCTGAAGCGGCGAACCGGCAGGGAGCAACCGAACTGGCCACTTTGATCCCTCCTTGGAGGAGCGAACACCCCAGCACCACTACGTTGGACGGGTGGACACTGGGACATACGTTCGCTGAGAACCGCTGCGCCCTGAAGCACGCGAGGTGGCAGGGTTGGCAGAACGGCCCCTGAGGGCACCGAGGGGAGACGGGCACCGTGTGATGAGGTGAAACCGACTCGCCCGGAGGACTGCCCTCAGAAGCCCGACACCACAGATGTCAGGGCTTCTTGCAAGCCTTCCGCTGGATAATGACGGTCCTCAGATCCATCTTACCCTTGGAAGGCTTGGGCTGAGCGCTGCCCCGCCCCAGTCTCTCTGTGGGGAACACGGGAAGCAACGCTCACTTTCTGTTGCGCCCTGTGTGAGGAGCTCGTGCTCGGCTGGGGCTGCTCCCGCCCAGCAGCCCCTGAGACTTGAGAGCGGCGGGAAGAAACTTTTGGAACGCCGCCGCCTGTTTTTAGCTTCCTGAAACCTCTCGGCGACTGTATTTACGGAGTCGCCAAAGAGGCCAGGCGGCGTGAGAGGGGCGCCCAAAAGGAAGGAACGATCTTTCTCCTTCATGTCAGCGAGGTTGAGCCATAAATGCCTCTCCGTAGCAACCAGGGCTGCCATAGACCGCCCAATTGACTTGGCGGTCTCCTTAGTAGCACGGAGAGACAAATCTGTAGCTTTATGAAGCTCAGTGAAAGCCTCGCGACTAACTTCCCCACCCTCATCAAGATCCTTAAGCAGGTCAGCTTGATATGCTTGGAGGACGGCCATAGTGTGTAAACAAGCCGCCGCCTGACCTGCCGCCGAGCACGCTTTACCCACTAAAGCAGAAGATGTTCTTAGGGGCTTAGTGGGTAACCGGGGCTTTAAGAGAGGAAGATGACTCGGGAGAGATAGCTCATAAGCGTCTCTTCCACGCGAGGCATTTCCCCATAACCATGCCTTTTCAGTCCAGAAATATTGCTATAATTAGATGTTTGGGGACTGAAGACCCGATAGGAAGCGGGTCTGTTCCAGGACCTCGACACCTCGGTGTGGAGGTCTGGAAAGAAAGGCAAGCCCGGCGTGGAGGTTGTGAACGTGAGGGAAGAAAGCGCTGCGTCTAATAGACTTGACTGACGGGCTTCCTGCTTTTCGGCTGGCCAGCTTATGTCTAATCTGGCGACAGCCCTAGTAACAACCTCCACGAGCTCCTCATATGCTTGTGTGTGTGGTGGCGAATCATATTCTTCACAGGGATCAATGCTAACAACGTCCATTTCCTCAGAACTAGATCGTCGCAGCACCGGCGCTTCACCAGGGACAGAAGAAACCGCAGAGCGTGCTTCTGCCTCCTGAAATGAAGCGCTGGATCCTGCAGGTAAAGGCAGAGAAAGGGCGGCGCCGTCTCTAACCCTCTGCAAGATCCATCTGCGAACCCCACGACGCGAGCCTTCGCTGTGCCTCGGCAACAGCGGGACCCGAGCCGCGGGGAGCGCGAGCCGAAGCGCCTTCCTCAAAAAGCGCCCGGCGGGAGCGGAGCGTCTTGAGAGACAGCAGTTCGCAATGCTCACAGCCAGCCCCCTCAAGGGCTGCCTGGGCATGCTCCACTCCCAAGCATACAACACAAAGCTCGTGTGAATCCCCACCCGTGATGTAACGAGGGCAGGGAGAAGCACACGGCTTGAATTGCTGCTTAACATTCGCCATAATAACGTCTTAAATAATGGAGCTTGAATAGTGTGGTAGACAAACAACAGTAAATAAGACAGACAGTTTCACACGTAGCGCTTACTGAAGACACAGAAGCTGTCTGTGTTTGGTGCAGGTGTGCTTTATAGTTTCCTGGTCATGACGTCACCCGCCTATGACGTTCCGTCACGCCATTGGACTGATTTCACATGTGCTTCACGACGCATTCATGCAGAGGTGTTCCCAAAGCGCTTGACGCAGCGCGAGTTCCCTTGAAAGGGAACTAGGGTGACCAGATTTCTCATGGTGGAATACAAGACGAGTGGGCAATATGGCCATGAAATGAGAAATTATATATATATAATTGTATAACAGTGTAAATTTCCTGTCCCCTCAAAATAACTCAACACACAGCCATTAATGTCTAAACCGCTGGCCAAAAAAGTGAGTACACCCCTAAGTGAAAATATCCAAATTGGACCCAAAGTGTCAATATTTTGTGTGGCCTTAACCCTCTTGGGCATGGAGTTCACCAGAGCTTCACAGGTTGCCACTGGAGTCCATCACGGATGACATCATGGAGCTGGTGGATGTTCGAGACCTTGCGCTCCTCTACCTTCCGTTTGAGGATGCCCCACAGATGCTCAATAGGGTTTAGGTACCCTCAGCTTCTTTAGCAAGGCAGTGGTCGTCTTGGAGGTGTGTTTGGGGTCGTTATCATGTTGGAATACTGCCCTGCGGCCCAGTCTCCAAAGGGAGGGGATCATGCTCTGCTTCAGTATGTCACAGTACATGTTGGCATTCATGGTTCCCTCAATGAACTGTAGCTCCCCAGTGCCGGCAGCACTCATGCAGCCCCAGAACATGACACTCCTACCACCATGCTTGAATGTAGGAAAGACAAGTGTGTCTTGCCTATACAAGCATGGTGGTGGGAGTGTCATGGCCTGGGGCTGCATGAGCACTGAGCATGTGCACTCAACTTCTTTGGTCGACCATGGCAAGGCCTGTTCTGAGTGGAACCTGTCCTGTTAAACCGCTGTATGGTCTTGGCCACCGTGCTGCAGCTCAGTTTCAAGATCTTGGCAGTCTTCTTACGGCATCTTTATATAGAGCAACAATTCTTTTTTTCAGATCCTCAGAGAGTTCTTTGCCATGAGGTGCCATGTTGAACTTCCAGTGACCAGTATGAGAGAGTGAGAGCAATAACACCAAATTTAACACACCTGCTCCCCATTCACACCTGAGAACTTGTAACACTAACGAGTCACATGACACCGGGGAGAGAAAATGGCTAATTGGGCCCAATTTGGACATTTTTACTTAAAGGGTGTACTCACTGTTGTGGCCAGCGGTTTAGACATTAATGGCTGTGTGTTGAGTTATTTTAAGGGGACAGCAAATGTACACTGTTATACAAGCTGTACACTCACTACTTTACATTGTAGCAAAGTGCCATTTCTTTAGTGTTGTCACATGAAAAGATATAATAAAATATTTACAAAAATGTGGGGGGTGTACTCACTTCTGTGAGATACTGTATATATATATATATATATATATATATATATACATTCAATAAATATCTTTTGTTGTTTTATTAACATTAATGACGAACAAATATTTAATTAGGCTACTGTCATTTTAAGACCGAATCCATGGATGTATTATACTGACACGTATCCTTTTTTCACCCACCTGTTTACGTCCACTAAAACCATAACCGACTGTATTCACGCGAAATACTCCACACGATGGACATTTTGACAACTATTTGTGCATTTGACCTTTCAGGCACAAGGAGAACTGAACACGCGCTGTCTTGAGAGAACTGGGATTGCGCGCAAGAAAGAGAGAGAGCGTGCGCGATTTGCATGCAGTGCGCAATATGTGGGTTGTCATCATTAATTTTGAAGTATTTCCACATCCCTGAGGCTGACATTGTTTCTGCTGCTGCCGCCGGTGTCTCTGTGCACAGTCTTTGGTATCGGGGATATTTTTACGAGTACAAGTACATGAGATTGGTATCGGTATCGGTGCATCCCTAATTTTCAATAGAGGCTACATAAGAAACCAACTGAATGTAGAAAAATAATTTGGATCAAAACTGAACAATATAGTGGAAAACTTTGTCCTGTTCAGTGTCAACTGCAGTATGTCTTCTTAAAAAACCCAAAACAACAAGCCTGAGTGCAATCTGTGGCCCCTTTTGTATGATCAATAAAGAATGTGAAGCTTGCAATTTGCTATACAACCTGCTATTTACTTTCTTATTAAATATATAACATCACATCACATTTAATAGTAGGCTACATAAATGCGCAACAAATGTTAAATGTTAATGCGCAAGTGTTTGGTCCCCACAAGGATAATAAAACCTGAGATTACCTACATTGTGGGAACCAGCCAGTAGTCCCCATGGGGGAAATGGATTAATAAACATACTAAATTATGTTTTTTTAAAAATATAAAAATGCCGAAAGTTTTCTGTGATGGGTAGGGTTAGGGTTAGGGGATACAATATACAGTTTGTACAGTATACAAACCATTATGTCTATGGAGAGTCCCTAAAGGATAGTGAACCAGACTGTGTGTGTGTGTATGTGTGTGTGTGGTGATTAAAAATGAGTAAAGTCATCACATTTTTTTATATACTGTATCAAATGTAAATTTATGTCCGTTATTCTTAATTTTCCTGGTTAAATAAACATTACATAAAAAGAGAGACCAAATACAATTCTGTTTGTATTTTTGCAATAACTATGTTCATCAAGTATAAATTTCATCAAGTTAGTGTTTTTACTCATTTTTACATTTATTCCAAAATAATAACTAAAGGCAGTAACAATTTAAAAAATAGAATATGTGAATTAATGTTCAGCTTTTCTTTTTAATAGTCAACTTATTTTCAGAAGTCATCAAGCTTGTACACACTGGTCACAGACACGAAGATGTACCTTTTATTTCACCAAGCTGATTGCTTGCTAAAATCCCCCACAGTCATCAGTGTTTTCAGGCCATTTTAAGTTTGATTTTGACGTGACATAAAGCGATGAAATGGCTGAGTTGTTTACTTACTTTTTAATAGTCTTCCTATTAATGCCATCATTGTCTTCATTCAGGCCGATGAGAATGGGCACGAAAACAAGAGGCGGGATTTATCGCATGAACCAATCATATCCAATCATAACCGATCATATCCAATCAAAGCGCGATGGAGGCATTGCCTCCTCTCATGTGACTTACCCCATTCATTCTCAATACCCCCCACTAAACCTACCTCACGCTTTAGGGCTGTCTGTTTTAACTCAATGGAGACAGAGGAGGCAAGCCTCCTGCTGTAACTTCACCTGCGGTTTTCGCTGTTGTTACTTAACAAAAATGCGTGACTTTTACACTTTTTAATGTCACATTTTGTAATATTTGCGTTATTTTATTTGTTGTAATATTGATTCTTTTCTCATCCAGTTTTTTTGAGGAGACACCTCCTCGGAGTAAACGCTCCTGATATATACATTCACCCAAAAATGAAAATTCTGTCATTAATTACTCACCCTCATGTCGTTCCACACCCGTAAGATCTTCATTCATCTTCGGAACACAAATTAAGATATTTTTGATGAAATCCGAGAGTTCTCTGACTCCTCAATAGACAGCAATTTAACCACCACTTTCAAGTTCCAGGTATTAAAGACATTGTTAAAATAGTCGATGTGACTGCAGTGGTTCAACATTAAATTTATGAAGCGACGAGAATACTTTTTGTGCACAAAAAACGAAACAAAAATAACGACTTTATTCAATATCTTCTGTGTCATTATCCTACGCTGTTTACATCCAGCGCTTCCAGCTTCCAGGTTTCATTGGCCCTGTCCCAAATTGCACCCTAAACCCTCAAGGTCTTCCTCTGAGTCTGCACTTTCGTGACGTAATGCCGCTTTGACTGCCAGGTAGAAGTCCTCTGCGAATCTCGCAGACTTGCAGGCTCAGAAGAAGTGTGCATTGAGTGTGCATAACGGCCGCAAAGGGGGCGCTTACAAGCACCCTTCTGAAAGCTCAAATGTCCAATGGGTCACCCTACGGTCTTGTGAACTTAACGGACACGCGCACACAGTGGCCATTGTAAGTCCACATGAAGTGTGCCATTTAAGGGTGTACTCACACTAGGCACTCTGAACTGTGCCCTAGCGCGTTTGACCCCCAAAGCCCGGTTCGTTTGACAAGTGATTGCTCCGTTCCGTGCCCGGGCGTGGTTTGGTTGGGCTCGAGCGCGGTTCACATGCAGTGTGAGCGCTAACCGTGCCAGAGCACAGAACAGTTACTACTTTTGTGTGCGCTACTGTCATCATTATGACGGCAAACATCTTTATTACTACTTTGATAGTACACTTATCAATTAATGTAATTAATTCGAGTGTATTTGGGTTTATAACGGGTCTGATTCTCAGCTTATTGATGAACAAAAATTGTAGTTTGCCAGTAAAGCTGCAAATTCCTCCATTAACGCCAGCTGCTTTCATAATAATCCTCTGATATGTACTATTGAAAATCGCTGTGCGGCATAAATTATAAATAGCCTATATTAGGCAGTATCTTAGCGAAAGTGCATTTCTTCCTGTTTTCTTCCATTCAAAAAGTTGCATCGTATATGACGTAAGCATGCTCCAGCCCAGAACGTTAAGTGCAAGTGTGAGTGCAGGCCAGTGGGGGAGTGGGGAGGGGGGACAATCGCGCTCGACTAAAGGCAACCTGGCCTAGTGTGAGTACACATTAAGTCAGGACCATTATTGGCTGGCCCTTGCGTCAGCATCACACGCATACGTCGAGCTGCTCACGTTAACAGTGTCTGCCAATACTGAGCAGCATAGGAGAATGACACAGAAGAGAACATATTGTTGAATAAAGTTATTTTTGTTTCGTTTTTGCACGCAAACAGTATTCTCGTCACTTCATAAAATAAAGGTTGAACCACTGCAGTCACGTCGTCTATTTTAACAATGTCTTTAGTACCTTTCTGGAACATAAAAGTGGTGGTTAAATTGCTGTCTACTGAGTCAGAGAGCTCTCAGATTTCATCAAAAATATCTTAATTTGTGTTCCGAAGATGAACAAAGGTCTTATGGGTGTGGAACGACATGAGGGTGAGTAATTAATTACAGAATTTTCATTTTTGGGTGAACTTACCCTTTAAATGTTGCTAAAATGTTGAGGCAATATGCCCTGCTACACATGCTCATTGCACTGTATATTTTTATTATATGCAATAATTGCGGAAATATGCAATAACGCTGTAGGCAAGTGTCTGTACAGAAACTAATTTTCAAAAAGAAATTACCCTGAGAAATGTTCAGTGGCGTAGAAAACAAGACGCAGTCTTCACTAGAAAATCAGCAACCCACAAGTTAGATGATGACCAAGGATAACAGTAGCTATATGTAGTCTTTATATATGGTATTATTAACATCTTTGAGGAAATGAGAAAATTAAATTAAGAGATTACACTCTCCTTTTATTATGGACTCCATCACAAGGCTAATTTTGCAGCTCCATGGCCTTTTTAATACTTGTCCGTTTTAAAAGTAGGCCTACTATATTACTTCAGCTAAGCCAATTGTCCATGTCGACTCGAAGCTGCAATACTGCATGTCACCTAGTGGCAGAGCCTGTCTCTTCAATCTCATCTGTGTGGGCAAAGCCGTGCACGCGCACTTCTCTGGTAGGGGTGACAGTCGCGCGCTCGCCATAGAAAACAAAGCTATCCGTGCGCTTCCATTACAGCTATTGGGGCAAACCCAGCACACAGCTCTCTCTGCAATCTGCATGCACACCCAAGATGGGTTTGCAGCTCATCTGAGGGCCTTTGAAAGCGGGGCCTGTTGTGAGGACAGACAGCCGACTGAAGTCAGCGAAACGTTTCGGTTTTTTTTTTCCCCGGACAGCTTTTGTTTCTTAGCCTCGGCTAGCAGCACAGCCACAATCATTGTCATTTCTGCTGCGAGCTGCCGAAGGAAACACATCGCCATGTTGTTATCGGAGGGGGCTCAGTGAAGAAGGCGAAACCGTGAGCGTGTGGAGGAGATAATCTCGTCTTTTGAGCCGAACCTCAGTCCTCAGCCGCTGCCCGACTGACTGACTGACTGACTGACATGGCGGAGCAGAGCTACTCCTGGTGAGTGCCAGCAAATATAATCATTCAGGCACATAACACCGACATTTAACCCGCTTTAAAACACGCATATAACCACTGCCAGTGCCTGAAAGGTGATTTTACCTCAGTTTTGCCGTTAAAAAGGCTGCATTACGCTCCGGCAAAGGTTCGAGGCGTATTTTGGGTCTAATATAGCCCATTTGCTCCCTTATATACGGGTTTGGTGTTTTAATCTCAACCGTCGTTAGACCAGTATTCACTTGATCTACTTTAAATCACAAATTATTTACAGTCGTTATGCTATTAATAATACGTATTTCCCGTCGTGTGTATGTGTTTATTTGTAATACGGTTGATTCAGTAGTGACACAAAGGGAAATGCAGTGCGCTAACGTGCTAACACGACCGATGTAATCCGAAACATTATTAAATAAATATCATTTAATTTAATAGATTTTCTCATTATTTCATCGTTTCTCATGTGAATCACTAGCCCGTAATCATAGATTGGGTCGTGGTGGTGCTTTAGCTCATTAGCTGCTCTAATCTGTCTTTAAGGAAGAGAGCTGTGTATATGCAAGACAGGCTGTGTTTCAAAAAACCTAGTGAGCTGACTACCTAGACAACCGGTTCGGGCGTCAGTGTGATGCGGATATGGAGCCCTAAAATGCTCTCTAGGTAGGCAGCACACTAGGTTTTGAGACACGGCCATGATGTGTAAACAAGACATTCAACTCTGTGAACTGTGATTCTTTCATTTTAATACTTTTCAGCTCACACATGACGTATCTTCTCTTGGCTAATATGAATGACAATATGTGCCTCATTCTTTAACTCTTTTAGGCTAGGAAATGATATAGCTGGAGATAGGTTGCAAATTTGGTGGTCCGAATAACATGTTTTGGAGCACCAAGTCAATGAGTTTTGGACCTATATTGAGGTTTTTGTTTTGTTTTCAAAAAAGTATACGTTTTATTTTTCCTAAGTCTGTTGCAAAAATATGTAAACATTATGCACCCTTATACATAATATGTATAATATTCAGAACATAAAATCATTAATAGTCAAAACAATATTTAAAGTGTGTGTGTATATAGATATATGGACTATTACATATTAGGTTAAATGCCCATTATATATAATATATTTACAATTTTTTTTATGGCTGTAAGTGAATAGGTCAAATGTGACTCGTTCATAAATATTGTTCAGAAGTTTATCATTGCCTTCTTTGTATTTATAAGGCAAATAGTGGATTCTCTATATCTGTAGCTGATACTGATGTTTTCTGTTATTTTCATCAGATAAATTTCACTTATCTAGTTATCCAGTTATCCTAGGCCTGGTTGATGAAAAGGACTTTCCAGGAAGTTTGACTGGCGTGTAGGTGTTCGTAACCGTCTGCATCTCTAATGCCTTGGCTGGGAGGCATTGAATGACTTTTGTTTGCCTGAAGAATCATGGTATTGTTCAGTTGATGTTGTCAGATAGCAAACGGTTATGATTTGCCTATAATTGTGTATTTAGCAGTTCTTTAATTTAGTTGAAGTAAAAGCACACTTGACATTATCAGTGATCTGTCACACTGACTTACACCTGCTACTGTAGTTAATATACACAACACACAGTATTTATTCGTTGACCGCTTGCCACATAACTACAATTCTCAGAATCAGATGAGTAGTTTGCATGTGAACAAGTTCACTAATCCATTTAAAAGAGTAATGGCAACTAAGCAAAGTCTTGTGTCTTTAATAGGCTATTTTCTTCATTTTGATGAAATATGTATACTTGAAACAGTAATATTCAAAATGCATTAGCTTTGCATGTGAAAGTGCACATGACATTTAATTCGGTTGATTTTTAAAATATGTTAGTTCTTTTAATCCTGTTTTTCTGCATAACCAATCTGCCTAGTATACGTCTGTAATCCGTAGCTTAACAAATGTCTTCTACTGTCCAATTCATTTATAACTAATGCTCCAAGTTAAGTGTGACACCAGTGCAGTAGGCCATATAGTTGACCGTTTTTGCGTCTAAATGATATTTCAACTTGTCTGCTTAGTCTGATATACAGACATCTAGGCCTGGTTTCACAGACAGGGCTTAGATTTAGTCAGGATTAGGTCTTAGTTCAATTAGGACGTTTAAGTAGCTTTTATAAACAAGCCGTAGAAAAAAACATTAACAGTGTATATTTTGAGACAAAACAATGGCTTTGGCATATTTTATGAAATGTCAGTGCAAGTTGCTTTCAGTTAAAAAAAAAAAGCTCAACCATGTCTTGTCTGTGAAACCGAGGGCTAAGGTCATAAGAAAGATGAGCTTATTTGTGAAATTGCAATGCAGTATGAATTGATATATTGAGAAGTGGAATAAGTACAGCTTTTTATTCTTGCACTTTGTCTAGTTGTTAGAAATGGCTAAATGTTAACCAGGGTTGTGATAAGTGTGGGAAAACAAACTTTTTTTTTTTTAACCCACCAGCCACAGTGGCTGGTAAATATATATTAAGGCTGTCTGTCAATATAATGCATTAAAAACTGCTGACGTGAAGAAAAGTGTTGTGAACATTGATGACTTGTCATCTGACTTAAAGATATAATGAAATATGTTTCTTCTAGCATGTGTTTTTGCTTCTACACATCTGGTTTCTTATAAAATGTCAATCCGAGATGGTTTACAGGTCACCCACCACAGTGTAACAGATGAGTAACTTTACCCACCACGGCACTGCAAAACAAGTACCAGATTTGACAATTATAGTAAGTGAAATTGTCATTAAAGGCTAAGCCATAATGACATGCACTTAACATTTGTTCTGATGCCTTTATCATTAGCCTATGGTGTGATTAAAATGGGTCATATTAGGGCTAGGTATTGACACAAATTCCACAATTCGATTCGATATAGATTCATTTTGGTAACCGTATATCAGGTATCTTGCTCCTGGAGGGCCACTGTCCTGCAGAGTTTAACTCCAACCCCAAATAAACACACCTGAACAGCTAATCTAACAGCTAAGATGCTAGGCATACTAGAAAGGTCCAGGCAGGTGTGTTGAGGCAAGTTGGAGCTAAACTCTGCAGGACAGTGGCCCTCCAGGACTGAGTTTGGGCACCCCTTTCTTAAACGGTTAGTTCTCCCAAAAATGAAAATTGTCATTAATTATTCACCCTCATGTCATTCCAAACATGTAGCTAAGACTTTCGTTCATCTTCAGAAAACAAATTAAGATGTTTTTGATAAAATCTGAGATCTTTCTGTCCCTCCATAGACAGCTACATAACGACCACTTTGATGCTTCAAAAATTTCATAAAGAGATCGTAAAACTAATCCATATGAATTTAGTGGTTTAATCTAAATTTTCTAAAGAGACCCGACCACTTTATAATAGGGCTGCACAATTAATCGAATTTATAATCACGATTACGGATGCCACGATTTCGTAATCGTTCAAAAGCGCGATTACAAGGAAAAATATCCACTTACATTATTCTGCGTGTTTAAGAGGTGTGTTATGAGCATGTCACACTGTGAGATATGAATCACGACTACTACAGAGTGTAAAAGGTCTAACCCAGCATAAAAGGAGCTACCAGTGACGTTGACGCTGACATGTCGAACGCACGCGAAACACCATCACCCGCCATTTTTTAAAAAGCCGTGTACACAGCCTATATATTTACTCCACAAACTAACTCTACAAACACGGAAAACAGCGATAGATGGACCTCTCAACCGTACGCTAAGGAAAATTCCAGGGTGACTTTGAGGGGGCTTTCACACTGGCAGTTTAGTTTGAAACGGGGCACGGTGTGCATGAAAAATCGCTAATGCTCCAGGGTACAGAACCCGAGACTATCTGACGGAGGTGGTCTAAGTTCGGTTGCACTCGAACTGTGCCGTGTTTTGCGTGAATATGAAAGCACTCGGGTGCGCACTTGCTCAGGAAGTAAAGTATCCTGCGCGTGCGTTTTAGCCGATTATAATATATTTACTAAAATAAAACAGAAGTAAGAGATGATAGTGTTGATGATTTACCTTGGATTCGAGCTGGAGTGAGCCTGCAGTGTATTCACACTTTGCAAGTGCAATCAGAGAGGCAAATGAATGGTAATCAGCTGTCTCCTCAAAATAGTCTGTTTGCAAACAGCGGAAAACCGTCTACATGCGACGCACATACAGTAAAACAAGTGTTGTTTACTCTGCTGCACACAATAGCACCAAATTATTAAAAAAAAAACACAATTTACTGACCCACGTACTGTTTTCAATCATGCGCCGTGCACGTCTGTGATGACGTAAGATGAATGCAAACGCACCAGGGTTCGATAGAATCAATTTGAGTGTGAAACCAGACCAAAGCTGCGGGGAGCACCGGGAATAATCGCGCCCGGGCTCGGACCACGGCAAATGAGCCTAGTGTGAAAACACCCTGAGCAGACCAAGCGAAATATGATTATGTATTTCTGCTAAGCTAGCGACATTGGGCATGAACCACACGGCAAAAGCTAATACTTTTTCATATGCTGTCTACTTTCTTTGTATAACAGTTCTGTCTAATAACGTATTAGACAGGACTGTTAAACAGAAAGTAAACTAATGAAGACTGAAGCCGCGTCTCATTTCGATGGCTGCATCCTCCGGAGGTCGCATTTGAAGGCTGCATATGTCATTGAGGCGGTCTCATTTAAGAAAAATAACCGTTGGATTGCAAAGTAAGAAAGAAAATACAGTATTTTACACCTCCTCATGAGGAATAACCATCAATATTATTATGGTTACTTTTCTTAAATAAGACATCCTTGAGAATGCAAGCACTGTGTGCTCAGGATCTGTCTGAACTGCTCTCAGTGCCGTCAAAATAAAAGTAACAACAACAAGTGCAGTTTACGTCACTTCTGGCCCTAGGGGAACATTAGTTCTTGGGGAACCACACTGGTGGCAAAAGCCCCTATTATTATACAATGAGTTTTTTTTTATTATTTAAAGAAGAAACCAAACCAATATAGAGTTGACATTTGAGGTTTAATGCTATAGAAAAACAATAAAAAATTGTGTTTTCAGATTGTTTTTTTTTATTTTTATACAAAAATATTTTATTCAAACAATGGTATGAAGCTATTCAATACATCATTCAATATAAATTGTGATAATCATAATTAATAATCGCAATTACAATTTCAAGGGAATAATCGACAGTTATGATTTTTGTCATAATCATGCAGCCCTACTTTATATGATGAACAGGTGTAATTTAGGCTTTTACTTACTTGATCAGTAAACATAAACGGAAGCTCAACCGAAACTGCTTGATGCATGAGAACAAATCTCTTGTGGAAGCTCAAACGTGCTGTGAAACGCAAGAATGGGTTTCGCACGTCAAGCGAACATGCTTGAGCTTCCATTTACCACAACTGATGTGTGAGATGAGTGTTTAAATGTGAATAAAAGTCTAAATTCAATCTGTTCATCATATAAAGTGATCGAGTCTCTTCAGAAAATTTGGACTAAACCGCTCAATTCTCACTCAGTTCACTCAATAATAATGTTATAATTATAACTTTTCAATTACATAATTTTCATTTCCAATTTGCTTTTTGAAATTTAAATGGTGGCTGTCATAACTGTTTTTGTGATGAATTTATTCAAACATACATTAAGTATAAAACAAGTTACATAATAATAAAATAAATGTAATAGTGTATATTTTGCAAAATGCTTTTCTCGACTTCATTTGTCTAGCCAACTATCGGGCTGTAATCATTATGGACTTTTCTGAGGTAAATGTAACGTTGTTTTTTTTTTTTTTTTTACATCTTTTTCGTGGTGGAAATCTTTCAACATACCTTCCGATTAGGGTTGTGACGGTGGCAGTTTTTTACCACCACGGTGGTAACAGAAGTGCATGTTTATTTTAGCATTTCCGTCAGTGAAACAACACACTACAGCCTGTAAAACATTGAAGTAAATAATGGTAACCTGAATAATATAAGAGAGTTAAATATTATTAAAAAAAAACATTTGTTTTATATTCCCCCACAAAGATGCCTCATATAGCCTACCACTCTGTGCTTTGAGAGGGATGTGGGACACGAGGAGGAAAGAGACCTTCTCTTTTCTAGTATCTTCATGTTTTCTCCTGATGTTACAAGCACCTGACACTTGTTGTAAAAGGTCTGAAGAGCAAATTTTATCTTCCACAGGGGCAAGACTTTTAGGATGTTTGATTTTCTGTTGCCAGAGAAAGCAAAACTAAAATCATCTGCGTGTGTGAAATGCGCTGTACAAATAAACTTGACGCGCCTTACAAAGTCTCACAACAAGCGCAAACTGTGTTACATAGAATTTGACATGCAAGCAAAAAGTTATCTGTCCTACAGTGTTTTTTTTTCTACTTTATCACAGAATATAATAGGCCTAATTAAGAGCGAACCAAAGGAAGAAACGTTTTTAATCCCCTGCGAAAATGGACGTGAGTGAGGATTTGGGAAAAGAAACAAGAGATTCCACGTCTAGTGGAATAACTAATGGAATATTGTTAAATTCGCTGATAATTGCGTGACCAGATCGCAAAAACGAAACAAAGCCAGCAAAGCCTAAATTCATGGGCTCACGTACCTCTCATTCAGTATGAATCCAAATGTTTCCATGGCTGTGATTTAACAATTAATTGCTAACCTATTACTTCTTTTGTAAACGAAGCTTTGTGCTTCACTCGTGTCATAATATTCATGTAAAACAGCATTCACATAGGAAAAAAAAAAAAAAGTGTTTTGCCGTATCACCGCCGGTGCTACTTAGCCACTGTGGTGATGCGGTTGTCAAGTTTACAGGCACAGCCCTACTACTGATGTTCATTCTTGTTTATTTTGTGCTGTAACTAGTAGTAAAGAGGAAGAGATGATCAGTTTACTTGCGTTCCGCGCTGCTGCTCCGCTTGAACTGAAGCGCTACATCGATCTTTCACTCCACATTAAAGAGTGCCAAAATGGTATTTATTGTTTGAATTTCCTAATAAAATTGGCAGAACTTGAAAGCTCAGATTTTGTTTCATATCAAAAGTAAAAAAGTACAAGTTTATTGTGGTTTATTTGCCTAGGAGGTGCGCTACAAATAATGTTTAGTGAAGTTTTGTTCACGCATCAACTGAAAACCGCTTAGAATAAAAGAACAATTCTTTAGATTTAAGAATCAAAATCAGTTCATAAAAATGAGACTCGATTAAAATCGAGAAATCAATATTTTCAATCCACTCTTAGCCTTCTAAAAGTTTGAAGAAGCCAGAATACATTTTCAGCAGTCCTTGTTTCTGTCAATGAATTAATGTGTTACACTGAACGTAAATTGAAACTCTGAAGTTTTCCCCAGGTTGGCACAGTATCATTTATATCTATATACTTTGGCCGAAACTGAATAAAAGTATTAATTTCTTTCAAAAAAAAAAAAAAAAAAAGAAAATCTTATTGGCAATAGTAAACAGTAGTGTGTTTAACAACCGATATTCAAAAAGCTTTTTTATGGCAAATAGCAAATAATGAGATATCAAATAGCAAATAATGATATATCTGGATAAACAAGGAACATTACCAATGGGAAATGTTGAGATGCTTTTGATTGTGAATTTGACCTTCAGTCTGCATGTTTTGGTCAGAAAGCCTTCTTAAATGTTTGTGCTGGCAATATTTGAAATTGCCAATATTTTCAGGATCTAGCTTTTTTCTGGTTTAAAACACCCACTTTACACTATCCAATTGCGTCCTAATGAATAAAATCATGCAGTTTTTATTTGCTGAACATCTTTTTTTTTTTGCTCAAAAATACATCATGGAAGTAAAATTGTTTGTAAATGCATGTTGACTTCAAGTGAAAAAGGAGCACTGGGAATGTTTTTGTTTTGGTGTAAGGTAGACAGAATGTGTTCAGTACATTTCCAGCTATTTAGTACTATGACAGTAGCCTTGTATTTAATATAATGTGAAAGGTCAGATAGAAGCACCAATGAACTTTCTTCAAATGTTTATATGCCAAACTGACAAAAGTCATAATGTGACTTTAACTAGTGTTAACCTAATGGTGAAAGAAGTGGCTTGACAGCTGAGTGTTTAAAGCCTCAAGCAAAGCACTTAACCCTAGATTTGTCCAGGGTGACTGGAGTTACTGTTGGTGTACTGTAAATCAGATACAAAAAGCAGCTAAAAAGTGACAAGTAATGAGTGAGGTGCCTACATGAACTTCAATGCATTATACAATTAATAGTAGGGATGGGCATTTTTGGCAATTTTTCATTTCGATCATCGATCGAAAACGAGTAAGCGGGGCGTGTGCAGGGGGCGGGGCGTGTGCAGGGGGTGGGGCATGGCCGTCATGGAGATAATGAAAATATCTGAAGACTGTTATGAAAATGAATGTTAAAAATAAAAATATGACATGATAACCTGTCTATGAAAACATGAACACGTGATTAGAACACTTAGATTATGATTATGATGCAGCAGTGTTATTAAGAAGCATCTAAAAGGAATGACTTGATGCCAATAAACTGAAGCCCGTTCTATGACGCATCCTATGATATTAATCAGATAAGTCAGATACATAACATGGACGTAACATTACAACTTGTATCTGCATAAAAAGATGCAAATGCCAGTAAACTTTGTTACGCGCTATAGCGAGAATGAGAGAGAGAGAGCTCCTGCCGTGATGCACTTTCATGACAGCTGAAACACGGGCAAGGACAGAATTTACTATAGATTTCTATAAAGTTCTCATTATAATGCTATGTTTATGGCAGATTTGTGCTTCATTTTCATCTACATTATTATTATTACAACTTTCATCTGCAAAAAGTTTGCGAATGCAAACGTGAGCTTGACCGAAAGTGTAACTAATATTGCGCTTTAAAACGAAAGCCAACAAAATGAAAGCACAACAAATTCACATTCTATTAGGCTACATTAGTGTCACTATTGTAATTTTTTATTTATTCTAATATTTCAGCAATATTTTGGATTCAGTTTGCACTTTCTGATCAACCAAAATGTTATTTTACAGTATGAAAATAACTTATGATCATAGACACCGATTTATGTTTCTGAAGTTGGGTGCCCTCTCTCCATGAGAAAAAGCATGTTGAGATTCATGACAGGACAAAATTTGAGCGCGTCCAGAAAGAAATATGCATCCGAGCAGAGAGATTCGTGCTCGTGTATTACATGGATGCGCTCTCGCGTGCGTTACAAATACGCTCTCGACGTTAACGAAATAGAAACTGCCTCAAATGGACTATTAAAAACTAAAAGAAAGCTGTGTCTGAAGACTTCGATCGATTTTTAGTGGTTGAAATGAAATGAGAATATCTTGTTTTTCGTGGGTGCTCGGTGGCTTGGCGCCTATGCTGATGATTATTGCTAAATTAATTATGAATATAATTTAAAGGATATTTTTTAAATAAAAACGGTCATTTTACTAATCAGGAGCTGTCCATTTCTAATGGTGTTATGTTGTTATATTGACTTATTCACCTGGGATGTCAGGTTTTACAAACTTATTACAGCAAACAGCCGTGATGTAAATGATCATATTGCAATACATTTGGCCTTGGGCAGTTTCCTATTGAGGAAATACCATATCATCGAATCATATTTAAGAGCAAGCAAAATCAATGGAAAAATGTATGCAGAGCTGTGTGCAGTGCCAAGTACAGGATTTTGGTTTTTTTGCAGTTTTTACCATCACACGTTTATGGCCTGTTCGATTATTGGTCCTACTGGCGGTTTTTCTGACAGTTTTGTCAGCATAAATGACACCATTTTCATGAATTTGCTAGAGGTGCCTCAAGGCAAACTTTGTCTTTAAGGGTGTGCTGAAACATGATCTCAAATTTGTAGGTATGCTCCGAATTTTTGGCCACCAAAAATTATCAGCCGAAAATGACATTTTCGGTTTTTGGCCGAAAGAGAAAAAAGTATTCAACTTCGCTATTTTTCTTATTGTTCACCAAAAGTACAAATTACTTTGAAAAGAGCTGGCATTTGACTGGCACTTTTCAAAATTTTGCTTCAGGCAATGACAGGCACATCTGACTCTTCCAGTTCAGCTGGGGGGCGGGACGTTCAAACTGCCTTTGACAGTCAACCGCTGGTGTTTTTGGCATTTTTGAATCGCTAACGTTTCAATATTTTAGTGAATGTTAGTTATGAGTTATGCTCATATTCTGGTTTTAAATTGACCGCTCCTGGGGTCATACCAGTGATATTACCAGAGCACTGAGCAGTTGAAAACTCGGCTCATGTAAGATGTAGTTATTGCATGGATGGAGAGCGCACACGTAATGTAAATGTCTAAAATGCATGCACACAGTTCAGTTGAATGGTAAAGCTTGTAAAACTCTGTACGAGGCTGAAATAACCTCAACAACATTGAAATAAGAGTGCATGGTTTATTTGTCAGATACTCGTAAAAGTGTAGTTCGTTACTATAGTAATGGCGGACTCCCAGCACATGCTCGGTAGAAAAAAGCATTTTATTTAAAATGTTAACTTTTTTTTTTTATTTTTACTAGCACTTTTTTATTCAGATTGCTTTAGGACCTCATTTCTTTGATCAAACTTCTCACCCTCTCACTTACCTTACTTAAAACATTTAAATGATCTTATGTAGACTTTTTAAAATTAGTAATAAAACAATCGCTTCTGACAACAGAGATAGCTAGTATATTTGCTTAGCATAGTGTCAAACATGACAATTATGAGATTAATATCCCGTTTTGCTCCAAAATATACAAAATCACAGTATGCTCCAAAATCACCATCAGTCATGTTTGAAATAACATGCTGCTTTGTGGTCCCATGTTGCTTCTTAACACAGAGTGAGACAGAAAATATTATTTTATACAATTTTATACTGTGATACAGCTTATGTCCATTATAGGGCTCAAAATTAACTTTTTTACTTGGTATCACAAATTCAGGAGCACCGCAACTAAAAAGCCTCATCATTCACTTGTCCAAGTAAAACAATTGTTTGCCCCTAGTTTTTTTGTGTTGTAAATATAATTTTATTCTGAAGCAGTATTCTCGTCAGTGTTCTATCAGCTTTGACATTTAAATCTGCATATTTGAGATAATTCCCCCGAGGGCATTTTTTTTCTTTCCTTTTATAAAAGGCTTTTTTCCCTAATCTTATTAAATGTATGCTTATCTGTAATTTTAAATTCTTTCAATAAATTCAGTTAGAATGATCAATAAATTCAGTTATAATAAGACACTATAGGGCTGTTACCAGTCAAATGAAATCATTTAAACTGAAAAATTACAACTGCATTAAATGTTATGAGATTTTTTTTTTTTTTTTTTGAATATACAAATAAGAAATGTTGGAAAGAATGATATTTTTAAACATAAAACTAAACTGCCAGTAGGTGGCAGCAGGTGACGTCTTAATGGGTGAGTCATTAATTCAAACAATTTGTTCAAACAGATGATCAAAAATAAAAAATGAGGCAGTTTATGAATGGGTCATTGAATCTTTGACTCAACCGATTCGTTCAAAACGCTGAATCATTTAGTAATGAAAACATGATTGTGTTGTCATGAAATGCACTATGGTTCTGCTGTCATCTTTGTTTGGAACTATATTTCGCTGCTGAAACAGAACAAAAACAGTCAATATTGCATCTAAAATGTAAGTGATTTAATTTTAACTACTTTTTACAGTTTATTGAACTGTTGTATGAAATAATTTTCAATCGTGATGTTTTTATTCAGGATATTCAGGAAAACTGTAACTCTTGGTCATGTAATGTTGCTTAACTATCATGTTATAAATATAAAGACAACAGAGCGCAGTGAAACGGAGTGATTGATGCTAATATTAACCAACCTAAAATCTGCTTTAAAGATAAAGTTTAATTGGTTATGTGATAGAATGGTACTGTATCAGCTCACAGCAGGCACATACTGTGGAGTAATTGGCAAACGTTTTGTAGACAAATGAAAACAGGTCGCACCACAACAATTATTTGCACTCGCATAAATGCTCCCAAATATATTTTGAGGTCGCACACATTAAATTTAGGGAGCATATGCGACCAAAATGGGCACAATTTCAAGCCTTGGATTAATATTGCATTATAGATATACATCATTCTTATGAAAATACCTGAGATGGCTTGAAGAACACTGATAAACACAGATAGGCTATAGGGCTGCACGATTAATTGTAATCGAATCGAAATCGCGATTTGGCTTAGTGCGATTATGACATCGCAAAGGCTGCGATTTTTAATTATATAAATATGTACACAGCGTGTTAGTGAAGAGCTGCTCTGTGATCAGTAGTAAATGACGCTCCACCTGAGAGCACTGCATTAGAAAAAGCAACACACGTCAAATATACAAACTTTCCAAATATGAGAAGCCTTTATGAACTTCTTTTCTAACAAAAGACAACATTTAATGTGTTTTTACTCCAAACTCACTTCATAACGTCAGTTGAGTGTTTCAAAATAGCATTGGATTTTAAATATACTTTATTATTACGGAAATACCCGAGAAGGCTTGAAGAAAACGTATAAACCATGTATTGTTGTAGTCGTCTGTTTATTTTATTCATATTTAATCAATCAAAGCATTTCTACCTTCTTTTTATTCAGTCACAGCGATAGCATGATGCCCATTGGGGATTTCCTGGAACAGCGTTTGTTATATTGCGAGTATTTGGAGTATCTGCTCAAGGGCGCCCTCCGGCGTCCAGTATGAAACAGACATGTTTAGCGCCAAGTAAAGCTCCCTAAATCCTATTCAGGGTAAAAATAGGAAAAATAATTCCTCTCTCTAAAAAACTTTGAGGGGAACATATAATCAATATGTTTTTCTCCAGCGTACATAAGTGTACAGGGTTTTTTTCCACAGTGGATGCATAAGAGGCACGTAGTTCATATTAAATACATGGACTCCATTTTTGATTTTTGCATACCTCCTGACAAAAATAAAGAAATTATTGAGACATATTTTTATCATAATAATATAATATTTGATAATAAATCCTTACACCTTTCTAATGATTTATAGACATACTGCTTGCATGTTAACAGGTAACCCCTCATTTTGTTAAGTTTTAAATATTATTTTCTAATTATTATAGTTATATTTATAATTAAATACTAATGCTAAATACTTTAATAATGAAAGTTATTACAACAGTAATATTTCTTATTTGGTTTAATATTTTTATTTAGCAATAATGATAATAATAATAATAAAAATAATTAGTCAAAATAATATATTAGCACAAAATTTCAGGCCAAATTTTGCAGCCCTACAAACAAGCAAAACAAGCCTGGTTTTTGTTTGTTTGTATATTTATATATATATATATATATATATATATATATATATATATATATAATTTTTTTTTTTTTTTTTTTTTTTTTTTTTCCATTTGTTTCTTAAAATCGCATTTTAAATTGCAATTTTAACCAGAAAAATTGCAATTCGATTTTTTTCTCCAAATCGTGCAGCCCTAATAGGCTATATCATCGTAATCATGTGTTTATTGTCTGTTTTATCAGTCAAAAAACGTCTCTACTATGTTATTCAGCTGTAGAGATAGTTGATATAGTTTATAAGGGATTTACTGGAACGTCACTTAATACTTATACAAGTCTCAGGTGTGGAATTTACGAGCACGAGAGCGCCCTCCGTCTTCCAGTATGAATGAAACAGACATTACAGAGAGTTTAGGGCTCACTTCGCAACATTTTGTGTAAAAATAGAAAAATAATATTGAAGTACTTTGTAACGCAGTAACTTGAGTAGTTTTTCAGCAAACTACTTATTTACTCTTACTTGAGTAATATTATTTTTCAGTACTTGTACTTTTACTCAAGTAAATTATTTCTTAAGTAGCAATACTTTTACTTAAGTCCAATTTTTTTTTTAGTACTCTTTCCACCACTGCTTGTCGGGCGGAAATCCAAACGTTCATTTATCATCCATCAACCTCAAATATGGCTCATCATTTGAAACATGTCAGTAGTAACTTTACATGGCCGCTCGCTCTAATGTTAACCTAGATAAATGTGCGCTCTTATTAGGTGCATATCCATGTGTTTGTGCGGAATGTAGAAGCTGAAGTATAGCGCTAATGCACATGGAGGCGCCGGCGCGATCACTTGCATCTTTTTTTTAACTTAAAATACTCTGTCATTTTTGGTCATACAGATAAGAGTAATACATAATTCCAAACTGTAAAGGGTCTTGTGTTATTGTAAAATAAAGAAAACAAAAAGGATGCGCTTTCTGCTGTCTCAGTCTCCCTGAACTGCAGCGCGTCACAAAAATGAACCGAAACTCAGTGTATAACCTTCTTGCCACACAGACATGAGGAATAGATCTATAGAAAGCTTGAAATGTAAATGTCTGCCAGTCACCTGTAGCTCGGGTAGAAACACAGTGACTCACTGGGACGTAAATGACGTTGACGAGGGAGCATCGTCAACTTCATCTTTGCAGCCGAAACTGACTCAGAAAATACTAGTTTATTAATAAATAATTAAAATGTCTCCTTGCTATTTTCACATTCATAATAATTACTTTTGCCAGTGCTTTCTGGCAAGATCTATGTGCGCTTGAGTGCGGTATCATATACATTATTATTAAATTAATAATTTAATTTAATAATTAAATTATTACAAATGTGCGATTAGTTAGTCGACTAGAACAATCTTTAGTTGGGGGCAACCCTAGTTAAATCTTATTCTGTTGCATAGAACTGAATGAAGAATAATATATTGATATTAATATATTGATTATTTAATATTATTTTAATGTATTTTCTGTCCAATTTTTGGTGTTACTTTGAATAAAAGTATGGTTATTTTATTGGCTTTTATTTTTAAAATTCAGATTCAGTAAAATTATTGAATTTAATTTAAAAAGTCTAATAATAATATAATTATACAAAAAAATAATTTAAAATTAATAATTAATTTTTTTTAAAAAGCCGTTTTCGGTTTTCGGGCAAGTGCATACAGAAGTTTCGGTTTCGGCCCAGAGTTTTCATTTCGATGCATCCCTACAAATTTGTGTAATCTGAAGGTATCAGCGGTCATCTGTCACTGTGAAAGATAAATGAGGTAATGAGTTCTAGAGGGGAATGCCTGCTCTTGAAAGCTGTGGCATGGTGCCATTTCTGCCAATCTACTGGCAATAGGCTGTTAATTCATTCAGACATACATGCGCTAAGTGAGCAATCTGACTCAGAGCAGAATGAATTGGACCCTGATGTTGAAGCAAATAGCTTTTAAAAGAAAAGGACTTAAATTGTAGTGGGAAATGCCTTTGTTTCTGCTTGTCATCATTTTTGATTTACACTGATTTCTGTTTCTTGCTTGGCCTAACTAGTGTTCTCTAGGGCAGTGGTTCCCAAACCTGTCCTTGAGGACCCCCAGCCCTGCACATTTTGTATGTCTCCCTCATATATCACACCTGATTCAACTCATGTGCTCATTAGTAGAGACAGCAAGACCTGAAATGGGTGTTGCAGTGTTGAGCATTGTAGCTAATGCAGGGCTCGACAATAAGGACTGCCGATGGCCCGGGGCCAATGTAAACGACACTCGGGACAGTTGACGGAAAAGTCACTTGCCCGATCGGTGTTGTACGGGTGTGCGATATATAGCGTCTATGATATCGTAATTGTTGGTTTAACGATCTGACATGATCGAGTATGTCCCTCACCTTACAAAAAAACAAACAAAAACACATCCACTGAGTGCACGCATACACTACGTGATGTAGTTTAGTTGTTTAGACTAGTGCGTGTGCATATTTAGAATATACGCTTTAACTGCGTGATTTAGTCTATTAAAATGCAAGGCAAGGCAATTTTATTTGTATAGCACATTCCATACACAATGGTGATTCAAAGTGCTTTACATAAAGAAGAACCAAATACATAATAATAAAAATGGAACGCATAAGAAATAGAAATAACAGTAAAAACAGAATTCCGCTATCTGGATGGAAGAGTTAGAAAGTTTCAGGGAGTTTTTTGTTGTTCGTCAGAGTGGATCTAAACGGATTTATCCATCAGAGCGGATCTAAATGGATCTTCCTCACGCTGCATTTAGAATGACCCCAGAATTCAAGATAAGGGGCAAAAATGCCCCTATATGTCTTTTATATTTATATTATTTAATATAGTTAACCAATATTACACGAAGATCACCATTTTTCTCCTAATATCAGCATGATTACAAATGTGATATTGATTTTATACAACGTACAGTTTAATAAACAAGCAGTTTATATTAATAAGTGACTTGCATTTGAGACAACAATTCGCCTGTTTCGCTCTATTTCACCAACAAAAATAGTTTCAAACAAAGTCCACAGATTGTTTTGCGTCTCTGAGCAACACTTCCTGAATGAATTAGCCATTTGAATGAATCGATTGAATCTCAGTGACTTGCTCATTAACAGGTACTTGCTGCCACTGGTGTTGTCAAAAGTACCAGTACTTCGGTACCAAGTCGGTACTGAAATTTTGAAAATGTGATGATACCCGCATTTCTGTAGTACCGGTAGTACCGAGTATCCGGGTATATTCGGTGTCCACTGAAAGGGCTGTGCCAGTATTTTACGTGAATATGACACGAGTGAAGCAAAAAGCTTTGTTTACAAAAGAAATAATAGGTTAGCAATTAAATGTGACATCGCAGCCATGGAAACATTTTGGTTCATGCCGAATGAGAGAGGTACGTGAGTCCATAAATTTAAGCTTTGTAATCTGTTTTGCGAATCGCGATCTGGTCACCCGATTAGCAGAAAATTTATTAATATTCCATTAGTTATTCCACTGAACATGGAATCTGTTTCTTTTCCCAAATCTTGACTCACGCAGGGGATTATAAACGTTTCTTCCTTTCGTTCGCTTTTAGTCCTATTATAGGCTATTTGAATTCTTTACTGTGGTAAAGTAGAAAAAAACACCATAGGACAGAAACCTTTTTGCTTGCACGTAAATTTCTATTTAACAGTTTGTTCTTGTTATTAGACTTTAAGGCACGTCAAGTTTATTTGTATACAGCGCATTTCGCACACACTGGTGATTTTTACTTTCGCTATCTCTGGCAGCGCAAAATCAAACACAGCCTGAATGTCTGAAGATAAAACTCGCTCTTCAGACCTTTCACAACAAGTGTCAGTTGCTTGTAACATCAGGAGAAAACATGAAGATATTATTAAAGAGAAATGGTCTCTTTCCTGCTCCTGTCCCACATCTCTCTCAAAGTGCAGAGCGGTAGGCTATATGATGCATCTTTGTGTGGAAATAAAAAAAAAAAAACGAATGTTTTTTTAAAAATAAAATTTAACTTTCTTATTATTTAGGTTTCCATTATTTACCGATATTTATTTCATAGTTTTACAGGCTGTAGTGTGTCATTTCAGTGATGGAATAGCTAAAATAAACACGCACGTCTGTTACAAAATGGATGTTTGAGCTTTTTTTATATATATATATATATATATATATATATATATATATATATATATATATATATATATATATATTTCAAAATTTATTTCATTGAGGTATATATACACACACTCGCTCCAAATATTTAAATGTATTTTTACCATATTTAATATGTTTTTAAAATGGGCAATATAAAATAGTAAATATAGTTCCAACAGATTTTGCTGTGGTACCGAAATTGGTACTGAGAACCGTAAAATTTTTATGGTATTGGTACCGACTACTGGAATTTTGGTACCGTGACAACACTAGCTGCCACCTCCTGGTGGGTTTAATTTCATATTTAAAGTAGCCTATCTTTTCATTTTATAAATTTCAAATAACAGTATTTAACGTTTTAGATTTTCAACATTTCAAAACATTTATGCATCTGTAACTGCTCTTGACTGATTAACTTTAATAAAGTTTAATCTATTAGATTACAATTTCTGTACCTGAAAATCTCCTGTTTAAGCCTACATAAAAAATCTCAAAAGCACCATTTATTTCATTTATGTTTGTTCTCTTGTATTTATTTGTGCTATTACTTGTAATTTGATTATTTGTTCTTGTTTTATCACTTACTGTTTACTAATATTTAAAATTTAAGTGAGTTAATCTAGTAGCTTTTGGTGTTATAATGGTGTTATAATCTTATTTAATTAAGGTTACATGTATCAAAAACAACGAAAACAATAATTAGCCTTATTTTATAAGCCTATTTTCTTTTCTTTTACTTTATTAATTTTTTGTTGTGGGACAGTAGAAAAAAGCCTTGGCATTGAGCCCTGTAATATTTGTTGAGCATGTGAACACAATGGCCAATCACAGGTGTTTAAGTCAGAATCCACTCAATACGGCAGAGTTTGTTCAGTGTGAGCTCTGTTTGCTTGCAAACCATTTTGTTATAACCAACAGACTATAAACACAATGTAAATCAGAGATTCATTGTGCAGTATAGACAGATTTTTGAGTTTTCACTCAGTCAGTGAGCTTGCGCTGTGGGTGAACTGAAGTGATATCAGCTTCATTAATTATAAAGGGAGCGCTCTTTGCTCGCTTTCTGTATAACCTGTTCATACTCTGAATACAATTTGTATTTTTTATGCTGATAAGTACAGACTGTTTTACGTGTGACAACCATATTAAAATGCAGAACTGTATCTGACAATGCGATAACGGATAGGATATGTAAAGTAGGTCTGTGTATTAAGTTTTGGAATGTAACTGCAATAGACCTGCCACTTGATCTTACGTGATATTTCATTGTTTTACTCTTCATTTGATCTTTTTATGCAATATTTACTTAATTTGACAAATATTAGAAGACTCCATGCTAATGGTCTAATGTATTATTTACTTTTAATTATTGACAGCATTAATAATTTACTAATTTCATTTATTTAAAGGGATAGTTCACCCAAAAAATGAAAATTCTGTGATCAGTTACTCCCCCTTAAGTTGTTCCAAACCTGTATAAATTTCTTTGTTCTGCTGTACATAAAGGAAGATATTTGGAAGAATGTTTGTAACCAAGCAGATCTCACCCCCCAGTTGACTACCATAGTAGGGAAAAAAAAAATACAATGATAGTCAATGGGGGTCAACATTCTAAACTATTAAAATAAAATAGTTTTGCTATGGTACCAAAATTGGTACCAGGTACTGTGAAGTTTTACTATATATATCAGAGCTGCATGATTATTCGTTAAAAGTTTACGATCTCGATTCAAACACCCATGCAATTTCATTCCTAAATGACAACGATTTGCCTCTATTAAACCTTTGACATAATTACAGCGGAACATTCATATCTGCGCCATTGACCCAGAGAGAGCATTTATCATGTTCTAAGTATGAAACGGCTTCACAAAACAGTCTTTTCAATCACACATTGAGCCTCATTCATGAAACTTTCGTAAATGTATGATTAGAGCTGTCTCTATTAAATTCGAGTACTCGAAAATCCTCGATTGCAATTTACCTGTCGTTTACCTGGCAAAATACCAGAAGTGTCGCATTTCATAGACAAGAATCCATGAAATGCATTATTAGAATGTTTTCTAAGGCTGCACAATATATTAAAACTATTTAAATTTTTTAACATAACATAGCATAGTGCTATTATGAAATCACAAAGGCTGCGATTAAATCAAACTAATATATGCGTTTTAATTTATTACATGTGTGCAGGTTACATGCGTCTGTAACACAATATTAGCTTCTTATATATTGAACTGTTGTGTAAAATCAATATCACATTTGCACTCATGCTATTCAGGACAAAAACAGCACTCGTGTGATATTGCGCTCGTTACCAGTGTGATATTGCTTAACTATATCATGATATAAATATGAAACAAAAACTCATACAGGGGCCTTTTTGAATTTTTTCTTGAATCTTAGGGGCGTTCTAACTATATTCTATATGCTCCATCACGCATTGAGCTGTTGACCTGCTTCATGTTTGTCATCAATCAACTGTATGAAATGTAAGATGAACTACACACTGTAGGTCTGGGCCGGGGTTGGTGCGCTAAATACATTAATAATTTTAACATGTTATTTTTTTCCCCTAGCTAATTAAAACTACATAGTTAAGTCAGCTTTTTCAAAAATGCAATCAACAAACCTGTGTTTTGCCTCTTTCGTATATTTACAGGGACTGTCTATTGCAACAATCAGCTGTTAGTTTCAGAAATCACCATTGAAATGTCTGGCAGGAGTCAAATCTGAAAGTGTCATTGACATGAAAGGTTGCGCATACCTTCTTTTTTTGTGTGCAAAAGGCCTTTGTATGGCACTGGTGTAGGAATGAAGCTTGGGAGGCTTCAGAGACAAAATCATGTAAAACACAGCAAATGTCATCTACCAGGACACACCCTTAAGTGACGTCTGCAGAAACCTCTTTTCAATCACTGTCTGTCATTTTATGTCACACCGATATTTCAGCTCCTTGAAACAATTTAAAAAGAAATTAATTCATTTAAAATTATAAATGAATTGTCTAAATAAGAATAAAGAAACCAGTGTTTTTCAGTCACTTCAATGACACGCTACTGGACCTGTCTTTGATACAGTTTTTATGTCTTTTGTAGAAGTATTATGACTTTCAAATAACTTTTCAGGTAAAATTCTTAATGGTGGGCTAAAACCTTTATAGCTAAAGTCTAAAACCCTGTCATTTATATGTATATTTTAACAGTTGCAGTGATACACATAAACAGATAGTAATTAGGCTTGTCACTACACCAAATTGTTGTACAGATTTCCATACCGATTATAGGGGTCCTATTATTCCCTTTTTCAAAGTCTTGATTTTGTTTTGAGGGTGTACTAGAATATGTTTGCATGCTTGATTGTTTAAAAAATGCATTATTTTTTCAATTATTTTACATTATTGCAGCTCTGTCTCAAATGCCCTGTTTAGTTCCTGTTTTGATGTAGCTCCTTCTTTTGAAATACGAAATATGCTCTGATTGGTTAACTGGCCCAGTGTGTTGTGATTGGCAAACCGCTTGGAGCATCTTCCGGATATGTCACGTCCCTTACCATAACTATGAGTTTCATCTGCTCAGGAGTAAGTATTAATGATGATGTCAATTTTGCCATACTAATTCGAGCCCAATTTAGACCCTGAGAATGTTTAAGAACAAGAGGATCATGTAGAACCTTTGGAAGCATGGATTTTACAGGACGTTTCAGAGTGGCAAGTTACTAAGGAACGGTGAACATCGGTCAATGTTCTTACAAAAGCAAGAGCCCTGTAGCTAAACACTACATCAACACTGTAATGTTAGCTAGCAGGCTAGAGGAATCAGTTTGCCATTTGTTTACATCATAGCAACAACATAAAACTTATAATTGGAACTGTTAATAGATAACACAACAAGAAATAGTAAAACATACTATTACATACAACAAAACATACAACAAGGACCTTATCTCATCACGCACATACACAGTTCATTACAGTCGGCACTGACTTTTGCTTCAACGTGGCATTAATCTGAAGGAATGCACCGTGTTTGGGTTCACATGTCGCGTCTAAAAACGTGTGGAAAGCGCGGCCGCGCCACTTTCTCCTCCTTTCCAAAGCGCTTTCGCTCCCGTGGCGTCTGTCGTTGCTATGCAACCATGAACTGCGCTCTGCAAGAATGACGAGGAAGTATCAGCAAAGGATTGATTTCTAGCCCTTGCATTACTAGATATATTTATGGAGATGAGAAATAAAACCCAGCTGAGCTTTTGATGTTGTTAGGGAAAGGCCGAAGCTGATCGGTTGGTTCTTGTCACATGACCTGCGGTGCGCTTGAGGCATTCTGAAAAGCATATAGGCGCGCCTGGAAACATTTGAAATAACGAACATTTGAAATAACGCGCCTACATTCGAAATAACGAACTTGCGCGTGCAAAAGACGTGATATGTGAACTCTACCCAGCCACGAGTCCTAAAGGACCAGATACAGCTAATATTAGCAATAGCAGCGTCTCACACTCAGGGACAAAAACAGTTACAGCCTACTGGTTATAGCCTAAATGTGGCAAGAATAAAAGGTAAAAACATTATTCTTGAAGTATTTGCTCTTTTTTCTCTCTCCATAAAAAAAATATTGGAATCGGAATTGAGAATCGATAAGAACCGGATTCGATAAGCAGAATCGGAATCGTTAAAATTAAAATGATACCCAACCCTACTTACAGGTCATGATCCATAAACAACTGATTGTACCGACAAAATGGGTATTGCTCCATACGCATTTGTGCGTATCGGGCATTGTACTCTCTTAGGTTCTGGAAGCTGTCCTTCGTAAAATGTGCAGCACACCGATAACATAATACTTTTTTTACCACTGTTTTCTAAGTTTGTCCACCTTAGGAAGGCCAGATAAAGTAGTTTTGGATCCAGGGTGGAAAAAAACATTGTCTCTTTGACATGGCAACAACAAGCTACTAAATCAGGTCTTCTCTAGTGCAGCTCAAACCAGGCCTATTTAACCAGGATTATTTAAATGGGTGGCATTGTGACTTCACAAGATCCAGAAGAAGCGTGTTGTAATCCCAATAAGCCGTGTTTGTTTGACTGTTGCACTCGCGTCTTTTGCAGCATCTTGTGCATGACGAGGCGCTAAAACGCAGCGCTCAAGTTAAAAGAAGTTTTTCAATCACACCTCTAGAAAAACAGATACCTCAACAGGCCATATCTGACTGCTAAATCTGTGTCTTTTTTCATATGGACATCTGACAATGGCGTGCACCCTTACTTTACTGGGAAAACATAGTCAGGGAAAAACCTGTAGATGGGAAAGCTCCATATAAGTGCCTTTTGTGCATTTGAAAGTGTTTGTTTTCTGCTTGTTATTTTGCAGTTTTAGTTATTTATTCAACATTATTATTTTTTTGACGCTTCAATTCCAGTATCTAAATATTCTTAAGAGTTAAGTTCATTGTCATTTGAAAGTGTGTAGGCCTACTTGCATTATTATGCTGTTATATTATGAATATATTCTGTGGCATAAAATGGTCTTAAAATGACAATAATATCGCATATCGCAATTATTTCTGGGGCAATATATCGCACAACAAAAAGTAGTTATTGTGACAGGCCTAATTGTCAATCCAGATCTAGTGTCCACACAGCTGACATGTTTAACTGTTGTAGGTAATCCACGTTGTGTTCACGAAATAGACGCTGAACACAGTCAAAATGTGCCATCGGAGAAGTGCTAATTAAACATCTGTTTCCGTCACTGATTTTGGCCCTCCAAAACCATTTCTGGCCAGCTGAAAATGTTCAGTATTTTTTTTTTTTTGGTGCATCCCTAATAACCTTTATTTAAAGCAAAAATAACTTTATTGTGGTGATGTATCGTTATTGTGAAATAAATTTACTCATATCGTGATATAGGATTTTGGTCATATCGCCCACCCCATAGGTTTTTTGTCATAATATTGCAGCCATACCCTGTAATGAGTTCCTGTTTTTTATTTTATTGTTTATATACTTTATGTAGGATATTATGTATAAAGTTACATTAATCTCATAACATTATGAAATGTGTAAATACATTTATTCCAGTATGTAGAACTACTAATACACTTGTTTTCTTTCATTTTCCATTACTATAATAACATAAACGAATGTAAAAACTGTGTTCAGTTCAATATTCATGATGTATCATTTTTTCTTTTCATACTATTATGTGCACAAAACACAGTACAAAGAATCTTAAAATGACATTTGGTTAATAGAGGCACGTTGTGCCATACAACGATGAAGTGCTTAATAAAACACCAGGAAAACACAGAAATAACCAAGAGGATGTTCACTTTGAATATGCACTCATGTTTAAAGTTTGACCACAATACACTTCCATAGATTTTGTTTGTTAAGCTCATCTGTTTGTATTTCTCCCCAATAGTCTTGCCACCACACACACACTGGAGTATTTGATTATAAAATAAAAGCGGGTTGCATAAGAAAATGTGAGTGGTGCTATGTAGATTTTAAGTTGCTAGGGTGTTTCTGGGTGGTTGGTAGGTGGTGGCTTACTAGCCTAAATCAAAAGAGCACACCTCGAAGTCTGTATAATATTCTGGTCGGGTCCTTTCTTCCATGCAAGTCTAGGCTTGCCTTAGCAAACGCCACTAATTATGCAAATAGTCTATTTAACCTCAGGAATTCAAGATAATAAAGTCAGTTTTAATGGAAATGACTAAATAACCACAT
The DNA here is from genome assembly GCA_037950665.1 of Hypophthalmichthys nobilis. NCBI lineage: Eukaryota > Metazoa > Chordata > Actinopteri > Cypriniformes > Xenocyprididae > Hypophthalmichthys > Hypophthalmichthys nobilis. The sequence goes on along the minus strand of CM075476.1, from coordinate 19,066,218 downwards.
TTAAGCCTTACATGTGTGGTTTTCTTTCCCAGTGGGCACTTGTGATTTTGAAACATTGTGGCAGTCAGAGCTCAGTTGAGCTGTTTTATGGGGTTTTTGGGGCCAGATGGCCCTCACAGGGCCTGCACACATTCCTCACGCCTGCCTTTGAACCGAAGCTGAGGGGCAGCCGTTACACCCGCATCCACAAACGCCTCTCGTCCTCTTTGCCTTGCTTTTTGTCCCTTCTACAGTCTGGATGTGCATCTATTCTGTGTTTCTGGATCATTACATATAGAGTCGAGGTTAGGCCTGTGTGTGACTACTAATGTGTTTTTCCTCAAACCATTTATTGTCCATAGTAATGCGTGTCGTTTGAGGATAAGGTCAGAGATCCGTCCTACTTTTTCTTGCTCTCGTTTTCCTTATTCATACATACTTCTTCATTAATGCACACAATCAAGTCAGCTGCTTTTGTTCACAGCCGCACATTATTTATCCAGCAAACAAACTGTCACTTGCTCACTGTAATTATATTTTAAGAGTATGCTTAGCACACAGTGTACAATCTGACCTCTTTCTATAAAAGCTTATTTACAGAGGCAAAAGCAGGTCTCAAAAGACGCTCGGCGGAGCTCTGGGAGGGTGAGAATGCCGTAACACGAGACATTTGTCATTCACAACTCGGTAACAGCTCAACCAGACTGAGCTATGATTCATGTTTCACCCACACATTTGGGTCAATAGCTGATGGTGTGAATAGTGAGCACATTCAAGTGCAGGGTTTGAACCAGGAAGGGTCGTTACAGGGTGACGATCTCTGTGTCTGATGTATGACATACCCATCCTTTTGTTCTTGTTTTGTTGTGGAAAACAATAACTTCCTTTCTCTTCTCCTCAGGGCGTACTCCCTTGTGGACTCCAGCCAGGTGTCAACCTTCCTCATTTCCATCCTTCTCATCGTGTATGGCAGCTTCAGGTGAGCTCTCATCTCTTCTGCTGCAGACCTCAGGGCTCAGCAGTTAGGGTTGAACCAGTGCTGTGTTGCCATGTGCGTATTTTGCATGTACAAACATAGTCATTTAGTAGTCTATTGTATGATTTTTGAGAATTGTTGAATTAAGTTGATTTTAAACGTCATCATGTCACCAAATATGTCAAATTATTTGGGTGGCTGACGCATTTGTTTGTGTTGAAGTAGCGAGAATGACTTGAAATTAAATTCTATACTTATCGGTAATGTCTTTAAAATAGGTTAATGAATTTATAGTTGTCATGGATGATTTAATATAAGATCTATAATTTCCATATATTATTGAAAATGAAAATAAGTAAAAGTTTTAATGAAAAATATATTTATATGAAAACTCCCTTTCTCTTCTCTGTAGGGAAATAAAAATAATATTTTTATAATATATACATTATCGTTCAAAAGTTTAGAGGTTTTTTTTTTTTTTTTTAAAGAAATTAATACTTTTATTCAACAAGGATACATGAACTTGATCAAAAGTGACTGTAAAGTCATTTATAATGTTACAAAGGATTTCTGTTTCTTATAAATTCTGTTCTTTTGATCTTTCTACTCATCAAAGAATCCTGAAAAAAGGATCATGTGACACTGAAGACTGGAGTAATGATGCTGGAAATTCAGCTTTGCATCATAGGAATAAATTACATTTTAAAATATTACAATTACAATTAGAAAATGGTTCTTTTAAATTGTAATATTTATATTTTTACTGTATTTTTTATCAAATAAATGCAGCCGTAGTGAGCAAGAGAGTTTCTAAAACATTAAAAAATCTTTTGAACCTGTGTGTTTACAAATATTTATTATATAGGGAAGTGTGTATATGTATATGTGTGTGTGTGTGTGTGATAGATTATATATATATATATATATATATATATATATATATATATATATATATATATATATATATATAATCTATCACATATATATATATATATATATATATATATATATATATATATATATATATATATATATATATATATATATATATATATATATATATATACACACACACACACTGCCAGTCAAAAGTTTGGAATCGGTAAGATTTTTAATGTTTTTAAAAGAAGTTTCGTCTGCTCACCAAGGCTGCATTTATTTAATAAAAAATACAGTAAAAACAGTAATATTGTGAAATATTATTACAATATAAAATAACTGTTTGAATATATTTTATAAAGTAATTTATTCCTGTGAGGCAAAGCTGAATTTTTTCAGCATCATTACTCCAGTCTTCAGTGACACATGATCCTTCAGAAATCATTCTAATATGATGATTTGCTGCTCAAGAAACATTTATGATTATTATCAATGTTGAAAACAGTTGTGTACTTTTTTTTTTTTTTTTTTTTTTTTTTTTCCAGGATTCCTTGATGAATAGAAAGTTCAAAAGAACAGCATTTATCTGAAATACAAAGCTTTTGTAACATTATACACTACCATTCAAAAGTTTGGGGTCAGTAAGAATTTTTATTTTTATTTTTTTAATAGAAATTAATACTTTTATTCAGCAAGGATGCATTAAATCGATCAAAAGTGACAGTAAAGACATTTATAATGTTACAAAAGATTATATTTCAAATAAATGCTGTTCTTTTGAACTTTCTATTCATCAAAGAATCCTGACAAAAAATATTGTACACAAATATTTTGTACAATTGTACACAATAAATGTTTCTTGAGCAGCAGATCAACATATTAGAATGATTTCTGAAGGATCATGTGACACTGAAGACTGGACTAATGATGCTGAACATTCAGCTTTGACCACAGGAATAAATTACTTGATAAAATATATTCAAACAGTTATTTTACATTGTAATAATATTTCACAATATTACTGTTTTTACTGTATTTTTAATTAAATAAATGCAGCCTTGGTGAGCAAACGAAACTTCTTTTAAAAACATTAAAAATCTTACCGTGTCCATACTTTTGACTGGTAGTGTGTATATTTACATTTTTCTTTGATTGTTTTTTTCTTTTCTGCCACATATTTTTAAAATGCTTAAATGTATTGTTTATCTGATGTAGCCAATGAACTTTGTCATGAGTGGAAAAAAAAAAAATTTACTTGCCAGTGTTACCAGAAAAAAAAAATCTCTACTCTTGGAACTTGGGCCTTTTAAATATATCTATTGAATGAATCAGTGGGCACAGTTGTTTTTCTAGATGACAAATTAAATTTGTTGTGAAAGAACATGAAGCTGTCAGGTACAGAAGTGTCCATTGTTTATCTGATGAAGCCTTGAAAATATATCTTTCCAAATTTTCAGTGGACAAAAACTCTCATAATCTTGGACTCTGAAAGTTAGATGTGGCTAAAACAGTATGACATATTAAAACGTAAAGATGCAGCGGTCAAAGTTTTTTGCTCCAAACACACTGTTGGAGCCATTTTATTGAATTGTAATTTGGCAACGGCAACCAACCGTTTTATTTATATTATTTTTTTTATTTCGGAAGATCTCTGTTCCGGACTTAAACACAAGCTGCATCGTAATATTTCAGCACAAATCACATTTTGAGAAATTATTTCAAAGTCTGTAAACAGGACATTAACACAGGACAGAGATGGGGCATGCTGAAGACAGATGCAAAGAGGAGTGGAGGGCACAGACATGCCAGCAGAGAAAATACTGGACCAGGCACAGCAAGCTCACTGTTCGCAATGCTCAAAATATTGGAAAAATATAAATACTGAATTGGGGGTGGGTGTTTATATGAATGTATCTCTGAATAGAACTGACTGTCTTCAGAAAAGTTTCGATGGTTTTTTTTTTTTTCCGCTTCCCTCCATATAATACCTATTAAAGTAGTGTTTTTAAAAGTGCAGTGAACGCTATATTGCTGCTTTTCCATAAGCACCATCTACTGTCACAAAGTGAATTTGCATTTTAATTCAGTCTGTCTTCTGTTTTTGTTTTGTGCAGCTGTCTTATGTAGCATAATTGCACAAAGCTAAAGTCAGACCATGCAGTTTTTGCTTTAAATTTTGAAATGATACAATCAAATTTAAATCAAAAACAACTGCTCATGCAGTGTTTCCCTCTAATTTCAAATGGCTACAGATATTTTTTGTTTAACATGAGTTTGGCCTGTAATAGTTCAAATAAACAACACATATTTGCTTAAACAAAAAAAAGTGTTATTGGAAATGGTCCGTTTTCGGAATCAGCCATAAAAAAATCATGATCAGTGTATCACTATTAAAAGGACTGTTTCATTTGTCTTCAAATTAAATATGCAATCTGTGACTTGTCAATACCTCAGACGTCGAGCATAAAGCTTAGGCAACCTGGTTCTGTCCACTGGTGGTTCACTTAGGGGCCGGAGAAATTGGGGATTGTGGGTAAACAGTGTCTGTCCACACAGGTCATTAAACATGGACTGTGAGAACCAGGAGAAGGACAAGGATGGAAACCCCACTACCAATGGCTCTTTCAACAATGCCAACTCTAATAACAGTGAGTCCTGAACTGGTTACTAGTCATGCTATAATTACTTCTACTTCATTAATCACACTAGAAATGGAAGGTGGAGTGTGTTATGGGATACAGTATGCTGTTGCAGTGGTATGTTAGTATGCTCTTCTGAGCAGAACCTGAATCCTCTAATAAGAATGTGTATTTGCACAGGTATTCAGACCATAGACTCCACACAGGCGCTGTTCCTGCCCATCGGAGCCTCAGTGTCTCTGCTCGTCATGTTTTTCTTCTTCGACTCTGTTCAGGTGGTGTTCACCATATGCACTGCAGGTACGTGCCGCATGCAAACACACCAGTAACCTTCCACCGCTCTTTTCTCACACACTGACCTAGTTCATACGCTGCGCCATGTCACTGCACTGTAGCACGTTTGAGTAATATTTATGTAATATTTACGTTTGTTTTTTCTCAACAGTTCTAGCAACCATTGCATTTGCATTCCTACTGCTGCCAATGTGCCAGTATCTGACCAGACCTTGCTCCCCACAGAACAAGTAAGAAATGTTTTCTCACTCATCAGAGCGGTTTGCTCTAGTTTCCTCAGTTCACATGTCAACAAACTGTTTCTTATTGGGATTCAGATAAAAATCTTGTGATATTCACTCATTGAGTTAAATGTGTCCCTCATTAGCATGTCTACATAATGTCTAATGATGAATAACTGATGACAGATATTTATAAATAATAGTAAAAATGTAGATATAACTTATTATTATTATATCTACATTTAATTTGATATTATTATTATTATTATTGTTTTTGTTTAAAATAATTAAATGTAAATCATGTTAATAATAATAATAATAATAATGTGTATAGAAATGTAAACCTTTTAGCAATAATAAATAAATTGTCTTCTGTTTTTCTGAACAAAGAACTGTAACTGTTAACAATAACTGTTATTTATTTTCTTTTCTTATATTTTCTTTTTCTCATTATGTGGATGCCAACACATGTCAAAAGGGACGACAAGTATGGACAAATAAATAACTTTTTTTACCACTTTATTTTAAATTTGTTGAGTTTGTCAGAAGTGAGCATAGTCAGTGTCACAAATTTGCTTCGGTTTAAATATTGACTTAGAAATTGCACAGATTTTAAATATTTCTTTGTTTCTACATCATAAGTTTACATTTGTCAAATTCCTAAACTTTTTATTTCCAGGTGTTAATAGACATATGGACCCCAGTGTATATAAAAAAATGTTTTTATTTGGCCTAAAAGGGGTAGTTTACCCCAGTGGTTCTCAAAGTGTGGCGACGAGAAGACGTACAAGAAGCTGAGCTTGTGACATGCTGTAAAAAGAGCTCACTGCAGCCACTGATTATATATTGTTGTTCTGATCTATTCTTCTTTCTTACTGTTATATTTTCAATGATTCAATGGCATTACAAAGTAAACTGCATGCGACAAACTATTGCATGCGTTTTCCATTGCACGTTTTTCAGTTTAAAAAATCTTTTAATTTATATAGCTTTTAGTGAAATTATTTGGTAGTCAGGTGGGGATCTCCATATTTATTTTTAAAGGTTTAAAGGCGGGCATAAAAAAAAAGTTTGAGAACCACTGGTTTACCCAAAAATGAGAATTCTGTCATCACTTACTCACCCTTAAGTTGTTCCAAACCTGTATGAATTTCTTTCATCTGCTGAACACAAAAGAAGATATTCTGAAGAATGTCAGCCTCCTATAGTATGGGGGAAAAAAAATACTATGGAAGTTAAAGGGTACATAACACACACAGTTACCGCCAATCTCATGTTAATCTTGAATACCTATAGAGTAGTAGTGCATCCTTCATATCTCCAAAAAGTCTTTAGTTTTATCGTATTTATAAAAGATAGATGTGTTGTACCGAGTCTTTCCGAAAAAAGCCGAGCTCCTGGAGGCGTGCCGTGGGCAGAGCTAAAGAGTCACGAGTGCGCGCAGCTTTTGCATAGCGATTGTCTGCAAGCTGTGACATCATTATAAATAAAAATGGAACAAAAATGTTTGCGTTGTTTACATTATATGCACTTGCACGCCGATTGCCAACAAAACAGACATTTGATGCGGTTTTACTCACCGCCCGTGATCTGCAATTTTCCAGCGTCGAACTGGGACGTGTTTTCAAAACATTCATCACTGAAATTCTGGGAACAAACAAACATGCGTGCACAACTCCGTTGCTACCCCTGAAAAACAAACTGCATCCACTGTTCCCTTAATGCTGGGTTTTTTGCGAAGCTGAAAAAAGTTATCTTTCCCTCACAACCAAAAACACACTTCTTCGGTGCAAGGCTCAAAATTGCGACCATTTTAGTTGCATATGCTCCCTAAATTTAACGTTTGCGACCTTAAAATATATTTGGGAGCATTTGTGCGAGTGCAAATAATTGTTGAGGTGCGACCTGTTTTCATTTGTCTACAAAACGTTCGCTGTATTACTGCACAGTATGTGCCTGCTGTGTGCTGATGCAGTAATCGGTCCACCATTCTGTCACACAACCAATTAAACTTCATCTTTACATTCTTAAGTTTAAAGCAGATTTTAGTTTGGTTAATATTAGCAGTCATTCACTCATTCACGGTGCTCCGTTATCACGTGACAGGGAGCTATCGCGCAAAATATAAAGAGCTGAAGAGAGGTGATGAAAAGAACGTTACACAGGGGCCAGGGCTCGACATTAACACGTGAGTTTTTATATTTAAAACATATGATACAGTTAAGCAACATTACACGACGAAGAGTAGGCCTACAGTTTTCCTGAATATCCTGAATAAAACCATCACGGTTGAAAATGTAACATTGGTTTCATACAATAGTTCAATAAACCGAAAAAGTAGTTAAAATTAAATAGCTCACATTTTAGACGAAATAGTGGCTGTTTTTGTTCTGTTTCAGCAGCGAAAATAGTTCCAAACAAAGATCACAGCAGAACCATGCGCATTTCATGACAACACAATCGTGTTTTCATTACTGAATGATTAAGCATTTTGAACGAATCGGTTGAGTCAAATTCAATGACCCATTCATCAACAACCGCCTCATTCTTGAATGAATCATCCGTTTGAACGAATCGTTTGAATGAATGACTCAATGACTCACTCCTAAAGACGGTCACCTGCCGCCACCTATTGGCGGTTTAGTTTCATGTTTAAAAGTATCAGTCTTTCCAACATTTCTTATTTGTATATTAAAAAAAAAAAAATTAAAATAATCTCATAACATTATTTAATTCCGTTGTAATATTTCAGTGTAAATTATTTAATTTGACTGGTAACAGCCCTATAGTGTCTTATGATTCTAATTAAATTTACTGATCAAATTTAAGAATTTAAAATGAAAGATGAAGCATACATTTAATAAGATTAGAGGAAAAAGCCCTTTTATAAAGGTAAAAAAAAAAAAAAATGCCCTCAGAGTAAATATCACAAATATGCAGATTTAATTGTCAAAGCTGAGTGAACACTTATTGCTTCAGAATAAATTATATTTACAACACAAGAATCCTATTTTTTCCAGACAAACAACATTTTTATTCAGACAAGCGAATGACAAGGCTTTTTAGTTGTGGTGCTCCTAAATTTTTGCTGGTGCTCCTAACTTTTTGAAGTTGGGAGCACCAGTGCTACCAAGTAAAAAAGTTAATTTCGAGCCCTGTGGTGACATTGTTGAAAAATCTCTCAGCTTCCGTAACCCGAACGAAGCGCGTTGATGGGCGTGCTCTTGCTTTCGTTCCCCCCCTCCTTCCCTCTTTAATGGGATCCCATCAACTGTTCTTCATTCTTCAGAATATCTTCTTTTTAAAACAGTTTGTTCGTAGGGATTTGTCTCACAATGTAATCTAGAATCTGTTCTTTTTGCTTTGGGTGAAACAATCCTCTTGTGTATTAATGGACAACTGTGTTAGAAATCAGATGCTGGGGTGTGAAAAAGAGCCTCATGTCCCAACCAAGTGACGTGTGGTTGGTAGTGTATTCAGCATGTGAGCCAGCGTGTCTCTTTTGTCTCCAGGATCTCGTTTGGCTGCTGTGGCCGCTTCACGTTGGCAGAGCTGCTGTCTTTTTCTCTCTCTGTCATGCTGGTTCTAATCTGGGTGCTGACAGGCCACTGGCTGCTCATGGACGGTGCGTCAGCATGCTGTTACTCTGTGTTTGTGTGTGTGTGTGGGAAGAAAATGTAAACATGTCCTCTGGTTTGCCTGTTACCACCTTATCTGTATGGAGTGGTGTTATTTTGCTCATAATATTGTGTTGTTGTTTCCTGCAGCACTTGCCATGGGTCTTTGTGTGGCCATGATCGCATTTGTGCGGCTGCCTAGTCTCAAGGTGTCATGCCTGCTGCTGTCAGGCCTCCTCATCTATGATGTGTTCTGGGTAAGCAAATTAATGCAGCAAGTCATACTGGTTCCTAGGGATGGTGTTAAGTCTTTAAATCACACCATGACTAATTTAATGTCACAGTAACCGTATATACACTAGCAGTCTAAGGATTAGATATGTTTATATAAACCTCGTTTTAATGGCTTTTGCTTGGTGTTTTTATATAAATCATTCTCAAATATTCAATGGGCCCCAGAATATTAAAATTAGTAAAAAGTTCTTGTATTGTATTGTATTGTCTTGTATTGACTGTTCAGGAAACATCCTGCTCTGTATTTACACATTCTTTAATGTTTCTTTGTCACTCACATGCAAACAATATAAAGCAATCTTGTCCATTAACACTGACACATGTCTATCATCACATGGTATATACTGCTGTACTACTCCACCCTGTTGATGTCATAAAACTTGTAATTGCAGCTCACGAGATTGTTACAAAAACATTCAAGGAATCCTGTTAAGACAGATTACTTATTCGCTTGCAAGTCAGAAGCTTTATTACTTAAAGAAATGCACCTAGGGTTAAGTGCCGTTTAGGTGCAAACCTGCAACCCTTTGATGCCATTCCAGAATTGTAACCACTAGATCACACCAACCCCTTAGTACATCAAATCCTGAAACGTGTTCCCCATCCCACCCCGGTGCTGACTGTCAAACCTGTTCCTCAGTGTAGAAAATCACTCCAGACATGCTTACACAAGCCTGACATCACACACTCTCGGCGTCTTAAAACAGCAGGGCAAGCTGGTCTGTCCCTCAAACTCATCTCCCTCCCTCTCCCGTAGGTCTTTTTCTCCGCCTACATTTTCAACAGCAACGTGATGGTGAAGGTGGCCACGCAACCTGCTGACAATCCCCTTGACGTACTCTCGCGCAAACTACATCTGGGCCCTGGCATGGGACGGGACGTCCCACGCCTCTCCCTGCCCGGCAAGCTGGTGTTCCCCAGCTCCACCGGCAGCCACTTCTCCATGCTGGGCATCGGCGATATCGTCATGCCAGGCCTGCTGCTATGTTTCGTGCTCCGATACGACAACTATAAGAAGCAGGCCACTGGAGAAGTGCCCGGACCTGCCAACATGTCCGGCCGCATGCAACGGGTTTCCTACTTCCACTGTACCCTCATTGGTTACTTTGTTGGTATGTATCACAACTTAATCATCCAAACACACCCTCCTATTAAAGTGCTAGTTCACCCAAAAATGAAAATTCTGTCATCATTTACTCACCCTCATGTTGTTCCAAACCTGTATAAATTTCTTTGTTCTGCTGTACACAAAAGAAGATATTTTGATGAAAGTTTGTAACCAGGCACCATTGACTTCCATGCTATGGCAGTCAATGGTGCCCCAGAACTGTTCAGTTACCCACATTTTTCAAAATATCTTTTTTTTTGTGTTCAACAGAACAAAGATTTTTTTTTTTGGAACAACCTGAGGGTAAATAAATGACAGAATTTTCATTTTTGGGTGAACTATCCCTTTAAGATTGTGATTTGCATTGTGATTAATAACTTGAATTTACAGCAGAATATTTTATCAATAGAAATCTGTCCAATCTGTTGGTCTGTTGATCGGTCTATTAGTCTGTCTGTTGTTCTACCTGTCTCTCTGTCTGTCCGTCTTCATAGTGCTGGGCGGTATGACCAAAAATCTGCATCTAAGTATTCTTTAAGGGCTGAAATACACTACACAACTTTTGCTGAGATTTTTTTTTAGAGCTTTATCAAAAAGCTGTAACATGTCTCTAGAACAGACAAAATAATACGAATATGGGTAAACATCAAAAAAAAAAAAAAAGTCTCTCAAATAACAGAAACTAGAACAGTGACAGAAATATTTCTGTGCTTTCTTCCATGTCATAATCCCTCTCTTTTCTGTTCTCACACTCGATTTAGGTGCACTGCATTCTGACATGAATGTACACTACAGCGGCAGAGCTCCGCTCAAAACGCTACAACACCTCTTCAATGTTTTTTTTTTTTGTGTTTGTTTGTTTGTTTTTTCAGCACACAGGCAATATAATAACATTTACAATTACAACACAATTACAGTTGGCAAAATGCAAACTTTGTTTCCGAATGCCCAAAGTACAGTGTCATTTTCAAAAACATTTAAACAAAGCCAGCCAATTCACTATGAAATACACGTCAAAACTGCTATATTTAACATGCATATGAAGAGTTCCATTGCAAAAACCTCTAAGTCCATCTGACATGTTTTCTTTTGAATGAGCATTTTTACCAGGCTCTTATGTTTAGGTTCAGTAATTTCACTTTAATGGCATTGCAAAGGTTAATAAGTTATTGAAATGCCTTATTTTCGAAAATGTCACTTTAGTCAATTCATTGGTATTTAACAATTTTTTTTTTTTTTTCCCAAAAACCTCAACGTCCACCTCTTTGGACAACGAAGACCACTGTCCACTGTAACGATGGACAAAACATGATAATAACTTGCAGCTCTGCACTTGAAAGCCGGCTCATACGCACACCGCCATTCATCTTGAAATCATATGATTTGATTTGTGCCTCCTTCTTCTGTGGGCTTAGAGGCTGTTGCGGACAAAGCAAAGTGACGTTTAGCGGTTTCTACCAGTATTTAACCAGCATTTCTGAATGGGCTGATTCCGGGATTTAGCGGATTTGAAGCGGAAGTATTTGATATACTGTGTGCCGAGAGCATTCGCTCAATATCATCTCATTTTTGAAGAAGGTGCCGTTTAGCGGCTTTCGCATTTGAACTCTTCATATAACAACTTTAATGCATACAATGTGTAAACATTATGATTTAAGCACTTAATCCAGCAGAAATGTGAGGACCATCAGCATATTTTAAACACTTGTGTCAGATGTCACCACCTGCTTCTCAAATCAATTGGTTGCCACCTGGAGTTTTTTGCTTGATATTTGCATAAAGTTGAGCATCTCTGAACTTTTGACCGCTCTCTGCCACTCGCCAAACTTTTTATCCACACAGGTTATCTTTTTATCCACATAACCTTTGATCCTAAACTCCAGCTTACTTGTTAGTGCTTTCAGATCATCCCCGCTGCTTCCGCAGAGTAGAGAAAGCGCATTTGCATGGTTGCCAGATTGCAAAGATTAAGTAAATCACCAGTTTTCTTTTAACAGAAAACCTCTGATCGGAGGATTTAAATTCTTGAAATGGCAACTGCAAACTTGAAAGCTTGTAGTGGCTTGTTAAGAACAGTCTATAATTTTTTGTTTCCTCTTTTTTTTTTTTTCCCCCGACAAAGTTATTTTGGTCAAGTTTTTATTTAACTACATTTTAGTCTTGCTGTTTTCATCAGTGATTGCATGCTGACTATTTCATTATTTGATGATTCTCTCTCTTCCACTCTCAGGTCTGTTGACTGCAACGGTGGCCTCTCGTATTCACCGCGCGGCCCAGCCTGCCCTACTTTACCTGGTTCCCTTCACCCTGCTGCCTCTGCTCACCATGGCCTACCTGAAGGTATGTCAGTGTGTGCCAACACCAGAAATTCCAGAGTGATGCAATAAGCCTCATTTCTAGGAACGTCAAAACAGTGTCAACTTCATTTCGCAGAATTGCATTTGGCTCACTTGCACAGAAACAATGCAGAAGTCTATATCAGATCATTGTCCAGTTATTTGAGCAGGGTGTGTGCCATATCCATAACACTGCACTGCATTATTTATCTGCTAGCACATACACCTATGTACGTCTCTGTGGGTACTCCACATTTCTTCTATTGAGGCTTCAATTTAACACCGGTTTCTTTTCACTGTGGTTGATGTTTTGTTCTGAATGTGCAACATATGATCAGTTCTGTGTAGTGCCGTCGCCATAGCAGCAGCCTCCCTTTTCCATGGAAACAAACAATTTTGGAAATGTTTTTACACATGCAAGTTGAAATGCTGTTATAGTAGCTAGATGGAGCTTGACCAGCTTTGACTTGGTCATATGCATAGCACGTTTTTGGTGTCAAAGTATGTTGTAGTACTTGTTGGATGTGTGATAACCATCAAGAAGATAAAGTCTTTTGCTTTAAAGTCTTTAAAGAATGTTGTGTGTGCCTAAAAACAGAAGTAGGCAAAGCAAATTAGCATTAGAACAAATTTGATTAGAATCTCATCTTCTCAAACAGGAAGCTGTTTTTCCATGTAGGTGTTTTGTTTAAATTGTGTGTGTGTGTGTGTGTGTATAAGGAGAACCACACAGGTTTGTGCTGTTTTCGTCAGCGCTTCTGCACAATTTAACATGTTATTGAAACATTCATGACTGTTAATAACGATATTGATTGTTGTGTAAACACAGTAGAGAAGGTGAGGCAAAGTAAATGTGTGTGCTTATTGACAAAGACAAAATGTTTGTGTGTTTTTAAGTGAATAGGCGTTAACCGCAAGAGGGCATAATTATGGTGTGTGTAAATTGATCCGCAAAGGTTTGTGCTGTTTTTAACTTACATATTTGTGTAAGAACAATATCGATGGTAGCATAAACACTTATATGCACAAGCCTCTTGTAATTCAGAATATAACAATATAATAGGACTGGCTGTCAAACCTGATGCGACACATTAAATGTACTAAGAAAAATGGCACAATTATCTGTAACTTCCTGTAATGCTGCTGCAGTACCACTGACATTTACTATAATAATTTGTGGCAGTACGTTTGTGATCTCTGGTGTGCACATACTGTAATATTCAGATAATGGGTCAAATGAATGATCAGAAATGAAGGACACTGGGACATTTTATTTGTTGTGAAAGGATGTTTTTATCACATGCATTAGTTCATTCACATAGACGAATGAATTAAACAAACAATGTACTTTATTCATCAAATCAAACACATTTCAGACCAGATATAGCAGATGGGAAATTATGTTTTAAATGCTACTTATTATATACAATATATTTACAAGAAAGATTAAAAAAAAAAAAGTTACTAAACCAAAAAAAATAAGGGAACATCTTCTGATTCAACTTTATTATTATAGAATTTTATTCTATTTTTTACTTGGAACAATATATTTTTTTCTTATACATTTTTCATTGCATAAGTCTATATTTAGTTTTATTTACATTTTTTGTGCATTAAAAATAATTGACCTATTCAACAAAATAAATAATTGAATAGGTTACTATCATTATTATAATATTTTGTACTTGAACATTTAGTTTAGTATATATTCAGTTTTATTTACATTTCTGTGCATAAATATGGATGTCAACAAATGTTTATTTGGTCAATATTTTTATTATTATTATTATATAACAACAAATAAGACACTAAAATTACAAATAATATTGACCTATTATTTGTTTTAATAGGTCGACAATTTATGCTCAAATGTAAATTAAAACTTAATATAGACCAATGAAAAATGTAAAAGAAAAACAATCTTTTAGATAAAAATTAATAATAATAGTAATTTAAAATGATTTATTACTGCTGTTTATTATCATTATTACCATTATTTTATTTATTCAATTAAAAAAAAACTCATTGACCATCGAGGAGAAGCTTGTAAATATGATAGGGCTGGATGTTATGGCCAAAAAAATGTATCCCGATAAAAATGTTCATGTCAGTCGGTATTGATAATTATGACAATAAATGTCAAATCTTTATTTCTTTCAATTTTAAAGGCAGGTTTTTGCTCCTAAGTGAAAGCTGTACAAACGAGACTGTTAATTGTGGTTTTAAAAGTTTGCAGTGCAGGCTGGATTATTAATATTATATGTTTTCTCTTTTGCACATTTGACAGTAGCAGTAGCTTGAGTTAGGATGCAGATATAAATTTATGTTCATTAAAGGGTCATGAAACCCCATTTCAGCAGCAGTCAGTTCTCACCACAGTTTTAAAAAATGTTAAAGTGAGCGTGGTGAGCTGCGGAGTGGAGGGGGAAGAGGCTGACGACACAGCGATGGCTTCTGATTCAGGCAGTTATATTTCGCTCTCATTAAAAGCATCAAAGCTTCCCACAAATGCATGCAAATTACCATTACATGCAACACAATATACACATGGTTTTGTAAGTTCACCATAAATTACACAAATACATAAATATCCTGTGACAGCTATAAAATAAATGCACAGCTGTTCGCATTTGTTCTCTGTATCAAATATATATGAACACCCCGTTGCAGCTTTAATAACTTTTGAGGCTTACTTTCACATGTTTTGCGTTGTTTTTATAAGCCTTTTGATTGGTTAAAGGGTCGTAACGACCAGTTACACTCACAGTGTGGTTGAATCGCGTTTGTGTCGAAGACTCATGCGACACAGAGAACTTATGCGACAAACTCTTACAAAGCAAAACCGAACACTCATTTTGACCCGTTACTTCATCTCTCACTTACCGTAAGCGATCTCACTGTTTGAAACGGCTGTCAGAGGAAATCAACACATGTTGTCGTGAATAATTAACTGAGACGTCTTCTCATAGGATAAGGACGCGCAGTCACATGAATAATTATGAGACACAGATGAGTCGTTGATGTACTATAGTACAAGAAAACCTCACATCCTGTGATGTTGAGATGAAAACGAATTTAAGTTGAAACGATGTGGCTATGTCTTTGTCATGTCACATCACTGAATTGATGGTAATTGTTTCCATGTCTGTCACTCCACAGGGAGACCTGCGGCGCATGTGGTCCGAGCCCTTCCATGCCAAGTCCAGCAGCTCCCGCTTCCTGGAGGTATGATGCTGCTCTGACCAGCACAGGTTCCCACCCACCCACCCACCAGAGAGAGAGAGAGAGAGAGAAAGAGAGGTCGGAAGAGAGGAACTGCACTCGTCTTCTCGTCATCCCTCATTCCTGTTGTCATCCTCCAGCCAGCGGATGAACAGACGTACGCGGACTTCACTGCCAGATGGATTCATGCGCTCCACACGTCTCCATACTCCTCAATCCTACTACAGTATCTCTTTTTTTTTTCCCCTCATCCTCTTTTCTTTCTCAGCTCCATTCCATCTTTGTCATGCCATCTCTCTCTTTCTCTCTTTCTTCTATCCCATCATCCCTTTCCCGTTCTACTTAACTCAGCCACACTTTACCGGATCGATCTTTGTCTGGACGTGACCGGAGCCCCTTTGAGCTCCAAGTGTGTTTCCATTTGTACCGTTTGGCACCATTATGGATTTACAGACTGAGATTTCTTTATTATTTACTGCTCTAAACGAACTGTGGATGAGGAACGTAGATTCTGCCACAGCTTGGGATGACGATGACCCTATAAGGGACCAGCACACAGTAGAGGACAGCGTTGTTTTCCCCCCTCCCTTCCTTCCTTCATTCTCTCTTCTTCTTTCCCTTTCTGATAATACCCCACCCGCATCCACACCACCCCCTGCCCACCCGTCTCCCTCTCTAACAACCCCTTCCTTCGCAGAAACATGTATTTTATTTAGAAAGATTTTATTCTTGGCATATACAGAAATGATGCATTATAAATTGTGGGGCGTACAGCTCTATGTATATATGTGTACACATGTATTAGGGGTTATCATGTCGAGGTGTGCGTGAGATCGCGTGCGTGTGTGAACAAGGGCAAGGGCTTTTAGATCTCAACGGAGTCATAAACGAAACACGCAGATGGGAAATATTTTTGTTTCTTTCCTTTCTTTTCCCCCATGAATGAGTCTAACAGCTCAGCCTAGGTCACCTTTTTGCGTGATGTACATCCTCTTCCATAAAACATCGCATATGGACCATTTGTGCAAGTTGGCCCTTGAAGAGAAGGGTGTGCTTGTGATTATGTCTGTGTTTCTGTATGAATGTATGCCATTACCTCCATGGGCTCTGGATGGACCACTGAAGATGAACTCTATCACGCTCCTGGAGGGAATCTTTAAGGATTGTACTAAGCTCCATTATTTAAGGCCAATCCCCCCCAATTAGTATTTTAAGCATTAATTTTTGTTTGTAGTCATTCCTTCAAAACAATTGGCTCCATAATGATGAAACTGGAATTGAGGAGTGAGTTCTGTGGGATTGAGTGTGAGTATGTGTGTGTAATGTTGTAGAAAATAATGCATTTTGCTGGCTCAGTCTGTTGAGGTTTGCTTTTGGGTTTTTTTTTTTACCTGTTGTTACCTGTTTTTTAATCTGTTAGTCGTCTGGCCTTGCATGTCAGTTGTACAGCGTGTCGTTCTTCAAAGCTGCGTTTTCAGGGCATCCGCGCTAGTGCGACACTCTGAAACTCTGAGACGCAGACACGGGGTCATGGACAAACAGTCGCACAAGAGAATTTATAAAACGGAAAGGGGGGCAACGATTCCGGACCGCTCTGACCCCTGCGGCCGGCATGGACCTCGCACAAACATTGGCAGTGCGTTGCCTGAATATTCAGTATGAACGTTTGCCTGGCGTTGGGATACAGTTATCCTGAGCATCACAGACATTGTTTTACCCACAAACCTCCTCACTGTCCCTCTGCCACCCTTAGACACATTACAAGAAAAAAAAAAAAAAAGAGAACAATATAAATGACGATCATGATGATTGTTTTGAAAATAAACTCAAATGTCCTTTTTTTTTTTTATGGAAGATTGCTTTTTGTTTTGTTGTTTCTTCCCATTGTTTGTATTTTTCTCAACTTTCACATTTAATGCTGTGGATTTTCATTTTGTACTTTTTTTTTTTCTTCAATCGTTCTCCCTGCCTGTAGAGGGCGCTAAGCTCTGTTCGGCTATCAACATTAACAGCCAAAAGGATTCTGTATAAAAATTTGAATAAATAAATTAAAAGGTGTAGTGAAATGTGGATCCAAATGAGCTGTACTGAAACATTTCAGCTCTCATAACCTTCCCTTTCTTCTCCTCAGTCAGGATTCTGCTGTAAATAAACATGACTCTAACTGTATGTTTAAGTGGTCTCCTTTCCTAGTGCAGCAACAGGACATTTCATTTATTATTATTTAGTGCTTTTTGCTTAGGCGAACATGACTACTACTATTAACTAGGCTTACTGATATTTCGTTGTTCTTTGTTATTATTATTATTATTAATCACTTTATCGAACCTAACATTATTTTTAGTATTTGCTGTCGTAAAATTTATTATTTTTTTTATTTTTTTCTGGCCAACAACAAAACGGCCCGAAAGAGGGGACGTCATGTGACCCATACCTACATATCAGGGTTCACAAATCACTTGGATGGTGATGCAGAGGTAAGTAACCAAAATGTTATTGGTTCTTTAACTGAGTTCGGAAGTTGTGGGAAATATGATCACAAATTGAATGGTTTGAGATGAGGCATATATACAAAATATATTAAAATTTAATCTTCATTTAAAAAAAAAAAAAAAAAAGCCTGCTAAGACCCTCATAATCCACAAATATGTCATGAATTCCCAGTAAGAGGAGAAAAATATTATTTTCAGGATAATTATTGTCGTCGTCATCTTAATTTTATTCCCATGCATTAATACACAGTACAGTCCTGATGGGGAAAAAACTGGTATGGTTTCTGTTAGATGGTCCAAGCTGGTCGTTAGTTGCTTAAACTTAGCCAGACTGTAAGAACTAGTTCGACTAACTAGCAATTAAACAAGGGGCAATCAGGTCCAATTTAAATAGGAAAAGTGAGACTATCTAACTTTTTATTTAACTGGCCTTAAACCTTTAGGACTAGTCTTGAAGAAAAAAATTAGACGAATAACATTTAATCAGTTTATGCAACCGGCCACAGCTGGTATTTGTTCCTGGTCTAGGATGGTCTTTCATGTAATTAAACTTTTTAAAGGTTGTCTAAAGTGCTCATTATTATGGTTTAGAAGTCATTAAAATATGCCATTTATGTTATTGTGAATAGTCACGCAGTTGATAAACTCTTATTGCGTTCACTTTGCGTCCATAAGGTGGCACTGTAACCTCACTGAAGTTGACTGTTAGAACCATAGATACAACAGCTGCCTCCGTTATTCTATGATTCTGTGGATTATATATGAATAATATGGCTAGAATAAGTATAATTAAATAAGATTTGTTTGATAAACCAAACTTAAATATGGAAAAAATAACCAGTACGTTTATGTTGAGATTATAACCTATACAATTACTAAATTAATACGAAAAAAATCTTTAAGAATATGCTTCTAAATTAATTGCCTATCTGGCGTTAAAAATGAACTGTTCAATTTATTGTCGCGTGATCGCTAGATTGTGACGTCACTTCTCTTGCAGAGACTCGTTGAGGGAAAATGGCCGCCCATTCATGTGATGAGCGCTGAATCAGCTAGTGCAAACACAAGAGAGGCTTACTGAGCTCTGCTGACTTCTCTGTAACACACTAGTGTTCGTGTAAAAAGATTAACAAGAAGGTGAGCGGTTGATAAGTCTAAAGTTTCTTAATACAGCTTTTGTTTGAACACAAATCTAACATTTGGCTTTTAAAAAGACTTTGAACAGGCCTATAGGTATTTGATTGTGCTTTTAATATGACTGACTTTTTGAGAAGAATCAATGTCTTAACATGTCTCTGTATAGTAAGATACGGAGAAAATGTTTTAACAAAACAACACATTAAACACTTAAAGTTTCATACTAAAATTGTAAAAACAGACATGTGAAAAAAATACCCTTTAACTATATAAAATATGAACACAAAATATAAAAGTGCATGTAAAAATGTAAAAAATAAAAAAAAACGTATTATATTTGATACATGAGGCTTTTATATCTCATACACTGTAAAAAAGTGTTACCTTAAAAAGCTATTTCTGTCTGTTTTAACCCATAAAACTAGTTTAGTTCTTATAATTTAACATAGGTTGATTCAGCAACATTAAATAATATTTTTGGCTTCAAGTTAATTTAGATGTTATCATTTTAGGTTAGTTTTGTATGATAGTGAGAATATGTGAAAACACCTCAATTTTATTCAGACACCCAAACTGAGCAAAAATATGCAATTTAATACAGATATTATTTATACTAAAAAGTAAGATGAAACTCTTATAGCTTGTAATGTAAATCAATGAGATTTTCTTTATAACAATATAGCAGACAACTTGCATAAAATTTGTAAAAAACAAACAAAAAAAAAACAATTACATATAAATTGAGTTGTCACTTTATATCTTCAAATAATATGTCTTGGTAAGATGATATTTAAATGATTAATTTTATGATCAAAGCTCTGTAGTTTTAATTGTGGGGGGTAAAACATATAATATAAGGCAATGATGATGGACAAATAAGTGTTGTATTTGATTGTATTTGACATTCACATTTTAACATGATTTTTCTAAAAAAAAATATATGTAATCAAGTAAATCTATACTGTAAGTTGCTTCAGTCCAGTAAGTGTTCATCTTGAAATATTACTAACAATATGAAAGTTATTCTTATGTTTACTTGATTAAGAAGTAGTAAAGATTTCACAGCAAAAGACGCATGATCTGAAGGTGAACGTTTAATTATACTAAAATGCCTTTTACTTATTAAAAAAGTATCAATCAGGCGACAGAAGGCAGTATGTGCACGTTTTTCAGCAAAGTTTTGCTCATGTTGATAATTTAGAGTTCTTATAAATGAGTGTATGAAATATGAAACAGTTGTCTTTGTAGGGTTAATCAGCTTGCCTTTGAAAACTCAGTCAGGGCATCAGGTTTGTGGGTGAGGGGGGTTATTGGGGGTCGATAAGGTCAAGCAAGTGTTAGAGAGACGCTGGGGCTGTGGAATTTCTAGGGTCCACCCCTGTTCACGTATTGGCCAGAGCACCCAAAGGCTCGAAAGTCCCGTGGCTGTGCAGGATTCCACTGGGACGGTGTGGATTGTAGCATGTTATCTGTGGGAAAAATGGCTGTGTTGCAGACGGGGAGTGTGTTGAATGGAAAGAACAGATGTTATTTACACACACTTATTCATTCATAGAAACAGACAAGTGTAATATTAAATGAAAGGAAAGACAATGAGGGTGTTCCATGATAAAGAGCCTGAGATTTGTAGAAGCGCCAGTTTGTTTGCTTCCTTCATATGGTACAGAAATACATGCTTTACAACAAGTGGCGCACTTCATAAAATGGGTGTAGAGTTACTGTGCAGGTCCGATGAAAGACGTCTGTATTGATTACACAGCCCTGCATCTTGAACCCCCCCAAAAAAAGCCTAATACCTAATTTAATGATGCTAAAATATGAGTTAAAATATCAATAAAAACTTTTCATCACATACAATTTTTTTTCACAAAATAATAAAGAATTTATTTTAAATTTTATATATATATCAACAGTGCTAAATTACTTACAGACTGTAGTCGGTTACTGATTCCAAATTACAAAAATTTTAGTAACGTAATTCATTACATTACACATTTAAGGTAATGTAATCTGACTACTTTGGATTACTTTTAGATTACAAAACTCGTTTATCACATTGATTTGAATAGGATAATCTTGTACATTGATGTAATAATACAAAAAGAGAGAGAATATATTCCATTCTTTGTTATCAACAACATGAAGTGCATTAAATATTACATTATAGTCTTAGGCTTACATTAGACTTTCCCAGACCTGGGTTTGTGGAGGAACTGCAGGGGGTTTGTGAGTTTAATTAAAAGCTATTATTTACATCATAAAAATGTAAAATTAAAATAAATACTTTTAAAATAAAAACAATCAAAATGAAACACTTTTTAACAAAACAATTTTATTTGTTTACCTGCAGGTCCTATGACCATTAACTGACATCAGAAAACCTATTAACTTAAAATCTCACTACTTAAAGTAAATATATTAGGTCAAAGGGGTTCAGCTGACAAAAAAAGTTGGAATTCCTGCATTGCATGTAAATATGAAATTATGTCAGTTTGTATGTGTTTGAAAGACAAAAGCCTTCCTAAGACAGTAATACATGGTTAAATGACTCAGTGAGTGATAATTCAAATAATAATGAATATGTTCATCAGGAGCTGATTAGATATGCAATGTTGAGAAAAACACTTCTTAAAAGTGAAATGATTTCTGTAAATCCAGTGATCAAATGCTGTGTGGGTCTCAGTTTTCAGTGATAGTTACATGACTAGTGGTTGGTCTGTGTGTACAATTCCACAAACCTGGAAGAACTTCTGAATATATACAAGTAGCTTTTTTTAGAAAGGAAAATTTAAAAGATAAAACAGAAGTAGTATATGGAGAATCAACAAATTATAATTTGTGATATAATTTTTGAGAAATTGTGAGAATAACAGAATCATATAATGATCATTTAAAAAAAAAAGAAAAGTCTGATTACAAGTATTTTAAAATGTAATATAATCTAAGTAATCTAGGTAATCTAAGTTTCTAAGTAGTAATCAATTACAATACTGTATACTAGCTTTAATGCACTTATCAAAATAACAAAAGCAGTCAAATGTCATTAAAAGTAGTATTCAAAATGCATTTAACTTACAATCTGCAAAGTAGTGAAAAAATGTTCAAATACTTATGTCAAAGAACTTTTCATAAACACAAGTTTATAAACAAATAAGCTTCTTTTTTTTTCACAAAATCCATAATTTTCTGTCACTGTTTGGATGTAACAGATGTAGCAGAAAACATCTGGGTCATGTTTGCATTTTCTTCTGTCACTGGCCATAATTCTAACCTTAAAATCAGGATTAGACATAAAATAATGGGAAAATCAGCTGAGTATTGAACAAATACTTGTAACCTGGTTCAGAGGAAGAGATAAATCATGTCTTTGTGTCAGTTTGTCTAATAATACAAGACTTCTTCACCTTACAAATGGTTGTCGAAAGCAAAAATGCTACAAAATGCACATCATATTTTGTGAGAAAGTGTGATGTGCTAGTGCAAAACAGACACTTTTTTTGGAATCAGCACCACAAAATTAGTAAGAAACAAGTATTGTATTTGATTCAGCGTGATGCAGGGCGGTGTTATGGGTTATCTTTAAAGTAACGTCAAACGCTCCTCACCTCGACCCTCAGGGCTTGTTTGAATAAGGTCTGCTCGCCCCTGCATGGGGTGGAGCGGCTCCCTCTAGCCCGTTGCCCTTTGACCCCTGTGTACATTCCGCATGTATTCTGTGAAATGAAGTGAGGAATTCCTCTGAAGTTTAGTTAATGGATTGGAGGAGCTACTGAGGAACACATGGGTTTGAAAGTACTGTGGACCTCACAGAGCAAGGCGGTGTTGAAAGTGATGTAAGAAACACAATTGTTTTGGGTAGTTGATGCATAATGTGACCATGGACTAATTTATAGGAAATGTATAATTTAGTTGTTAAAACTGGTCACCATTGTACAGAATCATTAGATGAATTTAAAAAAAAAAAAAAAAAAAAAAAGTCTTTTGAAAAATAATTTTGACATTTTTAACTATTTTATATATCTATATATTTTTTTATATTATATTATATTATTATACAGTTTAATAATTATTTTATATTAAGTACCAATATTCCAGGCATATAATATAATATAATATAATATAATATAATATAATATAACAAAGAACCCAACATATATTTACACTGCACAACCAGTTAAAATGAACTAGTTATAAGGTAAAAGAATTATTAAAAATTATTTTTTTTAAAAAACCTGAAAGAAACATTATTTAATAATTAATTTAACAATTTAATAATTACCAACTTTAAAATGATTAACTGTTACAATTTTTTTGTCAGAAATAAATACTTGTATTCTGCAAGGATGCATTAAATTGATCAAAAGTGACAGTGAAGACATTTATAATGTTACAAAAGATTTATATTTTATAAATGCTGTTCTTTTGAACTTTCTATTCATCAAAGAATCCTGAAAAAAAAAAAAAATGGTTTCCTCAAAGGTATTAAGCAACGAAAACTCTTTTCAACATTGATAATAATAATAAATGTTTCTTGCATATTAGCAAATCAGCATATTGATTTCTGAAGGATCATGTGACACTGAAGACTGGAGAAATGATCCTGAACATTCAGATTTATCATCACAGGAATAAATTACATTTTAAAATATATAATACAATAGAAAACAGTTATTTTAAATTGTAATAATATTTCACAATACTGTTTTTACTGATCAAAAAAATGGAGACTGGTGATCAGAAGAGACTTCTTTCAAAAACATTATCAAATCTTTCTGACCCCAAACTTTTAAATAGCTGTGAATATATAAGCATATTAAAACAATGAGCAAAATGCTGTTTAAAATATCTTTAGCATATCACAAGTCAGAGAATGTCAATCTAAACCCAAAAGAGTTTGGATTACTATGTCACTTGGAAGCATTATAGTTGATTTCTGAATAAATAAATGTTGGTTTCTAAATATTCCATCTAATGCTACAAACATCCAATTGTTCTATAGTTTATAACTGTGTTGATTTTTCCTCACAATTTCTTGTTTAGTACTGAAATTACGTCAACCATAGTGAATGGTTTTAGGAATAAAGGACAGTGTGTAAAGGTAATGGAAGGCAAAATGAAGGTAAACTTCCTTTCTGTGAATGTTCACACCTCAAACATGTAAGCTCAGAGTGCGTCTGGAATCCCCCTATAGAAAACGCAGTGATGTTTGGTGTCATGTTCAGCTTGAAAACTCCTCACCCTGCTCTGGACCGCCACCCACACAGCTGGAATGCGGGGCATGCGCTCAGCACACCCGCTTCGGGGTGGAAAGGGTAGCGAACACTTCTTAAGGCGAAACAGGGGGGAGAAAAATCTCAGTATATAGGCTACCGGAGGTGGGGTCTCAACTCCAAAAAGAGTGGTGAATCTCAAAGGGATTCGCATCCCATCGTCCATGTCACCACCCACTGTGATGGCGATAGAAGAAGCTAATCCATTAACCTTCTGTTGAGCTCAGGGAAATTATCAATGACTATCTATCACTGCAGTTTTTCCCTGTTGGGAGAGAGGGATAGAGGCATGGGATGGAGAAGAAGAGGGTAGGCAGGGAAAGGTTAAAGGGCAGAGGAAGAGGGGAGGAACATTTTTGGAGGAAGGGAATTGGGGGAAAGAAAGAACAATAACAAAACTTTACCTCCCAGGTCTGAAAGGTCTCGTATTCTCTGTCTGCAGCAGCGTTCAGGTATGACTGCTGCAGATGAGCCAGGATGCTTTATGAAAATTATATAATTGTGTTTAACAGTCAAAATGTTCCTTTAACAATCAAAACATTACAGATTATGTTAACATTATTTAATACTTTAAAAGAAATGTTTTTAAAAATGTATTTTAGTTTTTTAAAGACTTCAGAATGATCTGAACTAAACTCAGAATTATTTATCAGAGACAATTTACAAAACGAGTTTAAATTGTATATAAATACATGTTTTTGTCCTTTTTGGTGATCTAGCAGGAATTAAAAAATCAATTGATATCATGAAAACCCTGAAAAAACAAATTATAAAACACAACTAGAGTACATGTTCTCAAATTAATTATCTCAGCTTGTATGTATTAAATCAAACCTCTGAAGAGAGACATGTATATGATGACAAATGGAAAATTACAGTTTGACTCCAGAGAAATGTAAAATAGCTTCACTGCCAAAAGAAAATCTTTTTAAATCTACATTATTTAATTATAAAGGTCTGTATTTACTATTGTAATTTGAATCATGGTATAAAAATGTATTTTATTTCATGTGGATTTGTTTCAGTGTAAATCTGTTTTTTTGCGTTACAAATTTCACTTTATAATTATAGTTTCACAAATAATATAGTTATTATAAATTTGTATTCAAAAAAGCCTGTCTTTCGAAATCAAAGGTGACTGATGAAATCCATTTAAAAGAATTAGATATCTGAATCATTTAAACACACTTTTCTAAATCATTCCTTGAGAATTACATCAGCTGTAATTTTGTTGTTAATTCTCAGAATATTCTACATATTAAACAGTAAATAACATGTATAAGTTTAATAAAGTATTTTAGCACAGCTTTATTTCCTCAACAGGATTTATTTTCCTGTACTGTGTTAATTTGATCATGTTTTCAAACATGTTGTTATTGAATACAAATATAAGGAACAGTGGACATGATCCTTGAATTAGAATAATGATTTCTTTTAACAGTTTTTTGTGCTTTTCAGAATAATTACAAAATGCATTTCCACTGACCTTTATAAAAACAAATCGGTACTTTTAGGCACTGACAATTTTATTTTTTTCGATTTATGTATTGGTAAAATTTTAGAAAAGAAGCAACAGACTTGACTGTTTACGTTTCATGTGCATGTTTTTGATTTGCACATCAACCCTTGAACAGTGTGACATGATAACCTTGTAGCCTTTAAAGAGAAACCGCCTACAGAACATACATTTTCTGTCGAAACTAGAGTGTATATGAATTCAAATGATTTACAGAATGCAACATAAACAGCAAAAATTAGTCATTAATGGTTTAAAATACAATTGTTTTTTATTAATGCAAAAAGTTTGATTAAAACATTTCAAATAGTGTGCGTTGTTGAAAAGCTACTGATAATGTGTGGTAAAACAAAAAGGCGAGGTGTATCTCTGTTAGTTCAAATGGCCAACTGAAAGACAGAGGCAGAACATCCCTTCTAGTTTTCCTTGCAGCCTGTTGAATGCATTGCCCACATCAAACACTTTAAACAGAGTAAGCGCACAATCAGATCCCTTCAGATTGGGGGACAGAGAGAGGGGAAGGGGGGTGAAATGGGCCCTTTCTCACCAAACAATACCATTATTTCAGCTCCCTTGGCCAAGAATGCCACATTTCACAGCCCACTACCCTCCTCCAGATGTCAATCAAAGCTCACTGGTGACTCAAGCTCCTCCCAGGACCTGCCCACCACTGTGGCTCCACCCACAAAATCTGAATGGACCTGCTTCCTCTGATCCATCTTCCATAATCTGTCTAATGGTTGCCTTATAAGCGAAATGTTTAAAAAATTGTTTCAGGCTTTTAGTTAAAATGTATACTACTTAGACATCTGTGCAGTTTTTTTTCTATAAATGTCCAAATATTTTTTCAAAAATTTAACATGTAAATATACTATATGTGAATAAAATCTACATTTTCAACATACCTTTTCTAAAGAAAAAAAAGTTAAACAGATTTGATTCCTGATCACAGTTATAGCCAATATGAAATATACCGAGCCAATACATAAATTTAGGCTATTTTCTTTTTATTCTATAATTGATTAATTTAATGTAAAAATATGCTACTTTAAAATCTACAATTTTATAATGTGAATCAGCCACTTATTCGAAATGGGGTTTGTGTTGACTACTGGTATGTTTACCTGTGATTATGATTTACTAGACAGAGTAATCTTAATAATACAGAAAACAAATGTTGTGTAGCCTACTTCATAGATGTATGTCTTATGAAACGTCATCTTTTAAAGGGTAAAATGGAATTACACAGTTCTGGTTATTTACACCAGCCATGTAAATCTATTCATATGAAATCAAGACTTTCATTTATAGGCTATAGTTCACAGCTGTATAAAATAGGCCTAGTACATAAACAACTCTTTAAACCTATCAAACTCGAAAGTATTATTTTACATTAAAACTGTTGGATGCTAATGCAAATTGGAAATTAATTAATTGGAAAGTAATTGTCTTCATAGATAATTATAACGTATGTATTTAAGCAGTAGTATCATCCCGCATAAGCGGACGGCGGCGATGGGAAATTTGTGAATGAGAGACGGTGCGTCGCGTATTTGTTGTTCAATTAAATTATGCAGCGACGGTATCCGTTTTGCGTCCAATCACATCACGAGTCAGAGCGCCGAGGAGCTGAGAATTCAACCAATGGCTCATCGCACGGCAGAGACTAGCGCAGCAGCAGACCAATCAACGCCGCGCATGCAAATGAGGCATTTGCTTCGGCTGGATCTGAATGTCAACTAGTCAAAGATGGAGTCTGACGCTGGATGGCCGTGAGGCCGCGCGTCTTTATATTTGCTCATTTATTTCGCTGAACCGCGCGATAAGATTTTAACTTTGCGCTCTCGAAAACGGAGAGTATTTATACATTTACCATTTGAAAAAGGACTGAAGAAGAAGACGTTCAGGTTTTGCACCTTTTACTCAACTTTTCCTCTTCTCTCACTCTCCCTCCTCATTTTTTTTTTCTCTGACGGAGTGTCCCTCCCTTGGTTCGCTGCCATTCATGAATTTGGGGTTCACTATGTGTTCTTCATGCATTTGGGATGATTGGGCGGAAATGGCGGGAGCTGTAGGGCGTAAAGGAGAGTTTGGATGGATGGGACCAATCCACTCGCCTCATTTTCATGCGCATCAGGACCGTGTGCCATCAAACCCTGGGTACGATATCTTTTCTGTAGTATGCTGCGTTTTATGCGCGCAATGTTTGCTGTCTGAGAAAACAGAGAAGGCTGAATGAATTGCCGCTATTTAAATACACGCGCTGATAGTGTGATCAGGTACGAATTACCCTTTTAAACGGTATGAATGTGAGGTTATGTAAACACCACCGTTATAAAATGTAAATTCGTTTGTCTGCTGAAGTTTAGTTTGTCTAGTGATGCTATACACTTAATCCGAATCAAAACAAACATGAGAAAGTGTCAAAGGGCGCTTAATTCGACTTAATATTTATTATTAACTGGCTCAGAATGCAGCTAATGAGAATATAAATTGTTGTGCAATTAATGAAGGTTGGATATTAATTCGGAAAGTTTGTTACGGTTTTCAACAAGTCTTTGAAAATGTTAATGCAAATTAAGCAACCTGTTAAAGTGTTTTCTCACTTTTGTAGCTCTCACCACTGTAAAGCAACACGTTTAAATGTGTTTTTGTTTTTTAAAAAGTTTATAAAGTCGCATAATTTCTTAAACCTTACAGGGTTCCCACTGTCCTGGAAAACCAAATATCAGGGAAAAGTGATTTCAGGCCTGGAAAAGTCGTGGAAATTTCTGTAGTCAATATAAAGCTTGATTATGCCTAGTTATAAAATGCAATTTTAAGCCAGAGAAACACTGTGTTGTGTCTGTATTATTATTATTATTATTATTATTTTAATCCTAATTCAGTCTTTATAAAAGGTTGGAAAAGACATGGATGTATTATGGAAATTCACCAGGAAAGTTTGGGAAACCTGAATTAAAATCACCATTGATATTTATATAAAAAAAACAAACAAACAAACAAAAAAAAAAACTAAAGTGGCTCTCTCTGTTTTTGTTTTCTTTTTTAAACTTTGTTTCGAATTCACTATCTTGCACAACTATCAAGGTCTCAAAATTAAACACATTGCAGTTGTTTTAGGAATACTATGATTCTCTCTGTTCTAAACTGAGAGTGTCAGAAGTCCTGACATATTCCCAAGACAGATTGATTTTAAAACGAAACTAAAGCAATAAATTGTTTTCATTGTAAAGCAGAGCCCACAGAGACAAATCATAAAGGAAACAGATGTGGGAAAAAATGTGCTTTCAGTGGTAAAATGATACTGTAAATTTATTATTTTATTTGTTTAACTGATGTTGCTGTCATTTAATCCCAGTTTTTTAGATTAATTTGGTTATTATGAGTAATACTTTGATGAAGCAGGAATGATCTGCTCAGAGCTCACTGCTTTTTCCTTTGATTTTCTAACCAAAGTGCATTAAATGTATAGAAATGAAGTACAAGAAATCTGAATGCATTGTAATTGATCGAACATGATGAGGGAAGGATTATATGGTGATATTGACCATGTTTTGTCCATTGCCCTTTTTCTGTTGTACTACTGGCCAATCAGAAGAGCAGTGCAATATTAAAAGGGCATTGGCTGATAGAACAGAGACCTCCACCTCCCTCTATTTCCTTCACCTCTCACCCCTCTCGTGGTTTGACATTATTTAACATGTGGAGCTACAGTCAATGCACAGGCCTGGAAACCTGTAAAAACATGAAAGCTGACAAACTGCAAATTTATTCCAAACTGTAAATGTTTGACAAACTTTCTTTGAATCAGTAAAATTTAAAATGAGTGGATGAAAATCCAACTCTGTGCATGTTCTGCAGGACTACCCTTTCTATTAAACATATTCTATTGGACTGTCCCGGTTTTAATGCAAGTAGAAAGCTCTTTTATGAAGTTAGTTCACTTAAGGACTTATTTAGTAAGGTTTTGAGTGAAAAGTTTTTACAATTTTTATCATATGTTAATTTAAAAAATCTTGTATCATATTACTTGCTGTGTTTGTTTGTTTGCTTGGTTTTTATTGTATTTATGTGATATTTGTATTTTTGTAATTGAGTTTTTGCCATGAAAATAGCTTCAGATGCTGACATGGCATTTAATAAAATTATACTATACTATACTATACTAAAATGAGTGGAGGGCAAACAGTCATTGGCCAGAGAAGATGGCTGTCCCCTGTCCACATGCTGATGTGCTGAGGTCAGCTGCTCTGACGATGTTGCACTACTGTACCATCCATTCTAGCAGTGCAATAGTATTGTCATAGCATTTAGCCTCTGATATGCTCACCGGTCATGGGACGCTGTGAAACAAGTGCCGAATTGCTCAGGTTGTCCCCTTACGTTATCCTGCAACTGTAACTGGTGTAACGCACTTGTTTGATAAATAAAATCGGTTCTTTTTGGACTTAAAGCTGAGTTCAGTCGTCATTTGTTTTGATGACCACACCATTTTGGCTCGGTTATCGTGCAATGCGACAGGCTTAGTTTGGAGCTAAAGGGCCGAAATAAAGGTGCACGGGTCGGACCCTCCCTTGTCGCAGGTTAGCAGGGGGAAGGGAATGTTTTCAGTGGAATGCAGGGAGGCAAGTCCAGTTGTGAGCATAGGGGTGGGGGATGGTCAGGAGAGGGGCCCAGGACTGCTAAACGTGTCTCTCGGCATTTCTGAGACAGTCCTTAACATAACTGAGTGAATCAACCCTATAGGCTCTGAATCATGCATACCAGGCCTATATGTGAGAGGCGAGTCGCTACACAAGGTGTCTGTACTTGCCCCATTATCTATACTAATATGCTGTTGTTGACTTAAAGTGAAGAATACTAAAGCATAGGTTATCATAAATTCACAAGAAACTCTGTTAAGGCTGTAAACGTGTTATCAGCTCTTAAGTGACAAAACAAATCTCCCTCAAAGTTTTTACACCAAGGCAGTAGCACAAGAATACGCCTCGGGTTAAATGCTAACCCTGTTTATCCTTCGGAGTGGGAAACTCTCAGCGACTGGAGCACCTCAAATACTTCAGTAACGAATGCGACTTGTCGGGGCACGTTTGCAAAGGTTGCTGGGAAATAGTGGAATGTGAGGAATGGGATATGATATGTGTCTGTGGTGCTATTTCGCACGGGACACATCATCACGGGGTGCTGTTGCTTCTCACAAGCAGGTTGCTCAAAAATCTGCTTGTCTGTATACTTCAATCTGATGTCACAACCGCTTTTTTAATATAGAGAAAACACTTATAATTTTGAGTGTGTTTGGTTTTAATACCAGTTACGCCTTGTTTCGACCTGATGTTTGAACTGTGTTAGACATGATGTAACAAGTTAATTACTGCTGAATTGCACTATAGTGTTTGTGCTTATTGAGTTTCATTTAAAGGTCACTCAAAAAGGGTCAAAAGACCACTTAAACAATTTAGTGTGTTATTAATGGTTAATTAATAGGCCTAAGGATTGCCAAGCCGCCATAATGTGGATATGAAACTGTCCATAGGCAGTCTGGTGTCTTAAGGGCACTATAATTCGTGATGTAGTAACTTAATTTTACAGCAAACTCAAATGTGGTTAGATCTGTTTGAAATTGAGTCTGTGACATTAGATCCCATTACCTTTAAAGATCAATCAGTCCATATTAATTGGGTTTAGTACAGTAATAGGAAGTGTACACAAGACTTCCCGATCAACACATTGAGATTTATTTAAAGAGAACCTGTTTTATCCATCATTATTATTGATCAAATCTTTTAAAGTCTTCTGTTGGAGACCTTATATTTTATCTAATTGTATTCAGGGCACTTTCCAGGAAAATGGTAGTGTCAGAAATTCTTAAAAATCAAGTTCAAATGTTAATTAACCACGTCATGCTACATTTTATATTAGTTTCATTTTATGTTCATTTTATATTGGTTTTGCTATTTGTGCAACCCTGTTACCCATATTTGAGGCAGTTAAAAACCCTGATTTGTGTGGTTTTGCCATTTTTTTTTAATACATTTTTATTAGGACTGCTACCAAGTGCTGGTTTGTAGGTAATGACAGACTTGTGTTCCCGTAACTTAATGGAAAATATTTGTTTGATAATTTTTCTTGTAATAACAGGGTTGAATGATTGATAAATGCAGTCATTGTAAAACCAGAACAGTTGTTCTAACTAACCCTTTTTAGTTAACTTTACTTAACAATTTGTTGAACTTAAATGTAAAAATATGTAATATTCCCATGCTATGCCTTTGTTACTCAGAAAACCCAAGTTAATTTTACTTGATTGGTTTGAGTACCAGTTTGTCAAGCAAAAGAGTTTTTAAAAGGGGCAATTCTTAATATAATTTTCACTCAAAAACAAGTTTTTTTCAGTTGACTTAATTAAATTGTGCACACTGGTTGCCTTAATTCAATTAAGCAAGCTTAACTTAATTGTATCAAGTATAATTTAAGTCTTATTTCTAACCTATTAAAAGTGTTCCTCACTTATTTTGTTGTTAACTAAGCTGTATTTGTGATTGGAGGAACAGTGATGCATACTCCCAGAATGCATTGCAGCATGAATAAATTAAGCAGTTGCTTTGTTTTACTATCTTTTTGGCTTTATTTGACAATTGTATTTATTTTATTTGACTGTCTTGTGTCAGTATTAGCACAATAAAGACTTGTAAAAAAATGTTTTGTAATGTTCAGAGTCTTATGAATTTAAAATAATTTAATGGTTATCATTGTTTGCATGTTGATGTTGATGCTGATGTCTGTGACTCAATATTTTTTTGTGATATAGGTGTTAGAAATATGATTTTAATAATTCAACGTGGAATATTGATTAGTTCGTTTTAGTGAGAAGTTAGTCAATCTTTTAAAAGCAACCTATTTATTATTTCTCTTCCTTTGAAACCACAAATATTTCTTGTCTGCATAAGAGAATTATATAAATTAAGTTCCAAGTGCCCAACCAAATGGAACACTAATCACCATAATTGTGACTATGAGAAATCAGCATCAATTTATGAAGTCAACTTACTTGATGTTCTCTCAAAATTTTCAGATGTATTGACAATTCAATATTCAAGATGACTGGAAAATGAGCAAAGGCAACTATGGAGAAAGATAACTTAAGAAGTGGAGGAAATTAATGGATATTATATTAAGAATTGCCCCACCTCAAAAACTATTTTGCTTTACAAACTCGTACTCAAACCAATCAAATAATCTTAACTTGGTTTTTCTGAGTAACAAAGACATAGTATGTGAATATTACAGATTACTAGATTTTTACAATTGAATTAAGTTCAACAAATTGTTGCACATTAAGTAAAGATAACTAAAAAGGTTAGAACTGTTACAGTGCGAGTAGAACAGATCATGGGATGATATTTCCTTCATGATATGTTACTTAGTTGTAAGGAATGTTGTTTTCTTTTTGTAATCAAAAATAAAATCATGCAGTACAGGGTCGAATGCTAAATTGTTTTTTTTAGAAAATAAAATCTGTAAAAGGCCTATATATAGCCTATTATAATGTTTTTTGTATTACTGTAAGTGTTAGACTCTGTCATTAAGGTCAAGAGAAGGTTCAAGTTAAACAATAATAATATAGTTTAACAAACATATAGCCTATAAAAGTTATCACCACAAAAACGCGATTACTGCCTCTAATACTTTAGACAAAAAGTCACATGACATTCATTAACATGCATGGGACATCTAGTGTAGGCCTACTTACGGAAAGGCAAGCCCAGGCGTTTGTTTTCCTGGGGAGCATTAATCTGGCTGGGATTGGACAACAGGCATCCATGTGAATTAAAATACTTTATTTCCAATAACACGCTATATTCTTTGAGTTTTATCGTAAGTATGCTTCATTTACACTGTAAATTATACACATACCTTTACATATGCTACATTTTTATGATAAGGTAGGCCTATTGTTCGCCAGGTTATGGTTCTCTCAGGCTAAAATTGATCGTCGCAGCGGAAATCAAGACAAAATAGCGCGATATCTTGATTTATGAACACGGTAGCGGTGTGTGTTATAAATGAGCTGTTTATACAAAGGCAAGGCATACTGTCTAATTTAATAATCAGGCTCTAACGAAAGCTGGTTATGATAAAATGAAAGTTCTCCATTCAAGTCGCGCGCACAGACTATAGTCTTTGCCGCCATCTTACGGACACCAACAGAGATTTTCCTGAAGATGTCCGTGTGTTAATTTAGTCGTCATAGATTCAGCGTTTTTTTTTTTTTT
Organism: Hypophthalmichthys nobilis; assembly: GCA_037950665.1. NCBI lineage: Eukaryota > Metazoa > Chordata > Actinopteri > Cypriniformes > Xenocyprididae > Hypophthalmichthys > Hypophthalmichthys nobilis. Next base: position 19,031,962 of record CM075476.1, on the reverse strand, counting down.
AATGCATTTAATCAACTGTTTTCATGAACTTGACTATATGGTCTATAAAAACAATCTAATTCATCGTTTAAAAGGCTCTATACAGAGACAACTCATAGTTAACTCATAACAGGAACTTTCACATGCCTCTGTCCTGAACAATATTTAAGGTAAATCAAATTAGAAATAAATATGACAACTGAATAAGTCTGAAATAAAGCTATTTAATTGTCAATTCATTATGCTTATAAAAAAACTGTAGCCAAAAAACTAAAACAAATATATAAAATCAGTCATAGAAGCAGAATATAGGGACAGTTTTAGAGTTACTTTCTAGTTTAAGTTATGGCTATGTCAGTCTCTGCATTATTATTATTGTATAATGTGCTATGATATGATAAACAAAAATAAACATTTGACCAATGAGACCTCAAAATCCTGTAATAATGTTAGTTTTCATGCCTTTATGACTGACATACAAACGGCCAGATACTTTTATCAAATCTCAATTAAAAACAGAGAATATAAAAGTTTTATAAAATGGTTAAATAAGGATTTTACACTTGCTTTACAAACAACAGCTGTTAACTTAAACCATATGACATGCAAACTTAGCAAATTCCTTTTAATCACAAATTTCTGCCAGAATCATACTCAAGCTAAACTGCACACCAACCACACAAGTGCTGTGTATCAATACACAGTTTTAAGGCAGGAATGGAAACTGTGAAAGTACAACGTGCACATTAAATAAAAAGTTCATATTTACAGCAATAAAAAAAAAAAAAAATCAGTCCTTATGTCTCTGTGGATGAAGCTGGGTTATTTCGGGCACAGTTTTCATCTTGTCCACAGTCGCCATCGTCACACTCGCACTGCCACTGTGTGCAAAAGATGTATTGATGTAAATCACTTAGCAAAGAAAAAGCATCGTTTTAGAACAAAAACATGAGAAAACAATATAATTTTAGGAATATAACAAAACATTCATAATTATAAGATATAAAAGGAAAACTGAAAGTGAGAGTGCCATTCAAACCTTTATGATTGTGCTTTTGAGCATGTGCTCTGACAGCTCTGTGATCTGCTCCTTGGTCTGAGACTCCACAGCGGCCTCGTGTGGCAACTTATGAGTGAAACACAACATTCATTCAACACATACACTGGAAATTTTGTCATAAAAATATCAGCTCCTGTTTTTTTTTTTTTTTTTAGAGCAATTCAGTAACCTTAAAATAGTACTATGAATAGTTTATTTATATATAAAAAAACATAAGATTTATTATAATTATTATTACAATTATCTTATTTATATTAATTTTATAACAGATCGTAATAGAATATTATTTATAATTATATCGATAACTATATTGGAAAGTGTACCAGGACGTGGGGGGCTCTGAAGAGGTAGCTGAAGGGGTAGTTTAAGAGGTTGAGGCAGGTGGTTGAGTATATATCCGCATAGCGCAGTAACTGACTGGCAAAGAGGGTTTTTGTGGAACCACAGCGTAAAAGACTGCCCATTTTCCCATAGCACAGATCCATGCCATATGTCACCATCTGTAAAGCATATCGAAAAAAAACGTGATACATTCCAGTAAGGATATACAATTTTGATAAACACAAAACACATTTTTTACATGAAGAAAATCCACAAAACAGGCTAAATGTGAAAACATCAAGGTAAATAATGTGTGGCAAACCTACTGCGATGATCCTGAGAACTCACCTTTATCCTGCTCTGAATTGCACTAATATCCAGGCTCTCTTGACTTCCACTGTCCAAATGCCTGATGGGATAAAATGAGAGGTCAGCTGAAAAGTTCAGTATCATTTGGTGTTAACCCTCTGGTGCTCTTTGGTTTACTTTCGAACAAAAATATTTATGTTTTTTAAATGTTATGTTTTATTTTTTAAAATGTTTTACTTCATCAGAATGGTACAGTTTTGGGTTACTCCTTTAAAAAGTGACTAATTGCATTAGTTACCTTTTATGGAAAGTAATGCGTTATGTTAACTATGCATTCCTTTTTCTCATCTGGACTGGGCTTGCTTGTTTGTTTTTAATAACAGAAAAAACAAATAAGCCTCAGGCTGAAGGAAATGCAAATTCACGCCTGTACAGTAGAAGGCGCAGCTCAAACAAACCTTTCAGCTGTGCTGCCATTCTGGGTTGTAGAAGAATAGGGTGCAGGAGAAGAATGTTGATCACTCTTACTTAAAAACAACAACAAAAAACGAATCGTTACAAAAAATTGGATCGTCGGAGGTCAGCAGCAAGGACAGCGCACATAACGCCTTTGCACTTACTCCTGATTTCTCTCAACATGAGGACAGGAGAGCTGTTAGTCAATAAATGGGAAAAATGTGTTACTTAACTAGTTACTTGGAAAAAGTCATCTGATTACATAGCTGGCATTACTTGTAATGTGTCACCCCTAACACTGGAATGGTATGAGCTTAAACGTGCTGTGTAACACACAAGAATGAACCTCACTGGTTCTCACACATCAAGCAAGCATGCTTGAGCTTCCGTTTACCACAACTGATGTGTGTGTTGAATTTGTAAATGTGAATAAAAGCCTAAATTAAACCTGTTCATCATATAAAGCGTGTCTCGTCCGAAAATTTGGACTAAACCACTCAATTCATATGGATTCATTTTACGATCTCTGTATGAACCTTTTGAAGTGTCAAAGTGGTGGTTGCAAAGACTGTCAATAGAGGGACAGAAATCTCAGATTTCATTAAAATATCTTTCTTTGAGTTTCGAAGATGAACGAAAGTCTCAGGTTTGGTACGACATGAGGGCAAGTAATTAATGACAGAATTTTCATTTTTGGGTGAACTAACTCTTGATGGGTACATAACAATTATTGAAAAATAAATAAATGTGTATAGATTAATTATTTGTATTGTATTGTAAAACAAATTGTGGAAAGAAATGGAGTGTAATTATTGTGTAAATATTACTTAGTGCCATACAATTCCCTCAAAATATAAAATATTAAATAAAAAATATTACTGAATAAAACATTACATTGATTTTACTGTGAAAAACGAACATTTGAGGGGTTCTGCCTACTTTTGACCCCTAAATGAGGAGCATCAGATTAATGTTTGTTTGTGTGCATTTCAGGTTTTGCGGTCTCTAAGTACCCCAAAAAATGTCCCTTGCAATAAAAAAAAATTCAAAAAGAGACTTTATTTATGCAATAAAAGCCTAAATATAATATAATTAATGATTAACCTATTTAATTTCACCTAACAACACTAGATTATAGCCTGCACAGAAATGCAAGTATATGGAGTACTGTACTGCCATCTATCCATCATGTCTAGTATTGCACTGATTCTGGCAGAGAAAAATTCATACTTACTGATATAACTCTGCAAGGAAGATGTCAAGATGTCTTAACTCCTCAAACATACCTATAAAAAGACACAAGAGAGTATTTTCAAGCCCCCAGTAGTCAACTTAATGCTTCAAATCCATTCTTTATCAAATAAAAATGAAAAGGTGTTATTTACTGGTTTTGTCTGTCCACACATGTAGCTCCTTCACAAGCTCAGGAACCACCAGGAAAGTCTTCCAGCCCTGACGTTTCTTTGACTTGAGAATATCTCCAAAGATGTGATCCCCCACATAGAGGATGTCTTTGCCCCTAACATCCAGCAAATCACAGACAATATCAGAAGATCCTAAGAAAGGGGTTAAATAAGAATAACTGACATAAGGAAAAGAAGTGCCTTCATGCAAGCCTAGCAAAAAGATCATGTAAATACTCCTCTAGTATTACCTCCAGAATACACTGTCCCATGCTGGAGGTCCCCAGTGTATGTGCCAATACGCAGCTTACCAGTGTCCTACATCAGGGAATAATGAGAAGTTTAGTACAATCCAAGATCAAACAAGATGGTTCCTGATATTTCATTAGACATAAAGTGACTAAATGTTAATAAATCTATACAGTGTACAATGTTATTTATTTACTGCCATTCAAAAGTTTGGGGTCTGTAAGAATTTTTAATGTTTTTGAAGGAAGTCTCTTATGCTCACCATTTATTTGATTTAAAATACAATAAAAACAGTAATGTGAAATTATTATTACAATTTAAAAAAATGTTTTTTATTTGAATATATTTTAAAATGTAATTTATTCCTATGAGGCAAAGCTGAATTTTTGAGCATCATTACTCCAGTCTTCAGTGTCACATGATCCTTCAGAAATCATTTGCTGTTCAAGAAAAAAATTCTTTAAAATTATCAGTGTTGATATTTTTGTGGAAACTGTGATACATTTTTTAAGAATATTTTTGATGATTTTTGATGGTTTAGGGTTAGTTGTATGTAATTATGCATAATTTATAGTTATTACTATATAGTTATTGTATTTGTTTACAGTTTTTTTTTTCTGGTTTTGGGGTAAAATAGGAGCTAGAAATAATTGGGTATAACAACTAACTTTTACATCAAAAGCTATCAAAAACTCATTATTTTTGCCTAAATAAATGGTGAATTTAAAATGTACAGTAGCAGTGCGCACCGCACCAGACGTGAGGAACCCACCGTGTCGACTTGTCGTAATACTGTCCCTCCTGCGAAGAACAAGGGCTTCTTAGTGTCCACCACCACCAGGTCAAAGTAGGAGCGCCAGGGTTTCCTGGGGCTCTAGAAAACATGAATCATTTCAGAATTTATGTGTGCAATCAAGATTAGTCACAAACAATATTTTTAGAGTAAATGATACTAAGTAGTATTTTTTGTGTCAGTAAGAGAATAGTCATGCTGCCCACCTTTAAGCCAGAAGAGGACTCCAGTAAGTACTTCATAATAGCCTAATTTGAGAAAAGATATAATGCAGTGTAAAATCCAATTATGAATATTAATGATAGTGTGCAATGATATGCAGCCTGTCCGTGGCAGTTTAAATAATTTCTAGGGAGCTGGCGCTCTCCTTACCTCAGTGTAATTGAAGTCGCTGTTGGTGGCCAGGAACACTTTGGCGACCTCTTTGATGCGGCTCAGTAACACAGGAAGACGAGGCTAAACAAAATCATATGTATATGAGTCTTTTGGCACATACAAATCTATAATATAATCTATAATGATGTAGCACACAAAATGAGAAAATATATATTGTAATAATTATTACTTACATCTTTAATCACGTACCTCTCCAAGTTCTTCAGTGTTCGTTCCTTCAGAGTGCCCTGAAGAACAAAAATAATAACTGTATACATGTGTGTGTATATATATATATATATATATATATATATATATATATATATACACATATAATATACACACAAACACATTAGGGCTGTAACAATATCAGACTGTTCACTACAAGATTGCAATGACCAATAGTATTCACAATAACGATATATCGCAATACCAATAGAAATCTTGAAAAAAAATAAATAAATAATGCTATCAGTCAAATTCATGTTTTCTTTTTTGGAAGAATCACAACATTGCATACAAAAGGAACAATTACATTTAATGGCAACCAGTTTGAAATAACTTCCTTCTGTGAACTGATGTGGCTTCTTATTACAGAATGAGGCAGAAATTATATTATTTTATAATATTCTATACAGTCATAAAGCCTATGTCAATTGGCATTGCATTATAAATACACAGTGCTCAGTGTAAATGAGTACACCCCCTTTGAAAGGTAGCATTTTAAACAATGTCTCAATAAACACAAAAACAATTTCTAAAATGTTGACAAGACTAAGTTTTATACAACATCTGAAGTAATTGTACAACATTTGTAAGTAATTAAAGTAATAATATGTAAATAAACTGAAAATTTTGTTCTCTAAGTTATATTATTAACCTTACTTTCATGTTATAAGTTAAACAGATGTTATATTAAACTTAGTCTTGTCAACATTTTGGAAATTGTTTTTGTGATATTGTTTAAAATGTTACTTTTCAAAGGGGGTGTACTCATTTACGCTGAGCACTGTATATTATCCTTGAAAATACCTGAGATGGCTTGAAGAACACAGATAAACACATATACTGTCGCAATGGTGTGTTAATTCTCTAACTTTCTGTGCTAGGACACCCTTCGACGTCGACTATGAATGAAACATAAATTACATGCAAGAGTTTAGCGTTCTATAATGCTCACATCACCCTTTTTTGGGTAAAAATAGAAGAAAAAAAAAGATATTTGAAGTAAGCATACGATAATCCATAAGATTTTATCAAAATGAACACACTTTTGGACTAAATGCCCCAAGGGATGTAAATATAATAAAACAGAGAAGCTTCAGCAGGTAACAGATTTCCCGTTTCAGGACTAGCAAAATAATTGCAATTTACTCTCTGTACAGTGGCCAAATCTACAAGATAAGATTGCTTCCTTATGCACTCACTGTGGATCGATAGACTGGGGTGATGAACGAGTCATTTTTGCGGAATCCAAAAAACTTCCACACTGATGAGCTAACTTTCTTGGTGTACGGGTATAGAGTGTCTCGTCTATCATATCCGACGACATGCTTGTTTGCGGCAGTAACAAGGTGTCTGCTTGTGTTTTATGACAGTTTTTTTTATGTGTTATGTCAGGTGTCAACCAGCGTTAAGGTGCAATATTGCCACCTACTGTATGTTGGGATGTCCACCAGATATGGGCGCTGGAATATTTATGTGTCATATTTTCATGTGTACTGTTCATTTTTAAATATTGCTGTTATCACCAATACCGGTGTACACCCCTAATAAACACAATAACAATATTTACTTTTTTAAATACCACAATTTTTGTTGTGAAATATATATATATATATATATATATATGAATGAAATATTTAGTTACAAAGAAAGAAATTACTTCAAGACTACAATATAATAATTTCCTATATATAGAGAGAGAGAGAGAGAGAGAGAGACAGAGGAAATGATTACATTGCAGTCTTGAAGTAATTTCTTTCTTTCTAACTATATATTCCATTAATTTGAGGATGAATAAGTAAAATCATTAAATTAAGGCCCGTTCTCACCAAGAACAATAACTATAAAGATAAACTATGACGATAACTATGTTAGCATTCACACTCATAAGTGATAACATATTAGAAGCACACGCTGCAGTTTTGTCGCCTGATGGATTCTGGTTGACTGTCGATGTTTTTATTGTTCATCAATTGAGAAACATTCTTCTAAAAGTGATTCAAGTGGCTTGATCGGATCTACACAAAAATGTAAGTGAAAATGGTCAAGTTTACCGTATCGTGAAGGTGATCCATGGCGTCCCTCACGTCCTGAAACATGCTTCTGTGTGACATGAACAAGTCACCGTGTTTGAACCCTTTCAGGCAACTAAATGGGAGAGAAACAGTGAGTAAGACAGAAATCTGTTGGGTATCTTTTAAAGTGCCCCCATTATGCCATTTTAAATGTACCTAATTTTGGCGTCGGTTTTACTGTATCCTTTGGAAGTGCATGTGAACTGGATTTGCTTTCACAGCACAGAAATCAGCAGATGTGTCCGAAATCGCATACTATATAGTAGATCTTACATTTGGTTTGAAGCTTACTTCGTGACAGTTAAAAAAAGTACATCCTAAATAATATGAATGTGTCTATGAATAAAATTCGGACGTACTACATCCGCCATGTTGTCATTGTTATGTGACCTACAGTGTCTTTTCTTTCATTTGATAGACTCCATTAATCCTGCACTTTGATCTTTGAAACTTTGCAGACCTTTTACATTCAGAAACAGCTGTATTACACACTGCATGAAAGGAAAAACCCGAAAAATCATAATACGGGCACTTTAAGTTTCCATTTTGGTATATTTTGGTACTCAACAGGGATGGCAATTTTTTAGTAAGATGTTTTTTTAATAAGAGTTTTTTTTTTTTTTTTTTTTTAATATTTTCATATTTTTGGGTTTCAAGGGCTTTGCTATGCAGTTGCAGGTATTCAAAGTGGTTGCTAGGGTGTTCTGGGTGTTAACGTCTGCCATGTGAACAGTCTGAAAATGATAATGGTTTGAAAACTCTAGCCTTAAGCATAAGCAAGAGTAATAGTGATGCTTGCCTTAGCAAATACTATAAATTATAAACATCATTCTCATGACTAAGAGACAGTGAAGCTGTAAAAGAGCCATAACTGTTGCAGTTAAGAATAATTCACTCACTTTTTGTATCTTGAGGTTCTGGTGAAGAAGTCAACCAGGCATGCATAAAGATATGTCTCTGAGAACAGGAGAGGGACAAATCATGTTAATAGAATCGGTTATCCTTTCACTCGACCATTTAAATGTGTCAGTGTTGTAATACCTGAAAGGTTGAAGAGCGTGTTGAGGACGTAAAAGCGGTCAGTGTCGTCCCTCTGGATGAACTTGTTTGGATAATACTCATCAACCTGTTCACTGCAAACAGACACATATCTTAATGAGAATATTAGCAGACAAATAAGCTTCCTGACAAACCATGTATTACAAAAGCACTGGAAATACATTCACATATCGGAAAGCTTGAGACGAAACAATAACAGTCTGTCACTGATCTGCCCAGCTAATGTGTCACAGCAGCCAGTGTTGAGAGACCGCTAACAACTACTGTTCTCAAACAACTGATCCCTGCTAAATAAAACCATTCCCAAAATACCCCATGTCTGATGAAACACACTTTATCGTGCGTGAGGATACTCACATGCTCTGTTTTTCTTGAAGTTTGTGAATAACAAAAACGATTTTCCATACTGATGCTGCCACTGTTCTCAAATCTTTTCAGAGATGAACATGTAAATCTGGTGGCATGTTGTAAAAGGAGAGGTACAAACCAGAAGTCAATGGGCTAGTTATGCCTATTCTAAACCTCATACTCTTTCATCTATCTAAAAAAAAGCCGTACCAGGAAACCAACAACCTCATTAACAAGATTCATACACCACTCTTATATGCCAGGTGTTGGATATAAATATACTACTAAAATGAGCTCATTACTTCATCTGTGTCTCAGAGTGGTTGGGTCCAAAACTAGACATTTTCCAAAAAATGGAACTAAACTTTTTTTTTTTAAAAAAAACTTCTTAACCCTGTTGTTCATCCACCTTAGGAGGTCAAACTAAATTTTTTTTATGACATATAAATATTTTATTATACGCTAAAAAAAAATGCTGGGTTGTTTCAACTTATGTTTGGTTCAAATATGGACAAGCCCAACTAAATTTAAAAAAAAAAAATTAAACCAATGGTTGGGTTTGTCCATATTTGACCCAAACATGGGTTGAAACAACCCAGCGTTTTTGTTTTTTTGAAATGTATAAACTTTAGTTCAAAAGTTTGGTTGAGTAAAATTTTTTAATGTTTTTGAAAGAAACCACCAAGGCTGCATTTATTTGTCCAAAATACAGTAAAAACTGTAATATTGTGAAATACTATTACTAAGTTTCCTATTGTAATATGTTTTAAAATGTAATTTATTCCTGTGATGTCAAGGCTGAATTTTCAGCATCATTACTCCAGTCTTCAGTGTCACATGAGCCTTCAGAAATCATTCTAATATGCTGATTTGTTGCTCAAGAAACATTTATGATTATTATTATCAATGTTGAAAACAGGTGATAGATTTTTTCAGGATTCTTTGATGAATAGAAAGTTCAAAAGAACAACATTTATTTGGAATCAAAAACTTTTGTAACATTATAAATGTCTTTAATGTCATTTTTGATCAATTTAATGCTCCCTTGCAGAATAAAAGCGCTAATTTCTATCCTAAACAATCTTACTGACCCCAAACTTTTGAATGGTTGTATACAGATAGATAGATAGATAAACAGACAGACTGGATTTGCTGAGTTAGACGCGTTCCTGGATCAACATATTTTGTTGATCATGGAACAACATTCTGGTCCAAAAATTTTGTCCTAACCATATCCCTACCCCAAACCTAACCCTACCCATAAGTTATCCCTAAAATCAGAGGGAAATTATGCTGAATAACACTGATGTAGAAGCACCTTAACTTGGTTGTAAGCCTAAACTTGACATAAACTGTAAAATTAAGATGTTAAGTTTAGGCTAACTACTGCTATATTCATTTTTAAAATTCCTTTTTTTGTGAAGCCCCTTCCCTGCTAATGTGTATTTCCTTTCATTGTTAAACCCAAAATTGCCTACACAGATCCTTGTATTTCTTATATCTGTTTTTATTAGCTCTCAACACCGACGTTCCTTCACATTCGGTTTATTGGCTTTCAACCTGCCTCCCTTGAATGTTTTGTCCCACGCAGCATTCTACTTTGTTGGAATCTTCTGTTGTCAGAGAAAGGTTGAGGGGGCATTTGCGAGCAAACTCTCACTCAATACACCATTGACTCGCGCCACAATGAATCATCTCACTCACCCTCTCAGGTACTCAAAGCCGTGAGTGCACACCAGGATGTTTCCATTGGAGTCTATTTTCAACAGGTTACCGTACATAGTATCGTACACCAGGCCTCTGGAGAGGAAAGGAGAAAGAGAGAGAACGTTTGAAAGAACAAGAGTCTGGGAGCATTCAGACAAGTGAATAATTTATAGCAAAATATGGCCCTCTTAGGAGTTAAAACAAGAGTTCATTCATATTTATATTTTCCCCCAGGAGTATCACTGAGCAGAGAGTTAAACTGTCTGAGTTTGGTATTCAGCGCATTTTAAAAACGACCTCAAGCAAGCTTAATTTTATGAGACCCTTGAGACTGGTGTAATGCAGGACATTTCTATTTGTATGGTTACTCACAAAGTCTCGCATGAATGGTTTATAATATACGGAGCCCCGGACATGACATGCAGGAAAAAAATAGTAGGCTAAATCGGTGCGCACGATTTACTAATCCGTTCCCTCGATTTACTATTTCATTCCCTCGATTTATAAATCATTATAATTTTTTTTTTTTTACCAATTTAAAATTCTTAATCCATAATATGAATAATATGTAAGGAATAATTGACTCTGGGCCGTTGAATTCTTACAAAATAATGCACACCCGAAGTGGTAATGCGGCCACGACGCGAAGCGGTTACACCCCGGGTGTGCATTATTTTCTAAGAATTCAACGGCCCAGAGTCAATTATTCCGCTTATACTACGGTTACCACACCTCAAGACACTGTTTAGATCTGGCTGTTGAATGCTCAAATCTGATTGGTTGACCAAAGGTGTGCAATTATTTTAAGGGAAAGGCATGGCTAAAGTAGTTCTAGGCAGGTCTTGACCGCATTGCAGCTCCATATCACTTCGCCAAATGATTTCAGTTATTTCAAAAGGTCCTTACAGCCTACAACCACAAAAGAACCAAAACCCACAACGACACTGACCAAGCAAATAAATATAGTAAATAATAGGATGAAAACGACAAATTATTGTCATGGTTTTTGCCACAAAACATGTTTTAGTGTGTCCTGAAAGCACATACTCTCTCTCTCTCTCTCTTTCAAACGTACACACGTACTGTATAGTATGAACACACACTCGCACAGAAACGTTTTGTCAGCACTGCTCTGACGAATTAATCAGTAAAACAGTTTAGCAACTTAAAATCTAAATGACATTTCTCACCAGTGAGGTAATTACTCTGTGGTTCTTGAGGTAGATAAATGTAAAGTCTCGCTGTTAGTAGAGAAATTAGTCCCACACACAAGAGTGCTTTAAGGACAAAAACCTGACAAATGTCTTGAAATACAACATTGAAACAGTGTCTTGAGGTGTGGTAACCATAGCATAAGTGGAATAATTGACTTTGGGCCGTTGAATTCTTAGAAAATAATGCACACCCGAGGTGTAACGGCCGCAGTACAAGTCAATTATTCCTTACTTAAAAATCCTTGTATTCATAGTCTTCCATCTAAATGTAATGACTTTCACCACTTCTGAAACAAATTTATTTCACAAAACCCTCTTATCAGTCCCTCCCCTTCAACTAATACCTATTTTTCAAAATCCAATCAATTCTCGATGGAAATTACTGAATTTGGAAGTTATGAATGGCATTTCACATCGACTTGAAAGCAAATGAACATAAATCAGTACAAATATTGAAACTGTACACTGCAAAAAATTATTTTCTTCCCCAGTATTTTTGTCTTGTAATCCTTTACAAATATCTAAACATTCTTAAGTCAAGATACATTTACTTAAAAGGTTTAAAAATAAATAAATAAATAAAATGTATCAAAATAAAGTGAAATTTGATTTTGTTTTGTTTTTTTTTAAAGGGAAAACAATTTTATTTTGCTTAGACATTTGTTTTTTTGTTTTAAGCGTAAAGTCAACAAAAACACAGAAAACAACACCTGTTATTTGATGTCATTTTGCTTCTCAAGTAATTGTAAATCAAAAATTTTGAACTTTGTGTTTTACGGTTAACGGAAATGTCCATAAAATTACTGGATAAGATAATATCCTGGTAATTTTCTGCCAGTACATTATCCATTTTTTTGTGGATTTCTTTCTTTTTTTTTTCTTTTTTTTAATACAGTGTTTGATTTAAGGAAGTTTAGGTATTTGTACTGGAAGAAAATTTTTTGCAGTAAAGATTCCCCTGACCTACATTTTGAAATTTCATTTCTTCTATACTGTTACACTTCTATAGTTTGCCCCTTGTGATGTACCATTCCCATCAAAATCCATGAAATCAATGGAATAACAGTGCTCTGTGATGCAACATAAACTCTAGTGGCCGTAACCAGAATCGGATATTAAGAAGATGATCTACATGTAAACACAGTCAATGTTTTGCTTGCAGCGCCACACACAGAAACCCTCAAAAGCCTTTCCCATGAGCTCACTGACCCAATATAGCCTAATCCAGACCCATTAATAGGGCAGCGCTTACCGTGTGGGGAAGGTGGGGTCATATGAATAGCCCAGCAGCTCGTGTGGATATCCGATTGACACCAGCCTGTCCCTGAGCAGCTCAAAGCCCAGACTCTCATACTCTGGAGACTTGTACACTGTTGAAAACAAGAGAGTTGATGTGAAAGAAGCACTTCACACATAGTCTGACAACTTGTCCCAAAGGCACTATAAAAACACTCACCTGCCAGAGTGTAATCCATGTCAAAGCCATAGCACTTGATGTTTTCAAGTGTCAAACTCCGGTTCACAAACACCCTGAAGGGAAAGACAGGAGGTTATTTATTTGATTGGTAGGTCATACCTTTCTTACAGTTATTGATTTGCCACATACTTTCATCCACAGAACACTTACACTGCATTAAACAACACCTATTATACCCTTTTTCTTGTTTTGTTTTAAGGGGTCACTAGAATAGCTTTTCATGCTTGAATGTTCAAAAAAAAAAAAAAAATACACCTTTTTTTTTTTTTTTTTTTACATATTTAACATTGTTGCAGCACCACTCTTCGCAGTCTGTCAGTAATGCTCTATTTAGTTCCTGTCTCTATGAAGCCCCTCCTTCTGAAAAGCTCAGTGTGCTCTGATTGGTCGGCTGGACCAGTGTGTTGTGATTGGTCAACTGCTTCGAGCATGTTTGGGAAATGTCACTCCCCTTACTATAACGGCGAGTTTCAACACACTAACTAACTCAACCAGTCTCGTCCCTTTATTTTGCGCATGCACTGGATGGGAATTATTTAAATGAGGGATATTTTGACACGTTTGTTCCCGAAAGAAAACTACAATCAAGGCGTTTCAGGAGTTCAGGAACAGTACTTACCGATATAGAGAATAACTCCCTTTGGAGAGACTTTGTGCTTTTTAACTTTGCAGAAGTTTTTCAAGCTCAAACTGCAAAATTACACACTTTTAAGTTTAGTTTACAGTGTTGATTGTAACACTGGCATAACTGCTGAACTTTGTAGCATAGACACTTATGAACTCATCTGAATCAACATTGACTCCAGCTGAATAATGACACCACTGTCTTCTGTAGAGCTGCTTATGACTGAATTGAACTCATTTCATAACTGATGAACATTACACAGTTATTGAACTGAACTGAATCAACACTGAACTGACCTGAGCTGAATAATGACACCATTGTTTTACAGCAGAACTGATTTTGTTTCATATTTTATAAAGTTTGCATCACTGATCGTTTATTACTGTGAAACTACTTTAAAACAGTTTAGCGCTATAGAAATATAGATAACTTGACTAAACTTTAGTGCCATGCTCTATCAGCTGAGCAACAGGATCACAATATACAGCCAAAAAGTGGTCATTTACATAGTGTTTGTATTCAAGCATGTGCGGTGCTTATCACACTGTCCTATATATCAAGTCAGCACAGTTTAGGTCTGTTCTTATCAGGTCCCTGGCATATGACATCAGTCCAGCTGGTGTGAGGTAACTGCCGTTCAAAAGACGTAAAGACGTAGGGTGAAGGAACAGCCAACTGGCACTCTTTCTTCTTGGCATTTTTTAAAAATGTAAACCAGTCACGTTTTTATATTTATGATGGAGAGTACTGACTGAGCAATCTGAAAATACTAAGACAATGCAACTTGATTACATTTAATGATATTTTAAATGTTGCAAGCTCAACAGATAACACACCGAATATGAGAAAGAATTGAGGTTGAAATATTTTATATCTGCACTGTAAAAAAGCAACAACATAGTTTCCAGTTTATGGGACATTTTGAGTCTCAGATAGCTACTACCAAATGTGAATTACTTGAAACTGCTTAAAAACCCATGTTAGACCAACAATTCCCCCAAATTTTGTTCCAAACAGTTGTCTAAACAAAGAATTTCATATTGAACAATACTGCTGAAATGTTAAAGGTTTGTGATTTCCCAGCATGCATTGCAGCAGGAATAAATCATATGGTTACTATTAAAGGACTATTGTTTCGCTGTTTGCTTTTTTTGGTTGTTGTTTTGTCATTATTGTTAGTTATTTGTTGTGTTGTGATGTTAAGACAATTTTACATGTTGATTGTCTGTTCTTGAGGTTTGTGTGTCAAGTGTTGAGGTCTATGTAAAACCTTCTAAAACTATATCCCAGATGCCTTAGCTTATATATATAAATACAGTCAAACCAAAATGTATTCAGACACCTTGAACATTTTATTCATTAATACAGTTTATTCACTATAGTTTGAAAAAATGGTAATAAAATATGACAAGCTCTCAGAGTTAAACTCTGTCAGAAAAAAATTAATCTTAATTATGTCAGATAACACTAAAGAAAACATGGTCAGGTCAAAGTGTCTGAATAATTTTTGGTTCCAAATTTTTATCAATTTTACTGGTAGTCCACTGTATGAATTTTTGGGTATAATATGTCAGTTTATTTTGCTATCCTCACTTACATAAATGAACTATAGTGTCCTGCACCCACTAGTACAAGTATATCAAAAATAATTTTTGGTTTGACTGTGTGTGTGTGTGTGTGTGTGTGTGTGTGTATATATATATATATATATATATATATATATATCAAGTTACCTGTAAAGGTCAAGGTCAAGTAACCTCAAGTAAATTTTTGAGTTCATTGAAACTAAAATAAACAAGTTAATACAATGAAGGAGAAACTTGAAATATTGTTATCTGGACAACATTAATGA
This sequence comes from Hypophthalmichthys nobilis, assembly GCA_037950665.1. Taxonomy (NCBI): domain Eukaryota; kingdom Metazoa; phylum Chordata; class Actinopteri; order Cypriniformes; family Xenocyprididae; genus Hypophthalmichthys; species Hypophthalmichthys nobilis. Next base: position 19,016,435 of record CM075476.1, on the reverse strand, counting down.
ATATTAAAAAAAGTTAAATATAAATCATGTCACAATCATTGTGAAGAGAAGCTAAAATTGGGAATGCATCAGGTTGCGTTGAATTTTTAAGTTCTCGCAACAGTTAATTTTCTTTTCTTTACAGTGAGTGTAATTGTCTCATTGACTCACTCAGGCTCAATTGAAGATGTAAAGCAGGTTGTGATAGTCATATGTTTGCAATGTCATATGCAAACTTTTTTTGTCATAGTTGACAACACGCATGAATTCTTAAAAGAATATTCATACAAAAATGAAAATGCTGTCATCATTCACTCACTCTTTTTTGTTCAGCATAAGAAATAAAGTCATACAGGTTTGGAACAACATGAGGTAAAGAATTTTCATTTCTAGGTGAACTATTCCTTCAAGTCTATGTCTCAAGTTCTGATGATTAAAAAACACAGCTAATCATCTAAATTAGATGAGTGACTTGTCATCTGTGACTAACTATTCAAACTATTCAGCAAGAAAAGAAACAATCAGTCTTTTATCTTTGAATAGATAAGAGTATGTATACAGGACCAACTAACTGAATGAATAAATAAACCAATTATAGAATAAATGAATGAATGTATGCTATAAATAAATAAATATAACACTTTATGTCCTTGTTACACGTTACATGTACTTATTAATAGCAGTACATTAAGCATACTTACAAGCCTAAGTATTAATATTGCTCAGAACTTAATTGTGTAATTACACTGTAACAAGGACACATTAAAATGAAGTGCAGCCTACCCAAATAAACATAAGCAAAACAAACCAAAAATCAAAACTTAACAGTAAGATGTAGCTATGACTAATTTGATATGACTGTGTTATTATTGTTTAGTTACATTTTGTTTAGATATTATCTGTAGCATTGGCCCAGGTATAGGGCCTATGTGTGTATGATGCTTTAGGTAAACCTAAAAGGCAAGAAACAAAGCCTGTCAGTGGATCTATTAAAGGCTGGTATTTTCACCTGTATGATTGTGTAAAAGTACCTGTTCTTACCTGTGATGGATTTCTTTTTTCGCGTTGCGCAGATCCATCGCTAGTGTCCGGTCCGTCTGCTCGCTCGCGCTCCACGAATCACTACTCTATTATCAGCAGTCAGAACTGGCACTGTATCCTATTTGCGCTTTAAATTGTACCATGATGTTGACATCACCAGTGTGAATTTACATTGGGTTTGGCTTGTAAACAGGAACCCTATGTACGTAGTTTGGGCGTATGTGGGGTGCACGCGAACATTTGTGAAGTTTGAAATCGGTCGCTGTCGTCAGGCTACAGCGCGCAGCACGAGCACGTAGATTGTGTTATCAGACAAGCACACGCACTCGCCTCAGAACGCAAACACTTGACAATCGATACTGCGCCACCGAGCTGACTACATTCATGAGCATTTACAATTAACCGCGCATCAATATTTCATTTAGCACAGCGTTCCTCCCTTCATTCACATTCGCGACAAGAGTGCGCGCTGGGGCAAGTTGTCACAGTGGCTATAACTACACTCAGTAACTGCAAGACAATCTTGTCACGTGTTTCAAACGTTGCAAATTATATACTTTATTAATAATAATAATAATAATAATTAAATTTCAAACTCCGTTAATATATAAAAATTAAAAACTGGATTTTATTCTTCTGTGTAACATAAAAGAAGATATTTTGAGAAATGTCTTTTTTTTTTTTTTTGGTGCCCATATATCATGTTCCTTATATCATGCTGCAATATGACATCCAGGACATCCTATAATAGAGAAAAATCCAAATCTCAGGAATATTTTATTCAAAATTCAGAAATTTTGAATTAGCTTTTATTTTTATATTTTGTTTTCATTTTAATTTTAGTTAGATAATTTTGTAATGTGCTTGTGGCCAATTTTATTAGTTTTTTTTATAAATATTTTTATTTAGCTTTAATTTATTTTTATTTCAGTTTGTTATTTTAGTACTTGTACATTTAGTTGCTTAGACAATATTTCTAATTTTCTAAGTTTTTAAAGTTTTCACCTAATATTTACATTTTATTTTATTTCAGCTTTACTTCAGTTAACGAAAACAAGTGTTGATTCAAATGTTTTTTTTTGTTTTTTTTTCTGATTAATGTCCATAATGGAAGACAATTGTAAACAACTCTTTGGTTACCAACATTCTTTAAATTAACTTTTTATTGATTTGCCTTATATATAACATACCAGTTCAAACAAATAAAACACTATACAAATCTGAGGGGAAAAAAAAGAAAAAAAAAAAAAAAAACATCAACATCTGTGATTTCCATTCAATTTAGCAACATTTTTTTTCATATGACACATTCTCAATCATATATTCAATCCATATTAAGTGTAGGACATTGAATGGTTACTAACATTCTTTAAAACATTTTGTGTTTAGCAAAAGCAAGATTTCTTTAAATTTAGAACATTTTAAACAGTTTTTTGAGTAAATAATGTGATATATTTTAGAGAATATGTAATCCAAACAAATCGTTTAATATTTAAGGATACAACAGCCACTTGATATAAACATTAAAGCAATTTTCTGCCTATTTTGGGTAAGCCTCATAAGAATGGATGATTTATGTTAGATGACACATTATATAGTCATTTTGGTGGAGTCCAATATTTAATTTGAGCTTTATGGTGTGGTAAGAGGTGAACACACCTCTGAGGACTCAACAGATACTCAAGGCTTACTAATCACTCTACTGAACCATCCAAGGAACAATGTCAATAAAGCCATTGCACCACAACAACTGTATCAGGCCAAACCTGAATTGGTGTCTCTTGCCATGACAAAGTACAAATATATTGATTCAACATTCAGTTCGCCACTAATTGAAATTAGATTTTGAGTTTACAAATGGGATGTGGCTTACAGTTTAACACACTTGATGTCGCCAACAGAATAGACAAACAGATCAGAGTCATCAGCCATCAAAACAAAGAATGAATATTGGGTGTGAAATAACTTTTTATTGGTCAGCTTCTGATTTGACTACATGACTGATTCTGGCGCTAAAGCTTGGTAGATGTGGTGGTCTGGATATCGTTGATGTGTATTGAGCTCAGTTTGGACTGTAGTGAGTGTCTGCGTTTCTGGTGCATTCTTTTAAAGTCTTCTGTGATCTCAAGAACAGTTTTATTCTTTGTCTCAGGCACGTGGAACCACACAAAAACACCAGAGAAGAAGCAGAAGACAAAAAATATGAGGAAGCAGAAATAATCCAAATGCTCCTGCAATGGAGAAATACATTAGTAAAAAACAACTAAATAACATTGCAAATAGGCATGTTTTCAAAGGTGCATTCTATATTTTTTGATATATGTCATCTTATTTATACTGACACCTAGTGGTGTGGATGTATGTAAAAGCACATTTTTTTCAGTTACAGATTCTACTGTTGAAATGCACTGTTCACATTAAGCCATGATAAGTGAAAGTGTTGGATAACAAGAGGAGTAACCAAATAAAGTGAGTAGTATTCAAATGGTCATGTGATCTAAAAATGGCAGCCTTCATAAGGAAACCCACTTCATGTTTTTATAAGGCTACTAATATGAGTAGAGACTTAATTTCATGTGAGATTACACTTGAAAAATGCTTAAAATGATGTACAATTTCTGCTTGTGTTACTTCTTAGCAAAAAATAGGTCATAAAACTATTAAAATTATAAAAGTGGACCAGCTCACCACTATAAGAGGAAACAACATGCCCACTAGGAAGAGTCCGACCCAGTTGAGGATGCAAGCCACCATGAACGCTGGAGGTTTATAAGACTGTGTGAAAATCTCACCAGGAAGTGGTGCTGTCACACCGGCTGTGGAAGAGAGAATTCACAAGAGTATTTTTGAGACAACAGAGCCACAAACAAGAGACTGAAATGTACTCTGAACATCACACAATAAGAGAAAAATGTGTGGATGTACCTGGCCCACTAGAGAAGAAGAAAATGTAGCTGAAAATAAGGACCATGCTGCAATATGGCATCCAGGATACAAAGTCCTATAACAAAGCCAGACAAATCCAATCTCATGAACAGTTTCATGTAATATAAACGGTGGCTTGTTAGTCATAAAATATCATTTCATTTAATGCTCATTCATTTGTTTTTCTTTGATGTGTAACTCGTTATTTTGCCCGATTTGTCTATAGAAGTAATCCAATTAAAATTACTATTCAATACCCATATGACATTCTTACTTAAATGAAACTATAAATATGTGGAAATGTATAAGGTTTTCTGTGAATAATGAGTTCAATTGTGATTGTTCCTCACACAGAACAATCATGTGATCACAGAATACATGGAATAATATTGTACTTTTATGAGACGTTTTAGTCATTTTGGAGATTGACAGCTCCAGTCCCCATTCACTTTCATTATATTAAAAGAGAAAGCAGAAATTTGGTGGTTTTCTGTGAATAACAGCCTTAAATCTCAGCCTGTTCCTCACACAAAACTAACATATGATTTAAAAAGACAATGAATAAGGCACATCAGTATATGTACTTTTATAACTTTTTTGTCATTTTTAAAGCTTGACATCTGCAGTCCCCATTCACTTCCATACAATGAGCAACTTGGCATTTGAGAGCTGTGGTGGAGGTTTTCTGTGGATAATGACTTAAACTCAAAAGACATGGAATACAGTCCAGCCCCCATACACTTTGATTAAATGAAAAAGAGCAACCTGAGATTTCAAAGCTGTGGCAAAGATTTCCTATGAATAAAGACTTAAATTTCAGTCTGTTCCTCACACAAATCTGTAATATGACATGGATCATACAGCGCATGAGTTATATGAACCACTTATACTGTAATTTCATGATGCTTTTTGTCATTTTTGATGAAATTGTTAGCAATATATGAAAAAAGAGCAGCTTGATATTCTGCAAAACATCTCTTTCTCAAATGGGTTTGGAATGAGATTAAATAAATGCTGACTTATTTAATTTTTTTGGTGAACTATACCTTTAAATGTAGCTGCAATTTAAATCACATCACAAACAGCACTCTTCTTGTTAATAACTAAATTATTAGCCATACACACAAACTATACCTTGCATTCTCAGTTCAATAATTAACCACACAATGCATAAAATGGCAATAAAACAATGAGACTTGAAAAAAATAACCAGACCTGAAGGTAAAGTGTGACTGTAAGCATGGCAAGCGAGGCCGCCATGCACAGGTAACCCCTAAAGAGAAGCACTCTCTTCCCTGTACTCTCAATAATCAGCACCTGGATAAAAATAACACCGTAAACAACCACACAAAACCACCAGAAGATTCCTTTAAACCAGGTCACATCATGTTTTGAGCTTAGATGAAATATTTGGGCTCTGGGTTGAGGTGGTAAAGCACAGCTCACACAAGCAATGGAGGTGGAGACTTCACACAGGCCTGTCCCCAGGGCGGCATAGCGCAGGTCCTCCTTGGCAATACCAGCAGCTTGAAACACATCAAACGAATAGAGATAGACCTGCAAAGACATAAATTACAGGCCATTTGAATACCAATATCTTTAAGTTCTATTATTCATCTTTGAAACTGAATGAAAATAATTACGGTGGCTTTCTTCAAAAAGAAGAATGGGCGGAAAGAAAATTCTCATAATGTGTTCTCTGTACTGTGTGAAATCAGTTTCCTGAGCAGACTGTGGCATATGGCTCGGTGTTTTGACAAAATAAGCATTCTCGATTCAATCATTTTAAGATTGAGCAGGTGCGGGTGGCAACACGTCTTTTTTGTGACTCACAGCATTGATGCCGCAGAGCTGCAGAGTGACGAACGTGACGAGGATGGTGAGGAGCTGCCAGCGGATGCTGTGGTCAAGGAAGAGGTCCATGAGCCCCTGGATTTTCACTCCCTTCAGGGTGGCGTGTTCAGCCAACATCTCCTCCATCTCTGGTCCAGGGTCCTTTTTAGCACCCCAAAGCCTACGCAGAGCTGAGCCATAATAAACATTGTCAAAACAACTTGTCAGAATACACACTGTACAATTAAAGAGAACGTGATGTGTTGAGCTACAAATACCGTTTTGACACACAAAGTTTGGGGTCGGTAAGATTTTTAAAATGTTTTTGAAATAAGTTTCTAATGCTCACCAACGCTGCATTTATTTTGATAAAAAAAAAAAAAAAAAATACAGTAAAACAGTAATATTGTGAAATATTATTACAATTTAAAAATATTGCTGCAAGCAGCGATGGCAGGCACAAGCCCCGGCGCAACCGCCACCCCAGTGGCTAAAGAGCAACTGTGCACAACTGGCAATATGCATTTAAAGCGGGTAAATGTAAAAAGACTATGTCAAAGTTGTTTGAATACACCACATTTACTGCAGCCAGCTGGTGCAAATATGACCGCGAACCACAATAGCCACATTCATAAGATGATTTAAATTTAGATGAATTTCATGTCATAGGACAATTTCAACTGAGTGGGAAGTTGTCATTTAAAAATCCCAGCAGTATTTATCTTAAGGTTTTTTTTTTTTGTTTTTTTTTTTGTTAATTAACCTAATTATTAAACTAATTATATAAATCTATGTTGCACTACAGTGCACTACAAATGAACAGGTTCTATGCCTTTATTTTGATATTCAAACTCATAAAAGACAAGGCCTAAGAGATTTCTCATCCTTTAATGCAGGCAAAACAAAGCACACAGCAATGAAAGGGTTAAACTATAAACCATCAAGAGTGTAACTGACACACACACACACACACACACACACGTAGAGTAAGACCTAAGGAACAGTTTTTTTTCCCCCCATACTATGAAAGTCGATGGTGCCCCTTTAATGTTTGTGAAAACCAGATACACTATTCAAAAGTTTGTGGAAATTAAGATTAAAGAAAAAGAAAAACACTCTGATCAAGTGACAGTAAAGACATTTATAATGTTACAAAATATTAGTACAGAAAATAAACAAAATAATATTTTAAATGTTTCTATTTCAAATGTTTGCTGTTCTTTTGAATTTTCTATTCGCCAAAGAATGCTAAAAAATGTATCATGGTTTCCACAAAAATATTAAGAAACGCAACTGTTTTTAAAACTGATAATAATAAGAACCATTATTAATAATTGAAGACTGATAATAATTGATAAATGAGCAGAAAGTCAGCATATTTAGAATGACTTCTAAAGGATCATGCGACACTAAAGCCTGGAGTAATGATGCTGAAAGTGAATTACAGGAATAAATAACATTTTAAAATATATTCAAATAGAAAACTGTTATTTTAAATTGTAATAATATTTCACAATATTACTGTTTTTACTGTATTTCATAGCCTTGGTGAACATAAGAGACTTCAAAGACATTAATAATTGTAAATATTCCAAACATTTCACTGGTAGTGTATGTGTAAATGTCAAAGAAGGTGTCTGTGGTTCTGACCCGTCTCACAGCCGTGTTTGTCTGCCTTTTCCAGCAGGAGGTACCGCGGGGACTCCGGGAGAAAGGGCAGAGTTAGCAACTGCAAGAGACCAGCCACCCCACTGAAGGCCAGCAGCCAGATCCAGCGCTCCTCAGTGCCTAACACCTCGCTGACACACACACACACAAGTCACACTCAAAACTGTTTTAAAGTTTAAATCTTTAAAAAAAAATGTATGATGAAGACATATACATTTGACTATTCTTTTGGTTATCACAAGGACAGCCAAAGTAACAGAAAATGTTAAAAGTTGAACCTGCTGTTAATGGCCCACCTAATCCCAAGCAGCTGACCGAAGAACTTCCCCAATGAGACAAAAGAGGCCACAGACACACCAATCATCCCACGCAGCCTCTTGGGGGCGCACTCCAATATATACATGGTGTGGACAGTCAAACTCACACCTGCAGTGCACAGACATCACTCAAGTAGTTTATATAGAAAGAAAACATAAAAATCAAGAAAATGCATGTACAGATTTTTCCAACACACCAGCATTGAGGCCGTATAGGACACGTGCCACCATGATCATCTCAAACGAGAGGGCGGTTTTACTCAACAACATCAGGACAGCTCCACAGATTGCCACCACATTGTTCAAAAGCAGAGTTGTCTTCCTATGAAGGGTTAAAACACACACTGTACAAACACACTTAATCGCTCCTTGTATAAGAAATTAAATACTTAAAATTGACCAAAAATGTAATGGTTACTAAAAAAGGAAAATTGTCATTCACGCACTCTTATGTTGTTTCAAACCCGTGTAATTTTTTTCTTCTTTTTTTTCTTTCCTTTTTTAACACCATGTAAGCTTCTATAGCAGGGGTGGCTAAGGTCGGTCCTGGAGAGGTTTTTATCGTCCAGCAAATGATTAATCGTCCAGCAAAATGTTTAATGCGTATGATTATTTTTTTCTTTCGTCACACACAGAAAAAGAGACATTTGGCAGGATGTTCATGCTGCTCTTTACCATTTAATAAGAGTGAACAATGACTAGGGAAGTCTATATACACTATGTTTTCGAAGCCATGCATTAAAAATATAGTGCACAAGTTATATAATGAAATAATTTTATGGTGCATTTTGTCATTTTTAGAGCTTGTCATCTCCTGGTCACTTTTTACTTTCATTGTATAGAAAAGAGCAGCATGAACATTCTGCTAAATATCTTTTTTTTCCCTACGGAAGAAAAAAATTCATACAGGTTTGTAACATAAAGGTGACTTAAAGGGACCCGTATACTCTAGTGCGTTTTCATTTTAAAACAGCGTTTTTATTGCTGTTTTAAATAGCTGTTCAAATGTTTGGGATCGTTACGATTTTTTTATGTTTTTAAAAAGTCTTTTATGCTCACCAAGTCTGCATTTATTTGAAGAAGAAAAAAAAAAAAAACAGTAATATTGCGAAGTATTATTACAATTTAAAATAACTGTTTTCTATTTGAATATATTTTAAAATCTAACTTATTCCTGTGCTGGCAAAGCTGTATTTTCAGCATCATTACTCCAGTCTTCAGTGTCACATGATCTTCAGAAATCATTTATTATTATTATTAGTATCAGTGTTGTATCAGTGTTGAAAACAGTGTACATTTTTTTTTTTTTTCCCCCTCAGGATTCTTTGATTAATAGAAAGTTAAAAAAGAACATTTATTTGAAATAGAATCTTTTGTAACATTATAAATGTCTTTACTGTAACTTGATCAATTTAATGCATCCTTGCTGAATAAAAGTATTAATTTCTTTCAACAAACAAACAAACAAAAAAAACTTACCTCAATCTTGTATTTTTCATCAAATAAATGCAGCCTTGGTGAGCTTAAGAGAATTTCTTCAAAAACATTAAAAAAATCTTACATAACCCAAACTTTTGAACAGCATATAACAATATTACTGTTTATATAAAAAAAAAAAAAATGCTCCTTGAGGAGCATGAGACTTCTTTCAAAAACAAGAAAAAAGTAAACCATAGTGACCCCAGACTTTTGCATGTTTTTATCCATATCATGCAAAACAAAATTGAACCCTATTGGCTTTCATTATATGGACAAAACACAAAAATATCTTCTATTTTAGGGTGACTTCATTTAGCATCAGACAATGACCTGACGGGGATGTCTGCTATATGGACGCACTTCCAATACCTTCCATACATGCCTGCCAGATGTCCAGCATACAGGGTTCCAGCCAGTCCTCCGATGCAGTATATGGACACAATGAAGGACCAGATGAGCGACAGCTCCCAGGGCTCAAGAGAGTGGCCATAACGCTGCTGGCAGGTGCTGTTCACCAGCTCTTTAATAAACTAGCAATGTAAGCACAAGCCTCAGTTGATTATGTCATTCATTTCATTTTATTGAACCACAACGTTTCACAGGTTAGCACCAACTCATAATCTCTGATATGTATTGATTCTTTGATCCTTTGGGAATGTCTCATCTTAAGACAGCGGCATAAATACATGTGATTAATACTGATTACCTCCAACCCCCCTATTTGCAGCTCAAGAGAGACAGTAAATCACCCTAGGACACTATATAACCAAACAACGCAGGTACTTACAAGTGATGGCGAGTTCAGCACGGAGATATTGAAGCCATACTGGAAGGTCCCTCCTATTCCTGATATGAAAATGGCTGCAACGAGCACAGGACTTCTCCCCTGCAAAAAAAAATGAACGATTTTTGATGAAAATGAACTGGACAATCAAACTATCATGTAATTTAACAGTTAGCATACCAGTTGTTTTAAAGCACCCGTCATCGTATGTGCAAATGCAGTGTCCTCTACATGGAGTCTTGATGTCTTTTTAAGAAGCGCATGAAGATGACAAAGCAAGAACAGAAATGTCTAACTTACTGTTGATGTGTAACTTTTCATGCTTGGTTGAGTTTTTGGTGTGAAAATGGGGTAAAGTTGACGAGTCGGATTCATCTTCATACGTCCCTCAGGTACTGTTAACTGAAACAGTGTCTCAAAAATTAATAATACTAAAATGTCAAAACAGCACTCTCGCCAATTCTTTGAAATGACACTGACATTTGTGTTCAGATGTGGTTACAAATACTACAATTTTATTTGAGCTCCAATATTTTTCCACTTTCCACCAATATAAATAATACAGCAATCAATTTATAATTTCATCATCACAGATAAAGTGACCCATCTACAACATCAACTGTGTATTCACAATGTCAATTTGTAGGCCGTCCTGGAATGCAAATTCGTCATGCGGTGCTCCTGGGAATATCTAATGGGTTTTTAGAACAGGATTTATGAGTAAATTAAGTCTGTTGTTGACATTAATTGAAAAGACATTTGTTCAGCAACATAATGAGTTTTTGTGCTAGATTTGAGCACACAACGGTTTCAACATTTGATGTTTAACTGTGTGTAATTTATGTTGTAGATAAAAATGTGAAAGTTTCTTAAGGTAAGTTAATAACAGAACATATTTTACAGATAAATCCATCTCTCTGTCAGGTTTTAATGTACATAATAATGATTTGACAAACAATTTGGATGCTGAAGATCATTCCACGGCAAACAGCTCTCAAACAAACATATCCTTTAGTGCACAGTGCCTTTTAAAACTCCACTCAAAGTGATGTGATGGAGATGTGGCCATCTATGACTCTTAGAGCAGGATGAAACGTGTGAGACCACCGCCTCGGACCTCCTTCAGACGTTGGCAGTGGCGTAGCATGTTCAACATGCCCACAAACCGTTTGTCCACCTTCAACTGGGTGAACTCTCTGATGTCTTGCTCAACGATGAAAAACTGACCTGTGGGACACAAAAAGCGTTGATGGATGACCTCTTTCAGCCCATAAGAGCTTTTTAAACACCAGACCAGGATAAATGACCTTAGTTATCAGAGCACTTATACCAGCTCATGTGCCCGTGGAGTTAATAGTTTTTTGGAGCAAACAGTTGACTCTCAGTTCTCAGTATGACAAGACTGTTAATACATGATGGACTGCAGAGCTAAATGAGGTCAAATAAGCCTGTGAGCTGTGGCTCCAGAACAGACAGACAGATAAAACTGTGATACCCTTGGTGTCCTTTGTCTCTTGGTCTTTAAAGCGCTGGTGGAGTGTGCGGGACACGTTGTTCAGGGTTTTGACTGACTGATGGAGGATCTTATATTTTGCAGTCACAGTTGTGTTGATGCTTTGCACTGCTGCGTTCAGCTGGTCATACGTCACACGGCCTTTCATGTACCTGTGACGGCAAAAGTGAAGTTGAAGAAACTAATAAATTGCATGCCAATTTTAGCAAACATCTGAAAGATGCTGAATCAAAACAGAACCTCATAACAGCTGTTCTCTGGTCAATTGTGGCATTCTTGTTCCAAAACCAAGTGAACTCTCTTCTGTTTTACTGCCTACATAGGGTACGTCTACATTATCTGGATATATTTGTTTAAAAACGCTCTCCCTCCACAATAGTTGTTTTAAGTGTTTTGCAAAAATTTCTTATCCACACTGAAACGTCAGAAGACACTTAAGTATTGGCCGGCTCCTGCGTCAGCATCACACGCATGCGTTGTGCTGCTCACGTGGACAGGCATCGGCCAATACTGAGCCAGCATTTTGAACGTAAACAGCATATGAGAATGACAGAGGAGAAGGTATTGTTGAATAAAATTGTTATTTCTGTTTTGTTTTTGACCACAAAAAGTCTTTAGTACCTTTCTGAACCTTGAAAGTGGTGATTATATTGTTGTCGATGGATAAGTCATATACCTCTCGGATTTCATCAAAAATATCATAATTTGTGTTCCGAAGATGAACAAAGGTCTTACTGGTTTGGCACAACTTGAGGGTGAGTAATTAATGATAGAATTTTCATTTTTGGGTGGACTAACCCTTTAAATTAGATGTATTAGGTAACTACTTTCCAGTACTTTTCTAACCAAAATGGAATTGTCATCCTCATGGCTTATAACTCTTTAACAAAGACTTTTTAAAAATCCCTATGGGAAACATACTTTCAGAACCAAGGTCACTGAATAAATGGATGGCCACTGTTGTCCTCAATAGAGTTTGGGGGTAGCATGTTGCTAAGATAACAGTATGCTATAGGGGCCGTTCACACATTGCATCTAAAAACGCGCGGCCGCACCGCTTTCTCCTTCTTTCCAAAGCGCTTGCGCTCCGGTGGCGTCTGTCATTGCTATGCAACCATGAACTGCGCTCTCCACGAGGAGTAAGAAGTTTCAGCAAAGGATAAATTGATTTTTAGCCCTTGCATTAGCTTTACTACTAGATATATTTATGGAGATGAGAAATAAAAACCACCCTGTACAGCTATGATCAGCTGTTCGGCTGAGCCTTCGATGTTTTGTTACGGAAAGGCCGAAGCTTATCGGTTTGTTCGTGTCACATGACCTGCGGTGCGCTTGCGACATTCTGAAAAGTTGAGAATTTTTCATCTCGATGCGCCTGAAAAAAAAAAAAAAATGCACCGCATGCACGTCGCGACCGCGTCGCTTCCATTATGAGCACGCCTACATTTAAAATAACAAATTTGAACGTACAAAAGACGGGATATGTGAACGGCCCCATAATCAGCATAAAATTGTATAGGACGCATAAATATTTGGTAAAATAGTCTATTTGTAAATAGATTTTTCATACGTTTTTGGAACTGAACAAAAAAACATTGCAGTGCATTCTGGGATTGTCAAAAGACAATAGGCTTGTTCAAGATGAACTACACTAGCCTGCCACAGGCTGATGAGATCTGCCAGTTGCAGGTGGGGGAGGAGTACAGAGACGGACATCAGGTTTGACACTTTGTGCTTTCCGTAGTGTGCTGAAACAACATAATTCATGGCAGACCACGTGATTTTTGCGTTGATTGTAGCCAAAGAAGTGGATGCGACTGAAATTCCCATGTTTTGAATATCAGATATTTAATATCAAGATTGGTTAAATACAGGAACTTGTCTAAGAAAAAACAAGCAACACACGTTGTCCTTGTCATCACAGAATCAGACCAATGAGAATAAAGTGTGTCGTCATCAAGGCTTTCGCAGCCAATTTTGAGCAACTGCAGCACCTGACCTATGCTGACCTAATGTCTTGTTTTGCTCTCACGGTACTTGATGGCACGTGTGATGGTAAGGTGGCTGCAGCACCGATCAAAGTCGGACAAATTTTCTAAACAGAATGCATTGCTTTTGTCAGGCGGCAGCCAATCTTTGCAGCGCAGCATGAAGTCGAACAAGGCTATTATCTCAGAAGATAGCCTACCTTTCGGAACAACCTTCACATCAGGATCTCGCTATGCTGTCTAGTTAGGCGGCTCACTGGTGCTTTGGAACACAGCTATTGTTTACTGTTCTTTGCTATATTTGCTCACAAAGTTTGTTTAGACATTTGAGGAAGGACTCACGGTGGTATGCTGTCAAACTCTGGGACGGTAATGAACTCCATCTCTTTGATCTGGTTGCGCTGAGGTTTCCTGGGCGGCACCTGTTCCTGAGGGGCGGGGGGCGCATCTGTCTGCCTGCTCTGAACTGCCACCTGTCCTCCTCTGAAGACAAAAAAAAAAAAAAAGCCAAACTCATCAGTTTCAGCCAAAAAGAAGCTGGCTGAGGTTTTATCTTTTTGAGATTTTTGTGGTGCTTCCTAATGATGAAGGAAACTGAATAAGACACCATGCCACTGTGGAATAGCTAGGAAAAAGACAAAAATAGGAAATACCCTTGCAGAGCTGCTTGTAGGCCTCTTTTGGGCATGTGCGGAGGGGTGTTGTTCTTGAGGTGGTGGGCATCCTGTACGTCCTCCTGGAAAAACCCTTCTAGATCCTGTTAGAAAAATAATTAAAAGATTCATAAAAGAGAACAAAAAAATATATATATATAGCTTTGAACATATGCGCTTTCGAAATTAGAAAAATTTGGTTCAATTGATTTGATTCAGAAAAAGCTCAGTTTCTCCCATCACTAAATGTTACAATTACAGATATTATCTACAAAATAAAAAAAATATTAATGAAAATATCACAGACACCTTCAAATGCTTCAGCAAGTCTCTCTGCTGGCCCACATATCTCTCAAAGCGATCAAGAAGCTCATTGATGGCAGTGACTTCTTGCTCGATTTTGAGAAGGGTCCCCCGTTTGTCTGGATCTTTTGCTAAAGAAAATTCACATGAGACATAACATAACAAATCATTCCACCAACAAGGAACACAATATAAAATTACAAAATATAAGTCAGGTTGTGAACTCATTCATTACTTCAGATTAATGCGTAGAGATGCACCAAAATTTCAGCACCCGAAACATTAATGAATACCCGAATAATTTCTGATTTTGGAGGGCCTAAACAGTGATGTTTAATAGACCCTTTTCACAGACAGTAATGACGCGTTTTTAACTGTCATCAATATCGTAAATCCTGCAAAGTATTTTTAAATTTTCATTTTTTTTTAAAAACGTATGTACATTTTATAACACTATACTTAGTATTATATTACCTTTGCATCAAATTACAAAAAACTAGTTAACGCTGCTGTGAGGGTGTTTCTGATACAGCGGCTATATGGAGTGACGGGAAAATTGACATATTTCTCTCTTCTGACTGCCGTTATCCATCGCTCTCTATTTTTTTTCCTCTTTTTGAAAGTTGTGAAAACAATATCGTGGAGTTTTTCTTTTGCTATTTGCGCAAACAGAAACACACAAAAAACATATTTAATGAAGCCATGAATGGTGTAATATGTAAAACGTGTTTGGCTAAAATATTTGAAAGGCGGCTTGTTGCCGAAAAACTTTACTATGACTGGTTAAATTTATCAGCTGAGAACATGACACTCTGATCAGCATAGGGAGTTCAGGTACCCAGTTACCCCAATTTAATAAGCAATACTTTATTTTCAGTCTTCAGCTAAATGAAAAGTAATTTTGTTTTTTGTAAAATAAAATATATTACAGGACATCACTAGCAACAGGTACAGTAAATGCAGCTTACCAACAGCTCGGAGCTCCAGGAGTCTTTTAATCATGGAAATTTTGTTGTTAATATGTTGTGTCACTTCTTCAAGCTCACAGTGATTCATTTCTTTAAAAAGGACATAAAAAGATTAGAGGTCAACAAGAGCATATATTCAAAGACAGGCCATGCTTAGGAGTGTAACTCCTCTACCTAGCAACGGCCTATCAACCACCTAGAACACCTTAGCAACAGCCACCACTCAGAGCACATTAACAAACACTGGTAAAACCTTAGCATCGTCTTAGCAACCTTGCAGAATGCAAGTTACACAAGGCCTGTCACAATTCAAATTATATCAACTCTTGATAAGGCCGAAATGTTTACATTTAAAGCTTTCATGGAAGGCTTTATAATTTGTTCTTCCTCGTTTATTTTTGTTTGTCTTGATGAACTCACATATGACGTGACTTGACGCATATCGCGCTGGCTGAACAGCTTTACAACAACAACAAATGTAGTGACTGACAGACACCTTAAACACCGTTTAACAGTTCTTCTTCTGTCTAAATGATTTGTTACAGACATAAAACATGGTTCACAAACACTTCTTCTTCATCAGTGTAAATATTAAACAAACTAAAAGGACAGAGGACAGTCGCGTTTTGTATTGGTCTCAATCTAACGACACAGATGTGGATAAATCGACAACATTATCAGTTTACAAAGAAAATATAAGTACAATTAATGATACTTACCTGTCCTACCTGTTTTTTTTTTTTTATGGGATTGATCAATATATTTATCAGAGAGGGATATGAATTCAGATCGCGCCAACGTTTAAACACACGCACGCGCAGAAGACACTAGTTTGTGATTCGTCCACGCACTTTCGGCAGAGAGAATTTCTTCAGCAATTTTTACAAATTCACGGCAAAAACTTGTAATGTCTGATTAGACAATTTTAAATTCTATGTTATTTTAATTATTTTTATTGTATTTTTTTCCTAACACTGGCTCAATCTTGATTTAATATCTAATTATTAAGTCAATTAATTATTAAAAATTATTAACACGGATTTTGTTAATGCTGTGCAATGTTATGCACAGCATTAACAATATTTGCATGTTAGGGTTTTCTGAACTTTTAAAAATTTGATTAATTTAGGTTTAGCACTTTTTTTTTGATACATGCGTTTTTTTCAGATACCTCCGTGTCAATTGTCACATTCTTTAAAGAGGTTGTTTGGTTTTTAGATGATTGACCCATGGGTGTAAAAACACATTTTGTGTCTGCACCTAAAAATATCTTACAAATAAAGTTCCAATAGGGTTTTCGCAGCGATGCCATAGACAGAAGAACCACTTTGGGTTCCCTAAAGAGTAAAATTTTTTTTAGTGTGAAGAACATTCTATTATTATAAAGAAACTTTTGTGTGATGGAAAAGTTCCATGGATGTCAAAGGTATTTTATGGAACCATAAATGCAAATAAAGCACCTTTATTTTTGAGACTATAGATGAATAACTATGAATAACTTAAAACTTTTTTTTTTTTTTTCCAAAGAATCAGTGTTTGGATTTGACTGTTAGTTAGTCCAAGTCCAATGTTGTCTATTTTAATAAACTGAAATAGAGAAAATGCTTAATTAATTGATGTACAGGTGAAGATACTGTGTCGATCCATGATTGAGGTAATTATCACCCGGAAACTGACTGTGACCTCATCTGAGACACTAAGTCGTGACCCAGATCGAGACCAAAAACACAAAATCAAATAAAACTGAGCAAATAAACAAAAATTTATTTGCAAAACAAAAATCCATTCATCAACATTCACTTTTTTAATCAAACAACTACAGATTTAACCTGCCATAAACAAAAACAATCACACCACAACATTACAGTAGTTTTGGCAAGTACAGTAGAAATGTAAACGTCTGCTCATTTGAACCTCGCATTTTTGCAGGTATTCTAAGAAAAAACAGTACTTCCTTTCTTTCTTTCTTTCGATTCAGTCAAGTGTCACAATATCACAGTACTTTTGGTGCCTGGGCCAGATTTTAGAGTCCAAGAGAAGCTTTGAGCAGCGAGGTCATATCATCAGGTAATGTGTCCTCTTCATCTGGAAGAAATAAGCATATTTGTATTCATTTTACAAAAAAACAAAGGTGAAAATCCCTGTGAGTTTCATTAAACTGTTCTCACCCTCCTCAGTTGCAGTTGTGGTCATGTCCTGCTCTAGTTTGAGTTTTCTTTCTCCAATTCGAAGCATGGCGTCCTCTATGGTGTCCTTGCTTATCAGCTTGATCACCTTCACCATCCTTCAACGGGACAAATGCACTCAGATATAAAACGGCAGTGAAACTACAGAAAAGACTACTGAGGAACAAACATGTGCGATGTTTCTTACTTGGTTTGTCCCACCCGGTGGCAGCGGCCCTCTGCCTGTTTGTCATTGTAAGGGTTGCAGTCGATATCGTGAAGAATGACCACATTGGCTGAAGTCAGGTTAATGCCCAGCCCTCCGGCTCTGGTGGACAGCAGGAACACAAATATATCCTGGTCTGTGTTGAACTGGTCAATCAGCCCAATTCTGTAAAAGCCCAGTGAGATTTACTGTTACTGTACATTTACTTAATTGGCATTTAGAAGACACTTGACATTTTAAGTTATTTACAGTGTGCTAACAGTAGCAAAAGTTCCCGTGGATCATAGGGTTAAGTGCTTTGGCCAAGTAAACAATGGTGATGGAACAAGACAGTGATCTATATGAATACAACAAAATGAAGTGTGGTTGGTCACACATTTTGGTAATGGGAAGTATTTCCCCTTTACGTCATTACCACAATAATTCAATTAAGGTGGACATCTGCCTTGCACAGTATGCACAATATATTGGTGCCATTCTGGTTATCAGTTGAGATCTGTTTTTTTTTTTTTTTTTTTTTTTTTTTTTTTTTTAACAAGTGCCCCGTTATGCTATTTTAAACGTTCTTAATTTTGTTTTGGAGGTTTCCTACAATAGGTTTACATGCATCCACGGTCCAAAAACACTTAAAATTGTGTCGTTATATATGTTGCAACACAGCCTCTTTTCTCACAGTGTCTGAAACGGTTTGATGGCTCTGCTCTGACTGTTCAGATGACCCAGTCTGTTGTGATTGGTCTACTCTGCTGTGATTGGTCTACCGCTTACAGTGCCTGTCAGAAACAAAACACCAATTACCATATTTGAATTTCAGCTCCGGAGGCTTCCTCAGCAATTGCATACACAGTGCAACAGTAACGATGGCGTAGGCTCGAATTAATAAATATCCTTTGGAAGTGCATGCAAAGTGGATTTTATTTTGCAGCACAGAAAACAGCATACACAAAACCAAACTCTTCAAAGGCCTCAGCTACAACTAAAGTTGAGGGTCAAAGTAGATGTTGTTCACGGGCACCCAATGAAGACAATAGGCTGGCATTATGCAAATTTGTTACAAACCTACGTAGGTTCAAGCAGAAAGTAAGACTGGTATTACTGACGACTTGTTTCAGACAGTTCAGAATCACTTCTTTCTTTTGGGAGATAATAACTCCATTTATCCTGCACTTTGATCTTTGAAACTTTGCAGACCTTTTACATTGACAAACAGCAAAATGACACACTACATGAAAAGTAATATCCGAAAAAGCATAATAGGGGCACTTTAATTCATTAGTATCAATATTGGATATTTAATCTATTTTAAGAATTAGTTCAACATCTACTAACTTAAATGGATAGCAGTAGATTATGAAAAAGAGTTAACCATTTAAGAGCACAATCTCTTGAAGAACACATGTACACTACCGTTTAAGTTTGAGGTCAGTTTTTTGTAAGATATTAATACTTTTATTTAGCATGAAAAGATGCATTAAAAGATTTATTAAATTGATCAAATGTACAGTAAAAACATTTATAATTTTACAGAAGATTTGTATTTTAAATAAATGCAGTTCCTTTGAACTGTCTATTCATAAAAATAAAAAAATGAAAAAAATGTATCACGGTTTCCACTAAAATATTTAGCAACACAACGGTTTTTAAGCAGCAAATCGGTATATTAGACATATTATGTGACAGTGAAGACTGGAGTAATGATGATGAAAATTCAGCTTTGACATCACAGGAATAAATTACATTTTAAACATATTAAATTGGAAAATAGTTATTTAAAATAATTTTCAATATTACTGTTTTTACTGTATTTTTGATCAAATAAATGCAGCCTCTGTGGGCACAATAAATAAATAAAATATTACAATAAAAATCTTAGAAAAAATATCAAAGTAGTATAAATTTATAATAGCGTTCATTTTTCCACTAAATTGGTTATATTATTATAACATCAGGTTGTCTAAAGGTAAAATTATCAAACAAAACAGCTACTTGCAAACAGAACCCAAAAAGTCATCCACCCCTGCCAAAACAATAACTGCACAAGTAGAACACAAAACAAGATGGCTCAAACATCATTTTCACAGAACAAAACAGATGGTTCTTCCTGTCTAAAATGTGTGGTTCTTGGCCTGAATAAGGAGCTAATGGTCTGTTTCCACAAAACTACGACAGACAAAGTCTTCAAGGACACAGATGGAGAACACTGTGTCAGTGAAGGAGACACCATCCTTGATTTACAACAGCTGTGATGAGACGCAATAAACATCAGGACCACCTCATCACAAACTGCCAACATTACCACTGTCACTCATTCCTGTCATGAGCCTGGACTTGAGCCGATGCCAGAAGGACATATATGATGATGATGATCCAAAGGGAGGAAGGGTGGATTCTCTCAACTCCTATACTCAGCAACATTAGACATATAAGTGTGTTTACCTGTCACTCATGGGGGTTGAACCATCCAGTCGGTTGTATCTGTGCTTATGGTGTCTCAGGAACACCTCCAAAATGTCAAGCATCATTGTGAACTGGCTAAACAGCACCACTCGATCACCCTGGGAGAAAGAGAGAAAAAGTGACCATACTGGTGGAAACGAGAGGACGAAGACATTCATTCATTCATTGTATGGAAAAAAGCAGCATGAACATTCTGCTAAATGTCTGCTATTGTGTTCCACAGAAGAAAAAGTTATATGGGTTTGGAATATGATGATGTCTACTGTGTGCTGTACTGAAAACCAAGTTTATACTTACTTCTATAGTTGACAGTATGCAGTATGGTGTAATTTGGAACACAGTGCATTTCTCTGCACAGGTAAATAACTTTCATTATACTCTGAGGGGTTGTTGAAAATGTAATTTGGTCTGCGGAACATAACAGGAATCTGTTTTCCCCCAACCTTCTCCTTCAGGGAGTTCAGCAGCTGTGCGAGGAGGCTGAGCTTTCCCGAGTCCAGCAGTACATCTGTGTCGAGTTGGTATTCCTGCAGTGCAGAATACTGCTGACAGAGGTGGTGTAACTCAAAGTCTGAGAGCACCTCCATGTCCTCTTTGATGAGAGCGGGATCTGCGTCACGGTGACTCGGCTCCTGGAATGTTTCAGCCAATTAAGGGTAAAACACACAGACTCTTCAGATAAGATACATGGGTAACAATACAAGATGTTATATACAGTTATAGATGGCAACTTAAAAACTACAGTCACAATAAATATCTGCCCTAATTGTGCTAATTCCATGCTGCAGGGAAGATTGACCAATATTTCTGTTTTATGACCTATACTAATAAAGATTATTTTTTTATGTTTAAATGAACGACCAAAATGCAAATCCAATGTTTTTAATAATTAACTAAATCATCATTATACAACAACAGAAATATATCTTCAAGAATTTTTTATTATTGTTAATAATAAGAATTAATTAAAGAATTGATACTTATTATTTGAAATGTATTATTATTATTGTCTGCACAGCTGTTTGTGACCAATAATAATAATAATAATAATAATACACAGCCGTTCATAATTTTGGGATCAGTAAGATTTTTAATGTTTTTAAAAGAAATTTCTTATGCTCATCAAGGCTGCATTTATTTGATTAAAAATACAAAAAAAAAAAAAAAAATATTTGGGAAATATTATTGCACTTTAAAACAACTGCTTTCTATTTGAAAATATTTAAAAATGTAATTTATTCTTGTGTTGGCAAAGCTGAATTTTCAGCATCATTACTCCAGTCTTCAGTGTCACATGATCCTTCAGAAATCATTCTAATATGCTGATCTGCTGCTCAAGAAACATTTATTGTGTACAATTGTACAAAATATTTGTGTACAATATTTTTTTTCCAGGATTCTTTGATGAATAGAAAGTTCAAAAGAACAGCGTTTATATGAAATATAATCTTTTGTAACATTATAAATGTCTTTACTGTCACTTTTGATCGATTAAATGCATCCTTGCTGAATAAAAGTATTAATTTCTTTCATTTCTTTTCAAAAAAATAATAAATAAAAATAAAAATTCTTACTGACCCCAAACTTTTGAATGGTAGTGTATAATGTTACAAAAACTTTGTATTTCAGATAAATGGTGTTCTTTTGAACTTTCTATTCATCAAAGAATCCTGAAAAAAAAAAGTACACAACTGTTTTCAGCATTGATAATAATCAAATGTTTCTTGAGCAGCAAATCATCATATTAGAATGATTTCTGAAGATCATGTGACACTGAAGACTGGAGTAATGATGCTGAAAATTCAGCTTTGATCACAGGAATAAATTACTTTGTAAAATATATTCAAATAGAAAACAGTTATTTTAAATTGTAATAATATTTCACAATATTACTGTTTTTACTGTATTTTTAATTAAATAAATGCAGCCTTGATGAGCAGACGAAACTTCTTTTAAAAACATTAAAAATCTTACCGATCCCAAACTTTTGACTGGTAGTGTACATTCATACTAGTGCTGTCAATCGATTGAAACAATTAACCAATTAATCACAATTTTTTTCTGTAATTAATCATGACAAAAAACACTGGAGTTTTTAATATTTTTATATTGTAATAATTTCACAGTTACTCTCCAAATTAATGTAGAAACAACTTATAATATTTGTCTAATGGCACCTGAATGACGCGCAAGAACAAACCTCTTCCGGAAGCTCAAACGTGCAGTGTAACACTTATTGGTTACACAGCATGTTTGAGCTTCAGGAAGAGGTTTGTTCATGCGTGTCATTCAGGTTCGGTTGAGCTTCTGTTTATGTTCACTGATCAATGTTTATATGTGAGTAAAAGCCTAAATTAAATCTGTTCATCATATAAAGTGATCCAGTCTCTTCAGAAAAATTGGACTAAACCGCTCAATATGGATTAGTTTTCCAATCTCTTTATGAACTTTTTGAAGCGTCAAAGGTGCAATTACGTAGGCTTTCTATGGAAGAGCCGAAAGCTCTCCGATTTTATCATAAAGACCTTTATTTGTGTTCCAAAGATAAACGAAAGTCTTATGGGTTTGGAACGACATGAGGGTTAGTAATTAATGACAGAATTTTAATTTTTGGGTGAACTAACCCTTTAAATGATCTGGCGAGGAGATAAACATGTCGGACTGTGTACAGCTCAATCAGGGTGGGGTCTATGCTAATAGGGCAGAGTCTGTCAGCAGTACGCGGGGCCTTAGCAATATGACGTCACATTGCTAGAATCTGCAAACGGCTTGTTCTGAGACGCTGCTTATGATTTATGGGGATTAAAAAAGAGGAGTGGGTGGATTTTTACCATAATAGGGTGGTTGTGTACACACACTTATGTTCAAACTCCATGTAAAAGTGAATTTTGCATAATAGGTCCCCTTTAAATGTATACTTTCCACAGCAGCCAAATAATAATAATAACTAGATAAAAAAGTTTGTAGACAAACTTTAAGTTGGCTTGAAAAAGCCTAGCCAGAAAGTTTGAATTAGTTTTAAAAGCTTGTAGTTTGAAGCTTTTAAGTTTGAAATAGTTAAGGTTTTAGTTTTGTAGTTTTAAAAGATAGATAGATACTCTGAGTGGTTGCAAGGGTTTTATATGGTTGCTGGGGTTTTGATATGTGGTTGCTAAGGTACTTGGGGTGGTTGCTAAGGTATTTTGGATGGTTGCTAGGGTGTTGCTATGTGGTTGCTAAGGTACTCTGGGTTGTTGCTAGGGTGTTGCTATGTGGTTGCTAGGGTACTCAGGGTGGTTGCTAAGGTGTTGATATGTGGTTGCTAAGGTATTCAGGGTGGTTGCTAAGGTGTTGCTATACGGTTGCTAGGGTACTCTGAGTGGTTGCTAAGGTGTTGCTATGCGGTTGCTAAGGTATTCTGGGTGGTTGCTAGGGTGTTGCTATGCGGTTGCTAAGGTATTCTGAGTGGTTGCTAGGGTCTTGCTATGCGGTTGCTAAAGTACTTGGGGTGGTTGCTAGGTTGTTGCTATGGGGTTGCTAGGGTACTCTGAGTGGTTGCTAAGGTGTTGCTATGCAGTTGCTAGGGTAATCAGGGTGGTTGCTAGGGTGTTTCTATGCGTTTGCTAAGGTACTTGGGGTGGTTGCTAGGGTGTTGCAATGCAGTTGCTATGTACTCTGGGTGGTTGCTAGGGTATTCTGGGGGGTTGCTATGGTGTTCTGGGTGGGTGCTAGAATGTTCTGTGTGGTTGCTATGCTGTTGCTATGGTGTTCTGGGTGGTTGATATGCGGTTGCTAGGGTGTTCTGGGTGGTTGCTATGATAGATAGATAGATTTTGAATCAGTTTAAATGGCTTAAGCCAGGCACACATTTAACGACTAGGTAAAACATTCTAAGACTGAGCTCAACAGACAATGATTATTTCCTTCGACTGAAGCAGATTTAAATACTTACACACGGAATTTGAATGCCGACTGTAATCGCCGACTGAACGCAACTAACTCTGACTGGAGGCGTTTGAGCGCGATCAGTCATAAGTATCAATTTTCATTCATAATTGGCCTTACAATCGTCCTCGGCTTTATAAATAGTACATAGAATAGCAGCTTCATTAGCCACGTTTACATGTACAGTTTTTTGTCATTCCAATTAAAATCATTCCGATTGAAAGATTCGGTGGAGTGTTTACATGAGACGTTATCTAATCCGATATGGTGTTTACATGTACCGGCGCTTTCAATCTGAATGACTTTGCGCATGCGCACATTAGCTTATGTTCTGTTTGCCGCCATGTATTCCTGTCAACATGGAGTTCCGTTATTCTTATGCACGCTATTTTTATGTAAAGTGTTGCTCTTAATCAAGCAACAGCGTGAAATTTGTAGCATATTACTGCTGGATGGTATGAGGAAAAGATGGGAACAGGAAGCTGACCTGTTTGGTGGCTGTGCATCTCTAAGGAGCATCTCAGTACTACCCCTCCCTCTTCCATAAAGCAGAAGCGTGTGGATGAAGGTCCGTATAATGATTCACTGAGTTCCTTTACTGTATTTAATAAATGTGTTGTTTCAGTTTTACTCCAGTTTAATTTTGCCGCCGACATTTTGCATTCTGACGACCCCTGACCGCTTGACGTGATGACGTAGACGCAAAGTAATCGGTTTAACGCGTTTACATGGCAGACTTTATATTTTGTTCGGTTTATAGAAAGGTTTTTCCCACCTCTCTCAAACCGATTACAATTTCATTCGGTTTGGGCATTTTTTTTCCGATTGAGGTGTTTATATGGAGCATTTTCATTCGGATTGGACTTTTAAACCGATTACAATGCTCCATGTAAACGCACCTATTGAGTCTAATGGGCTTCAGTGTGTTTAGATTTGAATTTTGACAGTTTGAGTTTTACGGAATGTTCAGATCAGCCAAGAGAGTTCAATGAAAGTCAATGGGATTTTTCCAAGTTTTAATCAGCATTCGGATCAGTCTGAAAAGATATAGCAACTCGAGTCAGAACAGTCTGAAGGTCTAGTCTGAGTTTGGTGGTTGTAGCTTGAACAGTCTAGGAGGAGTAGCATTTAGAAATTTTAGTCTAAGAAGAAATACAATATCAGTAAGTTGGCTTTTTCAAGCCAACTTAATAATTCTTTATCAATAAAAATAATAATAGTAAAATATTCACACAAAATATATTTTTATATTTTTGTTCAATAATTGTCTTTTATTGTTATATAATAGTTGTTCATATTCATAAATAATCCTAATAAATGGATGGTTCTTGGACAGAATAAGCTGAAAACGATAGTGACTTGCGATAGGGAGCACTGTTGACCTACTTAAAATCAGCCAGAAAATGTAAGAATTCCACCGATTCCATCTGGACCTGATAAGATCTAAACCTATCAAAATGTAAAACTTCATATGAAAATATGTCAGACCTTGAGCATGAGTTTGCTCATGGCTTTGAGTTTTTCGATGGTATAATACTGCCGGTGAAGAAGCGGATGGTTGGACATCTTTCTCAGCTGCATCATCACATTGGTCAGCTCACGTTCTGCAGAAAGACATGGTTAATAAACTATGGTTCACATATTCTGAAGCCAGAACATTTATAACACCATCTACCTCAAATACATACTTTCCCCATTACTGGATCGCTTCAGTTTGTGGAAAAGAGCATTGTAGAGCTCCTGCTGCCTCTCGGACATGGCACAAAATTCAACCTGCTCCTCTTTGGCAGGCAGCTGCTTCAGGACCTGTCGGGCACATCATCATCTGTCAGTGAACCACTCGAGTGCCCTAGAGTCACAGAGGGTCGACATGACAAGCAAAGTGCCTCATCTGCTCGTGAGACTGAATAATGCATTTGAGATGTTGTCCAACAGATTTCCACATTGGCATGCATTCCGAGAGCACATGCATTATACAAAATGCTTATGGACTATGCATGCTGATGCACCTCGCTCTTCACACGTCTGAGGATGAAGGGTTTCATGATGAGTTTGGCGTGGGTGATCCTGTCCCTCTCAAAACTGCTCTGCTCCTCTGAAGATTTCTGGTGGAGACAGATCAAAGAAATATCTGGAACTACAGTTTTACATTTACTGAAGAAAACTGGAGTGGTGCTGGTTTAGATGCTAGGGTGTCTCTAGGGCATGGCGAAGTGGTTGCTAGGGCGTTCTGGGAAAAATTGCTAATGTGTTCTGGATGCTTTCTGGGTCATGGCTCAGTGATTGCTGGGGTGTTGCTAAGGGGTTCTGGGTGTTTTCTAGGGAATGGCAAGATGGTTGCTAGGGCGTTTTGTTTAGTTGCTAAAATGTCGCTAAAGTATTCTGGGTGCTTTCTAGAGCATGGCTAGGTGGCTGCTAGGGTGCTGCTAAGGTATTCTGGGTGCTTTCTGGGACATTACTAGGTAGTTGCTAAGGTGTTCTGGGTGCTTTCTCTAGAGAATGGCTAGGTGGCTGCTAGGTTGTTGCTAAGGTGTTCTGTGGGCCTTCTCAGGCAAGGCTAGTTGGTTGCTAGGGTGTTCTGTGTGCCTTCCCTAGAGAATGGCTAGGTGCCTGCTAGGGTGTTTCTAAGGTGTTCTGAGTGCTTTCTCTAGGGCATGGCTAGGTGGTTGCTAGGGTGTTGCTAAGGTGTTCTGGGTGCTTTCTCTAGGGCATGGCTAGGTGGTTGCTAGGGTGTTCTGGGTGCTTTCCCTAGAGAATGGCTAGGTGGTGGCTAGGTGGTTGCTAAGGTGTTGCTAGGGTGTTCTGGGTGCTTTCTCTAGAGACAGCTAGGGTGTTGCTAAGGTGTTCTGGGTGCTTTCTCTAGGGCATGGCTAGGTGGTTGCTAGGGTGTTGCTAAGGTGTTCTGGGTGCTTTTTTTCTAGGTCATGACTAGGTGGTTGCTAAGGTGTTCTGGGTGCTTTCTCTAGGGCATGGCTAGGTGGTTGCTAGGGTGTTCTGGGTGCTTTCTCTAGAGACAGCTAGGGTGTTGCTAAGGTGTTCTGGGTGTTTTCTAGGGCATGGCTAGGCAGTTGCTAGGGTGTTACTAAGGCATGCTGGTTGATTTTTAGGAGATTGTTAGGTGGTTGATTGACTGAAGTGATAAAGTGAAACTCAAGTAAGCCCTTGTACTAAACCTTAAGAAAAAAGAAAAAGGAAAAGAAAAACAAAACAAAAAAACAAAAAATAAATCTCTATGACAAAATAAATCTTCTGAATTCCCAGAAATTCAACTCGAATGGCAAAATTGTGCCAAACATTGTACAGTGTGAGCCCAGATTTATGTTGTCACTAAGTATGAGCAATAGTGATAAAGATGCATAAAAAAAAATCAGTGCAATATCGGTTATCAGCGGATATTAGAGATTTTACATTTATCTGTATATTGATCGATATTGAATTGAAACTGGGAGATATTGGATATTTCATTTTGCATGCTCATTTCCCCTTTTTACATTTAATTGTTAATCTTTAGAAAATCTCAAAATAAATATTTTTTTTTCATATTTCACATTATAAAGGTAAAATAATACATTTTAATTTTTTTAGACAAAATTGTATTAATTTAAATTGGCCATAATTATCAATTAATATCAGCCAGAATTTTAATAAAGGTGCATTCCTAAAGAGGGATGATTGCTTTAGCAACCACCACTATAATATCAACCCTATCCACCTTATTTAGCAACATGGAGACAGGGTCATTTTACTTGGACCTTTTCACATTCACTCAAACGCTGAGTGGAAGTAAGCTATTTTCTGTGAATGTCCAATTCATTAGCTGGAAATAAATAGAATAATAACAAAGTGCAGTAACGGTAGAACTATTTGCACTACAAACCATTGAGTTTATAACTACGACAATACATTAAAATAATATGATAAGAAATACCAGTTTGCAATATCAAGCAGCATAACAAGCTGTTTTATAAGTATCCAGAAGCAGATGACACCCAGAAGCCAGACACATTCAAAATCAAGTACAATTGGCCATGTCTGCTCTTAAGTTGAAAATAAGGTGGATAAAGGATGGACATTACGGTGTATGCAAATTCTACCATGGAGAACATTTTGGAGATCTGTGAGGTGCTGCTGGAGAACATGCTGGGCATGATGAAGTTGAGCAGGGACATGAGCTCAAGTAGGTTGTTTTGCAGTGGGGTTCCAGTGAGCAGCAGACGATATTTGGCCTGGGGGGACACAAATGGAGGAGAAACATGAGTGCCTGAGGGGGCAAAAGCAGTTTAACCCCATCTGGGCAGCATACAGTCCTGCTTTTACAAAAACAGATGTGTGGCTGTAATAGAGCTCAAGGCATTTATTCTTAATGACCACTGACACGTTGCTACGGACAACAGCTATACATGCAACTTATAGTGATCTTACGTTGATGGCCATGAGGTGTCGGTAGCGCAGCGAGTTCATGTTCTTCAGCAAATGGCCTTCGTCGAACACCGCATACTCCAGCTTGAGCTTGCAGAACAGGCTGCGGTCACTGTTATTTCCAATAGCCAGGTTGTAACTGTGCTCAAGAGACCATTTAATGAGCTGAGGTATTAAGGGGCAGGACATGAGGCACAGCCATGTTTCATTACCATAAATAATGAATGGAACAGGGTCATTTTACTTGGACCTTTGTACGTTCACTCAAACGTATTTCATCATTATTATGTCTTTAACAAGGGTGCTTTTTTCTATGCTAGCTTCACGGCTTGTGGCTCCGTGTGTATGACAAAGTTCAAAAGATACATATTTCCCCAGTTACCTCGTGCTTGGTACCCTTCTCGGATTTGCATGCAGGTGGTCTATGAAGGATATGACGCCTTGACTCTTTCTTTGAGGGTTCAAGACAAGAACCACGGGTGCATTTGAGAGCTTGAACTTTGATACTCACGTGGAGACAATGATGTTGTAATCCACTATTTTATTCAGAATCTCATAGCGCATATACTTGCGATCCTCAGCAGACCCTACCGAAATAAATCGGTTAGATTGACATCAACATTTTCTTTGACAATGTTGCATTAAAAAAGCATTTTACAGGTTGTTTTTTTCCCAAAAAGTGTAAACACTCTAGTGCTATCAAAGCCTTGGTTTATCTCAGCATCCTAACGAGCCAAACACAGCAGCATTGACTCAACCAAACTATATATTATATATATATATATATAAGGTATATTACCATAATATACCAGCACTTTGAAACTGGGGCACCAAAGTTTCAGTTCCCGAACCCAATTATCTGTAAAAGTAACAACAAATTAAGATGATTCAGATGGTTTGATGTTATATGCTGATGGTTATTTAGATGCACATTGCTCTGTTCACCAAGTGTAGAAGCAGGAACGGTGATCAGATGAGGCCCTTGGTTCCCTTCCTGATAGAGGTAGGCCAGGAACGAGATGGCCTGGATGGTCTTCCCCAAACCCTAAAATAAGAAAGTACATCCTAGTGATTAAATGTGGAGTCCTTGCCATGTAATGAAAATTCAGATCATATTAATAATATCACTAAAGATTTAAAGGACTATTATTCCATTACCATCTCATCTGCCAGGATTCCACTAAGTTTGTTCTGATGTAGTAAAGCCAGCCAGTTCAGTCCAATTAGCTGGTACGGTTTCAACTGGAATCTAGACAAAAACATAAATATTTAACCCACAGAAATATTAAAAGAATCTATCACTCCACAACGAAAATGCCAATATTTCCACAATCTATGATGTTAAATCTTACGTGCTAGTGAGGATCTGGGGCTGGCTCATAGAGCCTGGGCCATTGTTCATCATTTGGGTCACGTCTTGGATCAGTTTTACTGATATGTCCTCACATTTGCTCATGAGACCTTTAACAACTTCCCTTTCCTTTAAAACCTCCCGACATCCTGCCAGCAGCTCAGTGGAAAGACCATTTCCTCTGTGCATGGCATCATCCTGAGAAAGAGATGTGCAAAGGTGTTGCTCTTTGATCATGACCTAAATGTTCTGGCAGTTATAAACAGAAAGCAAAATGCACAGTGCTCTCACCAGGTCTTCCCACTTTTTAAAGGGTCTCAGCTCTGTGATTTTCTGAGCCTTCTTCAAAGAGCATCCTGCAATGAGTGTGAGCTCATCCGCAGAAGCGGTCTGAAAGAAGCTGAGGATCTCAGATTTGAGTTTGGATAGAGTCTCATCTGATTGGTCAGAGTCAGAGTCCAGTAATACATTCACCATAGAGGCTTCAGAGTCACTGCACTCCTCCGACGAGCTCACATATACGTTTTTTGTCACTGCCGGCTGCTTTGCACTCCTCTGAGGTGTTTTGGTCCTGTGAAGAGGTCTGCGTGGTTTTGTTTGGGGTGGGCTGGGAAGTTGGACAACCTGAGCTTGTTGGCGGGTATTTGCGACCCGTCTGGTGCGTTTGGCAGCAGTGGAAATTTGAGAGGCATTATCCTCAGACTCGATCACTAAATGTACAGAAAGAATGTAAGCTTTAGGACAATTATGACACTTACTTTGTTCTCATATGCTGTCATGTTTTTATGCAAAATTCAAGGCAATTGTGTAATTGTCAAGCAACTAGCAGTTAAATTTAAAAGATATTTTCTTAGCGATATATTCTATTTACACTAAGTGACAATAGCAGAATTTTCTTAGTGATATGCTATTTACGCTAGGTGAAAATAACGATAGATTCTATTTACACCATCTGAAAGTTTCAGTTCTTTGCGATAAGAGTAAATAGTAATTAGATGCTATCTATACTTTATATTGGCAGATGCTATTTGCACCTCAGTATTTTTGTACATTAACAGGATGCAATAATATCATAGAGTGTAAATGATTATATTTATTAAAATTATTAAATGGATGCTACCTTATTGGGAAAATAAAAGCCCTCCCTACACCTTCCCCTAAACCCTACCCAATAAACACTTTTAATATTATTAAACACTCGTTCACAGTTTATTTCCACTTTTAGAACATTATTTTCATTTTTATTGAAAATAAATGTGAGTTTGGCAAAAGGCGGATTCAAACCCGGGTTGATTGCATTAAAAGCCAGGTTATAAGCCTTACTTGCTACTGGTGTGCCACTGAAGACATTAAATTCCAAGCGTGCTTTTTAAAACTTGAGTGGCCCAACCAGACATTGGTGGGCGGAGCTAGTGTATAGCGTTTGCCAACAAGGGCAGCTATTTGCACTTAGTGTAAATAGACACTGTTAAATTTATGCTATTAAAAACATCAGTCCAGCTGAGACTTAAAATTTTACATAAGAATCTTTTTCTGGATGGAAAAAAAATGTGGCCATAAGTTGACATTTTAGGTAAAATCTTAAATATTTAATTTAATTTTTTTTTCTGTGATGCTACTGCCACAATACATGTCAGTACAGAGTTCAAGACCACTGTTATAGCCGTTGTTTAGGACGAAGAAAAAACAGAACCAGAAACATACTGCAAAATAAATAAAAACATTTAATTTAATAGTTTATAAATAATTCATAAATCAACATGTTTAATAAATAAATACATTTTAATAAATATTTATATATTGCAATTTGGTGTCACTAGAAGCACAAAAAAATGCTGTCAATCAATGAAAAAAGTATCTAACATTTTTAATATTTTTATATTGTAATAATTTCACAGTTACTCTCCAAATTAATGTAGAAACAACTTAAAGACAATATATTTTAAATATTTGTTTAATGGCATCTTTTTAGGAATGAAGGCCAATATCACTTATACTAATACTGGTACTGATGTCTCTATGATTTTTTTCATTAATTATAGACATTCAACATTACAGTTACTGAAAGCTATCAATTTGAACATTTATTAGGCTTTAAAAAAATAACTTTTAATTTAAGTCAACTTAAAACCATCTTCACATAAACCTCTTATAATAAATGTCATATTTACCTGTGGCCTTCCTAACTGTCTAACAGGTAGGAAATATACAGAAATTGAATCAAGTTATCAAACACTTATCGAACACTTATTAAACACATAAATTATAAATGAAATATAGATTCATCCTTATTAAAGCCACAATTTTTTTTGTTACCTTTGTTCTTTGATTAACATTAATGACAGACATCACAGCAACTGGTTTATTAGGCTGCTGTGACTTTAAGACCTGCCGCTGCCGAACATGACGTGGATCTGACGCGGATCTCATTTTCTCACAACTCTTTAAGTTGGCATAATTCTGTTATTTTTTGTTCAAGCGCAAAAGAGAACTCAATACTGGCGTGTGTCTTTCTGTGCACAAGTCGTGTGTGTCACACAGACACGACATTCGCAGACAACACGTTGTCTTGTGGTGCTTGAACTGTTTAAAAGCATTTGCATGAATTAATAAGAGTGTGATCATATAACGTAATGCTAGCTAAATTATGACAGATGAAATGGATGCTGCTTTCATTGTGTTAAATATTTTTAACCCATTAACCTGAAAAAATAAATTGCATGCGTTAACGTGTGAATATTGACAGCACTAAAAAAAAACTAAACACTTCGCCTGTGTAAAATTTGCAAAAAAGATGCTCGGGTTTTACCATCATATACCAGCACTTTGAGGCACTCAATTATCTGTTTCTGTACCTGTTTCTATTTATAAAGTATGTTTAAAAAGTATGTATATACTATACGAACATACTACATCCACCATGTCGTCTTTGTTGTAATCTACGATGTCAGACGTAACACCATTCTCTGCCATTTATGACTATGAAGACTCCTCTACAGTGGCCTCATATGATAGTAAAGTGTCCACTGTCTATTGTTTAATGAGAACCGTGTTACAACTGGCATACTGCTTTTGACATACTTTAGTGAAGTAGACATATTCAGACGTGTCTAACGTGCTTTTAAAGCTGTACACAATAAATCTCACATCAAACCTCACCAAGATCAGAGAACATTCGTAGTGTTTCCAAGGCATCTTCAATAAGCCAGCTGTGTTCCTGAAGCACATCCCTGAGTTC
This sequence comes from Hypophthalmichthys nobilis, assembly GCA_037950665.1. Lineage (NCBI taxonomy): Eukaryota > Metazoa > Chordata > Actinopteri > Cypriniformes > Xenocyprididae > Hypophthalmichthys > Hypophthalmichthys nobilis. Next base: position 18,983,204 of record CM075476.1, on the reverse strand, counting down.
CTGTGGGAAGTCACACATTTCAACTTTAGCCCTCAAGCTCAAACAAATATCTGATTTACGTACAAAAATGGCTAACTTCTGACAGTGATGACTCACATTCTTGTTCAAATGAGGGAACTTCCTCTGGAGTTTTCTCAGCATACGTTCCTGATCTTTAGATCTTGGCTCAAGCCCATCTTCCTCTGAAGCATCCATCTAATGAGACATAAAACACTGTTGTGGTCTAAATTACTGCAGGGATGATGTATTTTTGTAGGCCAAACCCCAGAAACGAGTTCCCATTTTAGCACTTCCGTTTCCATCATCCTGAAGTCAGTTGGTTTTATGAACAGATTTTTGGTTAAATTTCTGGCATAGGGTCTGTGATTAACACAAGCTGAAGATATTTTCATGTTTTATTCTACAACATCAAATACATCAGTAACCCCTTGTGATGTTTATAAAGTTTTTCCTTGTCTACTTTTACTTCTCTTTTTTTTTTTACCTGCTAATAAGTGTCTAGTGACGTGACGTGTAGCCAAGTATGGTAACCCATACATACTCTGAATTTGTGCTCTGCATTTCACCCAACCAAGTGCACACACACCATGAACACACACCTCAGCCATTTTTGCTGAGGCGCCTGGGGAGCGATTGGGGGTTAGGTGCCTTGTTCAAGGGCACCTCAGTTGTGGGTAATGAAAGTGGAAGAGTCTTGCCAATGACAAATGACAAATAGACTAATAAATCATCTTGAAAAGGCATTAACTGTAACCTGGCAGTTGATATCACAGGTAGAAAGACATACTGTTGGTGTCCTTGATCGGGACACTCTTTTCAATTTAGCCTCGGTGGATTTGCAGCGGCACAAAATTCCTTGCTGTCAGTATTGAGAGGATCAGAAAGGGAACGACCCACGTTAATCCAATGACTGTGTCTGAGCTCACCTCAGAAGCCCGCCTCTTTCTGCTACGATGGGAGCTGTCGCTCTCCTGGGAAGTGCCACACATCTGCTGCTGTCTCCTCTCGTGGACCGAATCAGACGCTGAAAAGGAGAGCATGTCAACAATGTTCAGCAAAATACGAATCAATACAGCAAATGCATTTTCACCTCATACTCAGCTGGATTCAGCAATACTGAAGCCATCCAAGCGATCAATGAGCTTTTATCATGGGAGCAGTTCAGATTGATGGAGTGAATTTGCTCATCTGTACCTGCTGTCCCAGATGTCTTCAGGAGCGAGGGGTGCGTGCTATTGGTCACCTAAAAAGTCAATGACATGATTATTGCTATGCAACCCAAACAATGGCTGGAATGCAACCAAAATTGTCACACTGGGTCTAGTTGTTTTTACCATTTGTGACCCCTTCTGTTGTGTTTGTAGAGCTTGTGAGGTAGATCTTGTTCTTTTGTGCTTCAGCCTTCTCTCCATCTTCGCCACAGTTTCTTCCTCCTCGTCAGATGGTGATATCTCATCCTCAGATGATGCCGCTTTTTTCTTAGGCTCCACTTGCCTTGATATCAAAATATAAAGAATATTGTTTTAGAATTTTGTAGGGCTGCAAAACACCCTAATTGTACCCCAATTACTGATAACAAAAACGTATATATATAAAATATAATCACATGATTACGCAAGGATTTGAATGTCCTTTTATCGCAATTCATTGTTTTTCCTTTCAAAAACCATAAATCTGACAGCGTTTTATAGTAAAATTACATACTGTATAATGCGATGTTAAACCATCTACAGTTTTTCACCATATATGACAATTAAAGTCATCATGAAAATGTCATCAAATCAACATTGAGAGTTCTTTTTTATGGAATGTTGAGGTGTTTATTATAAATAATGTATTCATGCTCATATTTTTTTTATTCTTGTGCCCTTGTAATCTTTAATCAAAATGTAATCGCTCCCTCTTGCAGTGACATCTATTCCCTGATTAAGTGTTTACTGGTGCAAGGGTGGGACAACCTGTCAATCACAAGAGATCGACCAATAGCAAACCACAACCATTCAATCAATTCCCCAAGGACAAAATCAGGTCCCGCCCTACTTTTTCTCTTGTTCGAGAAGACTTTTCAAGAAAAGACTATCGCAACTTTCGTTTCATGCTGACTTTAACAAGATTTTACTGGAGCATACAGTGTCTGTAAAAATTACAAACATTTTTACAGTGAGGGAGTGCTTTATATTATGTCATTTTTTATATTTACAATGCCTCGGCCTCAAGCACAAATACTGAAGTTGATTACTGACCTAACTGGCATCATGGAACTGCCTGATATCTCAATGTCAGAGTCAGAGTCAGAAAGGGCAGTGGAGAGAGATGATCCTGATGGACGTTTGGTTTCAGGAGTCTCTGGAATGATAGTGTCTGGCTCTGTTGGAATTAAGCATTTCCTTAACGGTGGCAAAATCACAATGCATGACCTTTATATACACTACCAGTCAAAAGTTTGGACACGGTAAGGTTTTTAATGTTTTTAAAAGAAGTTTCGTCTGCTCACCAAGGCTGCATTTATTTAATTAAAAATACAGTAAAAACAGTAATATTGTGAAATATTATTATAATTTAAAATAACTGTTTTCTGTTTGAATATATTTTATAAAGTAATATATTCATGTGATCAAAGCTGAATTTTCAGCATCATTACTCCAGTCTTCAGTGTCACATGATCCTTCAGAAATCATTCTAATATGCTGATCTGCTGCTCAAGAAACATTTATTGTGTACAATTGTACAAAATATTTATGTACAATTTTTTTTTTTCAGGATTCTTTGATGAATAGAAAGTTCAAAAGAACAGCATCTATTTGAAATATCTTTTGTAACATTATAAATGTCTTTACTGTCACTTTTGATAGATTTAATGCATCCTTGCTGAATAAAAGTATTAATTTCTTTAATTTCTTTTCAAAAAAATAAAAATAAAAATTCTTACTGACCCCAAACTTTTGAACGGTAGTGTATAATGTTACAAAAGCTTTGTATTTCAGATAAATGCTGTTCTTTTGAACTTTCTATTCATCAAGGAATCCTGAAAAAAAAAGAAAAAAAAGTACACAACTTTTTTCAACATTGATAATAATAATCATAAATGTTTCTTGAGCAGCAAATCATCATATTAGAATGATTTCTGAAGGATCATGTGACACTGAAGACTGGAGTAATGATGCTGAAAATTCAGCTTTGATCACAGAAATAAATTACTTTATAAAATATATTCAAACAGAAAACAGTTATTTTAAATTGTAATAATATTTCACAATATTACTGTTTTTACTGTATTTTTAATTAAATAATTGCAGCCTTGGTGAGCAGACGAAACTTCTTTTAAAAACATTAAAAATCTTACCATGTCCAAACTTTTGACTGGTAGTGTGTGTGTGTGTGTGTGTGTGTATGTATGTGTGTGTGTGTGTGTGTGTGTGTGTGTGTGTGTGTGTGTGTGTGTGTGTGTGTGTGTGTGTGTGTGTGTATGTGTGTGTGTGTGTGTGTGTGTGTGTGTGTGTGTGTGTGTGTGTGTATGTGTGTATGTGTGTGTGTGTGTGTGTGTGTGTGTGTATGTGTATATGTATATATATATATACATACACGTTTTGTAATATTTGCATACTGCATCTATTTATCATAGGTTTGCTATGATGTGTAGCACATTCAAATTAATGCTCTTTTATTTAGTAACCATTGTAGGATGACCAGTTACATTAAGTAAAATATTATTAAATCATTATTCATTATGGTAGCCAAAGAAAAGGGTCTTATCTCCAGTTTATACTGTAAACTTTAACAAAGCCTACCCGAGGGATCCACATGATTTGAGGATGCTGGTCCTTTCTTTCTCCTCATTGTTCACTCTCATGCGTTAACATCAGCTAAATCCAGGTTCACGCATAATGCCATGCAACTCAATCGATATAATCATTCGTCGTACCCCAAATTCACTATCTATTAACTGTAATGAGCTGATTTTTGGACAAGAATGGCATTTCTCTCTAACAAAGCATTCGCTCAACGGCGAGCAAATGAATTATTGCTTTGTCAATAAACAGCCTCGAATCGGCTTCGGTCATCGATAATGAGCAGATAACCCTGTTTAACTAGGACCATTCCTGCACGTTATGAGTCTTTGGGATATTTCACCGGTTGTATCGTGTCTAACGTATTTAATGAATGAAGACAGTGTAATCACACGCTAACCGGTTGTAACATCTGTAACTACGGTGGCCGTGAAGGTACGCACGTGTAGTCAGGGGACGAAAAGAGTATGAACTTTAATACATTACAATTTTATTGTATCTTAATTATTATATGTCTGTATTTAGTAATGTATTATATACATACTTATATAGTTTAGTAAAAGAAAGGGAATAGTTAACCCAAAATTAGTTATTTTTTGATGAATAAAAATAAATTAAAACTGTATTAAACCGATAAGAAACTCGTTTCCTATGGAAGAATGCAGCAGTAGCCTATACAGCCATCACGTCTTTGAACGACTGAGTTGAAACCTGCACTGTTTACAAATAAATCAGTCTAATTTCCGATTCATTTTCTTTTCATTCAAACTCTGACTCCGTGATAGTAATGAGATGCCCGACTGTGAGCAGTTGGTTATTTGATTGACAGCAGTCTTGTGCACCGGAGCTCTTGATCTTGCTTCATAAGGATGCAAGTTGGCAAGACACAACAATAACAAAGGGTTTTCAGATGCTGCTGACGCTGCGAGGTGACGTGCTGCGACTGCGGTAATACTGCAGCGACTGTTTCACACGTGCTGCTCTTCATATTATGGCTTTACATAAGCGGACTGATTCTCAGTGGATCTATATAGACATCGTTTTGTTAAGCAGACGGATAATATAATAAAACGATCTGAATGATAGACTGCATTCATGGAATAACCCGTTTGGCTTTCTCGGAAAGTGTAGAAATGAACCTGTTTATTTTTTTACTAATTTTGTGGTGTTCTACTGTTTAAAAGGTCCGTCTCGCGAGTAAACCAGGTTTAAGGATATAGTCAGGTGCACGTGTACTGTCTGTGACTGGTGGCGATTTTGATTCATGCCAGTGAATCGGATCTTTTGAATCGGTTCACTAAAACAATTCATTCAGATACTTAGTTTCTGCAGGTAACATCATTACAAGTGAATGGCTGCATCCGAAATCACATACTTCCCTACTATATAGTTAGCGAAGAACAGTATGTGACAAAGTAGAATTTCCAAATTCACAGTAGACATAAAAAATTAAATCCCCTGGCGCCTCAGCAAAAATGGCTGCCCACTGCTTCAGGTGTGTGTGTGTGTGTTCAATACTCACTGCTGTGTGTGTGTGCACTTGGATGGGTGAAATGCAGAGCACAAATTCCAAGTATGGGACACTATACTTGGCTACACGTCACGTCAATTTCATTTTAAAAAATACCTGGATGACCTACTACTTCTGGCGAGATTTTGAAGTGCGCATTCGATGAACACTTTACTATCCCATGAGGCCACGGGAGGTGATTTGTGAATGGCAGTGAAGCAATGCAACTGACACTGGTAGGTCACGTGATCAATATGGCGAATGTAGTACGTCCAGATTATATTCACACTACACACGCTCATACTATATAGAACATGTTTTTTTTAGCAGCCGCGAAGTAATTATTCAAAATGAGTACCTACTTAAGAGAGTATGCGATTTCGGACGCACCCCAAGTCTTTTTGTGAATTATTAGTTAGTTATTGAATCATTTACTTTTTATTTTATTCTTTATTAAAATGTGCGTGCCTACAGATCTAACATGCTCCAGGAAAAAAGTTTAAGCATCTTCTCCACAAATGACAACTACAGAGATATTTAAATTATTCCTCCATTTTGGTCATGACCTTTATAAAGCTATAGAGAAAAAAGTTATTTAACAGATTTATAATTCATTGCTCTCTTTCTCTCCTTGTGAACAAGACTGACATGTTTCATTCAGACTCTTCTAACGGATGTAAGTGCTGTGTGCTTATATGCATTAGCTTTATTGTAAATGTAGTTCACAGTCACTGAATTTTTGAATATGCGCCAATTTGACTATATAAACTGCATATTTAAAACAAATCAAGTTGTGATTAACGTTAGACCTATAAAGAAATAGAACAGATTAGTAACACAAAAGAGATCATCGTGGTGAATTTTTGAGTTTTGATTACTTGTTTGTTGACAGACTTTGATATTGCATCAACATAATGCTTAATTTTTCTTAAAAAACTTTTACTAGGCCTACATCTTTACAATTTCTGCATTTAATTTACATTTAAAAGTGAAATTCATAATAAAACATGAATGTCTAGGCTATAGTAACCAGAAATTGTATACCTATAAGTCAAAGAATCATTATGATCTATGAAGACAATATCTTTGCAAAGATTTTGAGTAAACAGCCAAGAGCATTGAGTTGTGAATGTATGCACATTTGAACCGCATGTTGCCACCTTCCTTGCGTGACGTCAGTCCAGTTGTTTTGGGTCGTTCGACCAATCGGAAGCGCGCTCGCACTTCTACAGAAGCCGACGTGGGTCCATCCTCGCGCCAGCTTTTATCCTCCGTTACTCATCACAACGCCCCCTCGGTAGGGTGCATGCACGGGGCTCTGCTTTAAACAGCAGCTCTGACATGGAAACCCCATTGCAGTTGCAGAACGATTTCTATCCAGAGCAGCACCAGCACCAGCACTACTGCGGACGGGAGGAAGAGCGCTCCATCAGGCACTGCACCTGCAACAACTCCTCCACCTGCGAGGATGCGAGAAAAAGCCAGCATTTCCACGGGACGCCGCTGGGAACTTTAAGGACACCGTCCGTCTCATCTTCAACCAGGCAAGGCGCTCAGTACAGCGAGTTCACGCCTTCTAGTCATGGTAGTTCATCTAGACATCATCATCATCATCACCATCCTCATCGCGATCACAACCGGCAGCAAATTCGGGGCAGTCCGGCCAGCAGCCACAGAGAGAGTAACTCTTACACCCAAATAGCCATGAGCAGCTGCAGATACAACGGCGGCGTGATGCGGCCGCTCAGCAACTTGAGCTCGTCCCGCAGAAACCTGCACGAGTTTGATTCGGAGTCCCAGCCACTGCAGCCAGTCTCTGCGGTGGACGCGTCCGACACGCTCGCCTCCAAGCCGGAGAACAACTCCACCACCCTCATGCCTTACGCTACGGGGGACGGAGGAGGAGGAGGAGGCGGCGGCGGAGGAGGGGGTGGATGTAGCCACAGCGGCAGCAAATCGGGCAAAAAAAAGAACCAGAACATCGGACAGAAGCTCGGGCACAGGAGGGCCTTGTTTGAGAAAAGAAAGCGTCTGAGCGATTACGCGCTCATCTTTGGGATGTTTGGGATCGTGGTGATGGTCATTGAAACTGAACTCTCGTGGGGAGCCTACGGAAAGGTGCGTAACTTAATAGTCCCCAAATCCTGCAGGTCCCCCATCTAGGTCAGAATTCATTAAGTCGAGTCTGCCTGCTGGCGAGCGAGGAAAAACTACAAGTTTGGAAAGTGTGGAGAGCTGTGGCAAGGTCACGTTTTCTGGAAAAACGTTTTGCTTTGCTTTGGCATTTTATCTCTATGGAAGAGTTTTTCCACTTTTCACCAAAAAAAAAAAAAAACTCTCTTATATCGAAATGGAAAATAGCCAGAAACATTTTTTTTTCTAATTCTCCTCCTTAAATTCAAGTTTCTTTTATGAATTACATATTTAAGCTATAGCCTAGCTATTACACAGCCAAGAGTGCTGTCGTTAGGAAGCCTAAATCAGCATGGCTGTGATTTGGCTGCAGGTAAAATTGCATTTAAACAACAGCTCAATAAACAAAAATTACACAACTCCGCTTCTGTTTGAAAGAAAACACTGGAATGTCGCAAAGACAAACAGTGAAATGTCCTAATGTTATATCAGCCCTCCTGGGAAGCTCAACCAATCAAATTACAGGAACTAACTCTTGTACATTTATCAAGTTGAAACTCAAATTCTTACTTAAGTAAGTAAGTAATAACTTAAGTTATTACTTATTTGCCCATGCTGTTAAAATTCTAACCTACCAATCCTCACTTTTAGAGTCAGTTGTGCACCCTTCTTGGACTTTCTGTTCAATATTACTGGGAAAAAAACAAAAATATTTATTTGTAAATGCATTTGTATTACTATAAATATAGAATTATATATGCATCTGTAAAGGTCCCAAAGAGGATATGAATTACTGCAATTCAATTTGGCACATAGTTGCCAGATGACAACATTTATATATTCTCAGTTTATTGTAAAACAATGTTAGAGACAAAAACAACTATTTAATAACTACATCAGAAAAATCCACATCTGAAAGAAATGTACAGAATGAGCTTAAGAGTGCAATCTGAGGAGCATATACTCATATGTCTCCCCTGTGAGGGAAACCCCAGGAAAATCTGAAAAACAGAATATTATTGTTTTGCCTTGCAGTATGTTGTGGTTTTGAATAGTTAGAAATTGAAGGAAAATATGTTTCCACATGGTGACATGTAAGATTAAAGTCAAATTTCACTTAAATTATAATGGTGTCAAATGCGCTTGCATTAGTTCTTATGTTGTGGTACCATTTTCAGGAAGGTGTAACTTAATCCAAGCACTCACATAAGTGTACAAAGTCTTATAATCATTAAAAAACATTGTAATGTGTTGCTGTGATATTTTTACAGCTTGTCGTTGAATCAATATGCAGTCATGTTTAAACTGACTAATCCAAATGAGTTGAATTTGTCTTTTTCTTCTTTTTTCCAGGAGTCACTGTATTCTTTAGCCCTAAAATGCCTGATAAGCCTTTCTACAATCATTCTTCTTGGGTTGATTATCATATATCATGCCAGGGAAATCCAGGTAACTTACTCAAAAATAAGAAAGAGCTGTTTACTGTGTTTTTTTTTTTTCTGCTGTCATAAGAGTCAGGGAGTTTCTTAACACATTCAGACTAATGCTCAACACATTGCACTTGAAATGATATCCATTATCATAGAATTACAATCGGATTATCTTCAATAGCACTGCATCCTCCCCATTTCCCACTGACTTAATCGAATCATGCCATGAAATCCTGTCAGTGACTTGTTGACCTGGCTTAACAGTAGCTGTTCACAGTTTATTAGCTAGTGGAACAGACAAGACCAGGTTGAATTCCTATAAAGTATGTTGAGTAGTTATTAATCTTCAGAGAATCATTATAGATATGCTCTACCAGAGCATAACGTGGGATTCATAATCTATTAACTGTGTTGAATATGAACTTGATCTTGTGCTTTCTTAACAGAAATGTAATTTATTGATTAGGTATGGAGGCTTTCAGTACAATGTCTCCATATTGTTATTAGTAAATGCACTTGAGGCAGTTTTTTGCCCATATTTGTTGAGAGAAAGAACTTCACTTGATGGTTGTAGTACTTGGAAAGCACTCAGTCTTATGACCTTGCATCAGTGAATTGTTGTATTACTGGTGAATTTTATGCAATTCAGCATCCATATCTCCATTGTAATGCATTTCTTTGCATTAAGTAATGCATTAACAACAAAACATGCTATTTAGCTTCTGCTGACGAGAATGAAATACAGTCTCCATGATGTTTCTTAAAATACTCTGCAGCCAGAGAAATGTTGCATCAAAGATTTATTTGATTTATTCCACTTCTTTCTTTTTCTTTCTTTCATATTCATGCTTTTAGAGTTCTCATGGTCATATAAAACCAGGAAATTTCAGTGAATTTTAAAACTGATTTGCAAGCCTGGGAGACGAATAAAATAATGACATTTAATACAATTAATTAATGAATAAGACAATTAAATTAAAATGACTTAAATCATAAATTAACTTATGTGCATTATAAAACGATTTTTTAAAAACCGTATCCAGTTGTCAAAAATGTGGGAACCTTGTAGGAATGATTTATTCATTTATTATTATTTAATTCAACTTGCAAACAGACACTACTCATTCTATATCTCATTCATGTTGAATTGGACAGGCTTATTATGAAGTGAAACCATATGTGGCTTGGCCAATAGGGAAATATCACTATTAATTTCTTGTGGGATGGACAGATTATAGCCAAAAGGATTTAATCACAGATGACCATGTCAGTTTCACATTGATTTACACAGTTTATTGCCTGGGGTTTGAATTTCATGTCCGTAAAAGCCTAATTTCACCTTTTTTTAAACTTAAGTATTATATATGAATGTTTGCATATTTTACACACAAATATTTATATAAATTGTGTCATAGTGTTTTTGGGGGGATATTCCCCATTTATATTTTAATTTTGTCTAAATGAAAAATCTAAATTTCTCACCTTGTCAGTTAAACTCCTTGATTTGCACAGCTGTGGGCAAAAATACAACCACAAAGGATTTATTTTTGGTTGAAGCTGTCATACCGTAATAGATATATTGGTTTTGACTGTTACTTGCGTTAATGGCAAAATATATAAATCAAGCACTTAGATAAGGCCAAAGAGCGCCAATAAGCTTGTACTGCCAGTAAGTACATAGTGCCAACAAGATTGTAGTGCTATTGGCAGAACTGAGAAAGTGTTATTAGTTAATAGTGTGTGTGTGTGTGTGTGTGTGTGTTTGTGTGTGTGTGTTTAGGGTCACCTGTGCAAAGGCATAAAATAAGATTTCAGTTGATGACCAGGTAGCATGCATTTTGGACAATTCACCCAAAAATGGCAAAAAATTCATCATTATTTACACTCCTTAATATAATTCCAAACCTGTATGACTTTTTTTATTCTGTAAAACATAAAAGATGTTTTGAAGAATGTGCACGCTACTCCTTTGCATACAGGTTAACTCCGAAATATACCATAAACATGCATACAACTACTATCAAAGCTTAGTTGTCTGTATATATATTGGAAAACTGTGCATTAAGACAAATCACACCAGGTTTGACATCAAATGTTTGATGAGACGTCACACGAATATTGAGAATATACATCATATGGACTACTTTTATGTTGCTTTCATGGCTCTTTTTGTCATTTTGGTGCTTCACAGCATCCATCCTCATTCACTTTTAATTGGAAAAGAACAGCATGAACATTCTTCAAAACATCTTATGTGTTCCACGGATGAAAGAAAGTCTTACAGGTTTGGAACAACATAAGGGTGAGATAGAATTTTCAGTTTCGAGTGAAATATTCCTGTAAAAGGTCACATTGCAGGTAAAGTCAAACCAGTAGTGAGTCATTTGCCGTAATGTAGTTGACAATGACTTAAGTCGGAGAAGGCCGTATGAATGATAAAATGAACCTTTCTTAAATTTGACTTGTGAAGTTGCTCAATCAGACAGTTTCTGTGGTGTGATCCAGCATGACTTCAGGGTTTTTGATGCGCTGGGAGACAAAATGAGACGAAAATACATTGACTTTCAACAGGGATGGAAAAACTTAGAATTTGTCAAGACTGCAGGTGATGAATAGCCATCCATCTGAGATGTCAAAGACCCATGTTGAGGTTTTCTCACTGTGGCCATTGAGGTGGAGGCAATTAGGTGTTGCTGGCATAGCAGAGGAATGAGAAACCATGCAATCTGATGACAGCAAAAACCAGACTACCTAACTTAGGCATAAAAGATTCTGGTGGCCGATGACCTCTGTCGCACTGATGAAGAGAATGCAGGCTGTAGAAAGTGGACCTTTTCAACTTACTGGATAGGACCTTGTATTTTATGGAAGCTTGTTTCCACCACTGAATAAATAATTGAAAAAGTAATTGCGACTTTTTGTCTCGCAATTCTGACTTTTTTTCTTGCGATTGCGAGTTTACATCTTGCAATTGTGACTTTTTTTCTCAGAATTGCGTGATATCAACTCGCAACTGTGAGTTATAAACTCACAATTGCAAGTTATAAAGTCAAAATTGAGAGATATAAACTCGCAATTCTGACTTTTTTTCTCAGAATTGTGAGTTTATATCTCCCAGTTCTGACTTTATAACACGCAACTGCGATAACTGTATTGCCTGCTGAGCTTTATGCACCGTCGCTTGGCTGAGGGCGGCCTCTGTCATTTTCTCTCTCACACACACTCACAGTGAGAGAAAGAGAGCAGCTTTTACACATGCCACGTAAAGAGAATTGATGCGCTAGATCTAAATCAGACATGGCTTTCTGTCAGACTCGCGCGAGTTAACTTTCGAATACTGAATTGAGCTCTTTCACGTCTTGAACTTGAACAGACAATTTCACACAAAATTGTGTCAAAATATCTGTCTTGGCGAGTATCCTGGTAAACATAGTCGGTTATCTTAAGTGAACGTTAACACGAGAAAACGCATGTGTAACAGTATCAGTATATCTGTGAATTGTGTCTTAAAGTAACAGCAACCTAATATTCTTGCTGCTGTCTGATTTTAATGTTATTCAAACAACAGACTCACTGCAAAAAAAATCAATCATTGCTCTTGACTGAACTTTTGTAACTTTAATAAGGATTAATCTATATTTAATTTGTGAAAACTATGCAGTGTTATTTTACATTTTATTATTCAATTTCTGTACATAATGTACCTAATCTGTATCTAACTACTGTTAGATCTACCTGAAAAACCTGAAAAGCACAGTTTATTTAATTTGCAACTATTGTGTTTATTCTATTGTGTTTATTTGTGCTATTGCTTGTAGTTTTATTATTTGTTCTTATTTTATTAAAGACTGTTACTTGTCTTTAATAGTGTTTAAAAATTATATTTATATTTTATATTATATTTATGTAGAATTTTTTCATTTACATTGTTCTTGTATTCCATGTAAAAAGTCTGGCGAGTAAAATAAAAGCCAGTGGCGACTCGAGCTGCAGTGTGTTCATGGTCAGTATTTTTTTCCTCAGAATTGGGCTTTATAACTCGCAATTCCGAGTTTATATCTCACAATTCTGAGAAAAGAAGTCCGAATTACAAGATATAAACTCGCAATTGTGAGAAAAAAGTCAGGATTGCAAGTTTTTATCTTGCAATTCTGACTTTGTTTCTCACAATTGTGAGTCTATAACTTGCAATTCTGACTTTATTTCTCGCTATTTTTTTTTTAGTTGTGGAAACAAGCTTCCATAGTATTCTCATAGAACTAGTGTTAAAAAAGAATAGTTCACAGAAATAGAAATCCTGTCATCATTTACTCACACTGATGTTGTTCTGCTCCCATGTTATTTTATGTCTTTCTGTGAAATACAAAAGGATATGTTTGGCACAATGTTTAAGCTGCTCTTTTCCATACAATGGATTTAGATGATGATTGATTTATACTGCCAAGATGTGCCAAACTCTAAAAATGACTTTTGTGTCTCATCAAAAAGCTCAAAACATAGTACATGCTGGCTGTAACACCAAGCTCATGTGTTCAATTTCCAGAAAATGCATGCACAGATAATCTATCTATCTATCTATATATATATATATATATATATATATACACATATATATACACTACCAGTCAAAAGTTTGGACACGGTAAGATTTTTATGTTTTTAAAAGAAGTTTCGTCTGCTCACCAAGGCTGCATTTATTTAATTAAAAATACAGTAAAAACAGTAATATTGTGAAATATTATTAGAATTTAAAATAACTGTTTTCTGTTTGAATATATTTTATAAAGTAATTTATTCCTGTGATCAAAGCTGAATTTTCAGCATCATTACTCCAGTCTTCAGTGTCACATGATCCTTCAGAAATCATTCTAATATGATGATTTGCTGCTCAAGAAACATTTATGATTATTATCAATGTTGAAAACAGTTGTGTACTTTTTTTTCAGGATTCCTTGATGAATAGAAAGTTCAAAAGAACAGCATTTATCTGAAATACAAAGCTTTTGTAACATTATACACTACCGTTCAAAAGTTTGGGGTCAGTAAGAATTTTTTTTTTTTTTTTTAAAGAAATTAAAGAAATTAATACTTTTATTCAGCAAGGATGCATTAAATCGATCAAAAGTGACAGTAAAAGACATTTATAATGTTACAAAAGATTATATTTCAAATAAATGCTGTTCTTTTGAACTTTCTATTCATCAAAGAATCCTGAAAAAAAATATTGTACACAAATATTTTGTACAATTGTACACAATAAATGTTTCTTGAGCAGCAGATCAGCATATTAGAATGATTTCTGAAGGATCATGTGACACTGAAGACTGGAGTAATGATGCTGAAAATTCAGCTTTGATCACAGGAATAAATTATTTCATAAAATATATTCAAACAGAAAACAGTTATTTTAAATTCTAATAATATTTAATATTTATTTACTGTTTTTACTGTATTTTTAATTAAATAAATGCAGCCTTGGTGAGCAGACGAAACTTCTTTTAAAAACATTAAAAATCTTACCGTGTCCAAACTTTTGACTGGTAGTGTATATATATATATATATATATATATATATATATATTATATATATATATCTTTGACAAAATCCATGTATATCACGAATTAAAAAATATGGGTTTAAAACAACATAAATGTGAAAAATTTAATTTTAATACAATACAATAATGCTTGTGCTCTGATTACAAATGTTTTAAAATCTCACTTATAAAATTGTCACAGTATATAGAAACACATATGGGTGTGTTTGTACATGTCTGCGTGACGTGTACATGAAACAAAATCACTGTTTTGTAATATGCATGCAAATTCCCTCCCTCCCCAAAAAGCCATTAGGAGCCCTGGCTCTGAAACCATAAATGCCTGAGCAGTTTTATTACTTTTCACACTGTTGAATTATAACAGTGTGTATTCATGAGCCAGTTGCTCTCTGTAATATTTAGGGCCCACAAGTCTCTGAGGGACATCAATCATGGGAATGCTTTACCAGAAATATGTGCCTTTCTAAAGAGACCAGCCGGTGTCCTACCCATTAGAAATACATGCACATCATTGCCATATTTGATATGAAATATAGGTATTTCATTTTTTTAACCAATAACCTTCATTTGCAGAAGCAATTTTTTCAACCATACATGATTGTTAGCTGCAGTTGAACCACGAATCACTTGTTTTCCAGTGTGTTTAACACTTGTATTGTCAGTGCACGACATATAGGGCAGAAACATGTGATTAGTGCACGTGAGCAGCGCTGATGCACTATAGAGGATGTGCACTACCTTTTTCTGTGACAACTAACTCTACCTGAGACGACTGCCGAGTGTCACGTATCCATCCTTCACCACTGACCCCTGAGTTTTCACTGAGCTGGATTACAGTATAGATATTATGAGATTAAATCAGAAGCTTTTTTCTTTTAGATTAAATTAATTTGAAACAACTGCTGATTTAATTTAATTGTCATGGTTTTAATTTAATTTAATTGTTTTATTTAAAATGGTAGAGCATATACTGTAACTTAACTCAGAGACAATTCTAAGGTATTATCATTTTAACATTATAAAAAATAATTGTCATATCGAATTTAGTGTGAAAGTGGAAGGAGTAGGATCTACAGTTCCACATATTTTATTTAAAATTTTAAATAGAGTTAAAATAGGTTACAGCTTATTAAAATAAGAAACTACCAGTGACCCATGTGTTTTCTCTGAGCTAAGTTACAGTATAGATGTTTAAAATGAAACAATTTTGAGACAACCAGTGGCTTTTATATTGTATTATTCTATTCTATATATTTTGAATTTAAATTGCTAGACACACAGAGTTAAATTGGGTTACCGTTAACTTAATAATACAACAGCTGTCATATTTTCCTGACAGCGTTCAATTACACAAATGCAAACTCTGAAAGCATGCGGGACTTTCTTCAAAGAAACTTGAAAGCTAAAAGGAACCTACAACTGAGGATTTACTTAGCAAAGTGGCCTCTTAGGACCCACTTTGATATCATAAATTAACCATTGCATTAATTTGTAATTGGGCTGAACCTCTCTACCTAATTCTCTAATGAGATTGAGCGATTTCTTTTCTTAGCGACAAGATATATGTTCCCATTCTCTACATTACACAGATTAAATATTGAGCCATGCTCCATTAGTTATATTGAGCTCTTCTGAAACCAGTAACCAACCCCTGCTGCCTAGTAGACAGACGGATAGCACGAAGGCAGATGACCTTTTGTCCATGCCCTTGTCAAGGTGACGCAAGGCGAAATGTCAGCTGGAGCACAAAGCACCAAGCCCCCTGTATGCACACGTGTTTAATAGATTATTTTGTTGTCTCTGTGTTTTAACAGAGTTCAGGTCTGGTAAGGCAACAGCTTTCCTGTAGCTCAGTGGTTAGAGCATGGCACTAGCAATGCCAAGGTCGTGTGTTCGATCCCAGGGATTGCACATACTCAGATACAAATGTATAGTATAATGCAATGTAAGTCGCTTTGGATAAAAGCGTCTGCCAAATGCATAAATGTAAATGCAACAGTGAGTGCTGCTGCTTCAGAAGAGCCATCGACCTTGTGCTGCGCTGATCAGTTTAGGCCATTTTTTTCTATGGCGGTTTTCATTAATCCACATGTTCTGCCAAACTCAGCCTTGCATCCATCATTCGGCTGAGCGCTATATCTTATAGGATTTACTGCAACTGTATTAGAGGAGACCGGGGGTGATGGAGCTACTACTACAAATCCACCTGTAGTCTTCTTTGATAAAAGAATATAAATGTGTCAAAAGTAAATCTAACATTAATAGACTTGATAAGAAAAATGATATAAATACTGAATATTAATGAGTCTTCAACTAAATTCTTGTATAGTGTATATTTAAATTATTTAATTATACATTTTATAATTTCATTACTCGTGATACAATTCCCATAATTAGCTTCCAGCAAAAGTTTAAACATGTCATATTAACTTTAAACCCAAATATATATGTAATATACAGTCAAACCAAGATTTATTCAGACACCTTGAACATTTCATTCATTAATACAGTTTATTCACTATAGTTTAAAAAAAAAAAAGGTAATAAAATATGACAAGATCACAGAGTTAAACTGTGTCAGAAAAAATTAATCTTAATTATGTTAGATAACACTTAAGCAAAACATGGTCAGGTTAAAGTGTCTGAATAATTTTTGGTTCCAAATTTGTATCAATTTTACTGGTAGTCCACTTTATGAAGAATTTTTGGGTATAATATGTCACAGTTTACTTATTTTGCTATCCTCACTTACATAAATGAACTATAGTGTCCTGCACCCACTAGTAAAAATAAATAAAAAATATCAAAAATGTCTGAATAATTTTTGGTTTGACTATATATTATAGATATATTAAAGATATAATGTATATTAGTATTCATGTATTTGTTCTGTAATTACTTAAATCTACAATTGGCCGTTTTTTGCTCAATCATTATTATTATTATTTTTTTTTTTTAAAGCTTTGAGGCATGAAGGATTTTTTTTCTGTGCAAATGAATCTAGATTTTCAGTGATGACTTCTAAAGCAAGCATTACTATTTAAAAAAAAAAAAAAATCAACAATTTTCAAACTAAAATAATTGTCATTGAAGAAATTTAGTGTTTCAAAAGCCCTATAAAAATACCAATCCATTTTACTAAAATTCCTCATAATTATTTAACAGAAAGGAATAAATGTACAATTGTTCATTTTTTACTCAATTATTATTTTTATGATTATTTTTCTATATTTTACACTTCTGCTTTGTCTTGCTTGAGTTAGTTGCCGCATTCATGCTCTCGGACTTGTTGAGGTTATCTGGTCGACCCTTAGCTGTTGTAACCAGGCCATTACATGTGCACCTTCCCCTCTGTTGTCAAATTCAGCATTTTTCCATAACTACCTACTCAACCTCTCGGTTGGAATATTGGATGCTTGAAGGTGAAGCACCCTTGAGTATTGTATTGCAGGTCATCCATTACCATAATTGGTTTTACCTACCAAGTAGGTTTCCTTACATAAACCATTTTAAATGTTTAATTGCTCCGTTTTGAAGCTAGTAAGTTAAAAGCGGTGTCTTCGTGTCATGTTTTGCCCATATAAACAAAATTAAAGCTTCACGCTTATCATCCTTAGTGCAGACTATGTGGTTTGTTGGTTGTTGTTGTTGTTGCTAAGCTTTGAGTAAGATAGCGTCTGTCACCGTTCGGAAAGGCAGCTTGTGTTTCGCTGTCTAAGTTACACTCGCACGGAAAGTCGAACAACAGCCTAAACTAACAGACAGGCTGGTTAATGTTACAGCATCTCTGGCAATTGTCAGACCTTTTAAGACAGTTGATGTGTCTTATCTGGTCTAAAATCTCCCTTTCTTCTGGCCTTACGAATTCTGTCACGAGTCAGTGTAGATGAGAATGTCCAAAACGTGATTAGGCTTGATCATTTTGCCCAGGGCTGTTTTTATGTTTGGGAGCATCCCATGTTTTTAATGTTGTTTTGATACTTTGGAATTAGAATATGTTGTAGGAGTGTGTGTTTTATGTTTGCATGTGTGTCGTATGAATATGAGGGATTAGTGTCGTATTTTGAGGCTGTATGATTTATGTGACTAACATGTGTAGGTGGTACTACAAGGGTCTAAAATGGAGATGTTCATTTTGTCATTAGTCTTTTGGCTAAAAAAAACACACACACTAAAAGCTTTGAGGCATGAAGGATTAGAGTGTAAAGGGCCTAAATAAAAATGAGCAATTTTGAGTAATGAATCAATTCACTGAACAGTTTGAACTGATTCATGGAAATGAATCAAACTAGCCAAACTCTAATGTTTTTGCTATACAAAACATAAAAGTAAAAAAAAAAAAAAATCACTTGCAATATTCACAGTGTTGCTTAATTTTATATTTGCAGCAAAATTATTGCTAAAACAAATGCATAAATACCTCAAATCATGCAATTTTTTGAAGAGAGGAAAGCTAGCTAGAATCAGTAACCAAGAAGCCACACAGAATGCCCTACCTAGCAACCAGCCAGAACATCCTAGCATAGCAAATAGCAATGTGTCGATAACTACTCAGATGTTATTAGCAACAGCATAGGAATGCGCTGGCAGTCACTTCAACACTCTTTTGTACGGTCAAGCACCACTCAGATTTACTTAATGTTTTAATGTATTATCACTGAAAAAATGATCTGGGTTATTAATCTCATTTGCCTCCAGAAGTGGAGCTGTTTTTCTTAATGAGGAGTTTAGAGATTAGGAAATCAGTCAATCAATCAAGGTTATTTGGCAGGGTGTCAGTTTATATTATAAAATTTTCATTTATCTTTTGCCAGGTTTTATTTGATTTATTCAAACATCACCCATATGATCCAGATACTGTGGATCCAGTAAACCAGGTTGAGTAAATAACTGACCATAAATGTGATTAAACTGTCCGAACGTTAAGGTTTTATACGTGTGCTACTATACGTGAGGGGAAAACCACAGGACAGCACTGAAGCAAGCTCTCAACGCCTCAAGCAAGAGTTATATTAAAGTATAATTCAGTTATGCACCGCATAAACCCATTACTCGTGAAATAGCCTGGTGCTGTGAGGAGGCAGGAAACCCGTTTGCACATATTGGATCAGGGGTTCATCATTTGCGCCTTTTCTCATATCAGATAGCCATAGTCTCATTGGATAAAGTCTGTCAGCCGAAGCCTTTGAATTGTGCTGACTGCACCACTCTGGTGAAATATCTCTCGCTGATGTTGGCTGTCAGGTACCTTGAGATGATTGAATGCACAGGAAGAAACCGCAGATGATCGGCACAGAACATCAGGGAAGGCAGGGATCTGACGATTGAGCGCAACAGACCACCTCTGGAAGTAAAATCCCACTCATCTCAAAATTGAAGTAGATTTTTAACAATAACATACAAACCTTTCAAGCCTCAAGACAGACCTACTGTATCAAGATCAGTGTGATTTCAACTTCATTTTTTGAAGAATTCCTAGTGAAGATCTACACTCCCCATAATGCTGAAAAGAACTCAACCAATTAAAGCACCTGCACATTACAAGATAATCTGGCCGATTTTGGGCCCAATTACCCCTGTTCTGACAATCCTAGGTAAAGTACAAATTATCTTATCAGATTTTCCTGTGGTGTGAGGCAGGGCTGCCAACTCTCACACATTCAGAGCTAGACTCACTCAGTTGACACTGTTCTCTCACGCCACACGTCCATATCCTCACGCAGTAAAAATTAGGGCTGCCCCCTAATAGTCGACTAACCATTAGTCGATGAGAAGAGGCTTGGTCGACCAACATTTTATCAGTCGCTTAGTCACAGGGCAAAAAATCCACAGGAAGTCACGCAGTCTGTGACAGACAGATCATTAACAGCTGGGCTCTTACTGCATGACAGCTAACACGGAGGCGCTGATGCGATCACTTGCACTTAAAATACTCTGTAGAATCTGTAAAGGGTCTACTTTTATTTGTATACTCACAATAACAACAAAACGTTGTGATTTTGTAAAATAATGAAAGCAAACAGGGTGCGCTTTCTGCCATCTCTCTTTGTGAACTTGAGTGCGCCAAAGAAGAGAAAAGAACTGAAACTCCATGTAAACTTGCTTCACAGACATGAAAAATATATCTGTAGAAAGTGAAATGTCTACTTTTAAATAAACCAATTGAAATGGAAAACAAATATTCTCAGGTTATGTAATCCGTATGAAACGTGCATATAGGTGCGTGCACTACTGCGGAGATGAAGAGTCAGCATTGTTGACTTAATCATTGCAGCCAAAAATACAGAAAACACTAGTTTATCAATTAATTATTAAAATGTTAAAGCAGTCTCTTTTCTGTTTTTCCCTGACACATTCATAATCATTACTTCATACAGAAGGTATGTTGAAAGATACAGTACAACTTACTGAAATGTATCATGTCTCGTGTAATCGCTCAATCGGTGTTTCAACCACGGACAGACATCAGCTTTTAAACAGTATGTCACGTAACGTTATATTGTTGTATTGTTGATTAAAATGCTACATTTGGTATTACGTTGGGGGTGGAAATGAATAGGCTTGGACTTGGTGCTAGTAACCCACTGCACAGGGCAATGGTAACACCAGAATAAAAATATTCATGATTCTAACGCTGAAACACAGATTTATTTTAGATGAATGTGTTTGCACTCTGTCACTGACTAGATATATATTTAAAATAATGTAGGTTTTTACTGGTAACATAAGACATTTGGCATTATCAGGGCCCACAAACATTCCCTCATTGCATTATTGTACATTATATTCAACATTATATATAGTAGTTTAATATGGTACTGACACAAAAACTCTATAAACTTGAATTTTTTCTCACACAGTAATTTTAATTTTGGGTGAATTATTCACAACACATATTGTCACTATCCACGATTGCAACGAATATTGTTGCATTTTTCTATTGCGATATATTGTGATACAATATATTAGTACACACCTAGTTGTCAATAATCCTAAGGAAATTCTGTTCATTTACCAAATGTTTGACAGTCAAAATACACTTCTTGTGATCTTGTTCTTGTGTCACCCCACTCCAATAATTCTCACTCTAAGCTGAGCTCAAAAGTTGGCAGTCCTGTGTGAGGTGTGGTAAGAGTGAGTCAAATCCTGTTGTGTGGGGGGATCCTCGAGGACAAAGGCACACACTCTGTGAACACGAGAAATCTTGCAAAATCTCTCGCGGTCAAACGTGACTTTAGAGTAAACAAACATGTCGCATGACAGGCAAGAAGAAATGGCGATAATAATGTTTGGACTACTTTTAACAGAAAATTCACGGGGGAAAAAAAGGTTTGGATAAAGTTGTGTTATGCTTCCTTCTTCCATCAGCTCACTTTCTGATTGGGTATTGTTTTGATAAATCTACAGTTGGGGACTCTGGTTGTTTTTGAATGGAATATGTTAGTGTATGGTGTACTGTCTTGGGTACATCGCGATTCTCAACACTCCACACACTGTAGGAACAAAACTGTTAAATCTTTTTTTTTTTTTTTATCGTCATGATTGTGGTCTCTCATATTCTGAAAATCTGATAAGATTTTAAAAAGCTTTTAGTGTTGGCCAGCCTTTAGATTAGATTCTGACTGCTCATTCCCATGAAGCATTGCAAATTATGTAAAAGTTTCCATACACTCCCAACACAAACTTTTTAATTTGAATTGAACGGTAGTTAATGCGTCTGTTCCATCCAGCATGAATATTAGCATGCTGTCAAGTGAGTTCTAATCTCTGTTTTCCATTTTCCTTCTTTTCCATTGCACTGTGACTAAAACTGCGTTGTGCTTTTGGTCATGTGTCTGGAGACACTGCTGTTACATAAAACTAGGACTTGGTGGCATTTACAAACAAAGTATTTTCCTAAGCGATAGTGAATAGCAGAGGAAGAATCTGGCTCTCTTGTCTCTGTACTCTTGTATTTGGTATTATATGATAAACACCATAGTGAATACTAAAATCTGAATGGCAGGTTGAAAACATGAAAATACTGTGTAACTTTGTTTTTTCTCCATGTTAAGCTGGTGTCAGAAATGGAAAGTTAGTGTAAACAGGCCTTCGAACTTTGAACATATTTGTATATATCTGAATATTTTGCAATAAACTTCAAATATATTGTTTTAGCCTAGAGTAAAACAAATCAGTAACTACAAGTGAATAGTGTTATATTTTACCCTTGTTTTTGATTCATTACAGTGCTTCCCACAGGTTTGAAATATTCTTGCGGTGGTAGCCAGGTGAAAAATCCTCCTATTACCCATGGCACAAAAATGGTCTACTACATGGGACAAACAACAAATAATGTGTTATTTTTAACAATATTTGTATTTATTGAAATTCATTTTAATTACATAGGTTACTATTACATTACTAATAGTATGCATTATTATGCATTGTAAATTAGGCAAATACTTATCATTATCAATTATTAATTTAACTTTGAAGCAGTCTGAAGCACTGTTGCGCGAGCCTGTAGAACGTGCAACAACGCCGCCTTTGTGACACATCCACATCTCTGCAGCACACGTGGGAATGTAAACAGTTCTCGCGCACACAGAACGAGCAGGTAGCTATGAAACGCGTAGGCCAAAGGGAGATGTCTATGTGTGAGAATAATTTTGCAGTGACTTGGATGAGTAGTTCATTCTATGACTGAGTTGAAAACCCCGATTTTAATCGATCTTAATTTTAACAAACCAATATCGAATCTTAAAGTCAGCATGAAATCGAAGCGGGGAAATCTTTTATTCCTTATTGTGACTTCTTCACTACTGTGAAACGGATTCTCGAACAAATGTAAGGTGGAACTTGATTTTGTCCTTGGGGAATTAATTGGAAGGTTGTGGTTTGCTATTGTTGGATCTCATGTGAGTGACAGGTTGTTCTGCCCTCACACCAGTAAATATGTCATCAGAGAAGAGATGTCGCTGCAAGAGGGAGGGGAAGTTTTTTTTTTTTTAAGAAAAAATGTAAATTATTGTTTTAAATACATATTAAGAAATTGAATGGGAAAATACTTGAGGATCCAAGGCTGCTAAAAAAGTGAAGAGTAACATTTGTGCTATTGAGAAGCAAATCAAATTCATACTGGGCAGAAATATTTATGGGATTGGGGAGAAGGGGAAAGAGAGCAATTTTCTATGTAGCAAGAGTAGAAAAAAGAAGTATGGCTCAGAGCCGCTGGTCAAGTGGAGAGAATACTGGCTGTATCTGGTACATGAAAGAAGCTGTTGAGCAATGCACCTTGGCAGAAGCTGACAGGCCGAGGTTGAAAATACAGTCATGTGGGAAAAATGAGGTGCACTGAATAAATCCTCACTGCTAAAGTAAAATTAGCTTGAGGTGCAAAAATATTCAAGATATTTTGACTTATTTTCATAGAATTATTTTTTTAGTTTACATTTATTACATTAAAATCAATTACATTAAAAATTAAAATCTTGAATTAAGTTTCTTACCTTGTACTGTTTTATTCTGTAAATTTATTTATTTGAAATTGATTTTCTTCCTGCTTCTGCAGCTTTACTGTAAAATTTTGTTTCTCCACATAGCTATTCATGGTGGACAACGCCGCAGACGACTGGAGGATAGCCATGACCTACGAGCGCATCTTCTTCATCTGCCTGGAGATCTTGGTGTGCGCCATACACCCCATCCCGGGCAACTACACCTTCACGTGGACAGCGCGGCTAGCCTTTTCTTACACCCCTTCCAAGACGGACGCCGACGTGGATATCATCCTGTCCATTCCCATGTTTCTTCGTCTGTACCTCATTGCTCGCGTCATGCTGCTGCATAGCAAACTTTTTACAGATGCTTCATCACGCAGTATCGGTGCCCTCAACAAGATAAACTTCAACACACGCTTTGTCATGAAGACCCTCATGACTATCTGTCCCGGCACAGTGCTGCTGGTGTTCACCATTTCTCTATGGATCATCGCCGCCTGGACTGTGAGGGCGTGCGAAAGGTGGCCCGCTTTGTTGCTCTGACAGTAGTAAATGGAAGTCAATATTCATGGAAAGATTTTTATAAGATCTTGAAACAGACTTTAAATTGTATGAAAATAATTTGATTATATACAGTACTGTGCAAAAGTCTTAGGCGCATTAGTATTTTCACACAAAAAAAGTTGGTTTTAAGCCAGTTATTTATATCTTTTGCCATAGTGTGTCAGTAGGAAATATCAGTTTACTTTTCCAAGCTTTCCTTTTGCCATTAATTGTAATAATCCAGTGTATATATATTATTATTATTATTATTATTATTATTATGAATTCATGTTGTGAATTACATAGGTGGCCTTTATTTTAGAAAATGACATTTATATATTTATAAACATACACACAATTACATTTTTTCATTATATACAGTTGTACAGAAGTAGTAATTCACAGTTACTAGGTCACTAGTTTTAAGTATCAAAATGTATCATTTCAGAGAAAAAAGATACTGTGCCTTTCTCTCAACCTGTTAAACCCTATGGAGTATCAAATCTCTCACGTCGCAGACCTGTGTGCTGCGTAACCTTTTAAACAGCAGTTAAATAGGTTTGAAAACGGAGTCAATTGTGTCCCAACTCAGCTAGATCCCTCAATTAGCCAATTAAGTATTAGCTTACAGCAACAACAGCATATCCAATACTCTGCAGTGGAGTGAGCACTACTTACATGTATAAAGTGAGACAAATTAGCACAATTTTCATGACTGATTGATTAACCAAGTCAGTCAATTTATATTGTAGTTGTTTTTTTAATATGTCATTTTACATTTACTAGATACCATGACAACATGGATGTAACCAGCAATTTCCTTGGAGCCATGTGGTTGATCTCAATAACTTTTCTAACGATTGGATATGGAGATATGGTTCCTAATACATACTGTGGGAAAGGGGTCTGTCTCCTAACCGGCATCATGGTAAATGCCGCATCTTTGTGTAACATACATTTGTTTTTGACTGAGTGCCTAAGGCTTGTGTTTGTTTTGTCAGGGTGCCGGATGCACTGCTTTGGTAGTCGCTGTGGTCGCAAAAAAACTGGAATTAACCAAAGCCGAAAAACATGTACATAACTTTATGATGGACACCCAGCTGACAAAAAGGGTAAGTCTGAAATCCAGAATTTTAGCCTTGTGGCATCTTATGTCACAGTTTATTCTTAATCCCTGCAAACCTCTGAAAATAATATCCAGCTTATGCAAAGTGGAAAATAAGATGCATTTATTAAATATAAACAAAATGTGTGAATTAATTTAATGTGACACTCTTCTCACAGAACAGTATTTTGATACAAAAAAATAAACAAAATTCAGTAGCTGATTTATAAGCTTTTTGAGAAGAAAATCATCAGTAATAATGGTTGGCCTGACAGAAATGTGAGAAATAAGCTGGACATGTCAAGAAATAGGCTAAATATTCAGGGTTTCATTCTTCAAACATGGCTTACTTGGTTAGCCAGATAAGCTTCTTAACATAAATTAGGTATAAACCAAAGTTTTGAGTTCTTTGGACCAAATTTAAAGGGATAGTTCACCCAAAAATTAAAGTTTTGTCATAATTTACTCACCCTTATGTTGTTCCAAACCTGTACGAGTTTCTTTCTTCTGTTGAACACAAAAGAAAATATTTTGAAGAATGTTTGTAACCAGACAGTTAACTGTAACCACTGACTTCCACAGCAGGAAAAAAAAAAATACTGTGGAAATCAATGGCTGTCGTCAACTGTCTGGTTACCAACATTCTTCAAAATATCTTCTTTTGTATTCAGCAGAAGAAAGAAACTCGTACAGGTTTGGAACGACATAAGGGTGAGTAAATGATGACAGAACTTTAATTTGGGTTCCCTTTAAAGATTAGTCAGTTACAATCTTACCAAGAGAGGACAACAGTGACCGTCCACTTTTTGAGACGCCTTGCTTCCGGAAGTATTTTTCCCATAGGGATTAAAAAAATAAAATAAAATTGATAAAAAGTTATAAAAGTTATGAGCCATGAACCAAACCAACCAGCAATGAGGTGCTTCAAACTTTGATTTAAAGCAAAAAAGACAAAGGAACAAGATTTTGTAATTAACAGCTTTAATGAGGGAAAGGACTACAATCCCATGAAGCATTGCAAATATAGGGAAATATAGAGAAACTGACTTGTCATTTGCAGTGCCTCATGGGAGTGGGTGGATGCTAAAGAGTTCTTTAAAAGTTCTTTAAAGAGAATTTGTTTATCGCGATTCTCTGATTTGTGGAGGTTTTTGCAGAATCATGGGTAATGTAGTTTTTCACATTGAACACAATTATTGAAAAATAAAGTTGAGTAATGCAGGCTTCAAAAAGCCTACATTGGTTTCAAAAGCATATACCATTGATTAAAAACTTTGCGGATCACAGTAGATCTGTCTTTTTAATTGTTCATAAGTTATCGTTAAAAATCAGTTTCTTGTGGGAAAAAAAAATGAATGGGATTTTTACTTCCGGAATCTGACAGTTGCACTCTACAGTGTTACCAAAAGGAGTGTTTTTAAACAGGTTTCCTAAGCAGCCTTTTATCTGCTATATGTTGGTCCTCTGTGAACTTTTATGGTGCTTTTTTGACATTTTTGCAGCTCCTGTCCCTGAGCCCCAGTTCCATTCACTTTTGTTGCATTAGCTATTTGGCTAAATCACGTTGTTTGATTGCTAGCAAGCTAACTATTCAAGTAGAAATCCCATGTTTACACTATCCTAAAACATATTATGCAAACCAAGTAAGCCACGTTTAAACATTGGGGCCCAGGACGCCTCAGCAGAACCAAGTGCTGAATGATACAATGCTAACTCTCCCACAGGTGAAAAACACAGCTGCTAATGTTCTCAGGGAGACGTGGCTCATTTATAAAAACACCAAGTTGGTGAGGAAGATGGACCACGCCAAAGTCAGGAAACATCAACGCAAGTTCCTTCAAGCCATTCACCAGTAAGTCAGACCTCTGGAGACCCTTGAGGACTTCTTGCGCCCTTTGTGTGTGTGTCTGTTTTTCAGTGCGAGTTAAACGGTTTGAGCTCTGAATTGTTTGACACCTGTAGCCCAGTGTAGGAGCCGCTGATGATGGATTCTTTTTTGTCATGTTTGAATGGGTAAATTCGTTTGTACCATATTTGTTTTGCTGATCTGAGATAATTAGTATCGCTCGTTGTATTTATGCTCTGTTCTTCCATTATAGAGTTAATTCAGCCCTCAGTAAGGCACTAGTGAGGACACTTGCTTTTCCCCCATCAGTCTCACTGTTGGTATTTATGAGCCATCTAAAAGAGGACGTAAGTGCCCTGTAAATGTCACACTCATCCAGTGACTGATTATTTGGGATACCCAGAAGGGAAAATATAAACCCACCTCATTTCAGCTGAAACCTTCTGGGTTCGTCGTTTCTTCACTGTTTTATTTTCAGCCACTCCCAGAGATACTGGCTTGAAATTGTGGTCTTTAATGTTAGGTTATAAAGGACTTTGCCATGAGTCTTTACCACAGCAACACTCTTTTCTCAGAAATACAATGTGAAACATTAAAGGAAACATTACAAATCTTGTATTGTGAGCCTCCACCAAAACAGCTGAGATGCCCATTAATAGATGAATTGAATGAATTGACTTTTACCATTTACATTTACATATATTTTTTTAACACTTTTACACTTTTTTTTAAATATTCTACTATCTTTGTCTTTTAATGAGAGTAGGTTATGTTAAACTTCTAAACTATATAAAACAGTTTTTTATGTATGTAAAGCATTAGTGAATCAAAATAATAAGTCAAAATAGTAGAAATGCATGATACATCAGAACCATTCACAATACCATTCAAAAGTGTTTTTGAAAGAAATCTCTTATGATCACAAAGGCTGCATTTATTTGGTCAAAATACAGTAAATACAGTAATATTGTGAAATATTATTACCCTTTAAAATAACAGTTTTCTATTTGAATATATTTATTTAAAAATGTAATTTATTCCTGTGATCAAAGCTGAATTTTCAGCATCATTACTCCAGTCTTCAGTGTCACATGATCCTTCAGAAATAATTCTAAGATGCTGATTTGCTGCTTTTGTGGAAACTGTGACGTAAAACTTTTTTTCTGGATTATTTCATGAATAGAATGTTCAAAAGAACAGTACTATTTGAAATAGCAGTCTTTACTGTCACTTTTGATCAATTTTATGCATCCTTGCTAAAAAAAAAATTATTATTATTATTACTATTAGTAGTAGTAGTATTTTAGTACGTTTTAGTGAAAAATCCTTACTCTAAAGGTAATCTTTAAATACACTAATAATTTAATAATGCTGTTAAATGTAACTTTTAGCAAATCTCAAAATGAATATCTTTGTTTTTTTATGTTGTACATTATAATGTTGTGATGCCTAAATTGTATAAAAAATTATTGATATTAGCTTTTAGTGTTTTGTTTAATTTATTTAGTCAAAATAACATGTAATCTAATATCAGCCATGTATGAACTATCGACCATGATTATCACCTTCGCGCTATTAGACAGAATTTCATTATCTCATCATGCTTACAATTGTTTTTATTAATGCTTGTTTAAACTGTGCTCACGCAAGGTGCTAAATGTTTGCTGGTAGAAGTTTAGTACAAAATCTTTGCGAAAGTATATTTTAATTCAAAAAGTGCTCTGCCAAAACGTTTAAAAAGATTAAAATGATCAGGAGACACTCTTCAACAAGACCTAAAGAAATACTGTAATTGAACTGAGCTGAATTTAGGTGTATATCTCAAAGCAACAATATCAAAGCAGTGAAATGGCTTTGAAGTCCATGGCTAACGCTGTAATTGTGGGCCGTGTAAGCTTATATTGAATAAGGAGCATCTCTAAAGCAACTGGAAACCATGACGAATGTGGAGAGCACATCCTATCGTCCTTTACTCCTGTTTCACTATTCATGAAGGTGTCAAGGGACGAGTTTCACCGCCTTTCATTTTAGGGTTCTGTCAGACTCTCTCTTCCTTTCTCTATTTTCTCTCCTCATTTAAACTTTATTCATCACTCTTTCCCACTTTTCATCTGCTCTATGACATTAATGTTGTGACCAGTTTAATGCTAGCTATAAAGTAAACATTAAATCATTTTTCAGCGATAAGATTTATTTGTCGCAGTTTTGAGCTTGAGGGGACACGTTTCATGCATTTAGATGAGATTATTGAATCCCTTTTGTTTATTTTGTCTCGCATTGGTCTTTATAATTAGCTAAATCAACCATGCCCATGAAGACAAATATTCATTATTGAAAGATGTTCTTTACGCGTACTTAGCTAAATCGGAAAAATGAAAAACATTGATAAAAATTTGCACCAACATTTGCAGAAAACATTCATCTCATTTGTAGTTTCTTATTCCCTTCATTTGTTCTGCCTTTGTTTCATCAGTGTTTACTAAGACAAACCAGTAAGCAACCACCTTAACTTTGTAGCATCAATGCAGAACACCTTAGCAACATCCTACCTTCTACTCAGCAGCGTACTAGTGACCATTCAGAACACTCTAGCAACCACCAAGTAGAACCTATCAACCACACAGAACCACTCAGAAATAACCTAGAACACCCTAGCAATCAATCACACTGCAAACATACCTCCTAGCAACCACTTAGTAATGTTCTCTTAAACTCAAAGCAACCACCTAGAATTTAATGGCAATCACATTGCAACTTCATACTCACCAGAATGGACCTAGAAATGTCCTAGAAAGCTTTCAGACTCACTAGCAACCACATGGAACACCCTGAACACCCTAAATTTTTGATATAATGTTTATGCACCAAAAGTGGAACTACTCATTTGAACTGCGCCACACGGACCATTTATCTGACCATTTATAAGATTTGATATTTATCGTGATAATTATCGATATTGACTGATAATTTTTTGGCCATATCGCCCAGCCCCAATCACAAGCGAAAACGGGCTGAAATATTTGCGTGCTATCAAGGTGTGAATTACGGGGAGTTTAATGTATCTTCAAGAAAATGTATCTTCATATTTACTTGTAAATATGCATGAAATGAACCAAAATGAGCGGAGCAAGAACATAACGTAAGGCCTTTTTTACACTAGTGCGTTTTCGTTTTAACAGCATTTTAAAATGAAACGATCCTCGTCCATACTGGCGTTTCCACTGTGTTTCAGAAACGATCTCCGTCCACACTACACGGCCGAAAATGCATATCACATGACCATTCATGCACACTGGGCATGCGCGTACGAGTGTGAACAGTTGCCAGTTGCTCTAATAATAGCTTGCATCTTGTGTATGTAGGCAGCTGCAATATTATGAAATGCAGAGTTTAACTGCACAATAGTAGCTAAAAAGGACAACATGGTCCGCAAAGCATACAGTTCCCTCTCCATGTTGTTGTTTACACGGTTGTCAAGGTTGGTCTGTTACAGAGCCTTTGAGAGAGACGGCTCTGGTCTGTTATTGTCATGTTCCGGTGGCGTAATGTGGACAGCCACGCCTTCGTTTTCAAACATCTACGTTTTGGTCCGTTTACACTGAAACAACCCCAGAGTTTACAAACTAAATCAGAGTCTGGAGCGTTCCAAAAGTCTCCGTTTTCGAGGGTCAAAAACTCCGGAGTAGTGTAGACTCCAGGCGTAACCATAGCAAAAGTTATGCGTTTTAAAACAAAAACGCACTAGTGTAAACAGGGCCTAAGTGTTTAAAATGCATATGTATAGTTCAGTTGAACCCTTCCCCTCTTTGGTTTGCTGTTGATGCATGTTAAACTGAATGTACAAGGCTGTCTGCTTAAGTAACAACACTGAAATAAGAATGCACTTTTTATCTTTCAATCAGTTAGGGTCGTTCACACAAAACGCGTTTTTGTTGTTAAAAACCCGAGACGTGGTGAGTCGAAGATCTAGAGACGCATTTTTTTTAAAAGTTGAACCGTAGTCCCGCCTTTTTAGAATGCCGTGTCATGCGTGAGGTGCTGCAAAAGATGTGAGCACAGCGTTTAAAGACATCCGTCTAGCGCATTTACATTGAGAAACAAAGGAAAAGTAGCGAAGTGGAATGGAAAAACTATCTATTTATCTATTTATCTATTTATCTGTCTGTCTATCTATGTATCTATGTATCTATGTATTTATGTATTTATCTATTTATCTATTTATCTATTTATCTGTCTGTCTATCTATGTATCTATGTATCTATGTATTTATGTATTTATCTATCGATCTATCTATCAGAATTCCCAAGATACCATCCATTATAGCAACCCCTAGAACTAGCAACCACCAGGTAGACCATAGCAACCACGTGGAACAACCGTGCAACCACCAAAACCCCTAGCAACCACCATTTAGACCTTAGACTTGAAAACAGAATGACTAATCAAGATACTTAGAACAACTCACCCTTGCATCGTGTTAGTAAAAATTTTCTTCAGAAAAATTACAAATCTGTTTATCCTCTATAACTCAATCACCTTGATTCATAATGTAAAGTTGCTAATGATAGAAACAATGTATTCAAACTTCTGACTTGTCTGCTGTTTCACTCTTGCCACAAGATGGAATTAGATGCTGTCGGGCTGTGGTTTGCGTGATACATCATAACTAATAATGCCGAGGGAAACTTCACACAATGTCCTGGCTCTTTTTATAGGTGCATGCATAGCTGAAAGAAAACAGTCTGAGATTGCTTGGAGCAGAGATGCAGGGAATACAGGCGAGCGGCTAATGTTCAGTCAGGGCACATAAACCACAAGCTACTGCTCACACATGACGACGCCACAGATTAATGGTCAAATTGCTCCCAGCTCTTGCAAAACCATTAGTGTGTGCTCTTGTGTTTTTATGGTTGTATATATGTTCACATGCCTTCATTTAGACTATATGTGAGCATCAATACGGCCAGTCAGGTGTGCGCGTATCAGTTTTAACAGACATTTGTGGTTTTCTATCTTCTTCTTTAATTCATTTTCCCTGTTTCCCTTTATGTTTTAAGAGCGCCTGGCCCAGTTCCAAACCCATAAAGACAGGAAACTGTCGTCGCAGGCCAAATGTAAAACTTCCCAGTTGGCTCCGTCTTCCCTAATGGCTCCGGCGTGTGTCCTTCAACACAGAAAACATGCCGTTTTGCATAATGAGGACGACCAGGATCGATTTCCACTGAATGAAGCCGTTCTTATCATGCATTAGTTCTAGGATAGCAAGTCTAGTATAGCGCTGAAATTATCTTCAGGCCATCTTCAGGCCAAGGTACACTTTAGATGTCCTACACATGCTGAGACCACACAGGAAATAAGGAACACGTCATGCTTTTGGAGGTCTGTTTGTCCTGTGGAAACAGGTGCCGGGCTGCGATAAGCAAATGCGCTGTTGACAGGGCGATGATGATGGGGAGTCACGATGAAGGTTACGAGTGGTGGCTTTGGGGACGAGGAAAGAACGTCCATGGTATGCACGTGCAGAGCGTGAGGAGAGGGGCTGGCGGTTGCGTGGGTGGTGCCAGCTGTAACTCAAGCCTGTGTGTGCGGCATCCCATGCACCACCTGCTGTGCCACCAAGCCCCTGCTTTAATCGTCAATGTGGTCCGTAGGATCAGCACACTTGGGCCAGGGAGTCGTTAGCTAAATGAGCGGCACAAGACTGACACACAGCGCATCTGCCGCGTTAATGAAGGTCAGACACAATCTGACACGCTTCAGTAATAAGCTGCAGGTTTTTTAAGGTGTTTTTAAAGTTTTAAGTTTTAAAACGTGACTTTTAAAGTTTTTTTAAAGTGCGATGATATTAAAATATTTACTTTATGGTTTAAGATAAAGGTTGAGTGTCCAAAGAGTACAAACATTATGATTTGTGGTGCTTTCAAAACCAGTATGTCATCATCTGCCTCAACCAATGCTGTGAGTTTGGGGCGGAGCTACTTGTGTTGAAAAGTAAGGGGCCAATCAGAACGTTTTTGTGTTTAAAAACATGCAGGGCAGTGAAATGGAAAAAAAAAAAAAAAATGAGGTCTAGAGACAGGAAGTTGAACTTGAGCGCAACAAGTCACTGAAAAAGATATGAGCGCAACCTTCAAACATGTTTGTCTAGTGCATGTTTACATAGAACAACAATGGAAAAGTCGTGCAGTGCAATCGCTACTTTTAATTAGCACCTAGCTAAACTCCTTTTTTCAGTAGTATTTTTCGAAAGTCAATTTTTTAAAATAGTTTAGCTTTTCCAGTTACAAGCTACTTTTATAGTGTAATGCTATTAAAAGCTATAGCCTATTGCTGTTTTTGTTGCAATGTCATTTTACAATGTCTTTCTTTTAATATTTAGTTAATTGCTTTGTTATGAATCCCTTAGGGCATGTTCACATGACAACAATGTACTATAAACTGAAGTTTTTCCTTCACGTTTTTGCGTACAGACGACAATGTTGTCAAAACGATCCCCGCTCACACGGATCCGTGAAAACGACTAAAAACGTATTATTCATGCCAGGCCAGTAATTGGCAATGTCACTTTGCAAAGAAACACTATGCACCTATAGACTGAACACATAATATGCATGTGCATGATGTCACCTTTTTCACAAACTCACATTTTTGTAGTTTACACGAAGATCATAATGGAATCGTTTCCAAAAACTTGCACTTTGAAACCTGTTTTCAAAAGTTTGCATTTTCAGGCCCCCAAAACGCCTTTGTCGTGTAAATACACAGCCAAAACACATAAAAAGTTTTCTGTTTTCGAGTAACGGTGTTGTGTAAACAGCCTCTTATATAGATTAGTTTTTTGTTGTATTTAGAGTAAATTTGTTTGTTAATGACATCTGAGTTTTAACAGCCATATGGATAAAAGATGGAAAATTGCTGCATGTGTGAATGAAAATGTGGTAAATTTACTAAAAAAGTTAATCTAGCAATTTTACTGCAATTTAATGTGGTTTCATGGGTAAAAGTAGCTATTGTAGTTGTCTTTTTTTCTATTTTAGTAGCTAACTACTTTTTTTAAAAGGTTAGTTTAGAATTATGGGTAGCTTGTAGTTTGGTAAGTTTAACAATGGCAGTCATGAGGCGGGGCAGAAGGGAATGTTTTTGGTTGGAAACACTTATTTTGCTAATCTAGAAAATGATAATGCAGAAAAGGGCAAATAGGATGGACGAGTGCGGATGTTGTGCTGAAAGGACTTGTTGGGATTTTGGGGACGTCAATGTTCACCTGATTACTGTCTGTGTCGATGGAGGTTGCAGGGAGATCTGAACACAATAATCATGCCACATTTTAACTGTTGTGATAATTCATTTGTCTATTTTATGTTTCCTTTTTTTCCTGTTTGTGTCAACACAATGCAATAGAGCTCGAAAGTAAGTCTTCGCCTCACCTTTAGATACAGATTTGTTGTGTGCATGCAAATGAGAGCTTGTATTTCTATCTAATGACCTGAGAAGAAAAAAATGTACACGCCCTCATTTGATAAGTGAAATTCATTCTTTAAAAAAATTACAAATATTTTTGAAGTGTATCAGGCATTATTATGTTTTACTTTCACATACTTTAAAAAAAAAACTTTTTTTAACAAGCAGAGTATTAGAGACAATTAAGGACAATAAATGTAACTTTTTGACCATTTAGCACAATTGCTAAAAATTGTCAATGTCCAGGTTTTTGCTCTAAAATCAAAAGAAAGAAATTATAATTTATATATTGCTCACATTGCCTATTTTTAGGACCATTATTTGTGTTTTTTTTTGTTGTTGTTGTTGTTTTTTTGTTTTTGTTTTTGTTTGTTTAGTTTTTTTAGTGTTACAGTATTTTCATGGCATTTAAGTATATCATTTTCATTACTATAGTGTCAAAAAATCTCATTCTTAATATAAATATATTTTAATAATATTATATATATATATATATATATATATATATATTATGATAGTATTTGTTGTACTAACTTGATTTAAATCATGAAAATTATGTTACAATGCTAAATTTCTGAATTATGTTACAAAATTATGTATTTTTTCTTTTGATTTTGAGCTGAAATGTGACCTGGAGATTTTGTGAAATTCAATCAATTGGCATTTTAGGCATTTCTCAGCTGCAATGTCCTAAAACCAGCGCTGCCACAGACAAACTAAACCAGCTATACATTACCATTTTATTCAGTGAATTCCAGTTATCAATAATAGAGGGTGTTTTCTTTCCATTGTTGCATGAATGTGATTTATTTGGGACGTTTAATCAGACAGACACTGATTAAAAACATTACTTTGCTTCCATGAGTCGAAGGATGACTTTTCCAGAAATGTTTCATTTACGTCCTGTTTCTCAAATCTGTTTCATACGGCTGTAAGCATCTTTGGGCTCATGGAATCCTAGTTGCTCTTGAAAAAACATTTGTCTCCGCATATCCCACCCTCCCTTCAAACACCCCACCACCACCCCTTCATTTCCCAGTTGGATGACCGGTAACTGTGCAGATGTTAACCAAGGCAACGACCAAGTCCTTAGTCATAATGTGGATAAATCAGCTTCTGAATATTGCCAGTCCTAATGGACGTGTCCTTAAATCTCCGCTGGCCGCAGTCAGCTGTGGCATTTCAAATGCTGAATTATTTCATGAAGCCTATGCAGCGAGGCAAACGTGCATGAAGTTTGCTTCAGCTCCATGGCACTGCTATGAACGATTTCAATTTTTCACTGCAGCCCAGACCAGCATGTGGTAATTCAGACTGACTGCAAGAAAACGAACACAGGGTGAAAGAAACAGAAACAGCTCAATGTCTCAGTGTGAGATTGTACGAGCAAACAAGAGCTCTCAGACGCGAAGGTCAGCAGGTGCCCGAGGGAGCCTCTGGACGACTTTTATCCCAAAATGCACTGCTCCCTTTGCCCCAGCAGGAGCTTATGTTCACCACACACCCGTCTCACTGAACAGAAAGAGCCTCATGAATGAAACTTGGGTCGTGTACAGCATGTAGGCTGCCGCTTTTCTCTAATGTACCTGTGATGTCAAAACCGGACGCTTGCCAAATGCATTAGCACAATAGACATAGAAATGTGGTGCAAGGCCCTCCAAATAAATTAGATTTAGTTATATATGCTTTGAAAAGCTTTTCATGTCTTTAACGATCACATGTAGTTCCTCTCTCTAGTTTCATGTAGTTCCTCTCTCTCTCTAAACGCTATCGGTCATCCAACTGTAAAATGAACCTTAACGGAGCCATTTTCTCTAGACATACTTATTGTACAGCAGTATTTCAACAATATGAATTTAAAAAAAAAAAACAATTATGTTTGAGTACATGAAGTGCCTGGTTTTCCCATTGCTGTGGAAATGTCCAAGTCATCTTTCGCCACAAAAAATAAATAAATAAATGAATTATGTTTTACTTAAAGAAAATTCTAATTTAGGACCATTAGGATTTTGACATTATTTTCATGACAGTTTCTTGAGTAATTCTTATTTCCATTTTTAAGAAAAAATTTTTATTTATTTATTTATTTATTTATTTGTTTTTATTTAAAATTGTGGTATTTATTGGCTTTAATATATGCTGATTCAAATAAAAAAAAAAATTATAGTATTTTTTTTTCACACAAAATATATTATAAAAATGTTTTAATGTAAAGTAAAATAAACAAAAATATATTACTGCCTTTATGCTGATTTAAACTGAAAATCATTGTATAACTGTAAATTTTGTTTTGTTTACATAAGCTATTTTATATTATAAAACATTTAAATATATGTAATATAAAAAAAACTAAATATATTATTGCCTTTATTACTGTAACTTTTTGTTTACATGAATTACTTTTACTATAAGATTCTAATTATTATAAATGTTTAAAAATTATTTATATTATATATACATAAAAGTAAATTAAGTTGATGTATTACAATAATGAGAACTTGAGGGTAAAAAGTGATGAAAATGTCAGTCCAATCAATGTTAATGGTCCTAAAAACAGGTTTAATTTTCTATATACAAAATATAGTTCCTTATTTATTCTTTTGAATAAGTGGTAAAATCTGATCTGGCCTTGTTTTTGTTTGATTCATTCAGTAATCTTTGGACAGACTTGGACATGTGGTGCTTTTTTGCGCCCTCCAGTGGTTGGCAGCAGAATTGCAGCCTTTGTATCAGTATACTACACTCTTAATGCAGCTCTCTGAGACGGAAATTGCTACATCTGGGCCAATCACCATCCAGTCCCCAGAGGCCGCCCATATTCTCTCCTCTCTGATCTGTGTCATCAAACTCTCACAGTTAAATTAGAGAGTTTAACTCAGAGCTTAATGCGTCAATCTCCACAATGAATTGCTAAATGTTGCTCTTTCTCAGCAATGATTACAAATATCTCCAACTGTGATTCAATCCCCAGAACAGAGTACTGCTTTCTTGTGTTTCTCCCTTGTGAGTTTGGAAACATACTGCAAACCGCAATTTGTGTGCGTTACTTGCACGCATCTCACAAGAGTGCTGTTTGCTATGCCCTTGAGAATGAGAGAAGAAAGCACTTAATGTATAGTGAAGATAAGTAGTTCCTATGAAACCTAATTAAATGGAGGAGATGAATAATTAATGCTAGTAGTATGGATTTGAGTGAGAGGGTTGGTTTACAAAGCTGTGTGATGTAGTATTCAGTTCTTAAAGGCTATTTATCTCCGCTTCTTTACAGTACATAGTGATCAGTTTAAAATATAACAAAACCCATATTCATCAGGATTCATAGTCGTTATTTTAAAGGAATGTTCCAGGTTCAACACAAATGACACTCAATGGACATGCTGTCGAGTATCACAAAAATAATTCAGACTGTCCTTTAGTTTGTAAAAAAAATAAATAAATACTGCATTTACAGCAATGCACTTACAATGGAAGTCTATGGGGCAAGGTATTCAGAAGGGTTTAAAAGCAGAATGTGAAGCTCATATTTTTGTTAAAGCACTTCTGTAAAAAATGTTATTTGAACTACAAAGTTCATAAATCATCCTTTTAGCGAAGTACTAGTTTATTTCTCTTATAAGCAATTTAACATAAAATGATATTCATTGTTTGTAAGCATGCCTGTTATGTCGCTTAAAGGGGTCATGACATGAGAAATTAAATTTGCCTTGATCTTTTGACATATAAGAGGTCTTTGTATCATTAAAACATCCTGTAAATTTCATAGCTTAAAACGTCATCGTTATAAACAAAGCATTTATTTTATCAAGCTCCAAAAACGGCTCATTTTGATATTACAGGATCTGTGATGTCACACAGGCAAATACATTTGCATATGATTGCCTGCACAGCAGGACATTGACAAATAGTCATACATCATCGCACCATAGGCCCCGCCCACTGGCATTCAGTCGCTTAACTGCTGACATTTGCCTACACTTTATGTGAGCGTCGGGTCAAAAGCAAATTGAACCCATTATAATCACTGATGCTGTCCACACTAGATACAGTATAATGATACGCTTTCAGTTTCTGATGTACTCCATGCGCTGTTGCAACAGGACAAATTTAGGAGTGAAAGAACGTTCGCTTTGACGCGTCCAGTTTAAACAGCTCTTTTGCATCTCTGTACAGACTGCAGAAGGATCCCAGCATCAAAACAAGTGGATGGTTTATTTTAATGCCGTCTCAGATCTTGTCAGAGGATTATATGTTTGATCGGAGCATTTGACTGCAGATTGTTTTGTAAACAAGGCACAGCAGTGGAGAGTTCACAAAAAAAAAAAAAATGTTGAAAGATGAAGCAGCCAACTGTATTAGATCTGACAGCAGCTGCATCATAAACAGTAAGCAAATGATTTTATGATGTTTTGTCTGTAAATGGCGGTTTTATATGGGTAATGTTTTCAAAACACTTCAGTCATAACAGTAGCCGTTAAAGGATCTGCCCCTTAAAAACAGATCATTTCAAAGGCTCAGTATGAAAATAGCAAATAATAGTTTTTTTGCATATATATATATTTAATTTTTTGTGCAAAAAAAAAAACAACTTAATTAACCTTATAAGGGAACCTCAAGGAACATATTAAAATAATAAAACAAATCCATGTCATGACCCCTTTAATAAATAAATGTAAATATGTTTGAATGTTGTTTCATACCCTTACACATATAATTTGAATGTTACCAGGTTCACTGGTTGTACATTGTCATGAAATAATGGATAAAACTATGTATAAACAAGGTTAGTAAGCAATTTTTGAGTTGTTTTAACTTGTTTAAAGTTTAATACACTGTGGCCCAATTTCACAGGGCTTAGATTAAGCCAGGATTAGGCTTTAATTCAATTAATACATTTAAGTAGCTTACTTACTTATAAAGGCACCTTAGAAAAAAAACATTACTGGTGCGTATCTTGAGACAAAACATTGGCACTAAAATATTATAAGATATGTCAGTGCAAGTTACTTTGAGTTAAAACAGCTCAAACATGCATATTAGTCTAGGACTAGGCTTAAGCCTTGTCTGTGAAACCGGGGGTACATATTTTAACATTTATTGCCTGGCCCCATAGACTTCTACCATAAGTTTATTACGGTAAATATGATTTCCCCCCCCCTTCAATTTCAAACTAAACTCGAAATATCTTTTTAGGACCAGAAGTGACTGGTTTGTCTTGTAAATTTTATAAAGTTTTGTGAATATTTTGTAAGAAATTTAAGTAAAATCTGTACTTTTTTTGAAAGGTTTCTAATATATAATTCATCCCTACCTCACTAACCAAAAAGTCTCTCATCAGAGTCCCTGATGTATTTTGTATGCAAAAATAAGGTCATTATATTTCCATAATTTCCATTAGATGTTGTAACAGCATTGCTTTGTTCCTGTAAGAGGTGTGGAAAAGAATATCCCTCAAAATTGAAGAGACCTTCCTGGCCCACAACCTCTTCCCACTGAAGTTTATACTTGCATGCGCCTCAATCCTCCTTCAATCCCTGCATTCTCTCCTCATGTCTTGTGCATGTCCTAGGAGTGCTTCCGAAATGTGTGGCTTGTGAATGGAGAACCTGTCAAAAGATTTTTATACTGACCGCTTGCCACTATTGGGCTCTGAATGGTCTTGTGTTCAGATTAAGAAGTGTAAAAATGGAGCAACGCAAGCTGAATGACCAAGCAAACTCTCTAGTGGACCTTGCAAAGGTAAGATACCTTTGAGTGAATGTTTGACTAATGCATGATGAAAAATAGGAGGCCCGTTTGTGTTTTAGTACAAATTCTAAAGCTCACATATATTGTAAGTCTACAGGTGTCAAATGAACAGACGAGATTTCAAAATTTGATTTGCTTGTTTGTTTCTTTATGTTTCGTCTACAATATGGTATTTGTATATGGTACTGATCATTTGTTTCCCTACAGAGAGCAACTAAGCATATTTTTGGGTTCATGTTAGTTAATTTATTAATTTTCCTTTACGAATTGTTCTCACGTTCGCTTTTGTTATTTATTTCCCTCTTGCTATACCCAATTCATCATGCTGCTTAATGGTACGGAAAAGCTTTCATCTCCTGAGGAAAAAAAACGAAACTGATGGGATACCTGAGATGTTAAAATAGCCTGATAAATTTGAAGCGCTGCATTTGCACTTCCCTTATGGCCATTTTTTAGTCTGACTTAAGAGCGAGCCTTGGGGAACACCAGGCATGCTGCCAGCCTGACTCTGCAAAACCCACAGCAACCTGGGAAAGGGATACTCTTTAGATCTGATGAGTCAGCTAGAACAGCCTCTCGCATGAGTGCACACACGCTTGCACGCTGAAGCTGTGACATTCAAACATCCGCAGTGGTCATATCCCAGCAACCTCTGTCTGGGCTTTGTCG
This sequence comes from Hypophthalmichthys nobilis, assembly GCA_037950665.1. NCBI lineage: Eukaryota > Metazoa > Chordata > Actinopteri > Cypriniformes > Xenocyprididae > Hypophthalmichthys > Hypophthalmichthys nobilis. The sequence continues at coordinate 18,941,934 of CM075476.1, read as the reverse complement.
TGAGAGTCATTAGTTAGTGTTACCCAATTACTCTCCTGTCCCGCACCTCCCAAAGAAACCGGAGAGGGTGACATTGAGGCAGAGCGTGATGCGATATGACTCATACCGGTTTCTGCCTCCTTTTATCATTGCCGTAATTGCCTCTCACCATCAGAGGGCAGTATAACATTAATCATGGCAGCAGCTGCACCCAGTGGCAATGAATCCTATAATGCAGCTTAAAATAACTTAAGCAGCTGCAGTGCTTCTGCAACCTTCAGACAGCCCGCAGGCCCTGATACGGCGCGTCTGCAACTTCTGTGACCCGTTTCTGATTTTTCAAGTTCCTCCATTTCATTTTCTTTAGCAATTTCTTTAAAAATGTATTAAATCAGTTTCTTCATATTTAGTGGCGATTGCTAAGGCAAGTGTCACTGTTGCACATACTTAGGGTGAGGGATTTGAACAAACCTCTAAGCCAGAGTATTAAACTTCATTGCATAACTTGTCACACACTGTCTGTGCTACAGACATGATTAGTGATTCAAATCATGTGGCTTTTTGAGAAAAGGTGTGCTGTTATTTTTCTAAGCCATCAGCCTTATGAGTTTTACCTGGTGGACAATAAAACGGGAGAAAAAAAACACAATGAATTAAATTAAAGGAGGGAGCTGAGCCATATCTACTCTTTTGATTTATATCAGTAAGCATCCACCCAGAATACTGTACTAGCAACTACAAAGAACTCCCTAGCAACCACATAATAATGTGCTAAAAATAGAGAGACCACCTTAGTAGAGTTATTGCTTTTTTTTATGACTTGTAGCGATTTATTTTTTAGGTGTATGGAGGGTTTTTTATTATCGCTTTATTTTTGCTTTTTGACATAACCAAATGAGCATTAGACTACAACAAACATAATATGCATTTTGAATAATTACTAATTATTATTAATTACTGATACACATTTATAATTCGAGACAAAATTGATGTTAGTCAAAAAGATGTGTAATTATACAAAAAAAACACATTAAATAAGTTTATAACTTTATCCGTGAATACTGTTTAGTTGCCTAAATAGCAAGCAAATAGCAAGCATTGCCTCGCAGTTAAAGGGATAGTTCACCCAAAAATGAAAATTCTGTCATCATTTACTCACCCTCAAGTTGTTCCAAACCTGTATGAATTTCTTTGCTCTGTTGAACACAAAGGAAGATATTTTGAAGAACGTGGGAAACTAAACAGTTCTGGGGCACCATTGACTTCCATTTATTTTGTCTACTATGGAAGTCAATGGTGCCCCAAAGGTGCCTACAAACTTTATTCAAAATACATTCCTTTGTGTTCAATAGAACAAAGTAAGGTTTGGAACAACTTGAGGGTGAGTAAATGATGACGGAATTTTCATTGTTGGGTAAACTATCCCTTTAAAAGTTGTATTTTAGCATTGTTATCAATTGAAAATACTGGACATGCAGCGCTAATCTTATAATACCAGGTTATTCGACCAATCTTTTATGAATCTCTGTTAATTATAACATTTTCCTGGCTTCATCTCAGACTCAAAACATCATGTACGACCTAGTCTCGGACCTGAACGAGCGAGGCGAGGACATGGAAAAGAGGATTGCGTTGCTGGAGACCAAACTGGAGACATTGCTCAGCAACTTACAGGCGCTTCCAGGCCTCATCAGTCAGGTGATCAGCCAGCAACACCGGGACTTCCTGGAGGTGCAACTCCAGCCGTACGACAAAAACAGCCACGAGCGCTCGCAGTCCGTCTCCCGACGCAGATCGTCCTCCACCGCGCCGCCCACTTCTTCCGAGAGCAGCTAGAGCTGCCAGCCCAGCCGGCATCTCCGGAGAAGACTTTCGCCATCATATGGCCAAGTTGCATTTTACTGTAAAGCCTTATGGTTTCAATAAAGTATTATCCAAATTCTGATGACTCCATCAGAGGTTACCGGGGATAATGCGTTTGAAATGGATAACTTCCACACATATCTTGTCGATTTGTTTTTTGTTTTTTACATCAATAAATGATGCTGTTTCTCAGTAACTAATGATGGAAAGATCAGGTGAGCAAGTCCTTCCGGGGGACTTTATTCAGGAAAGCAATGTGATGACCTCAAACGGCACTGAATGGTGCCCGACTAGTGCTTCCTACCGAATTGTCTGTCTCTGCGTATGTGAATGAGACCTGACCTGTTCCTTGAATCAACAGGCATTAATAACTCTTTATTGAGGAACTAATAGCATGTCTGATCCCAAGATGGGCAGATGAGGAATGCTTCCCCTTCCTGTCCAAATAGCGAAAAACCCTAGATTTACACTCTCAAAGGAAAGCATATATCTTTTAGGTTAGAAACGGCATCAGCTGTAGTGTTGTTCTGTTGTAAGGCCTCTAAAAGTGACTATTCCGGGGGCCATGTTGCGAGCAATTTACTCCTCTCGAAATGAATGCATCTGAATCTATACTTGCACTTTTTATCATTGCACTTCAATGCTTAATGATTATAATATGAATTTATGTTGCTCATTCAAATAAAAAGACACCTTTAGTCATAGGATAATGGCCAGAATGTACAACGATAATGATTGTGTACGGCAAGGGCAGCAATGAGACCTCAACTGAAATGACTGTGCTTACAATGTAGATGTTAGATTGCTGCTGTTATTGCACCAACATTTCAAACTCTCCATTAGTTTCAATGGCAATTGACGTATCTCTATGGAACAGCTGAGAGGAAACTCTCTCGGTTCACTGTGTGTTCTACACTTAAGCAGTCTTCAAAACGAGAAGAGATCTACTGGATGCTATTTATAGATCTATTTGTAGATCTGTTTAAGAGCAGCAACTATCTTGTATATGTTTGGAAATGCCTATTTTTGTATATTAATGAGGACAAGCACACCTCCAAATGCGTATGTCTTTCTCGAAGGATGTGTAGTAAAGATCTGTGTTTGAGTGTGTAAGTGGAATGTAGAACCAAAGCTTTCAAAATGGGCAGAAAGTAGGGAAATGGATGGTCCTCTGGAAAACCTTACGATTTTCCAGTAAGCTGAACCGTACCATTGTACTGTAACGGATTTCTCTGGGATGCCCCCTTGGCATATCCTGTGAATCCTCTGGTTTTTCAGACTGGTGTTAAAGGTTAAACAAATCCACAGCACAAATCAAAATAAAGGACTTTCATGCTTATTTTCCAATCAATCGGTCTCACACCATTCTGAATGTGAACACAACTGTCTGTCTGATGCAAAGAATTGATTACTGCAAGACTTCATTGTAGAAGAGAATATGACCGGTTCACCGTACTTTACTATCATTTATTGATAGCATGTTATTGATAGATCTGTGCACTTTAGATTCTAAAGATATATGATGGGTTCATGTTGGATATATTGGTGCATTTCATAACCTGGCCCAGCAACAACACATCCCAGAGTGTAATGTCATTAAGGGGTTGCGAAATGATGGTGGATCCAGCAATTTCACCAACATAGAAACTATGAGTGATTAAATACTGTATGCAAAATGAATATAAACAATAAAACAAAACTATTTAACAGAAAAGTGTGTGTTTGAGCATTGATGTTTTATGTTCCATGAAGTAGTCCCTTGTCTGTGTTGTGTTAGCTAAGCTTTGTCTATATGATATATAATGGTTAGCAGATATAGGCTGTAAAATGTTTTTCTCTTCTGGAAAACAAAAAAAATACTGACTACTCTTCTTGTACTCAGGGGCGTATACAGTTTTATCCCCCAATCAATTACTTTCTAGAATGAGAATAATCTTCCAATTAATGCCTGTTGGTAGGCTAATTTAAAAAAGTGGCATATTTCTTTCAGTTATTAGTCACATGGCAGTAACATGGAGATGCTAATGTGAATTATTTATATTTTACCTTATTAAGCTCTTGAAACAATCGGTATAATATATATTATATCATTTCTAATATATAATACATTTTTTATGATTCGTCAACAAAGAAAAAAACGGCAGGGCACCCTAACGTAATTGATGATGTAGCCTATAACAAACTAAATTAAAAGCTTTTGAGATGTATATTTAATACTAAATAATTAATTCTAGGTAGAACCTAAATCATAAGTTGAACAAAATAGAAAGAAAGAAAGAAAGAAGTACATTACTGATAAGCCTGGTGAAGCAGGTCAAGTGTCTCTTTCCAGTTTTCTTAAGTCTGCCGAGGTAGTCCTGCCCCCAAGCTCTCGCGCTATTAGTTGAGAGCAGCCTCTAAGTTCTCTAATTGGCTAAGATATTTTATATTTTAACATTTAGAATGTACGTTTATAACACTGTACGTTGTTATATTACCTTGGAATCAAATGACAGAAAACTAGTTAACTCTGCTGCGCGAGATCTAATACGACTGAGGGAGTGACGGCAAATTTTAGACCTACATCTTTCTTCAATCTTTCGATATATTTTCTCTCTCTCTCTCTCTTGGAAAGTCTAGAAACGTTTTCGTGGATTTTTTTTTCTTTTGTTATAGGGCCAATGGAAACGCAATTATATTTCTTGTAGTTACCGTTCACCACTAGGCTACAGAATTCACATGTAGTTATTTGGGTTTATTGTTCACAATATTATTATTTTGCTTTGTTAATGTTTCCGATTTAAATGCGTGTAATACGAACGCCCAACTCGGAGGTACGAGTTTCCCAGGTGAGCCTAAAGGCAGTACAGAGCCTTGTTATCACAAAGACTGAACACTTTTTTCAGTATCTGTCTGTATTGACATTTACGCTTGGTATTCCACAATAGGGTGAATTAAGGGTGATTGGGACATAAGGTCAAATGGGACAGTATAACTATATAGAATTTATTTTCTCACCTGATGAGTGAAAATAAAAACTTTTTTTGCTGAGCCCTAGCTGTAAGACCGCATAATTAAAATGGGATGCCCTCATTGGTCTAACATCATGTAGGTGGGCGGGGCATGCATCAAACAGGAAGTTGACCTGAAGTGCATGAACTGAGGAAAATGACATAAGCTTTTGGTAGTTTTAATAATAAGGTCCTAAAATTGTCATAGCTACTATATTGTACAAACTTTTGATAGAAGCATGAATATGATGCACTACTGCTACAAAATCAGTAAAAAATTGTTAATATCATGTTTCTATTTTTAGAATTAGGTTGTTTTTATTTTGTCCCATCCACCCAAATACAGTATAATTTTGGGTGATTGGGACAGTGCTTAAATGCTTTGCTAATTAAGAAAATTATAAGCCTTGCAATAGAGAACCATTGTATATGTTCTATATGCTCTAAATCAGTGTTCCCAACCATGTGCAAGCCCTAATCAACCACTAAAATATTCATGAACTAGCTAGATTTTACTAAAGTAAAACAACCAAATTCTGAAAATATAAACCTTATAGTTAAACTCTTTTTATTTTTTATTTTTTTTACTGATTGCAGTAATAATCTTACTGTTGCAGTAATAAAAGGTTTGTGCAGGTTAAATGTGTTTGTCAAACAGTTAATTGGTGATGGGCCCACCCAACATCTCATCCAAATGTTACCAAAAGAAAAAAAAAAAAAAAAAAAAAGGTTTTGGATCAGTTTACTTTTTTTTTTTTTTTTTTTTTTTTTTTTTTTAATGAATTTTGGACCTATAGCATTTTTTAAAAAACTTATTTACAATGACTTTTGGACTTCAAGCCTTCTTTTGTGGATGGATTTACAAACTGAGAAATAGAGTTAAACAAACATAAACATGGACTCTTAATGATGATGAAGAGAAAAGGAAATATTGCATATAAAATTATATCAAAGTATGAACTAACATGTGCAATACAGTAAATATGCTTACACTACCCTAAATCAATGGAAAGATGTGCTGTCCCAATCACCCAAACCTTGTGTCCCAATCACCCAAATGTTCCCCAAAAAAATTTTTGCTCAGTTTTCAGAAAAGTGTATGTCACACATCCTTTCATTATAATATACCATTGTTTCGTCCTCAAATGGATAGTTAACATCTTCAGTATTACAGAAATGTATCATGTGTTGAGCTGATGTTTTTCATTTATGACAAGAAACCTTGCACAAGACGGAAATTCAAAAACTGTCCCAATCGCCCTTAATTCACCCTATCTATAAAAGCATCTTCACTAATTTCTCTGAAAAAAAAAAGTGGAAGAAGTTGCTAAGTAATTTTCAGGGGAAGTTGCTAAAGGAGGGTCGATCTGTTGCTAAAAGTTGCTAAATGACATTGTGATTTCACTGCGTGATGAATATAAACATATATATTATTTTTAAAAGTAGCTAAACATCTTTATGATCAGATATTTTTTATTTTTAAATACAACGTTGAATTATTGAAGAGTTACGCATTTTTTTTAACAATTACATTTTATGCAGGCCTATTTTCTTATTAACTAGTAAAACTACACATTTTGAAAAAATGTAGTTTTAAGCAGTGTATTGGTAGTTAGTGTGCTACACTTTAAGAAAAGCCTGTAAAAATAGGGCACAATGTATATTGTGTCAATATGAAGGAATTATCTGTATTGATCTTTCTCAGGCGTTTTACTTGTGTTTTAAATTATGGATTGTATTTTGTGTTTTAGGGTTACACAGGGTTGCAACTTAACAGATAATGTCCTGGCAGAAAATTACCAATACCTTTTTTGTTTTTCTACAATTGTTTTCTTACAGTGTACCTAACTGAACAACAATTATAGGTACAAACTAATAACATATTGTATCATAAACAGTTATTATTGAACAATTGCAGCTATCAACTTAATTCACATATGATGTGTGTACTGTTAGGCATCTTTCTTCATCTTTCTATAAAGGCTGATGTGCTGCTTGGCTGGCTAGCTGTTCAATGATGTCCTCTTGTGTAATTTAGATGAAAACGTGCCTTTTTAATTGTTTAAGTCACTTTTCAAAAGTTGCTAAAAGTTGCCAAATACATTTTAAAAATAGCTAAATTTGTTGCTAAGTGCTTTTGAAAAAAAAAAAAAAAAGTTGCTAGCGTAGTCTGAAAAGTTCCTAAATGTTGCAACGAAATTGCTAAGTTGGCAACACTACTGACAAGGAGTATTCACTCTTTTCCAGTAGGTGGAGCCCTTTTGTCAGGCACGGGAAGAGGCAAAATATCGCGAGAACAGAGCGTGGCGTTAACTCATGGCAAAGCATGTCAACGGTGTGCTTTTGAGCAAACAAGCTGCTTAACTAATTAAGTAACATCAACTTTTTATTTTTCAAGTAACGACTTTGAAAGGACCAACGCCAAAATGAGTTTACTCGCCAAGATAGCCGAAATCGAGAACGAGGTGGGTTGACATCTACAGTAATGTGTGAAATATAGCCGTTAGCACTTTAGCGCCAAACCCATTCAATAGTGGATCCTGCTGCATTTCAAAAATGAACTTGAGATTAAACAAACAGATCAGTTAAATCTTACATAATGATAAAAGCTAGGAAAATCTGTTGTTGTCTTGACATTGTCATTGTAACTATGCGGTTTTATGAACTGGCTGTGTGCTGCAGATGGCTCGTACTCAGAAGAATAAGGCCACAGCTCATCATCTGGGCCTGCTGAAGGCTAGATTAGCCAAACTGAGGAGGGAGCTCATCACTCCTAAAGGAGGCAGCGGAGGAGGCACTGGAGAGGGTCGGTGCTGCTCCATCACATACAGATGCTACAATATCTTGTCCCAAGAGCTTCACGCTCCTGTTTTTATAAGGAGGTCCTGAGTGATTAAATGGTGGTCTGTTATCACTTTGTTTTTTCACTAACCTGTTTTTTTCCCCTCAGGTTTTGATGTGGCAAAAACTGGTGATGCCCGTATAGGTTTTGTGGGCTTCCCGTCAGTGGGCAAATCCACTCTTCTGAGTAACTTGGCTGGTGTGTATTCTGAGGTAGCTGCCTATGAGTTCACCACACTGACAACTGTACCAGGAGTGATCCGCTATAAAGGAGCTAAAATTCAGGTGAAACTCTTTGGACTAGTTCATCATATACCAGGCAGAGTGATTGTAATTGTGACATTTAATAGTGTGTTCTGTAGGGCTGGGTATTGACGCAAATTTCACGATTCGATTTTGATTCACAAGCTTGCGTTTCGATTCCGATCTCAATTCGATTCTGTATTAATTCATTTGGATGTACAGTACTTGTTAATTATTCTCAAGGGAAAAAAATCTCTCAACTAATGCTTGTACTATACAGGGAACCATCATTTTGTTCATTATAAAATTAAAGCTTAAAATTAACAACTAACTTATATACAAACATTTACATTGCACATAAGGCAGGTTTTATGATAATAACCTTTTAGTGATATCATTGTTTATACTCCATTTTGAAATATAAGCTCATATATTTAGCAAAATACTCCTCTCTAGTGTTCATTTTTCAAGCTAACTGTCAAGCTACAATCATTAATGACTTTTCTGAGGTAAATGTAACATTACATGATATTGTTTACAAGCTGACACATTGTTTACAAGTTAACTTCTTTCTATAGTTGAAACACTGATTGAGCAATTACATGAGACATGATACGTTTCAGTAAGTTGTACTGTATCTTTCAACATACCTTCTGATGTTAATTCATAGTAAAGAGGAAGAAATGATCATTTCATGTGCCGTTTGAAATGAGGCGGCTGCAATCTGTGACGCCATATTAAAGAACACCAATTGTTTGATATTTACTATTTGAATTCTGTAATAAAATTGACAGAATTTGAAAGCTAACACTTTCATATCAAAATAACAAAGCACAAGACTAAAATATTGATTCTTAGGATTTAAGAATCATATTGGTTTAAAATTGAGAAATCAATATTTTCAACCCAGCCCTAGTGTTCTGTCAAAATAGTTTGAGGCCCTTTCCCTTGACTTTAACATCCTGGAATGTGGGTTTGCAAATCTTGACAGTTTTGGTGAATGACTAAAACAAATGAGACATTCAAGTTTGCCCATTTTTATTTGTTTTATTAGCTTCTGGATCTCCCAGGTATCATTGAGGGGGCCAAAGATGGCAAGGGCAGAGGGCGACAAGTCATTGCTGGTAACAAACCATTAACCTACAGACTCTTATTTGACAACTTTCAGTGCACTTCTGTCTTTTTAAGTGTGCGTCCCTAATCTTACCTCCTTCCAACAGTTGCTCGCACCTGCAACCTCATCCTGATCGTCTTGGACGTTCTGAAGCCTCTCGGACACAAGAAGCTCATTGAACATGAGTTGGAAGGTTTTGGTATCCGGCTTAACAAGAAACCACCAAATATTGGCTTCAAGAAGAAAGACAAGGGTGGAATCAACTTCACAGCTACTGTATGACTTCATTGTACTATTGACCCAATATTGCTTACATTTATAAAAATGTTGTTAAAGTTTGAGTCATTTTCTTGCATAAAAATTTTTTTTTTTATATATATATTTCGTAAGTAGCAAGTAAACACACCAGTGTTCCTTTTGCTGCTGTAAAACTGACAGAAATGGATTAGAGATTAACCTGGACTTTGAGGTTTTTGCAAAAAAAACACATGGATTTAGCTGGTTTTGTAGCAAAAGACAGTGAAATTTGTTAAATACTAGTGAACTGACTAAAGTGACGTTTTTGAAAATAAGGCATTTCAATAACTGACTAATAACCTTTTCATTGCCATTAAAGTGAAATTACTGAACTTAAACATAGGAGCCTGGTAAAAAATGTTCATTTAAATGAAAACATGTCCGACGGACTTAGAGGTTTTTGCATCTGAACTCTTCAATTATTAATTTAAAATTAATCACAGAAGTTTCAATTTATTGAAATATTTGTGGAATTGAATGACTTTCCTTTTTTTAAAAACTAACTATTTCTATTAAGGCAGTTTATAATAATAGACATTTGTCTAACACTACCTTCTGAATGGTACAATTTAATAGACTTTGTTCCTAGCTTAATAAAAAATAGTAATTAATATTTAAATAAATGCTAATAAGTTAGATACTTAATGAATGATTTATGCTGATTTTAAACGGTTCTTCATTACATGAACATAATTTTATGTCTTTAATGTTTTGAAATGTAAGTTTACTCACTAAGACATGGAGAAGCATACCAGAAAAACATTTTGTTTGAACCATTTCATTTACATCTTTTGTATTCAATAGAGTGTTAACATCTCTTTCTTAGTGTCTGTTATTAATCAGATCAGTTGTGTTTACAGTTGTCATCATGCTTTTATGTTTTAGTGTGCTCAAAGTGAGTTGGATTCTGAGACTGTGAAAAGCATCCTTTCCGAATATAAGATCCACAACGCTGATATAACCTTACGAAGTGACGCTACAGCTGACGACCTCATTGACGTGGTGGAGGGAAACCGGTAGGACCATATTCACATCCTCCATCTTCAGGCATTCTCACTTTAGAAGAGATTTCTCACATGGATGTTTTTCCTCTCCTCTAGGGTTTACATCCCCTGCATCTACGTACTCAACAAAATCGACCAGATCTCTATTGAGGAGCTGGACGTTATCTACAAAATCCCTCACTGCGTGCCAATCTCAGCTCACCACCGCTGGAACTTTGACGACCTGTTGGAAAAAATCTGGGACTACCTGCAACTAGTGCGCATGTGAGTTACGTGTTCTGCTGAGCTTATTGCTTGCTTAGTTATGCTGGTCAAGATTCTGGCCAAATTCTAAGTTACATGCTTTCTGGGGCAGTACCTTGCAAGCACTAATGAAAATAAGTGATTTGCTGTACACATTGTCTGCTGAAATGTCACTTTCAGTGAAAATACCCTATGTGAACCTTACAGGGAACACAAATTGATCATAATGTTCTACTGTCTAGTGTTCACTGCCAGACTTTAAAGTTTACAATATGCACTATGTATCATAAAGCCACAGCTTTATATTTTGATATATTTCACAGCTACACAAAGCCAAAGGACAGCTTCCTGATTACACGTCACCTGTAGTGCTTCCAGATGGAAAGACATCTGTTGAGGACTTCTGCTTAAAGATTCACAAAAACCTCATCAAAGAGTTCAAATAGTAAGTGACTTTAGAATGTTTAAGGAGGCTCTTGTATGGTTTTAAACTTTGATTTTTGAAACTGGTGATCTCATTGATTTGTTCTCGCTCAGTGAAGGTTGCTTTGAAACTATGAGTCAGATGGAAAGCAATGGAAAACGTTTATGTATTTACTTTTTTAATTCTGTACGTCATTGTTCATTTGTGTGGATCTGATTTAAATTCCTGATAGCAAATGGCTCTGATGTAATGGCAGCACTGGTTATCTTTATTTCCCACACATGAGCACAGTATCTTAAACTCAGTTCCAAGGTTACAGTGTACAGTGCGTTACTGCCTTTGGTTGGGAAGACCTTGTTTCCTCAAAAGGAAAAAAAGACATTGCATCTGATTCTTACTTGAGTAAATTGATATTTGACATGTCCTTTAGTTTAGTTTGTTTTAATATTTAGTCTCTTATGAGTTTTATTATGTATTTGTTATTTACATATTATTTATATACTATTACAATACTATTACTAACATTTATAATGTTTTTTTTAATATATTTTCAGTTTTTATTTTAATTGTTGCTTTTGTCATTTGTATTAGTTTTTTTTATATATTTCTGTTTAGCTGTATTTTTATTTTAGTTTGAGTAATTTTAGTATTTCAAGTTAAACTAATGTGTTTTTCATCTAAAATTTACATTTTATTTTGATATTTATTGTTTACTTATACTATTTATAAAACTTTTTTAATACTTTGTTAATTGCAACACTGATTTTTAAAGGGACAGAATCGGATCAACAATCTCAAATTTAATGCTCCTAATGCATTAAAAAAAATGTATACACCTGTATACAAAGAAGAAGAAAAAAAAAAAAGTGTAATTTCATGTGTAAAGCCACAGTTCACTTTTGGGTCAAAACTGGACCAAACACAAAAGGTGTAACAATTTATTGTATATGGTTATATCTCTTACATTTTTTGTTTAAGAAGCCTTTCAAAAATTCCAAAATGCCATAGTTACCGCAGTTTTTGTTCAACTCACACTGTTTAAAGGAGACACCCCTATTAATGTATGGTTTATTATTAATTTATTATATATAATTTAATTTATTTTATTATTTTTTTTTATAAATTTTCTATTTAATTAGTGTGAGTACTTGGTGACAGTTTTTAATTCTTATTAACAGTAACTGTAGTAACTACAGTATTTTGGCAGAACCCGTTACTGTGTTAGGGAAGGACTTTTTTTGTTGTTGTTGTTAGTTTCAAGTGACTCTCTCCAAAATAGCAAGTCTTTATTACTAGGGATGCACCGAAATGAAAAGTTTTGGCTGAAGCCAAAACTGAATATAATGAAACGCTTGGCCGAAGAATGAATCCCGAATGCGGTTTTTCACCCTTTTTTCACCCCATTTATTTTGCCAATTTTTTTTTACCATTGCAATTAATTACAAAACTACAATTTAAGAATATTATTTAACACTGAACATTTTTTAATATTCCAGTAGACATTATACCAACAAAGCACAATACAAATTAAAATAAATTAGTAAAATAAAAATCTTATTTAGCCAGGTAACATATTCTGTATGCCTACAACTAGAAAGTGCAGTAAAAAGTGCATTGAAAAGAGTGCAAAAAAGTGGATGAACCCATAACAAATGAATAATCGTCCTAGACATAGGCCTTATTAGCCTACTTCTTCACAAAAAGTGGCAGGTTCTTCTTTATAAAAAGTAGCTTCTCTGCTTTCTCACATGAAAGTCACTTCCTCTTCTCATCGGTGACATGAGATGCAGCTTTAAACAGTCTCTCGCTGTCTGTGCTTGTGCATGGAGCAGACAAGTACCTAGGACCAGAATCGTTAAATATTTAAATATTGCCATTTTTTGACAGTTGCTCGTTTTAAAACCGTGATGACTCAGAGATAATGAAATAGACAATTCAGCAGAACAGTCTCTGCAAACGGCCATTTTTGCGTCTTTCTCGGACACTTTAAAATGCCTCCACACTGCCCACGTTTGCTGCATTTGTAAAGTCTGCGTGCTTCACTTTACTCTGGTTGCTATTTGGTCGCGTCATCAAAAATGATATTGTTTGGTAAAATTTATTTTCACTTACTCGGCCAAACACTGAAAGTGCTGTTTTTTGTTTGTTTGTTTTTTTGCTATTTTTGGCTGAATAATTTTGGTTGCCGAACATTCGGTGCATCCCTATTTATAACCTGTCGATATGAATTTTGTGCAGTTTTTTTAAAAATGTGCCTTGTCAATGAAGGAAGATTTAAAAGTCTTTGTAAAACATTTGTAAAACAAATGCTACTGTGTTGAAACGTGCCTAGCATCATCTCTTTCTCTTCTCTCTGCAGTGCATTGGTGTGGGGGTCGTCAGTGAAGCATAACCCGCAGAAAGTCGGAAAAGACCATGTGCTAGAAGATGAGGATGTAATCCAGCTGGTCAAGAAATAAAAAGACTCTGATGCTTTGCATGAACATTACACTTCAAATAAGAAGTAATAAGACATTTTTAAATGCCCCGAAGGTTCCCGTGGCACCAATGTTGTTATTTTTTGACTCTGAGAAAGTATTACTGTAAATCACACAAATGCATTGGGCATATTAAATAATGTCTCCTCATTTGAATTTTGCTTGATTTGGCATCAGAAATGGTTTGAATGCAGTTATAGAATAAGTGCATCTGTGGGCTACAAAACAAAGTGAACTTCAATAAAACCCTAGTATAAAAATCCATGGATGTCTGAATGTGACAGTGTTATGCATGACAATACATTTGATTAAAGTCTTTTTGTTGAATTTTTGAACAAAATCAACTGAGATATCTAGTCAGTAACCCGCACTTCATATGGTTTAATCCAGTATAGTCTCATGGTCACATATAACACCCTCCCCCGTTATGACAATCAATCACTCAGGATAACCAGTCCACTTAGCGGATGAAATGAATGGGGAATGATACACACCCAGTCAGAAGCACTGATGCCCTTAAATTGCCCCACTCACTAGGGACATTTGACATTTTGAATGTGTGATGAGTGCAAGCTGCTTCAAAGGTTAATCAGCCAAAAAGCCTTTTTGTTGCCTTTGCAATTGAGTTAATACAAAGTCAACAATACTACAATTAAAAATGATTCTTATGGTAAGTACCTTTGGATAACAAGTTTCTTTTTATTTGTGGTTTTCAGACCTGGAATACTCAAGAAAATTACAAAGTAGTATAGTGAATACACATATTTCAAGAAGTTATATTGATGTACTATATCCCTTGGCTAGTAACTGCTCTTTTTGAGTGCTTGTAAGAATCTCTATAGAACAAATTCTTAAAATGCTTATTCAGTAATCACAAACGACATGAAAATTCCCTATAGAAGGCCATCTTGTGATGACTAAAAATGTTTACATCTGTTTCACAATACAATTACTTTTTAGTTATTGGGCAGTCTGCTTTAAGCTGTGGCAGTGCAAAATCGTTTCTCAAATCAATTGAGATTAAACAGCAAATGATCTACCTTTTCGAAACATCTAGAAAAGGAGATGCACTGAATGCTTCGTTCGTGTTCTTGTTTTTTAAAATTATGTAGACTCAAATTATTCGGTCCCGTCTTTTTCCATTCTAAATGATTGATTAAAAAGCATCATTCGCCCTTTTTTCGCCCCTTTTCACAAAACAATAGCTAATGCGGACAGTACAATAAATAATTTTCTCAAAGAAAACATAATTGAAAGATGCAGTATGTTATCATCGAGAACTTAAAGCGCAGCGTCAGCAAACGCTTAAAATCTGGCATTCGTTTCTTCTGGTGAGGTTATTGAGTTCATGGAGATGAAATGGAGGCATATCCAGGCATTGATCCGAGTCTATTTTTTTAGATGGTAGGGACGTATGCCTATGGCAGAGGAACCAGTGCTCACCCATCAAGCTCCGCCCTTCCCCCACCCATCTTCCCCTGCTGCACTTTCCCCTGTAAATTATAGCAGCACTTTAGCTAATGAAAGAGTTGAAGTCCGGGCACTAATAAAAGCCATTAAGTGAATAAAGCGCTTCCCCCTCTAACAAAATTAAAGAATTTGCCCCCTCCTCAAGAGGGAGGACTTTGTATTAATATTTATGAATTGCGGAACTGGACCCTCTACCCCCTCCCAATGACACATACCCTGGCCCACACCACCCAACTTCTCCTCGGCAACCCACCTATCCTGGGTGATATTGTATGACCCCCCCCTCGCAAGGCGGAGGTAGGGGCGGAGTATGGGGGGTGTTGGAGGAGAGACATCCTGGACAATTTGCCTTCAGTCTGGCTAACAGGTCCAGTCCAGACACCCAGCTCAGAACAGCAGCTCCTTTTCACCCTCAGCTGATCTTAGTTTCCGTTGAGCCGAGATCAAGAGGCATTGATCACAGCATGAAGATTTGCTTTGAGGACATCTATCTCTGTAGGAACCTGTTGGAAGGTCCTCTACAAGACCTCTTGTAGATGGTCTTCTACAAGATTGAGGTGAGAGTCCTAAATGCGCAAAGTTGTTGAATGTCTTAACTGTTTTTCTTTTCTTACAGAGCTGCGCTGACAATTCCTTAGAACAGTTTCAGTGCACTCTTGGAATTTGTTTTGAGCCTTTTGGACAAGTCCTCTTCAAGGTAACAGATTTTCAAAGGGTATTGCGCAAGAGGGTGGCGAAATATGCTGCTGAACCAAATGGGTAAGAAGTAGTGTTTGCTATAAATTTGTAAAAGGATAGACTCTAGGGTCAGCGAGACACCAAACGTACCATGAAACTTGTTAAAGAATATAGGTGTAGACAATGTCTTCATCCATACTTTATCAGCTGTTCTTTCTGATCCTCACCCTCCATTCTCCACCAACATCCCAAACCATCATCCTTGATAATGTTTGTTTCCTTCCATTTCATCATGCTAAGTGGTTCAGTTGTCCGACCTTTAGAGTTGATTAGCGCACCCATCCTTCCCATTCCCACTAAAATGTCCCTTGGGGCATGGCAAGTAAGAGGGTAATATGATTACCTCCCAGATAGATGGGCAGAATCCAGGCAATGTTTTTGAAGAGACTCTGGGATACCTTAGGAAAAGTTACTGCAAGAGATTTTGTAGTGAAAAGTTCAGAATTTGTCCTAAGGTCCAATTGTTGAGGGATAGATGACATCGGCAAGCTGCAAAAGAAAGCGGCATTGGTAGTTTATTCTTATTTGCCCCCTAGAGCAGTCAATTTGGGCAAGTCAAGCTAAGGATCTATTGATGTCCCTTAACAAGACAACCATTGCTCCAACAAACTCTATTTCTATAGATTTTCTGAAAACCTCTGAACAATTGAATGACAGCAAACTCATTTGATTACCAAACCACTCTCATTTGTTAACCCCCATTCTGGAGCTCTCTTGGGTTCCATTTCAGTATTTTACTGAAATTTTAGAAAATTGACAGTTTTGTGGACTGGCATAGGTAGTAGGGACATGTACGATTTTCGGAGAGGGTGGGGTTTGACGCAGTTTTTGCGCAGGAAGGGCGGTGCCTACGAATCTCTGCAGTGAGAACGTGACCTATGACTAATCTTTTTTTTCCCTTTTTTTAATTTTGCAGAGATCCTTAGTCGCAGTCTATCACAAACACCTTTTCAGCCCATCTCCCATTGTGTGGGACGGTTGCTCTCGGTAATCACCTGCAACAACCTCTATGATTCTGTTCTTCTCGAATTCCAGTGATTTCCAGTTTTTGGAAACCTTGAGTACAATCCTTTTGAGAATAGATACAACATCGAAGGATGGCTGAAGAAGACTCTTCATGACAACTTCTTGATCTTTTGATGGTCTTTTTGAATTACCTTCGACCGGTGATCTATGAGTTTATCTTTCCACCTTACGTAGATTGGAGCCTTGACCTGTTCCCAGACATCCCTTATTGTAATCTGCATGATTTTGAACAGCATTTTAATATACATGGACCATTCTCCGTCTTGTCTTTTGAGACTGATCCAGAACCTGAATGAGTTTCTACTGACTTTGCCCAGGACACCATTGTGCTTGATCTAACCATGCAGTTCCCTTTCTGTCCATGGTTGTGCCAAGCACTTTGGAGACTTGTGTGCACTTTCGTCTCTGTTTTTCTTCTTACATTTTGTTCATTTCCTCTTAGATCCATAATTTAAAGAATCAAATTTTGTGCAACAGTCTGACAAGTGTAATGTTCTTGTCCCAAACAAGAGTATTTTAAAGAATAAAATCCCTTGTGTTGTTTTGTGTGTTGAGTGTGACATGATCATTATAGTTAGAAAAACGAAGCAAGGAGTAGAAATGGTGACGCTGTGGTCAAAATAGTGTTAGTTCTGTTGCCAACCAGCACTTCCTCAATAAAGCTGATGCCATGGCTTGACATATTTCTTTCTTTATGTCCTTTCCATTTCCATTTATAACTATAGACACACAGGGGAACACATAACCAAACCCCCAATGTTCAGAGTAGCGCTCTTTTTCTTTTTCTTCTTCTTTTTTTTTTTTTTACAGTTGGTTTGAAAACCTTTTTTTCATGGTTGTCCAAGATGAATTTCCCAGAAATGGGACAATAAAGTATATTCAATTCTATTCTATGAAAAAGGCGATTGCACTGCCTAAGTTTAGCTGCATCCCCATTCATCCTTAGAAAATAAATGGATAAATTTTGCACATTAGCCACCGTTTTAACTATTGAAACATAAATATCTGGGCAAAAAAGCTTTAGTAATGCAAGTCGTGTTCGAGTAAATGCAATCTTAGATGTAGTCACGATGGGTGGAGCTCACTGCAGAGCAGCATTTACAGTCAGTCTCCAGATGAATGAACCACTCTGTTTTACCGTCAGAGGTCATGTTAGGTTGCACTGCTCAGCTCAGCTCCAGTCATTTTCAAAGTAATGGACTCTGCTTGGATATTGTGTCATCTGTCTCTGCACAATTATCTTTTATTTAATCCTTTGAAATTCAACCTCTACAGGAGAGCAGCTTGCATTGTTTATAGCACCTTATGAAGCTTTTGAACACTTAACTGATTTATCAAGCGGGTCAAAAAGATGCATTGCAATCATAACGTGGATGAAAGAATTTGTAACTATGGATGCAATCCATCAATAACCGCTACCAGAGAATTCCAGCCAATGAAAATGTGCTGTAATTAAAGAACAACCATGACAACCATTACTTTGTCAGTATATACAGTATATGCTGAAAAAGTCTGGGTGTGATGTGCATGATGAACAGCAACACACATATCCATATGGATATAACTAGACTTTTACTGTTAAAATAGAATGTCATTGATGTTGCAAAGCCTGCTGACACATTGCTGGGTGTAGCCAGGGCTTTGCTGTGCAGTTATGCTAAGTAGTTGCTATTCTAGTTTTTGCCTATTTTATCATCCACTGGGCGAAAATCATTCAGCACATCATAGCAAAGTAATATAAGGTATCAGGATGTTTAGATCAACCCTCAATATGAGCAATAATAATACAGATGCAATCGTCACTATTAATAAATATGTATACTATTAAGTAAACACAATCTATCAATGAAATATATTATTAGAGTAACTATTAGTTACTAGAGTTTGTATTGGAGTAACAAATTTTGTCTGCTGTTGTGCCCAGAAGTTGATGATTAAGTTATAAAAACATCATACTCACTAGTAACCTGTTTTGATTGTCTACATCAATAAAATGAAACAAGACTCAAAATTAATTTTATTTAATTTATTTTCACCAATTAATGATTTAGATGGATCATTTTCACATTAGAGCAAAAACAAACCCATGCTCCTGACCTCTCACACATTCCTTCTATTTCACTTGAGATTACAGTAGAACGTTTCTAGTTTAGATATTAGAAAAAGTGAAAATGCTATCAAGTGCACTTTTCAGCATACTAAAGAATATCTGGAATTTCAACATGATGAAATAGCATGATGAAACATTAAATGCACTCAACCACCATATTTAGAACAGTCATGTCAAATTGCCTGGACGTAATTTAACACTGTTACTTTTGGGAAACGGAAAAATATATGACACTGGAAAGTTTGCATTTGTATGTACTGCGGAGCAAAAAAAAAAAAAAAAAAAAATGTAGTTATGCTCCATGAGCCTTTTTCTGTGGTAATCGACAACATGCCACAGATGTCAATAGAGTGTAACTTCCATTAACCTGAAATATTCCTTAGTAACAGAGGATGTACCTTTGACCACTGAGAGCATTAGTTTTAAACATGATCACCATCCATAACAGTTTGTCAAAACATACAAATAATAAATCAAAACATACAAACAAAAACAAAATAAAAAAAAAAAAGAATTTTTGCAGCCTTTTTTTTTTTTTTAATTAAACACAGTGAGATGTAAACGGGTAGCACTATCTAGGTGTTAAACATACACAAATACATTCAGACCACATCTTTTATAATGAACCTGGCGTGAAAAGGGCATTACGGCTGAATTAAAAAAAACAAAAACTAACAATACAAACAAAAGAGGGAATTTACAATTTCATAAGATACAAGAGTGAATAGGACAGATATTCAAAAGCAAAAAGTCACATGTTTGGGTATATGGATGTCCACCAACTAGCCTAACTCAACAGTGTGTATTCTTTGGGACATAATTCCACTGCAAACTTAATTACCTCTCCTGTAACATGTAATATGCAACACAGGAAATTGATGTAATATGTTCAAGAAAGTGTCATGCCATTATTAAGTGCTTCATTCAAACAGAGGACATCTGGATGCCATACTTGAGTATATATTTGCACACATCCACCAAGTAACATCTGACCTTGGGATTCAATAGATCTGCATTCATCTTAATTGTCCCTCTGCAGAAACCATAAAGAAGAAACGGATAACAAAAGTCAACATGCACGTACCTTTGCATTTCCTCAGATGATTTACATTTTTTCTCCACACAGCAAACTGAAGTGCTACTGTATCTGTAACTTCACTGCTGTGTTATTACAAATATCAGTATGAAATGATGGGATGGAGACAAAAACAGGATAAAATATGGGATGGAGACAGGTCTGCAGGATGTTCAAAGTTGAACAAAATGACTATCTGCATTAACAAGCAAAGTTTGACTCTACCGATTTTTTTTTTTTTTTGAAGTATAAACATGTATAATACAGACAATACCATTAAAGTGAATTTCCAATCACAATCAAAATCCCATAACTCTTTGCACTTGGACAAAATCCATCCTGCAGTGAGTTTGAATGCCGACTTGCAGACTGCCCTTCCACTTTTTCTTACAATATGCAGTCAGTCAGCATTGCTGACTCTCATAGCGTCCTCATTTGCTGGAGTTCAGAGTACAAAAGATGTTTTAGACTTCAAACAGCCCTGTAGAGCACAGGAGGAAGTCCAGCCTGTCCGTGAGGATGCTGCGGTTCGCATAAGACACACCTCTCTTTTGTTTCCAGAGCAGGTTTTGGTGATCCTGTGAAGGCTGTTTGGGTTTTACTGGCAATGAACATTCACACAGTAAACGAGGACGATGGGGAGTCAATCTGGTTCTGCTGAGAGCAGTTCATCACAGTATAAGCTGGAGAAAAGAACCACAAAGAGAATAAAAAACGTGGCTTTGTGCAAAAGCAACTTTCCTAACTTGAAGCTTTTTTGGGGCGTGTACAAGGTTCTCCTGTTGTTTTTCAGCATCTCATCTGCATGATCTATTCTGATGATCGTGATATAAAGAAATGTGCAGTGAAATACTGCTTTGGTATGAGTGTCTACAATTAATAACGCTGTTATTTTGGCTCATCTCAGCAGTCTGGCATAGATGCACACCACAGGAAGAGGAAGTAAACTAAAAGCACAAAAAGTGAGGGATGTGAGCGCTCAGATTGACAGCTAGTGCAGTTGGTCAAATGGCATAAATTCATTTTGGGAATAGATGGTTCGGTTTTCTTTGTGGCTTCAATTAATGAAATATTCTGTTCTGGGTCATTTTGCCACAGTACATCAATCGCTGTGGCCAGACGCTCAGGCGTAGATCTGGCTTGAGCCTCTGGTGTGAGCGTTGTCAGCTCCTAGTCTTTCTTGGGTGGGTTGGGTAGGTTTTGCGATGCTGACGTAGTCGTGGAGACCGAAGTCCATGTTTTTAGCTCTGAGAGCAGCGGTGTGAAGCTTCTCCAGGAAGTCTGGCATGCCTGTGGGACACAGAGAGGAAGTAAAATCTATGCAAACAGGTGTCAAGAAACAGCAGCTGCAGAAAGGGCAGAATTCAAGGACGACTACCATAATGGTGACCAAATCATATGTGAAATTCCAAACTGTGATACTTAAATGAATAACTGTTTTCTATTTGAATATATTTTAAAATGTAATCTATTCCTATGATGCAAAGCTGAATTTTCAGCATCATTACTCGTCTTTAGTGTCACATGATCCTTCAGAAATCATTCTAATTTGCTGATTTGATGATCAAGAAACATTTCTTATCATCATCATTTATAATTATCATCCTAATATTTTTGCAGAAACAGGTGATATATTTTCTTCTTTGATGAATAGAACATTCAAAAGAACATAATTTATTTGAAATAGATTTTGTAACATTATAAATGTCTTTACTGTCACTTTTGATCAACTGAATGTGTCCTTGATAAATAAGTATTACATTTCTTTAAATATATATATGCCACACCTGGCCACATATATATTTTGCCTATTTTATATTTGTGGCAAAAGGTAAGCTTGGACCCTGGATACAACCCACTTAAAAAAAAAAAAAAACTCAAAAAGTTATATTTAATGCCCAAATAGGAGCACACATTACAGAAGATTTTTAGTGTATAAGACAGATGGCTCACCACTAGACACCATCCAGCTGACGCAGTAGCGAGGGAAGACCGTCTGGGGATCATCGCTGTAGGTCAGCAGGTAATCAAAGCCATTCTGTTAAGACAACATAACTAGCTTAAGACTGAATGCTAAGACCAACCGCAGACAGACTGACACAAGAGATTCCCTGTTCTCACCTCGTCAAATGACCTGTGTGGACGGATGACCATCTTAGACTGGTAAGAGTGCACTCGGACAAATTCCTGGGTCTCTGGGACACTGGGGTGTTTAACGGCTCTGAGTGGAGAAAGAAGGCACACTTAATGTAAGGGACACACTTAATCCAACAAACACTAATTCAAATGTTACTAAAAAATGCCTATAAAATGGCAACAACACTTACCTGGAGACTAAGATCATTAAGTTGTTTTCCATATCAACTTGATATCGGCGCACATAGACGTAGTCTCTGGAGTACATAGGATACTGCACAGGAAAGGTCACTAAATTGTTACATCACCGGCTATTAAACAACACTGTAAATACTAACAGATACATCAAATAAAAAAAAAGAAATTTACAAAAAAAAAAGGAAAAGTTTTTCTTTTGCGTTTTTTGTGTACAGACGACAACGTTGTCAAAATGATCCATATTTACATGGATCCGCAAAAACGATTAAAAATGCTGTATTATTCATGCCAGGCCAGTAGTTGGCAATGTCACTTTGTAAAGAAACACTACATGCCTATAGACTGAACACGTAATATGCATGTGCATGATGGCACAGTTTTCACAAACTTACAATTTTTGTAGTTTACACAGAGACAATAACGGTATAGTTTTCAAAAACTTGCACTTTGACACGTTTACAAAAGTTTGCATTTTCAGGCCCACAAAACGTCGTTGTCGTGTAAATAAACAGCCAAAACTTTTTGTTAAAAATCAGTGTTGTGTAAACGACCCCTAAGACAACTAATGTATTTCTTATTTTTGTCATTTTATACTCAACTTGGTTAAGTACACAATCAAGGCTGTTGTTTACTTAAATACCCATAAGTCCTTGAATAATTTATGTACGCTTATGTGATACATTGGCTGTTATTAGAATCAATATATAGTACTGTTCAGAAGTTTAGGATAAGATATTTTTTAAGAAATGAGACCTTTTTTTTCTCAAAAATGCAATTTTTTAAGTGTAACATTTTTATTAACCATGCAGCAAATGTTATAAAAAAATATCTTAAAAATTTACTTAAATTACTATAGTATATATAGTATTAATCAGTCAAAATTCTTACTGTCGGTCAACCATATAATTATGAGCATCCCTAGTTCAAATTGAAAACAGTTCATTTAAATTTAAATACTATTTTACTATATTAATGTTTTTACTATATTATTAATCAAATAACTGCAGCCTTGATGAGCATAAGAGGTTTATTTCAAAAACATTTTAAATATCTTACCAACCCAAGCTTTTGTGCATCTTTAATTAAATGTCCACTTTACTTTTCAAAAAAGTATGTTTACTTCATTTTTTTTTTTTTAAGTTATTGCTTTGCATGCTTAAAGTAATGTCAACCTATTAACATTTTTAAGTTTGAATCATCTTCTTTCATCAACAAATTTTTGCAAATGAATGATGCATGGCATGAAGAAGATTAAGCTTAAAGGCTTTTAAATCTTCTGTCAACTAGTACTAGATTACACTGTCTTTAATTCAAGTCAGGCAGACTCACTGTCCATTGAAAAAATAACAAGGATGTTTTCTTGTTATGACAGAATGCAGCAGAGAACTGGATTCATAGCTTACTGGAAAATGCGTCGCCCAATGAACGACCTCGGTGCCTGTGTTTACATCCCTGTCCACCACTTCCAGTTTGATAACCAGTGCGTCCCACTTCTTTCTGTACTCTGTGTCCAACTGAAGTGAAGGGAAATATTTGGGAGAGTCTAAATATAACATTCAAATACCAACCACATGCATGCAACTAGATATATCATCACTGACAACAAGAGTGCAAGGCAGGTGATGCCTGAAACATGTAATGTGCAAAGTATACTTCATTTTTCACGCGTATGTGAACAGTTGCACACGTAGTGCGTGAGTACTGTGCTGATACCGAAATTGCTGTCAGGCGCACTGTACACATACCCTAGTGTACACGTTAAGAAGTGAAGTACACTTTGGGCTTTAGACTATGGAAAGGCTGGGCAATCCTGAAGCACATAATCACCCGACACAAACGGTACATCATACAAGTACTTTTTGTCTTGCTGGAACATTGAAATACAACTGAACAAGTTTATTTTTAATTCAATTATTTAGTACCTGAACATTGAAGAACTGCCGGGGGGTGACGTCTGTATATGAACCAAACACTGTAAAGATGCAAACAGATTATTTGAATAGAATTGGACAAATGGTAATTATGATTATCAGTTAAATACCGAAGTCTTTAAAGGTACACATGCCCAAGCAGAAAAATATCCTATTCACAAACATATTAAAACACACATAAATTTACAAAAATGTATTCATTACTAATTACTGACACTTGACACAATAAATATACATAATGTTACCATTTAAAACTCACCTCTGTATTCAAAAAGATGGCTACCCTCGATAGGTCTCCTCCAAACTCTAAAGTTTTTCTTCTCCATGACCACCTCCCAGCCGGGATCCACATGCACGGCTGTCTTTGGGGTCACATTCTGGCTCCTCACCGCCTCCAGTGCCTGCAGCTCCCATGCACACCTAAAGCGCAGATTCAAACAAGTTGTTCCTTTAAAATAAGAACATGAAATGATACAAAACGTGTTCAAATCTGTTTAAATGACATTTTGCTAAACTGTAAATCCCACAGCCAATTCGATGTCA
This sequence comes from Hypophthalmichthys nobilis, assembly GCA_037950665.1. Taxonomy (NCBI): domain Eukaryota; kingdom Metazoa; phylum Chordata; class Actinopteri; order Cypriniformes; family Xenocyprididae; genus Hypophthalmichthys; species Hypophthalmichthys nobilis. The sequence goes on along the minus strand of CM075476.1, from coordinate 18,917,232 downwards.
GTACGCCTGAACGCGAAGAGTGATTAACAGGTAGTGAGCCTTTCCGATTGGTTAATAAAAAAGTAGGCCGCTCCACTGTCACTATTTTGATGCTTACAAAGCTAAGGCCTGACTGATAATAGATGCGCAAGCTTAAAGGTTCAATAAGTGACTCTCTACAGAAACATTTTTTGTAATAATGGTTTAAAGTCTCCTCATATCCTGAGAGCAATCACCATGTTAAATAGTCTAAAATGTATTTTTATAAATATATATTGTCTGTGGAAGGCATAGGACCATAAAATGTTCATCCAATTATTATATTCGGTCTGAATTAAATAATATGAAGTCCTACCTGCCTGTCAACGTATGTTTTTACATATCCTCGCACACCCTGTTCGCACAGAAATCATGTGTCTTCAAAGGGTTTCATGCTATACATAATTTACAGACAGACCTCAGTCATGGAGCACCGCAAACAAACAGCAGCCACTTTTTTTTTACAGTTCTTACCGATTCAAAAATATTGGATTTTTTATGCTGCGTTCATGCCGTGATTACCATAATTAAGACATGGCAACCCATGACGTTTTAACCAGAGCTGTTCAGTTAGACTAGGAATTATGCGTATCCACGTCAACAAATGAATCGGCAGCAGTCAGGTACAAGCTCTCTAAAGGTGTTTACGTTCATTATTATTGTAATGTAATGTGCTTTGAGACATGAAGTAGTTTTACGCTGTCTTCTTTGACCCTTTGCCGAGAGCAGTGAGTGTGTGCATTCATGTGTTTTGGAGGAAGCGTGGCTTTGGACAGCGATTTGCAGGGAGGGTGGGATCGTGTGCTTTCAATGCTAGCAAGCTAACGTTAGCGTTTCCCAGATCACCTACTGCACCTTTAAGCAGAGTGAATGTCGGATAACGGTAAGACATTATGTGTCGTATTCCTAGAATTACATTAAGCAACTTAATGCCACATAAAACACTCCATAAATGAGGGAAGTACCTTCTCAGCTCATCATCTCGGATCTTCTCGTCTTCCCACATGAAGACTCCAGCCAGTGCTGCTATGAGCTTTCCAGTGGGGGCGTGTTTGCTCTGCAGGCGCCGCCATATGCTGCCCACGAGTGTCCACCTGCTTCTCTCAGAGTACAGGTTTGAGTACAGCTCTCCTATCTGAAAAGCCCTTCTCAGCCTCTGGCCTGTCACAAAACTGCAGTGGCTGGCGAATAGAGACAATAGTCTCTCCTTCTTCTTTTTCTCGGAGGCCAGTTTGTTCGTTCCCCTTCCTGCTTTTTGGAGCCATGACAGCAGCAGGCCCACGCGCTCACCCAGCCACGATTTGCTACTTACCGCACCACTTTGATTAAAAGTGCTTAAGCTTTGCAGTCGGACAGCTCTGGTCCCTATGTTACATACAGGGCGATGCTGGACGGAGGACAACATCTTCGTTTCTAGAACCACGAACTGATTATATCTAGAATGAAGTGCACCCGAATTAGCTAAAAAGCAATGATTTACTATACAAATTAGTTCCCATGTGATAAAAGGACTCAAATAACAAGTGCAACCCAATGTCAAGTTGACATGCACTAGCTATAATCTTGCAATCTAGTTAACGACAGCTAAAATGCACGAGAGCAAAAAAAACGAAATATTTCGTGTTTTCATCTCATATTATGAAACGCTGTAATAGTCATTTACTAGATAAACAAACAGTTTGACATTTGCAAGAAACTGACTAGCTTAGCCAAGCTTTATCGACATGCCATCGCAGGCAAACTGTGATTAAATCAACAAAAACAACTCGAATGTTTTAACGGTATATCATACCCAGTATTTTATAACAGCTAAACTGATTTTTGTATTCCTATCGTTAAATTAATCTTACTTTTATCTTCGTGCATTAGCTTCATGCCCTCACACCTCTCCAGTGGAGTGCCAGTTTGCATGACAAACACGCCTGTTGACCACGCCCATCTCAGTCTTTGCGAGTTATTATTGGCTGTCTCTTACGTCGAGGATGCACCTCTCATTCTGATAGGGTGATAGGGCTGTCTGTCTTCATTGTTCTAGAGCCTGGATCAACCAGCACGTTCATATGACTCACCTTAAGTCAACCCATGGTAAAGGTCCTCTACAACTGTAAGGTTAAACAGACTTACCACCACGTGGCTGGTATGTGCTGTAACTATGAAATGACTTGGCGAATCATTTATTTCATACATAGTAATCAGAATTAGTGTAAGTATATGTACACTACCAGTCAGAAGCTTGGACACACCTACTTATTATATATTATTACCATCGTAACATTTTGGAGTAATAGTTGTCATCAAAACTATGATTTTTTTTTTTTTGTAAAATTCATGCGTAGGCTCAATCTATATTTGTCTACTAAACTTAACTTAACTTGCCGTCTCTGTCTGTCTATCTATCTATCTATCTATCTAGGGCTGCAAGATTAATCGTAATCGAATCGAAATCGCGATTTGGCTTAGTGCGATTATGACATCGCAAAGGCTGCGATTTTTAATTCTATAAATATGTTCACAGCGTGTTAGTGAAGAGCTGCTCTGTGATCAGTAGTAAATGACGCTCCACCTGAGAGCACTGCATTAGAAAAAGCAACACACGTCAAATATACAAACTTTCCAAACATGAGAAGCCTTTATGAACTTCTTTTCTAACAAAAGACAACATTTAATGTGTTTTTACTCCAAACTCACTTCATAACGTCAGTTGAGTGTTTGAAATAGCATTGTGATTAGCATTGGATTATAAATATACTTTATTATTACGGAAATACCCGAGAAGACTTGAAGAAAACATATAAACCATGTATGGTTGTAGTCGTCTGTTTATTTTATTCATATTTAATCAATCAAAGCATTTCTACCTTCTTTTTATTCAGTCACAGCGATAGCATGATGCCCATTGGGGATTTCCTGGAACAGCGTTTGTTATATTGCGAGTATTTGGAGTATCTGCTCAAGGGCGCCCTCCGGCGTCCAGTATGAAACAGACATGTTTAGCGCCAAGTAAAGCTCCCTAAATCCTATTCAGGGTAAAAATAGGAAAAATAATTCCTCTCTCTAAAGAACTTCGAGGGGAACATATAATCAATATGTTTTTCTCCAGCGTACATAAGTGTACAGGGTTTTTTTCCACAGTGGATGCATAAGAGACACGTAGTTCATATTAAATACATGGACTCCATTTTTGATTTTTGCATACCTCCTGACAAAAATAAAGAAATTATTGAGACAGATTTTTATCATAATAATATAATATTTGATAATAAATCCTTAGACCTTTCTAATGATTTATAGACATACTGCTTGCATGTTAACTGGTAACCCCACATTTTGTTAAGTTTTAAATATTATTTTCTAATTATTATAGTTATATTTATAATTAAATACTAATGCTAAATACTTTAATAATGAAAGTTATTACAACAGTAATATTTCTTATTTGGTTTAATATTTTTATTTAGCAATAATGATAATAATAATAATAATAATAATTAGTCAAAATAATATATTAGCACAAAATTTCGGGCCAAATTGTGTGCCCTACAAAGAAGCAAAACAAGCCTGGTATTGTTTATATATATATATATATATATATATTTTTTTTTTTTTTTTTTTTTTTTTTTTTTTATAAAATCGCATTTTAAATCACAAATCGCAATTTTAACGAGGAAAATCGCCATTAGATTTTTTCTCCAAATCGTGCAGCCCTATATCTATCTATCTAATCAGGGTTTTTCCTGGGTCCAAAATTGTCTTCAGTGGGTGTGGACAAACACAGCCATCCACACACAAAGTACCCTGGTGAACTACAAGCCCAGCACTGACAATAAATCCAAAGTAAATGCAAAGAAACAGTTTGTAATATTAATACAAATGTTAACTTATCCTGTTTATTCAGTAAAAACAGTGACAGTGGTTAGAACTATTTTATATTTAAAAATCTATAAATGTATAAAAGTAAAAAGTCACCAAATGACTGATTTGAAAAGTTAGCGATAACATTAAAACACATTACATAGAAAAAGTGGTGTACAAGACTTAATGCACAGATCATTTAACAATACAGTATCAGATTGCTTTGTTCCGTCATTCCAGAAACTTTGCAATGAAATGTACACAAAGCTGCACTCTTTCGAAAACTCCCGTTATAATCAATGAAGCTGTCTACTCCACAATCTCTTATTGACATCATGTACATATTTTGTTGGTTATAATGGATTCGCGAGAGTGCAGAACTTGCACTAAATCTATCTATCTAATCCCTTTTTGAAATACATAAATCCTATGCTCCTGGGCCCGTATTCACAAAACATTTTATCTTACCACTAAAAGTTCTTTTTACTGCTATCTACTATTCTTTTACTGCGTGCTATTTATTCCTAAATAGCAGTAAAAGTTCCTAGTTAAGAGTTTCCCCTATTCAAAAAGCTGCTGAGACCAACTTTTACTAAGGAATAGAGAGAAGTCTTAAGCTAAGAGAAAGGGTGGGGTTGAACTCGTTGCTATGGATAATGTCAACATGCTTATTAACTATGCCCACAGTGATTGGCTGATGGGAGAGGGGTTTCTGACAGTGATTTAATTGTAGAAATATTGTAGAACAAGGTATCATGTTGCCATAACCAAATAAAGATTTTAAAATGTAGGCTAAGTGTTACTAATTAAATAAGTATATGTTCAGCTAATTGTTAGCCTCTTGCATGTCTGCATCTCGAGAGATGCCAGCAGTGAATGATGTTTTATAAACAAAGTTCGGGGGGAGCACCTTCAAATTGTCTATCCAGTCAGCTCGAGAGAAGGCATATATACACAGCTGACACACCTAGTTACCTCAGCATCCCTCCGCCACCCAGACTCCTCACTCTCGGCTGGTTCGCATTCCCACCCAGGGATACGGAGGAGTACTCTGGGTTTGGGATCAGTTCTGAGCTCGGAGCCCTCGATCCCCTCGGACAGCACGCCAAATACACTTATTTTACTTGTTTACTCTATTCAATCATTTATAATTATGAACTTGTGATAGGACATTATTTTTTTTAACTTGACTGCAATGTTTTATTCTCCAATCATTCATTGCCAATTGCCTGTACACAAATGAACCTTTATGTTATGTCATCGCAGATTAAAATCTATAAATCAAAATATTTATTGCATTTATAGAGGTAGAAGGCTCAGCACCCAAGGCTCTATCACCTTTTGCCTCAATGGTGTACAGTGTCTTTGGGCAGATTGCTGTGGCGGAGTGCCAACAACAGCCAGTTTAGGATTGTTTGTGATTTGGTCTTAGTGACTAAAATTAGGACTGACGCCCATTATTTTTAAGAGTTTCTCCTAAATCGGCAAGTAAGGAGCTACTTTTAGTCTTAAGATGTTTTGTGAATATGGCCCCTGGGCCAGTAAAGGTAGAAATGCTCTTGCTGTGGCCACATGGGGGAGTTATAGCATAGCTCTCATAGAGCTTCTTCTAATCTGACCCATGATGACAACATGGTAGACTAGAGGAATTAGAGGGGATGCAACTACGGGAAACAGGAAATGCCTTTGAAATTTGAACACATGACCATTAATCATCACCAACAGACAACAATTTAGGCCAGTTTTACCTTCATATATAATTCCAAACCTGCTATATTTTAATCCTTTTGTATATACAGTATACATTTATGTGTACACACACACACACACACACACAGAGAGAGAGAGAGAGAGAGAGAGAGATATTCGGACATTGTACAATAAACGTTCTTTTCCTATCTTGATTTAAGAGGCCATGCACATTAAAGAGACAGATGTTTTACAAAAAGCATTTTTGAAACATTTTTGAATATATAATTTACCAATTACAACAGATCAATCTGCACTCCTATTTATATCATATTATTTTAGATTTAAAATGTTACCAAATTACTAAATCAAAATTATAGTTTAATGTGTTCTCAGTACTTTTATTCTCATATTCACAAATCTTTAACAGTGTTATACTTCAGTTTTTCAGACAAAATGTAAATATATAACATAAAATATATAATTTACATATGTAAATATATAACATGAAAATCAAAAACAGACAACAAATACTTTTTATAGATTTACAAAAAGAACATTCTTTTCCAGCATCTGTAAACATCTAAAGCAAAGTATTTGTTGGGTAGATGTTGAATTTACCCTTTATTTGAAATTTAAAATCAGCATTCAGGCATTTTCCAGATTATAAATTTACAGAGTAGTAGGCTAATGGTTAAGTAAATACTCGTTTTTTTTTTTTTTTGCCGAATAAGATCAGAGGGCGGGGTTTACTGTTTGACGCCACCATCAACCGAAGACGGTCCCGCCCTCACAGTCTGGTGATATATGTCTTGCCTGGACAAGCAGGAACTCATCATCTGAAGCCGGTTAAAAGCGGTTTATTGCGAATTTTTATTTCATCAAGGCCTCAAAACAATCAGCAGTGTCTTGTATGTAGCTTTAAGTTTTGAATTTACTTCATTTACCCGACGTTAGTGCTTAAGAAAGAGCGATAGCATTTATCGTGTCTTACCCCGCGCGCGCGGAAAGCGTCTAAGGGAAGTTGACTGGGCGGGCTACTGTGTCAAAAATATCTAAATCGATATTTATCGACAATTTTCTTTGAGTGGTGAGTAAAAATATTTTTTTCTTATTCTATTGGTACTGAGTGGTATTTGTCGTACTTTCTCATCGACGCTTTTTTTCTTTATCTGTGAACGGTTAGAATGAGCGCGAGCTCGTGGCTTTGTCAGCTGACTCGAGGTGGTCGAATGTGGAAAAAATTCACACGTCTCTACGATTAGTAAATAATACAGTGTCATTGATAAATGTTGTTTATATGTATAAAATATTTATTTTGTGGGTATTTTGGAATGTTTTAATCAAGTACTTATGATTTATAACGTCATATTAGCTGTTAGCGGGTGTGAATGAATGACGACACGTGTAGTGCGGAGCCGGCGCGCATTAAAAGATAAATATCGTTTTGTTAACCTCAAGCCTAACAAAAAATATTCTATTTAAGTAGTCTACTATTTAATTCTTATAAAAAAATATCACCGAATCTATAACGGCTTAAAAACCGACGAATTAGGGTTCGTCGTAAGTGATTTGATTCCTCAAGCTAACGTTAGCGAGGAAGTGCGTGTCTAGCGCGAGCGGGGAGAACTGGTTGGAACAGCCCTACAGTGACAGACAGTCAAACGCTTTTCATCATTTATTCTCTGCGTTTTCTTTGCCAATAAAGGCTGCATTGCCGGAATGTACTGGAAAGCCACATGACACGGATGCGCTGGCAGCTTAATTTGAATGCAAGTTTCTATTTGTTGTCAAATAGCTTAAAATATTAATCAAAGTGGTGCGTTCTCGGGCTTGTAAAACAAACTAGTCCGATTGGCTATTTAGTACTACGTTTGATTGTTTTGTTATTACTTGATGATTGTAGTCAAAAAGCCATATAGACATTGGTTTTAGTTCATGGATAAGCAGATGGCATATAGATGTATTTTTCAAAGTTTTTGTTGTATGATCAGGCATGCATTCATGCTGTCTGTTCTCGATGCGCCCCCTTTTTGTACAGTGAGTTTTCTAGAGACCTTCAGCTCCCCTCTCTGGCAAATAAAGTACTGATAATACTGCTTTAGTGTGTAAGAGTAGACTTATGTCTAAGTTCTGGCCCCTCTGCAGTGAAATTGTTGCATAACACGGGAACCTTCCCACTTTCTCTTTTTTTTTTCTTTTTTCTTTTCAGGAATGAGCTACCATTCACCCATCGTGTCTGTTGCACAATGGATGTCCGCTCTGTCTGCCTAATTGCCCAAGCCAAAACAAACTGTAACAGATCTAGTCTATTCAGAGGATAGCAATAGGCCCTCACTCCACCCTCTCCCTTAACGTACACATCAGTTTAGAGCAGAGCAGTGCAGATTCTCTCTCTGGTGTCTGGATTGCTTTGATTTGCTGGTTTAGTGAAGGGCGAAGGTAGGTCTGAGGCAGAAAACCGATTTAGAAACACTAGTACCTCAATTTTCTGGGGATAAAATATCCAGTGTGCTGCTGCTAAAATTATTTATACATATTTGGTTCTTTTCCCTGTAAGATTGTGAAGATAATTTGTTTCCGTATAACTTGAAAACCATCTGCGCACAATGGTATCGACAACTCTGGCTACGGTAACGCTTTTGAGCACCCTTGCAGGGTATGCTCAAATCAATACGTCAGATTATCTATGGCTCCTAATCGTAGGCTTCATCATAGCGTTTATCCTGGCCTTTTCAGTGGGTGCTAATGACGTCGCCAACTCTTTTGGTACGGCAGTGGGTTCAGGTGTAGTTACTCTTAGGCAGGCCTGTATTCTTGCTACTATCTTTGAGACGCTGGGCTCTGTGCTGCTTGGTGCCAAGGTCAGCGAGACCATCCGCAAAGGCATTATCGACGTGAACATGTACAACGGCTCAGAGCATGTGTTGATGGCTGGCTCAGTCAGCGCTATGTTTGGTAAGTAGCTCATGAAGTGCTTGTACATTATATATTATTAATGATTTTTATATACACAATTTGAGGTTTCTCTTTTTGAGTGTGCTTTTTTTTTTTCCCCCCACCACTCATCAGGCTCTGCTGTGTGGCAGTTGGCTGCTTCTTTTCTGAAGCTTCCTATTTCTGGGACCCATTGCATCGTGGGAGCTACCATTGGCTTTTCACTGGTTGCCAAAGGTCAGCAGGGAGTCAAATGGCTGGAGATTCTAAGAATTGGTGAGTCAGCTGCATTCACAAAGTGTCATTGAACTTATGATTATGATGGTTGTCAAGAAACTGGAGGTGTGTTAGTTTCCATATAGTTCATTGTTCTTTGTTCCCTTACAGTTGCTTCGTGGTTCCTCTCGCCTGTCCTTTCCGGGATCATGTCTGCCATTCTCTTTTACTTTGTTCGCATGTTCATCTTGCAAAAGGTAAATGGAATGATCTTATCCTTCTTATCTTATCAGTTTGGTCTTAATGAGTTACTTAGCTGTAGAATGAGAAGTATGTAATATATCACATCAAGATTGTTGGCTAAGAGTCTGTATTTTGTCCTTTGCAGAAGGATCCAGTGCCCAATGGTCTGAGGGCCCTGCCATTTTTCTATGCTGTTACAATGGGAATCAACCTGTTCTCCATAATGTTTACTGGAGCACCATGTGAGTATTGCTGTATTTCTGCCCTTTTCATGCCCATTAACATCCTAACCAGATGCCCAGACTCTGCCAGACTGTGTTTACAGTGCTTAAGGCAAAGCAGTGTTTAACCAGTGGGCTCTGGAGAAGTCAGTGGAGCACTCATGACATGGACATGTGGTGTCTGTATTCATGACCTCAGTCAGAGTTTTTTCCTTCTCCATCATAGGAGAGAAAAAACAGTGGAATAAAGAATTCTCGCCCATCAAAAAGAACCGTCAGCCTCAGTAGAGAAAGCACTATGTTTTTGAGTGCTGTTAACTGTTGAGCTCTGAATAATTTTGCCTTTTAAATTGAAACCTTATTAAATGAGCAACTTTTGCTCCTTTTTGTTTCCTTTTACCTACAGGGCTCAACAATTCAAGAAGTCAACTGGCCTGGGCCATTAAATGAAGGCTACAGGCCAGAGTATGACGCGATATGCAGCCTCGGAGTGTGTACACATATGCACTCCAGGCGGGCGCTCTTTACGTAGGCACAGCAAGGTGCAGCATACACACATGCACATAGCAACACACACGCATTCTGCCTTAGACACCCTAATGCATCAAGTTTTTTTCTTATTTGGACAGTCTATAGTTATACAACTTAGTTATGGGATGCCAGTGTGCTTTTTTTGAATAAAGTCTCTTGAGTTTAGTACTCAAATATTTGAGTAAGATTAAAGACCCCGTGAACCGGAAGTTGCAACCGACTTTACTTCAGTGTTGTGATGTATTTCCAAGTGAAACGGAATATTGAATAGAGTGCAGGTTTTTATTTTAACTCACCTCCTCTCCATCCCTCATTCATAGCAGATTGACGGTTGGAGGGGAGTGATTAAAGGGTTAGTTCACCCAAAAATGAAATTTGTCATTAATTACTCATCCTTATGTTGATAGTTTTGATGAAATCCGAGAGTTTCTGAACCACACATAGGCAGCAACGTCATTGCACATTTTGAGGTTCAGAAAGGTATTAAAGACATTGTTAAAATAGTCCAAGTGACAACAGTGGTTCAACCTTAATGTTATAAAGCAACGAGAATACTTTTTGTGCGCAAGAACAAAACAAAAATGACAACATTATATCTCTTCTATGTCAGTCTCCTATGCTGTTGATGTAGTAAACACAGCGCAGAGCTTCAGTGTTTACGTCCGAATGCCGACTCATTGTTGGTCGGCTCCTGCGTCAGCATTACACGCAAGTGTCGTGCTGCTCATGTGTGCAGCGTCCGGCAATACTGAGCCGCCATTCGGACGTAAACACGGAAGCACTGCACTGCGTTCACTATGTCAACAGCGTAGGAGACGCTAGGATTTCATCAAAAAGATCTTAATTTGTGTTCTGAAGATGAACGAAGGTCTTACGCGTTTCGGACATCATGAGGGCGAGTACTTAATGATAGAAATGTCATTTTCGGGTGACCTAACCCTTTAAGGATATTCAACCCAAGCCATCAAATGGACGTCATCAGAGAAGGAACGCTATTCCAGAGCGGAAGCAAATTTTCAGATTTTGATTAAAAATTACCACAACAAACAATTTTTTTTTTTTCTGTGTATTAACTGGCACAGATTAATTCTTCACCACAAGACTAGTAATGTGCGCTAACAAAGTAAATGGGGTCAGTTTTGATTTCACGATGACTAAGTTTGTTACAAAACTTTTGACTTATTAATGTTAAATGATCAGTCCATTCAGATTATGCATAGTGGTTTTCATCTAACACACTGAGTATAGTTTCTAATGACTTTATAGTATCTCAAAATTAAAAGGCTGTCCTCTAGAGCCCACTTAATAATTGCAATGTCACTTCAGGACTCTGAATCAATTAGAATTAGGTTTCTCTTCAGCCAAATTCATTAGCTGACACACTTCATGTGAGTTGTCTGAATGCATCAGGACAGGGGCATGTATCCTCTCACAATCTCACTCACAATTCAGGTCAACATGGTAATAGAGCCATCTTAACATAAGCTTATCTTGATCTTTGGCCATGTCATTGCTTTTGGATTAGCTTTAAAGGCAGCAGATCACCAGACACAGTTCCTTCACACCTCCCACTCTCAACCTGTTTAAGGCAGTTCACTCAGGTTCAGTTAATCCAGAGCTTCTCCCAAGACAGGACAGGACAATACCAGCACTCGCCAGGGGTCGAGAGGCATGCGGCATGTCATGAATTGTTGATCGACCTCCTTTGTGTTCTGAAGGGCGCTGAACGCAAGCGCACGTGCCCTGTAAAAATTCAGTCAGTATATGTCTAGGTGGAGTTTCCTTGAAGCAGCGTGTTTGCGCTGGTACTTGGAACTGCCTGTTCTTCTGGTTTTATTTTAACTGTTTGTGCAGTATGAGGGTGACAACACATTTTAACTCCCATACCTTACAAAATGTTCAACCCATTTAAACTAATCTGGGTTGTGATATAGGCTTTCCCTAACATGGTGGCTCTCAATACTTTAATCATGTCCTATAACTGACCCCCACCCTCAGTTTCAGCACAGACATACGGTCATTCAGCAACCGCAGTGCCTGGAAAGTTCTCCCCATGCAAAATACAGATGACACAAACCCTGTTTCTGTTTTTAATACCAGCAGCCCTCACCATTTGAGACTGAAGTAGGCAAACAATTATTTGTTTGTGTTATTTGTTCAGATTTCTTTTAATTAGTCAGCTAGTTCTCAAAATGACTACACTTAAAGGCTGGAATAAACTACATGACTTTTGTCCCGATTTACAATCTGGAGTCGTCGACACTAGTTGTGGATAATGTAAACAATGATCAGTCATGATTATTTGTGACATGACTTTTTGTGGAATTTGAAATTCAATAACAAAGCTACAAAAATCACTCTAATAAGCACTCAGATCAGATAACACCAAAGCCTGTAATTTTGTGCTTAAGAAAAAAAACTTGATGTTCTTTAGAAAATATCTGAGAACCTAAGAGTTTTTCAAGAATTGCACTTAGGAACATCCTTACAAATTTCTTAATTTGTTTTGATTTGTATTAAAGATTTTTGTGAATCCGGTCCCTGGTGGTTTATGATCCTCAGTCGTTTAGTGTATTATACCTATTTTTTTTTCTCTGCAACAAAGTATATGATGCCTAGTGTTTTAAAATCTTTTCAGATTTTAAAAGTTGTGTAGATTATTCAGGCCTTAATTTGTATTACTCATATTCTTAAATTAATAATGATTGGCTACACCCTCCCGCCCCCCAGTACGTCTATGCTTGTTTTCCGGTCTGCTTCCTCTTTGGAAAAACAGACAGTGGGGTGTTTTCGTTGCCCTGGGGATATAAAGCAAACATGAAAGGCAGCAATAACAGACTTTGTGGATTTGAAATGGAATGTTTTTATATTTGGCCAGACTTAGTCAGCCTGACTCAAAACAGTTTACGGTGTCAAAAAGAACCGTTTTGTTTGAAGCACCAGATTCATTTGCTGATGCCAGACTTGGTGGCATGGATAAAAAAACTGGGTGTGTCTCCACACCAAACAACATTCTGGTAGTGCTACAAAGTTAGAATATCATGACACCATAAAAGTTTTTCATGTTGTTAGCTAATTATCAAAAAATGTGTGTAACTTTTGCAACAAGGCAGTCAAAGACCACAATTGCAGTAATTGGCACAATGACTAATAAACCATCATCAACACATCACCAGAATGAGGTATAGTGCTTGAACATGTCTGGAAAACAACCCATGTTATTGTGTAATAAAGGCCATGGGATAGCAGATTTTTTTTGTGAGGTAAAGCAGGAAATGAATCCACTTCCATTCATTCATCCCACTGCATGGTTGTGGTCTGGCAGCTCCCCTTTTGTGGGAGAGTGTTTGTCAAATTACGTCGATGCAAGCGTGAATGCATTCCCTGCCTAACCCACATGCACAGGGCTGCATTTCTCTCACACTGAGCAGGAAATGTGCCAGCCGTCCCTAAGTGATAACTGGGCCCCATTCGTTGGCCTTTCTCTTATTTACGTCATTCACGCCCTCACCTCCGCTTGCCACACCTGTTCTGTTCCTTTAGATGCTGCTAAGTAATTCGGGAGTTGGAAAGTTCAGCTGTTCCTCCCTTATATACCTCAGTGCTCTTTTCAAAGAATGTGACGCTTCTCCTTGAATCTTGTCTCCTGAGATTGAACTGGAGTTGCATAACCAAAGCACACAGCGGCACGGCATGCCCTGCAGTGTCCTGCAGTAGTACGTGCATGTGGCAAGGCACAGGAATTTATGCCCCACTGCTCCCTGTCCTTTTATCTCTCAACCTCTCTTTCTGTTTATTTTTCACATCCCTGCTCCACCAAAGCCTTTTTTTTTTTTTTTTTTTTTTTTTTCATTTTATTTGGACAAACTCTTGCTTTAAATATTTCCAATACCCTTTTTGGTCCCATGAACTTATGTTGACACATTTCATTGTCTGTGGTTCTGGACCCCATGATTTTGTAAATGGCCGACTTGCTCAGCCAGCACCCTTTCTTAAACATGCAGCACACATTCTTCATTACCGCAGCTACCACCGCAGTCTTGGCTCAGACCTAACCATTCTGCAGGAGTGGTCACATTTTTTTTTTTACCCCACTCGTCCTCCCAAAGAGGTGGGGGTGATATCTTGCCGCAGTAGCCTTTTAAGGCACCTGCACTTGTTGAACATGGTACGTTGGCCTTGTGAGCTGTCTTGTGTCACTGCAACATTTTGCTGTTGTTTGCACTCACATCTCACCTGAAGTGTTATGTAAGAGGACAAGCCTTGTGCTTGCATTCTGAATGTGACCAGGATATTTGACACTTGGTTGCAGTGGTTGTTTTGGTTTGCGTTGCTATGGACTCCTAAAAAAAAGTGGAGCAAGTAAATTTTTAAACTCTTCATAAGTCTTCTAACTGAAAATGATAAATGGGAGCCAGTGGCCCAATTAGTATTCTCTGAATATGCATTTCTTTATCTCCGAAAGGGTGTGTAAGCAAATTCTGAATGCAGTGAATCCACTTCTTATGTCTTAATATTCAACTCCAACACCATTACTAACAACCAGGACTCCACAATGTCCCTGTCCATTCCGTAATGCTGTTTGTGTTATTGGTAGCACATGCTGCCTGTTGTCTCAAAAGCACCTTTCCTTTCCTCCCCTCCTCTCCCTCGACACCCCATTTGGTCCCTTTCCCCCTGTGAACGATGGGACTGCAGTGCTGGGATTCGATAAGCTGAAATGGTGGGGAGGGCTGCTCATTTCCATCGGCTTTGGCCTGGTCACCGGCATCTTCGTTTGGTTTGTTGTCTGCCCTCGGCTCAAGAAGAAGATCGAATGTAAGTAGCCATCTTTCAGTTTTGTAATTGTTTATTCTAACCATGAAAATCATAAAATCAATGTAATCAGTCGCAGTAGAACTATGTGTCTTATCCAGATGCTCAATGTTACTTCCAGTGCACAATTGGGTAGTTTAAATGATGCCAAGTAGACTACTGAAAATGTTAAATAGGTGGGGTACCTCAAGGGTTTGCATTAGGCCCATTACAGATGTATTATTGCACTGTACTTGAAGATATAACAATATATCAGCCTTTTAAGTTTATTTAAATATGTACACACTTGAAATCAGAAATTTTCAGGCCCTATAAAAAGTCTGGACAGCAATCTGTGGACATGCAAGATTTATTAGCCTTAGTCCTAGCACCAGGTGTTTGTGAGGATAATGCCCTAACAGATTAAAGATTCTGGCAGTGGACAGCAGTTTTAATCAGTCACTTAGAAAGACAATATACTCTTTAAAGGAATGTTATGGGTTCAATGCAAGTTAAGCTCTGACAACTTTTTCTTTGTGTAAACTGTCCTTTTTCTGTATCCTTGCACATGCTCTGCAAAAGTACTGAATTTAAGCAGAATGGTTTGTAGCAGGTCTGTAAGCAGTTTTCATGACAAAAACATTTAAAACTTTCTAACACCAACTGCACTTTCAAGAAATACCAGCTTTAGATTAAGACAGTCTGTTTGTTGTAATATGGTTCTTTAACCCAAACAAACCAAGTCGTCTAGTGTTGTCTATATAGAGCTTTATAGTCTGGCTGTGTATTGACAACCTAATTGGGTCATAGTGATCCTCTAATTGGTCTTTGGCTAGTGAACTGGAATAGCCGTGGTCCAATTGAGGTGTTGACGGAAGTAGCTCGGTCTCATTGGGCTAAGGTGAATAGCTACAGATTAAGGTGGCTTTTGCTACTAAAATAGAATACATGTGCTTTGACACCACTCAGCAGTTCAGTGGACGATGGACCGAGTTATGTCAGACTGTCCTTGAAATGTAGGGTTATAGTGACCATTTAAGCAAACAGAGTGTTTGCCTCTTAAAGTTTATAGAATCAAGTGCTCGTGATGGCCATGTGAACTGCCAGTGAGTAAAGTGCTTACCAGCCTTTGACCTTTACTCAACTAATTAGGGTTCCCAATTTAATGGTAATACAGTTATTTGAAAAAGTGTTAAATGTATGCATTCCATAAAGCCCTCAACCTGTAGGTTAAATGCATTCAATGAAATGGAAATAAAGCAAATAATATGGCTCATACTTTTAAAATATTGATAGGTAGATTGATAAGATAAATAGTATGCAAGTTTATTAATATTTATAATAAAAGAATGGGGGTTTCAAGGGTCAGAACTATTGTGAGTAGAGGTATAGAAAATTAGGAAAATATTTAATTTTACATTACACAATGTAATATTTATCAGTGTATAAATTCTTTATAAAATGTATTAAGAAAATTCTGCTTCCTATATATATATATATATATATATATATATATATATATATATAATTTTCTTAATTTGCTTGCAAGCAAATAGCTGACCATTATCTTTATTCTATCTTATTTGATATACAGCTAAAGTAAAGTCTTCCAGTCCTTCTGAGAGTCCTCTGATGGAGAAGAGGGAGCTGCATGAAGCTCACAGTCCCATCCTGAAACCTGTCCCTGAGGAGTCCAGTGCCCTGTCCTCTATCACCCCCTCGGCCCCACCTCTTCCTGAGGAGCGCAGGGTCACCTTTAACATTGGAGATTCAGATGACCCAGATCAGAAGGACTGCAAAGAGTCAGAGACAGGCAATGGTAAGCCTGTAGGGAGTGATACCTCACATGCCATGCCAATCATGACATACGCTTACTGTTTTCGTCAAAGATAAATCATGTAACTTTATTCTGTCTTCAGCAGCTCCGAAGACAGTCCACGTTCATTTTACCACCGGCCCCAGTCAAATTCCTAGCAACGGTTACTCTCAGTACCACACAGTTCACAAGGACTCCGGCCTCTACAAGGACCTGCTGCACAAACTCCATCTGGCAAAAGTGGGAGACTGCATGGGGGAGGGTGGCGACCGGCCCATCCGCCGTAACAACAGCTATACCTCCTACACCATGGCAATCATCGGCATGTACGGAGACATCAAGCCCAAAGAAGCTGACTTCCGTGCTTCCGAAGATGGAGACAAGGAAAAAGCCGGCACCCAGGAGAGGAAGCGCGTCCGCATGGACAGCTACACAAGTTACTGTAATGCAGTGGCAGAGAATGGTGCACCTGAAGGCCTCGGCGAGGGTGAAGTCACTTTGGAGATTGTTGACGATGATGCTGGGAGTAGCCGTAGTTCTTTGGAGGAGGATAGAGCTGATGCTGACAGACCTGAGGTGTCGATGCTCTTCCAGTTCCTGCAAATTCTCACCGCCTGTTTTGGCTCTTTTGCTCACGGAGGAAATGATGTCAGGTAATGCAGATGCATTGAACTGTACAGTGCTTTAAATTGTGTTCACAGATTTTAAAAACAAGATTTGAGAATGCATTACCTTTTTTGCTTTCAGTAATGCAATTGGTCCCCTGGTTGCTCTGTGGCTGGTCTATGAGAGTGGGTCTGTTATATCAAGTGCACCAACTCCAATCTGGTTGCTGCTTTATGGAGGAGTGGGCATCTGTGTCGGTCTGTGGGTCTGGGGCCGTAGAGTCATCCAGACCATGGGCAAGGACCTGACCCCTATCACCCCGTCTAGGTATAAACACACACCCATGTTGTAATATCAGACAACACCTGCTGTACAGAACATAACATCTCAATTGGTAGACTTCCCTAAACAATACATTGTTTAATTTCAGTGGTTTCAGCATTGAGCTCGCCTCAGCCGTCACTGTTGTGGTCGCTTCCAACATCGGTCTTCCAGTTTCCACCACTCACTGCAAGGTAGGATGGGCCTGTATGCAAAACAAACTGATGCAAAGCAAGTCGTATTCGGAGACCATTTGAATGAAATTGATATACACCCTCCATCAACATGCTGTAGTTATCTTTTTTTTGTTTATTTATTTTTCTATTTTCTTCAGGTTGGGTCAGTGGTGTCTGTCGGCTGGCTGCGCTCCAAGAAGGCAGTGGACTGGCGGCTGTTTAGAAACATCTTCATGGCTTGGTTTGTCACTGTGCCCATCTCTGGCCTTATCAGCGCGGCCATCATGGCCCTGTTCACCTATGTCATTCTGTGAGGCCTTGAAAGTCCTCTCTGCTCCCCTCTCTGCTCTTTAAGGAGGAACCAGGATCCCCAGAGAGAGGTGGAGGGCATGTCTCAACCTTCCCTTCTCAACCATCTCTCTCTAATTTTCTCCCTCCTGTCATCCTCGTGATGAGTGGGGGATGAAAAAGGCCCCTTTCGATAGAGCCTGTGATTCTTGGCTGCATCATTTTTAGCCTGTATTGATGATTTGTGTGCATTGCAGTGCACCAGGTCACATGCCATAGGCCAGGGAAAAAATGTCTTCATAACTAGAATGGTTGCCATTTAAATTTGCTCTTGTATATATGTCAAATCACCATGTTTTTGTTTTATGTAATTATGTACAGAACTAAAGGGTTTTTTAAGGTAAAAAAAAAAACAATTACAATGCAGTATTAGCCTTCATTTGACATGCATTTTTTTTTATTACTTTCGTCATTCGAGTTCCTTAGAGAAGCGTTTTTTCGGTGTGAAGAATTTGGGGAAGAGCAATTGAGTTCTGATTTCCTTCTATACATTCGGTAAGCACGAGTTCTCCAGTTTTTCTTAAGCAGGCCTGACTTAACTCACAAATAGAGCCTTATGACACTCATATTTTTAGGAGAGTCTTGTGAGGGTTGATTTGCAAAGGAAATTGGTTGCTCACATCATGTTCCTTAATACAATTTCAGTGTCCTTTTCCAGATGTCTTGTTTTATTTTTAGTTCTTTTGTAGGTTACACTACAAAACGGGCCTAAGCAAACTAAGCAGTCTCCAAAAACATAGTCCAGCCGATCTGTTATCGTTCTTTTAGTCCTTTTTTCATGAATGGGTTACAGAATATCAAACTCTTCTTGTTGTTTTGCACCACTGTAATTGAGCTGTTAATATTTGCTCTGCTTTGCCCAGCGTCAAATAACTATAATGGACCAACCTGTGCTTGGATATAGTTAAAAATCTCAGCAGCTACTGCAAAGATTCAGCTTTTCCTTAAAGCACTGCTGTAGTTAGTATGCTATTGGCGACTCTCTTAAATGCAGCGCATCCTCAAATGTTTGCTGTAGACAATTGATCTCCATACGGTGGATTATGGCCCTTTGTGTTCAGTAACCATGGGTTGCTGTTGGATGAAGTGTTAAGATGCCCAAACTCTCGTTTTACCAGTATAATGCTGCCCAGGGGCCGAAAAATTCTTCTTTGGAAAATTAAGTTAATTATATTAAAAAAAAAAATGTCCCCTGCTAAAATTAAACTCTTTATGTTTAAAAACAACCAATGAGCCTCTTTCCCTTAGAGTGTATTACAGTAATGCTTTGCTGTGGTGCTTAACATCAGACACAGTGAATTGAACAGAAGTGAGTGAAGTTCACATGCGCTGGATTGAAGACCATTCTGTAAAACTTGATGGAATCCAGTCGGATAGTGTAGCTCATCTGCTCCAGCCTTCTCATAGACCTACTTCTGTAGTACTTCTGAGGAATGTATACCAATACGAACGTATGTATATATTTTAAACTGGGTTGCTATGGCAACCCCTACAGCAACACAAATGACTTGCCCTATTTATTAGAAGGGTGTGGGACAGTGGTGTTAAATGATGGTTTGGTCTGAAGGTAGCAGTGGTGTAGAAAGCTCCTAGCGTTCCTTTACTGGAGGTGAGGATCTGCATTGCTGTGAAGCCACCATTTGTGAGTGGTTATTTGGTTATAAACTTAACACATTTAGACCTTACATAGTTGCTGTAGTTGCCTTAAGGATGTTTTTCTTTTTTTTCTTTTTCTTTTTGTTACCAAAGAGGGGAAAGAACTTGTTTTATTGTTTGTCCATTATGCTTTGGGGATGAAAGAATAAAATGAATTTTTGATTATCACCTGTCTTTGCCTGTTCATTTAATTTCACCATTGAATGAGATCATATTCCTTCTGCCTATATATATATATATTTATTTATTAATAAAATAATACGTTATATAATTTGAGCAAATAATTTATGCTGATAACTTTGTACTTTTTTCCCCCCTCATTCAGTATACTACAATCCATTCAGAAATGTTGAGTCAATAATAAAATCATATGTAATGTTTCTGATCTTGCTGTGAATTATTATAGATACTAGAGTATGTGTTTCTCTAACTCTACATTAATATTTTCAGATGCCTATTTTAAAGTATCCAATTTCATCTAGTTTTAATGGTATTTTTAGGGATGCGCAACATTGCATCTTTGGTCCAAAAATAAGCTGGGACAATGCAGGTGATATAAATAAAGCTTAAATGAGCACCCAGGGACTGTAGACGGCGCTGGCCTGGATAACCGTCCTAGAAATGTTCTTACACCACCTACATCTGCTACTCAGCCATGTAATCATCTGTTATTACACCCACCTGCAGGCTATCATTATCATTATATGAATGCTGGACACCATCAGTGTTTACACTATTTATTTAAAAAAAAAAAAAAAAGTAGTGATCTTTGAAATTGTGTGTGAAAGGTCACACATGCAGGACACATGCATTCATACATGCAGTGGATTTTGTCCAGGTGGTACACATGTTAGCAATTTTGCAATATGCTTTATATAACATGACATTTAGGTTCAAAAGATATTACATAGATGCAGTCCCTTCACACATTCAGCTTGGCAACTGGTATTCTTCGTAATCTTCCTCACTGAGATCCTCTAGAAAGAAAGGTCACATTGAGATAAAATATAATTTATTGTTGTATATTTGACATTTTCTAAGATTCGTCCCTCAACATTGTCTATAATGGATTACGATGAGGCTAAAACATTGTTAGATATATATATTTTTTTTTCATTTGCTGAATTAACAGATAGTGAAAAGAAGTACACAGCTCACCAGTACTTCTCACATTCTCTTCACCCTGCTCGCTGTGCCCTAAACCAACAAAAGGACAATAGTGAGGGACTAGAAACAAAGAGACTATAAGAGAACAGGTAAATTATCAAAAGGTTATTATAAGTGCAAAAGTCAAAAAGTCATCAATTCAATTACTGACAAAATACCACATGCATGAATAAAATCATTGCATTTTAATGAAAGGACACCTCTTAGACTACTAACTGTTTTTTGTCTTAAATTATGAATACAAATAATGTAACGTGAAGCGCTTACCTGTCTTCTGTTGAGAGCCTGTGCAATAAGAGACATGTATTACATAACTTTACATAAATCAGGGAAATACTACAGCTTAGCCACACCATTCAACATATATATAAATTATATATAATTTACAGTGCTTTCCTGGTGTCTTTGCTTGCACTATACTATAATTTAAATTAATATACTTACTGTCTTCCTCAGAGTCTTTATCTAAATAAACAAAATCAAACAACACAACCTGTGGTCAGTTCACATGATCTTATGGTCACATGATCTCAAAGTACAGTCTCAGTCTGCATTGTAAGTGACACACTGTCGCCTCCCTGTGGTGATGAATGGATTTCCAACGCGCCACACGTACCTACGGACTCGTCACTTCCGGTGTTCGCTCCTACGTCAAAACAAACATTGCGTAAGTGTTTCGTCACATGTGCCTGAGTACAATAACAGTTTGTATCCATAAAAAAGAAAGAACATTATACCGTTAATTGAAAGACATGAGAGTTTTTGACTTTTTTAAATGTAACTGTATTTCATTACATTAACTGCAAAAAACGAACTTCCTAACTTCTAGATTATAAATGTTTAAAAATGTTTAAATTAAAAAGCGAAAACTTCTTAATAGAGAAATGTCATTAGAACCTTTGTTGAATACTAAAGCATAAACTTATATCTAACAAATTTAATTTAGTTAGTTTTTAAACACATCAAATTTTTGTATCTTCACCATAACATGGTAATTTTGGCCTGTCCCAACAGTTAAATCATATGACAGTGACATAATTTTGACATAATCTGTTCTTAATATATTAAGGACATTTTTTACATTATTTTATAACTCATTTTAATAACCAAAAACATTTATTTGTGTCCCACATTTTGCACACAACATTGTAAACCATATGAAATAAACAAAATAAAACAACTCATATAATATTTAGTTTGGCATCTTAAAGCTTCACAAGCAACATTTTCACAAATTATTTGTTACCAGTAAGTAAGTAGGCTAAGTAAATAATTAAAGGGCCCTATTTGCAGAAATTACCATATAGCCTGTATATATATATATATATATCTTTCCAGGAAATAAAGTTCTGAAAAATGTCATTCTCTTTACCTGGATTGTCTGTTAGTGCCTCTGTCTCTCCATCTGTGAGGATTATTCATGGAGTATAAAGTTAGAAAAAACAGATAGTATATCTATACTCCTTGTCATTTGTACTGAATATTACCATACTTCTATATGCAATAACTGCATTCCATTTGCAATAAAGTTTAAATGTAATCTAATCTAATCAAACTGAATCTAATCTATAATTGGAAGTAGATACATGTCATCTTACCATCACTATCTTTCTTCTCAAGCACTTTTGTCTCTGTAAAAATCAGTTAATGAGCACAAATATGCAATTATTTCATATTTCAACAATGATCCTCCTGAGCAACAAAACGGAGATAAACAGAGCCACATAGCTTCTGATTCTTCATCGTTTCCCTCTTCTGTAATAATGATGTTTATATTCATCACATTCAATTCATTATTTAATATTTAATGATATAGCCAACATCTATATATATTTCATATATGTTTACATTTATTGTATGCTGCAAATTATCATCTATTATGATCTGTACTGCCCTATATCTTTCCTAAAGATACTTACTGCCCTAAAAAGTCTTAAAAAAGTCATTCCCTTACCTGTATTGTATGTTAGTGTCTCTGTCTCTCCATCTGTTAAAGTTTTCAAGACAAATTTGGAAATAAACAAATATTTTTTGGACATTTTCAAAAGATTCAGACACTAACAAAACAAGACTTTTCTCACCCATATGAGTCACTCTTAAGATATCTTCTGTCACTGAGTCAAAGAATATTGAGAGTGAGTAAATGGCCCTAAACACATTTGAGCATTTGAATCGATCAGCTTTTGATTTGCTCCAGATGTACCTTTCACACGAGCAGCCGCATATTCAGACTCATCTGAGGAAAGAGATATACAATAACGTCAGCCCGTGAGAATCTCAGCACACTGCGATAAGTAAATGTGCACGAGATATACAAGAGGCTGTCTGTGAAAAATCATATCATTGGTGAGTCAGTGGTGAATGACCTCCAAAATGACGAGGTTACGTGAAGTTTCCAGCAAACCAAGCTGGAAACTATATGACCCACCTGGTTGTGTTGTCGTGATGTTCTCTTCATACACTGAGGGCAGACAAAATAGAGAACGGGTGTTCAGTTTACATTTATCTCTTTTTTCTTTCTTTCTTTCTGAAACTTTGACTGCAGGATGTGTTCAAAAACAACAACAAAAGTATGCAAAACTGAATATAGCTGAATATACTGTATAGCCTACCTCTCTCTTCAGGCGTTTTATTGCTTTCATCAAATTCCAGAGATGCTGAAATCGCTACAAACACAAAAATGTAAACATAGCTATAGGCTATAATTTAATTTCTCTCATACACAGCTTTCATGTTAGGCTATTCCACATGCGGATCATGTACAGATGATGACAATGAAAAAAAAAGAAAGAAAATAATTTCTAGCTAATCCAGGATGAATAAATGGTAATTAATGACGTAAATTTATTGAAAAATCAACGTTAACAAGCACAGATCATTCCAAAGCAAAAAAACCAACACAATTTACAGTCAATTTACTTCTGATTTAAGTCATGCACATTGATATGGTCGAATTTAATAAATAATAAAACTTAATAAAAATGTAACTGTCAAAGCTATATATATATATATATATATATATATATATATATATATATATATATATACACTACCAGTCAAAAGTTTGGAATCTGTAAGATTTTTAATGTTTTTAAAAGAAGCGTCGTCTGCTCACCAAGGCTGCATTTATTTAATTAAAAATACAGTAAAAAAAGTAATATTGTGAAATATTATTACAATTTAAAATAACTATTTTCTGTTTGAATATATTTTATAAAGTAATTTATTCCTGTGACGCAAAGCTGAATTTTCAGCATCATTACTCCAGTCTTCAGTGTCACATGATCCTTCAAAAATCATTCTAATATGATGATTTGCTGCTCAAGAAACATTTATTGTGTACAATTGTACAAAATATTTGTGTACAATATTTTTTTTTCAGGATTCTTTGATGAATAGAAAGTTCAAAAGAACAGCATTTATTTGAAATATAATCTTTTGTAACATTATAAATGTCTTTACTGTCACTTTTGATCGATTTAATGCATCCTTGTTGAATAAAAGTATTAATTTCTTTAATTTCTTTTCAAAAAAAATAAAAATAAAAAGACTTACTGACCCCAAACTTTTGAACGGTAGTGTATAATGTTACAAAAGCTTTGTATTTCAGATAAATGCTGTTCTTTTGAACTTTCTATTCATCAAGGAATCCAGAAAAAAAAATACACAACTGTTTTCAACATTGATAATAATCATAAATGTTTCTTGAGCAGCAAATCATCATATAAGAATGATTTCTGAAGGATCATGTGACACTGAAGACTGGAGTAATGATGCTGAAAATTCAGCTTTGATCACAGGAATAAATTACTTTATAAAATATATTCAAACAGAAAACAGTTATTTTAAATTGTAATAATATTTCACAATATTACTGTTTTTACTGTATTTTTAATTAAATAAATGCAGCCTTGGTGAGCAGACGAAACTTCTTTTAAAAACATTAAAAACCTTACCGTGTCCAAACTTTTGACTGGTAGTGTGTATATATATAAACATAAAATATTATAATTAATATTATTTTTAATATTATTACATATTTTATATCACTATTATAATATTAATGAATATCTAATAATATAAAATAATGATATAGCCTAGTTGTATTCAAAGACATTTTTGTAAAAAACAAACAAACAAAAAACCAAAGAAACAAACAAACAAACAAACAGATCTAGACATACATCAATGTACAAATGTTGTTATATTGTAATCTTACCATTGTGGAAACCTGCCACTGCAACAAAGAGGATTATTGGTACACCAGTTCTCATCTCGGATGAAAGGGATGGATGCCGAACAAGTTGAAACAAAGTGCTAAATTTCAGTGTGCCCAATGCCAGTGTGCCTTTGAATCCCACTTTTTATATGCTGCCCGACATCACATGCTCTGGAGGAACAGGCTCGTCTCTGTTTACCTGCCAACAGCTGGATGGCACCTCTCGCCCGACACACAGATGTGGCATTATTCCCTCAATGAATGACTTGCATTGTTGACTTTGTGATCAGACGTTACTTTGTTGTTTTCAGTGGTGACTGGTGTAAGAATGGGATGGATGTTAATTTGTGCTTTCAAAAGTAAAAGGTCATTTCCTTTCCAGATTGGTGTGTTTGGCATCTCAGTAAAGGAAATGATTGATTGTGCTCACAGATGTGATGTCACTGCAGTTGGCACATGGGTTTGTTGTTGTGTTTAGTGTGAGAGTATGTGTTCTAAACACTCTTCTAAAGCGAATGATAAGAGGATTAAAATTAATGTCAATGTATGTTAGCAAGTTACCAACATTATATTTCTAATCTGTTTGAGATATTCATTATAACTGCCATGTAGAAATTGTAATTCAACAAAATAATTTCTTAGCACTTTTCACATGTTCTCCAAATGTCCACACTCAAAAACATGAGAAATCACAAAAATTATAACACAAATAGCATTTCATGGTGAAACTGAGTTGATTTGTTTTAATACAAAATACAGATTAATTCAGGTAGTGTTTTTAAAATAAACACAGCATAGTGGAGTGAAGGTTTTTGTCCTTCGGCACGCACAGTACATGTCACAACCTGTTTTGCACCTGACCAGTGATCATGCAGCATCTGATGCACAATAATATATGTGTTCTCACGCTATGCTGGTCAGTAAACACTACGACGGAAAATTCAGTATATACTGTATATATATATATATATATATATATATATATATATAGATAACCAGTCAAAAGTTTGGAAACATTACTATTTTTAATGTTTTTGAACAAAGTCTCTTATGCTCATTAAGGCTGTATTTATTTCATAATAAATACAGAAAAAACAATAATATTGTGAAATATTATTACAATTTAAAATTATGGTTTTCTATTTTAATATACTTTAAAATATAATTTATTTCTGTGATCAAAGCTGAATTTTCAGCATCATTACTCCAGTCTTCATTGTCACATGATCTTTCAGAAATCATTCTAATATGATGATTTGATACTCAGTTATTATCAGTGTTGAAAACAGTTGTGTTGCTTAATATTTCTTTGGAACCTGTGATACTTTTTTCAGGATTCATTGATGAATAAAAGGTTAAAAAGAACAGCATTTATTCAAAATTTAAATCTTTTCTAACAATATAAATCTTTACTATCACTTTTTATCAATTTAACACATCCATGCTGAATAAAAATATTAATTTCTTTCAAAAAAAAAAAGAAAGAAAAAAAATTACTGACCCCACACTTTTGAACGGTAGTGTATATTGTTACAAAAGATTTCTATTTTAAATAAATGCTGATATTTTTTAACTTTTTATTCATCAAAGAATCCTGAAAAAGTATCACAGGTTATAAAATAATATTAAGCAGCACAACTGTTTCCAACATTGATAATAAATCATCATATTAGAATGATTTCTGAAGGATCATGTGACACTGAAGACTGGAGTAATGATGCTGACAATTCAGCTTTGCATCACAGAAATAAATTATATTTTAAAGTATATTAAAATAGAAAACCATAATTTTAAATTGTAATAATATTTCACAATATTATTGTTTTTTTCTGTATTTATTATGAAATAAATGCTGCCTTAATGAGCATAAGAGACTTCATTCAAAAACATTAAAAATAGTAAGGTTTCCAAACTTTTGACTGGTAGTGTATATATATATATCCTACAATTAACTGACACTTGGGACAATACAGGAACGGGAATAATAAACACTAAGCAAACATGCAATGTTAACGCAAGACAAAACACTGGGGAGAACTAAGGGCTTAAATACACAAGGAGTGGAAATTAGCTGAACAGAAACAGGTGAGTGAAACTAATTATCAATCATGGAAACTAATAAGCAAAGTGAACAATGAACACAGGCAAACCAGAACTTGAAACAGTAAAAACTAAACCAAAACAGAACATGTTACATGTGTACATAATTTTTATTTTACTTAAAACTTAGGCCCTGTTTACACTAGTGTGTAAAACACATAACTTTTGCTAGTTTAGCCCTGTTGTTTACACTACGCTGGCATTTTCGAACCTCGAAAACGCTGCAGAGCCCGTTTACTTGTAAAACGCAGGGGTTTCGTTTCAGTATAAACGGACCAAAACTGAGACTTTTGAAAACTATGGCGTGGCTGCCCACGTTCACCCTGCGTATCCTTGACGACCGTGTAAATAAAAACATGGAGACTGAACTGCAATCTTTGCTGGCTTTGTTGTAATTTTTAGCAGCCATTGTGCAGTTAAACTTGTGCAGTTTTTTAATACTGCAGCTGCCTACATGCACAAGAGGCAACTGTTTACACTTGTACGCACATGCCCAGTGTGCATGAACGGTCATGTGACACGCGTTTTCGGCTGTGTAGTGTAGACGGGGATTGTTTCTGAAACAGTGTGGAAACGCCAGTGTAGACGAGGATCGTTTTCATTTTAAAACTCCATTTTAAAACAAAAATGCACTGGTGTAAACGGGGCCTTAGCAGGCCGTTTAGAGCTTTGAAAATTCTTTAAAATAATATGTATATATAAACCCAATATCACTTGTCGTGCTCCTGGTCAGAAATGACTGGCCTGCAAAAAATTGCTTATAAATCTCTCGTTATGCTACCTTATCATCAAATCTTGGATTCAATATTTTTGTCAGCTTGTTTTCTTTCAATTAGGACAGGTTTTGTATTTATTTTTTTGGAACTGATCGATCATAGGCCTTATTTATCTGAGCTTATGTACCTCAGTTTTTGAGTGAATAAAATGTTATTTGTGTATAATTTTATCAATTTTACAAAAAAAAAAAAAAAAGAAGAAAGAAAAAAAAAGAAAAAGAAAAATCTGCACTGTTTATCACTCTTTACCTGCAATTTTTTTTTTTTTTTAAAAATGGTTTTATTTTGCTTTTATTTATTAAAAAATGGTGCAAAGTGTGTGTGTGTGTGTGTGTGTGTGTGTGCATTTTTGCGACATATCAGGACACAAATTTGTATAATGACATGGGTATGACATAGGTATTACAAGGAGAGGGTGACTTATGAGGACATTACCCCATGTCCCCATTTTTTAAAAGGCTTATAAATCATACAGAATGAGTTTTTTTGAGAAAGTAAAAATGTGCACAGTTTTCTGTGATGGGTAGGTTTAGGGGTAGGGGTAGCGTAGGGCGATAGAAAATACGGTTTGTACAGTATAAAAACCATTACGCCTATGAAATGTCCCCACAATTCACAAAAACAAACCTGTGTTTGTGTTTATGTGCGCGGACGCACCAGTATGTATGTAGCCACACATGCACAGGTCTGAGGCCTTCATTTTTAATAAGGCTAGAGTAAAATCAAAAAGTCCATTAGTACGGAGCCCCTAAAGGGACATGGTGATGGAAAAAAAATATGAGATTGAATTGGGAGGAATTGAAAAATAATCTTCTGTGTTCATGTTCTGTGTTCCAGATGTATTATGCTGTGTTAACTTTGTTTTAAATATTCCTGAAAATAAAATAAAATATAAAATAAAATTTAAAAAATCATGAAATAAAATATTACAAAAACTTTTCAGAAATAATCTATCATGTTCCAGGTATAATGTATAATAATATGCCAGAATAAATGCAGTATAGTTTTTTTGAATACAGTTGGTTTAGGGCAAATTAAGTTTAGTTAATTAAAACCGTAAAAATATTTTGAAATTAGTTAGTTTAATGTAGTAATAAAAATCCTGCCTGAACACAATGATTTTTTTTTTTTTTTTTTGTTGTTTTACTACAATCGACATGCATTCGAGCAAGTGCAAGCAGAGAGGCTTTTATTTTGAACGTCAGTAAGTGATGTCTTTTATTTTGACAGCCGGCTTTACCTGTAACTGCCCGGCATACTGCGCATGTCGACGGAAGTGGAAACCGGGCTGCGAGATGACCAATATTAAAACAAAACCGATATGAATAAGGCTGCATGTCACCGAGTGTAGAGCAGCACTGAGGCTCTGATAGCATCGCTGCCAGATGTCGGTTAACCTGCGGCACTTCAGTCCCCCTGCAGTGGACGCGCTGTTTATATTTTCATTCCTGAAGAGAGAGAGGACGAACACAGAGAAGCAAGGTCAGTACTGTAAGCATGCAACACACACATATGAATACAACAGCAGCCACTCGCCTGCAGTAATGGACTAGTTTCTAGTGCGTTCCGTAGTATATACTAGTCTGTCTTGGTAGCACATTTCACATTACATTTCGCTAGAGAAATTCCTAAAGGTTGGCGTTGTTTCAGTATCGACTTACTATGCTTGCTGTGTCTGTGTCTCAAAACCTAGTGTGTTGCCTACATAGACAACATTTTTGGGACCAGTGAATGCACTTGCGGTATCTAGGTAGGGAACTAAGTGTCTGTATGTGTAAATGTAATGTCGATGAGTCATTCTACAATTTCGAGTACATTTCGTGTCTTTTGATGATAAATTAGCCTATATTATTTCTTCAATTTTCTTCAGAAACAATTTTCTTTAGAAAAGGCATAGTAAAGCATATTATAATCTCACAAATAGTTTGTGCACCTTATGTTTCAGTTTACTTGGAACTGCCTTAAATTACAGTAGTTGCAGTTTTTGTTTTTGAATTGAGTGGGTCTTGGTGAAAAAATCCCCCATCAATTACAGTCAACATTTTCTATATTAAATTTATTTTATAATCTAAATACTTTTGGGAGTTTGACATGACATCTGTTTAAATTACCAAAATTGTCTTTAAGCCAGGCTTATATTAAAATTTATGATAGAATTTTCTTGTCCTTGATCATTGACTGTGCTGAGAATATCACATTGATATCTGCAAAAAATGATTCTTAAAATTCATTTAAAACAATATGGCATAGAATTTATCTGTAACATAGCTGACAAATTCACCGGGAAAAACATTCTTTCTCTTGCAATTTTAAAGTGTTTAATGATTAAACTAGCCTGAACCTGTAGTAATTTTATTGAGAAAGCATTTTTTACCCCAATTATACAATGAGCCATAATATGATTCTCTATCTCCATTTGGTCTAGAATGAGAAGACTTCCTGTCCTGGTGGCCCTCATCTGGGTCTGCTCAGTGTTTTATGTGGGCATCTTCCTGTTTGTGGGAGGCTTCCTTCTCGTCAGGCTGGAGGTCAACAGAACGAGCACCTGTGCTGACGTCTTATCTCCAGGAGCCCAGGTGAAGGGAGATTTCTGCCTGAGTGAGCCTCGCTTTCGTAGGGCAGTGGTCCTGATTATCGACGCCCTGAAGGCCGACTTCACCCGCTATGATCCGGAGAACACAGCACCCAAACCGTTTGAGAACAAGCTACCGGTGTTAGATGAGATGGCATCATCGCACCCCTCACAAGCCAGACTCTACACCTTTCGGGCTGATCCGCCCACCACTACCATGCAGAGGATCAAAGGCTTTACGACAGGTTCCCTGCCCACGTTCATTGACGTGGGGAACAACTTTGCATCCAATGCCATCCTGGAAGACAATCTAGTGCACCAGCTGGGCCAAGTGGGTGAGTGAATCTGCAACAGTCGTTTTTGTTTTCATCAAACCTGTCAAGAGATTGTAAATAAAGACTATAGTATTTTATGACCACTCAGAATTTTTACCCACATTATGACTATTTTTAAGCCACTTATTCACATTTCCCACCAATTATCATTACTGTGCAACCCCCCCTCCAGCTAAATTATGGTAATAAGAATGTGCTTAATTGTGATAAAAACTAACATATAATAACCATAGAAAAATGGTCCTAAATGCAAAATATGCAACAATATGCAAAACATACCTCAGTTCAAAAGTTTAGGGTCAGTAAGATTTTTTTTGTTTTTTTTTTTAAGAAATGAACTTTTATTCAGCAAGGACACAATCGATCAAAAATGACAGTAAATGTTTATTTATAAACATTTATAATGCTACAAAACATATTTATTTCAAATGAATGATCTTATAATTATCTTATAAAACTATTTTATCTTATAAAACTTTCTAGTCATCATAGAATCCTGGAAAAATTAAAAAATTAATCACGGTTTACACAAAAGTATTAAGCAACTGTTTTCAACATTGATCATAATAACAAATGTTTTTTCTTTTAAAATTTTTTTTTTAACAAGTTTTCCAAATTGGCACAAACATTTTAACAAAGTACTCTTTTTACATGCAGATATTATGTACAATAATGTTCAAAAAGCATGTTAGTTTTTCTAGCATGTTAGTATATAACACAAATAAGGACTTGAAAAAAAGGAATGTTTCTTGAGCCGCAAATCAGCATATTAGAATAATTTTGAAGGATCGTGTGACACTGAAGACTGGAGTAATGATGCTGAAAATATTATTTCACAGTTTTACTGTTTTTACTTTATTTCTGATCAAATAAATGCAGCCTTGGTGAGCATGAGAGACTTTTTTTCTAATCATTAAAAAAATCATACCAACCCTAAACTTTTAAACGGTACTGTATTTTTTTCTTTGGATTTTTATGGTAAAATGTGACTTGGGCCTATTTTTGTGAGATTTGCTAAAAATCAATATTTATAACATTGCAGTATGTTTTCATAATTCTGTTGTTTGCTAGAATGCATTACTGCAACTAATGAAATTTGTAAAAATTTAGTAAGTCACCATTTTATCGAATTAAATGAATCTTAATGTTAAGATTGAAATGATCATAAAATATAGCTTTTCTGCTAGAGCGTTTGTTAATTGTTGTGTTTTCTCTCCTGGTTTAAAGGCAAGAGAGTTGTTTTTATGGGGGATGATACATGGGTGAGTCTCTTCCCCAAGAAGTTCCACAAATCTCTGCCCTTCCCCTCCTTCAATGTGAAGGACTTGCACACTGTGGACAATGGCATTCTGCAAAACATTTATCCTACCAGTAAGCAGAATCATTTAGCCTATCAATTAGGAACCTGCCTGGTTGGTTTAACATCTCGCTTTGTTTACATTGTAAATAGATTTATACATCTCATGTTTACACTGTAAACACAGTGCCTAAATGAGTGGCTGAGAGGTTTCGTTTGCTCTCTTCAGTGGAGGGGGATGATTGGGACGTGTTAATTGCTCACTTCCTTGGTGTGGATCACTGTGGGCACAGATTTGGCCCAGATCACCCTGCGATGGCTGAGAAACTCTCCCAGATGGATGGAGTTATCAGGTTAGCTGCATCCTTATTCATCTACCCATGTTCTGCCATGTTGTTTTAATATATTTTCTTGCATTGTGCATT
Organism: Hypophthalmichthys nobilis; assembly: GCA_037950665.1. Lineage (NCBI taxonomy): Eukaryota > Metazoa > Chordata > Actinopteri > Cypriniformes > Xenocyprididae > Hypophthalmichthys > Hypophthalmichthys nobilis. The sequence goes on along the minus strand of CM075476.1, from coordinate 18,884,917 downwards.
TGTTTTTCATCTGCTGCTGTCTCACTGCTAACTGCAGGTCAGTGATAAAGCGTCTGAAGAATGACACCCTGTTGGTTGTGATGGGTGATCATGGAATGACAGACACTGGGGATCATGGTGGAGAGAGCCAGAAAGAAACAGATGCTGCCCTGTTTCTCTACAGTTCCTCTCCTTTATTTTCAGCACCAGGCTCCCAGGTAAAAGACACTGTTATAATTTGTCTATATTTAATATTTAACAACCAGTGGTGTGTCCAGGAAAAAATTATCTGGGTGGCCAGATGGAGAATATTTTGGGGTGGCACACACAAAAAAGTACTGTAGTAAGGCTGTAGTCACTACTGGTCTGTGTTGCATGATAATAGCATCAGTTATTTAGTTGTTACACATAAGTGCAGAGACTTTAATGTTGTATAATAAAATAAAGTAAAAAAATGTTGGTGTATAAATGTAACAATTATGTAAACAAGTCTTAACACATCTGACAGCACCAGAGCTTTAAAGGGTTAGTTCACCCAAAAAATAAATTAATTTCTATTAATTACTCACCCTCATGTCGTTCCACACCCGTAAGATCTTTGTTCATCTTCACAAATTAAGATATGTTTGACCCCTCCACAGACAGCAATTAAATTACCACTTTCAAGGTCCAGAACGGTACTAAAGACGTAGTTAAAATAGTCCATGTGACTACAGTGGTTCAACCTTAATTTTTTTGAAGCAATGAGAATACTTTTTTTTTTACATTGTATAGACAGTGCAGCTCTTCTGGGTTCTACGTCAGAACGGCGAATCAGTATTGGCCAACGCTGTACACGTGAGCAGCACGATGCATGCATGTAATGCTGATGCAGGAGCTGGCCAATAATGATTCTGTGACGTAGAACCTGGAAGCGCTGCACTGTGCTTACCATGTCAACAGCGTAGGAGACTGGCAGGGAAGAGAAGAAATTGTTGAATAAAGTAGGAATTATTGTTTTGTTTTTGGCACAAAATGTATTCTCGTTGCTTCATAAAATTAAGGCTGAACCGCTGTAGTCACATGAACTATTTTAACGATGTCTTTAGTACCTTTCTGGGCCTTGAAAGTGGTAATTAAATTGCTGTCTGTGGAGGGGTCAGAGAGCTCACGTATTTCATCAAAAATATCTTAATTTGTGTTCTGAAGATGAACGAAGGTCTTATAGGTTTGGAATGAAATGAGGGTTACACAAGAGTAATTAATGGCAGAATTTTCAGTTTTGGGTGAACCTTTAAGTCAGAGGCATAACCCGTATATTTTTCATTCAGTCCATATCTATATGGAAATGAAAAAATGAATACTTAAAAAGAAAAACAAATATTTAAATTTTTAGTAGAATTATTAGCCTTTTCACCATTTTCTGGTTCCCATTTCCACTTCATAAAAAAAAAAAAAAATCTATAAGTGCCTCTATGAGAGAGAAATTTATTTTTTATTTTTTTGGGGTTATCTTTGGGCTTTTCCATACATTTGGAGTTCAGCATGTTTATATTTGTAGGTGGAACCTGAGGTAGTACCTCAGACTGATCTGGTGCCCACGCTGGCACTGCTGCTGGGAGTTCCCATTCCCTATAGCAGTGTGGGCCAGGTTCTTCTGCCACTTTTTCCTCAGAATGGCTCCCGAGGTGCACCTACAGGACTTAGCCAGGCTGAGGCGCTGTGGATTAATGTCAAACAGGTTAGAGGAAATTCTCTTAGCCTGTTTTAAGGTGCAATTATATTTTTAAGTGCTGCCCTCGACTAAAGATTTTTCTAGTCGACTAGTAGTCGTTCATTTAAGCGATTAGTCGACTAATCGCACATGTATATTAATAAGCCATATAAATAATAATAATGAGCCTTTAATTGCCTATATATAATACATAGCCTAATCAACGCACGCATAGTGCTTGCTGTGAGGCAAGTATACACAGAGTTTTGGTTTATTTTTTTGATGAGCTCAAGTTCACAGAGACCGAGACGGCAGAGAGTTCTATTTATTTTACAAAGACACAGTTTTCTTGTTATTGTGTGTTTACACAAATAAAAGACCCTTTACGGTTTTGAATGACAATTTTTTTTTTTCCTTATCTGTATGACAAAAGATTGAATATTTTAAGTTATTTCCACTGTTATCAGGAAAAAATGCAAATGATCATGCCAGCACCTCCATGTCTTGCAGTAAGCGCGCTAATACTTCTGCACGAACACTTGGATATGCGCCTAAAAATAGCGCACATTTACCTAGGTTAATGTTAAAGCAAGTTAATGTGTTAATGTAAAGTTGATACTTCTTACATGTTTCAAATAATATGCCAGATTTGAGGTCGATGGATGACAGGCGAACGTTTGGATTTTCCTACCAGACATACTGTAATTACCACAAGGACCACTGTTAATGATCTGTCCCTCACGGACTGCATGACTTCGCCAAGAGCTTTTTTTTTTCTGCGATTAACTGACTAATAAAATTTTTGGTCGAATAAGCCTCTAGTCAAATAATAATTAGTCGAATATTAGGGGCCAGCCCTAGTATTTTTGCCTCCTTTGCTTTGTATTTAATATTATTTTTTTGTTTAACAATTATGCTGAGCTTAGCTTAATTCTGTCTGATTCTTCCATTTCTGTGAAGGTAAACCGCTTCTTGGAGACCTACTCTAACATGGCCAAAGACATCCCACCAGACAGTCTGTCTCAGCTGCGAGCTGACTTCTCCAACATTTCCTCCCAGTACTTGGCCGCTGTCCACAAGGGCCATCTTCCCTCTCATGAGCTAGTCGTCTCCATGCAGAACTATCTGACAGCTGTCAGGGAGACTTGTAGAGCCTCCTGGGCCCGTTTCAACCCTTTCAAAATGGCTGCTGGGCTCTTAATCTTAGGGGTTTCCTGTATGCTGTGCTACGTCATTTCCGAGTTGTCTCATGTAGTAATTCAGGAGGGCCTGTTGAAGTTGCCCATACTCTCGGGGCTGGTGGTAGGACTAGTAGTAGCTGCAGGTCAGCTGTTCACACAAGGTTATTTGGAGCTTTCTTGGTGTTTGGGAGCTGCATCACTTTCTTCTGAGGTTTTGTTTCTATGGAGGACTCGTGGAGTTTCTCCTAGAGGTAGGTGGTCAGCTTCTGGCCTCCTTACGCCGGCCCTGCTGGTACTTTTCCTGCGCTGTGCCTCGCTACTCTCTGACAGCTACGTCATCTACGAGGGCCACGTAGTTACCTTCTTGCTTTTCACATTGAGTGTATATGTTCCTCTCCGTCTCAACTGGGATGGACTCCTGGTCCCGCTTCCTCCACCTGACACCCAGAAGCCACCTCGGCTGCTCCCAACAACGCTGCCGTCTTCAATTGTTAGACGGGAGGCCACCATCTTGCTGGTGTGGTTGGGAGTAATGGTTGGATCACTCTACCTATCTCTCTCCCTCCACAACTGCCGAGAAGAGCAGGGCACCTGCCAGCCCTCACCTTTCCTCTCCCCACTCTCACGTGTACAGGACAGCCAACTGCGTAACCTCCACTATGTCCTCTCTGTGGTCTCATTGGTCATGTGGGGGTATCTTTTACATCGTTGGCTCAGACACTACGGGAACCTTAACTGTTCCAGTGTGACTGTGTTTTCGGCCTGCTTCCTTTTACCACTGGCCTGTGTTTGCATGGGGTTGCATTGGGCAGTGAGCGCCACCCCAGAGGACACCTTCCGGAGTTTGTCTGAGCTAATCGGCCTAGCCCAGGTGTTCCTGCCGCGGGCCACTTTCTGCCTACTGGGCCTGGGATTGCTCCTGTTGTTGGTCGATCCCATGACTGTGTTCCTCAAGTCAAGGACTCCACTGAACTCTCGAGGAACATCCCTGCCACCCCCCAAGTACCGAGCCAGCACGGGAATCAGTCCACAGGCTGAACTGCACCACCTTATACCACAGCTATATCAGCGTATCCGACACTCGCTGGAGGACGGGGTCACGGAAAGTGGTGAAGCGGACAGCAGGCCAGCCGTGGAGGCTTACGGGCTTGGTACAGTGTACTCGGCGCCCTTAATCCTGCTGTGTGGACTCCTGGGGTTGGCGCTTCTGCTACTCCATCCAGAGGGAATGGCCCTTGCCTTCCTGCTTCTCCTGCTGGAGGCCGCAGCTGTGCTGCACATCCACGCCTGTAGCACCACTCTCTCCAGCCTGCACAAACACTCAAGTAAGATGCACTCCATTTCTACCTTCACCCCTAAAGCCTTGCTAAGCTATTACTACTGATGCCTCAAATATTCTTATTTTAACCCTTCCAGATGGTTTCAGTGTGCCATGGGCTCCAGTGGTTTCATGGTCTCTGGCAGCTGCCCAGTTTTTTCATGCTACGGGACACCTCCCAACCTTCCCCTCCATTCAATGGGGTGCTGCATTTGTGGGCTTTCCTCAAGGTCACACAGGCACTGTACTTCCTGCCTCATTGGTGACCCTCAACACCTTCTCCTCTCACATCATCTTTGCAGGTAACTTGACCTTAGTGTATGTGCAGGATACCTTCAGCATGATTCACATTCGATATGTTTCTGTATCAGCATACTGATCAACCAGTCATATCTTATAAGCTTATAAGATTCTCCATTCTGTCCATTTATTCTCTCCATTTCTAATGATCACTGTCTAATTCACACATGCAGTTGGCTGTCCTCTGCTGCTGTTCTGGCCTCTGGTGTGTGAGGTGCGTGGGACCCGATCTACGCGCTCAGCAGGAGCGGAGGAGAGCGAGGACGCTGTCATGGAGATGAGACTGAGAGAGAACCCTCAGAAGTTCAGCTCGGGTCTCCTGCAGCTCGCTGCACGCTACCTCTTTGTGAATGGAGCGCAGGTGCGTTTAAATTATACCTAGGTTCACATTGAATTATGCTCACGTTAAGTCGGACAGGAAAAACAAAACGATATGTTACTGTGATCTCCATTACAGTGAAATTGCATTCTACAGTGGTATTTTTAGTTGGCTAGGTTCATTCTCCAGATGTGAATTGTTCTAATAAGTTTTTGTTTTGTGTGAATGTCATACATTTGTGTTGAGTTGTGTAAGACTTGCTGTGAACAGGCTTAGCAGGCTAGTGTAATGTGATTTAATGTGATTTGTAAGTTTTTGTAAAATTGAAAATAAATTATAAATAACTTGTGTACCTTTAGGTTTTTGCATCGGTTTGTGCTGCAGCCATCTTGAGGAGACACCTCATGGTGTGGAAAGTGTTTGCACCCAAGTGAGTTTGCACCCAAATCTCGAACTCATTGTTTCTTTCTCTATTTTACCTGTTATCACTTTCTTATTTTAAGGTATTGATTAAACAACTGATTTGGCATGTGCACATTTTTTGTTGGTGGGTTGAACGAATAGTTTTGTGTTGTTTGACAATGTTGTTTTGTACAAGGTCCTTTAAAACTTTACTAAAATTCACCCACGCACCACTTGCTTTTCATGTTGAGAAGGTTTAGCAAGTTAACTGTCAGCATATACTTACAGTTCAGTGCTTTCTAAACAGATGAAGTTAACCCTGAATTATAACTATAACATATAAATTTTAAGTTTTGACAACTCTTACTTTCACAAGAGATGAATTTATGTAGTAAAGTATTTTGCTGTCATTATGAACAAACCCACACAGGGATCCATTGTGGCATTTTGAGTGTTGCCATAGACACCAGAGTAGTTTCCATGTTGTAATTGCAGTAATTATGACACAGCGTGACTGCAGCATAAGTTAATTATTAATAAACACTCCTCATAACTGCATCCTAAGCTGTATTTTTCTTTTCGGCAGACTGATGTTTGAGGCATCCGGCTTCATCGTGGGCAGTATGTTTGTTATTGTGGGGATTGCCATGGTGATGAGGGTGGACATGTCAGTGGGTGGACTGTTTAAGAAACTCCTCCCTCAGAACTCCAGGTAGCACTTGTTACTCTGCCCCCCCCACAACCCCATCTAGAACTTCCCAGAGATGTGACCTGGTCATCCTCCTCAACTCCACTGCCAACCATACAGATGGAAACCAGATTTGTTTTGTATCTGACTTTGGACCAAAGAGGTCTAAAGCATCTCCTCATTTTTGAACACGTGAGAGAAGTTAAAAAACCGAAGTTGTTATTTTATAAAAGCCATTTTAGAAGACCACAACAGTCATTATGCTTTCAATAAGCTATTGAACTGTTGGCTTTGGTTGCTTTGCTGTCTTTGTATTGAAAGAGAGAGACAGAAAGGGAGATGATCTTTGTGCATGCTTTTTTACTGCCATGTTCCACAAGGTCATTAAAGAGAATATTGCAAGTTATTTTATTGAAGGGCTACATGAAATCCACAGTGTTGCAATGGTGTGAACTCATAAACCCCCCCCCACTGACCAAAATATTTAAAGGGCTAGTTCAACTAAAATGTAATTCTGTCATCATTTACACCCTCATGTCATGATATAGCTGCCCAAGCTGCTCCATGCAGTAATAATGAATTGAAACCTGGGACAATTGTGCTCACCGTTCACATTCATTGGAATGGTGAGCACTTGAACATTCTGAAAAGTGCTGCATTCGGAAAAAAACAGCTTGAACATTCTACAGCACACCCTTTGTGTTTATGGAAGAAAGAAAGTCATGCAGGTTTGGAGTGTAAATGATGACAGAATAATTTTTTTGGTTTTTGGTTTTTGGTTGAACTGTCTCTTTAAAAGCTACAAGTTCACGCATGAGAACATCATTAATTTCAGCAGTGGACTGAACTATTGATGATTTATTTTATTTTTTTTATTTTATTGTCCTGCTTCTTGTTGTGCTTTTTACTTTTTAAGCTTGAACATTGGTTCAGGCTTAAAAAAACTCATTGTTAATGTGGTGTCCTGTCTATTCCCTAGCAATAACAAGCATCAGGGTTGAACCAATAACATGTATGTTTTTTTTTTTTTTGGCTAGGTAAATTCTTCACCTAGATATCAGGTCACTAGTTTTAACGGTTGCCTTGTTTGATATTAGTGAATGAAATTCGTGTTCATTCAATTTGCATTGACTGTTATTTATTTAGCTGTCATATATTTAGTTCACTAATGGATTAAATGATTTTACTCATCTCATTTTTGTGAGAAATGCATGGGGAAGATAATTACATGATCATATGCTCAGGTTAATTTAGCCATAATGCAATATAATATTCTGTTCTGCATGGTGCATTTGTATGTGTGTGTGAGAGGGGCTGATTTTTGTATTTAATTTTTTTAAGCAAAATACTGTCAAGCCATACAGTGGCTTTTAATAACATCTTAATGTGTGGTTGACGATTGAATTAGAACTGTGAAAGAAATCATTGTAATTGTCCTAAAATTCATTGATAAAGGGGAGAAAATCGATTAAATATTTTGTACAATTTGAAATGGTTGTTTGTGTGTGCATTCTAGTTTCTTTGTGTTTGCAGGAGCAGCTGTTGTCCTGCAGAGTGCACTGTTTTATCTAAAAACAACCTATGAAATCTGATTCCATGCATCTGGGGTCAGTAAGTGCCAGGGTAAATTCATTACAAAGTGCCCTGTCATTTTCATAGGTAGTTCTTTTTGCATAAGTGGCCATTAAGCTCAGGAACAAGCAGAATTGATCTGTCCATGTGATTTCTGTTCAACCCAGTTATGCTGTGACATTTCCTCTTTAAAATAATAGTTTAATCTTTCTCACATCATATTCAAGGGAGTGACTTCTCTGACAACAGTTAAGACAGATGTTTATTTCTTTTACAGTCTTTATCAGTACTTTTATTACATTTACATGATCAAGTCATCAGTTTTGGGAAAAAGTGAAATAAAATTTTATTTTTGGTATAAAGCACAAGAATAATGACTAATTACGTGATGCCCCAATGGCTCTGGTATGTTGGTCGTGTGGCAAAAAATAATTTATTGAAAGTTCAGCTGTAACCTTTGGAAAGGAAAATATAAAAATGAAAACAAGCTATTTTCCAGCACAAATAGCACTGTTTCCTGAGCTGACCCATTTATCAAAAATTACTGGAAAAGGGAAATAGCGCCTTGTTTAGAATCAAGGCATCTTAAACTGCACTGAAACCCACCTAAAACAGATAGGGACTCGACAAAGTCTTCTGTAAATGTCTGTGGTAATGTTTATAATGTAAATATAATGATTTGGATAGATCATAGGCATTTGAGAACTAAAGGCCTTTATTGAGATATCAGATATGAATGTTTAAAATAAGACAAAACATCATATAATTCATCAAATACATTGCTAATACCTACTGAAGTTTGTGCTATTGTTTCCCTGTCAAAAATGGAGTCACCTCCAGGAACGTGATGTCATTCACGACAGGGTTATTGTCCTTAACTGAGATGTTTTAGTAGTTTTAGTTTCAGTTAATTGAAATAAAGCTGAAATAAAATTAAATATAAACTTTAGTTGAAAAACTTTAAACGAAAATTAGAAATGTTGCCTTTGTAATAAACTTAAATAAGTTTATTTTGAAGCATAAAAGGAATTAAAAACAATAATAAAATGGAACAAAACAAAAATAAAATGAAAAATAAATGTAAATTAAACCAATAACAATATTAAAAAAAAACAAATAAAATGACAAAAGCACATGATGAAATGACAAACAATGAAACAAAAATGAACAAAAAATTAATAAAACTATAATAAAAATAAAATAAAAAGTAAAATAACACTGATTCAGGAATTAGATTTTGTTATTAAACATTATATTGGAAGTTATTTTACAAAAGACTGAAAGGATGGAAAGTAATGGATGGATTAACTTAAGAAAATGTACAAGAAAACATGCTTTGATTTAAACATTTTGAACTGAAAAATTAAAAATGATTTGCTAATAAATTGTACATTTTTCATATTAGAAGTACGGGACATTGCAAAAATGACAACATCCAATCAAAGTAGTGAAATAATAAAAGAAAACAAATTAATATGATTTCCATATTTTATCCTATGTATTGGGGCATGAAAATGTTCTAGTAGGAATGACCCGTGATGTTTCTGATCGCATTGCAGAAACCCAACCAGGGGCCTGTTTCATAAAACAAGTTTACCAAATAATCCAGGTTTATTTCAGTAAGTCTGATTTATTGTCAGTTGATTTGGTTCAAAATAATCAGATTAACTGAAATAAGCCTAGCTTATTTGGTAGAATTGTTTTATGAAACAGGCCCCTGGCTATTTATTTAAAAATGATCAGTGCTTTCCCACCAGTTTCATTTTGTTTGTTACATGTGACGGCAATGCAAAAAAAAACAACAAAAAAAAAAACCTGCTAAACAAAAAAAAAAAAAAAAAAAAACGTTCACATTTCCACCCCTACAAAACACAATTAGCCAAGCCTACAAGGTGGCCACCAAAAGACATCCCCCTTTGTGCCCTACATCAAAGTGGGAAATACCTGTCTGTCATGTTAAGAAATTACCCATGACCACCTGTGGTTGAAACATAAACAAACTAATCTTACGGACTTTCCAGTGTCCTTTGTCCCTGTACTACAAAGACCTCTCATATCATATAGCAGACTCATTACACAAACATAAAGAACAGATTCAAAACAAGGAAAGATGAGAGATTAAACGCATTTTATCCATGAAACGTCCTGTTGAACCTGACGGTAAACTTCCAAGCTCCATTTAACAAACCAATGCTATTATTTATCACAAAAATACATTCAGCTCTTATGAATATGCTTAAAATCAGACCTCAGGTCCAGTCTGTGTTATGGGTGCAAAGTGTGCTCGGAATGCTTATCTGCAGAGAAAGATCTATAAAATCTTGCATACCTGATAGACGACTTCTTGAAAATGGCACTCCTTTAACTGGCAATCAAAAGGGGATTTCTGTAAACATAACTTGATTCCATAACACTGAATATTTTCCTTGTCAGTTCATATTTATCTATATCTGTAGACGTCTTATGCATATTCATCTCAATAATAAGAACAAATATAATGCGTTTGTGATAGAAAATGCTGTTAACCTTAACCCAGCCAGCATACTAGTAATTGTAAGTGTGAGATTTATGTCTATGTGACTAACTTGAAACTCATTTCTTTAGGGCATCAATGATAAGAATCAGACTGTTTGGAGACCTGTGGGGCAATGAGTTTATCTTGTACGGATTCCAGACAGATCTGGCAAGTGCACAACCTGACTGCGGGAAGTGTCTTGACTTTTTTTTTTCTGTTGTTCATTGAAGGAAAGTGAATTTGAGCCTCCAGTGTAAACAAACGCTTTGAGATGTGGGCGAATCTATACAAGGATGATTGATCGTTGCCGTTCATCATGAACACAATGAGTTGAACCTCCAAACGAACAAAACATTTTGTTAACATCGTGTTATTGTTAACGAATGCAAGTTAAACAACTTTGGCCAATTACCAACCGCAAATATATCATAAATCTTGCTCGGAACTTTTGACAAGTCTGTATCTGTTGATAGAGAATAGATAAAACATCTCTTTCAAATCTACGTCTGTTTTCAGTGTAAATGAAAGCCAACCAAAACAATAGTACAAGTATAGAACTTGAGCAATTCTGCAAGGAAGAATGGGCAAATATTTCCCAATCTAGGTGTGCAAAGCTAGTACAGACACATCCAAAACGATTACTGTAATTACAGCAAAAGGTGGCTCTGTGAAGTATTAAATCAGGGGACTGAAGACTTTTCCAATCCAGTTATTCTAGTTTTTCAGGTTTTTTTTGTTTTTTAAATTAATTTTCAGAAATGTTGCTTATTCTTTCAATACTTTGATGTTGTAATGCAAAATCTGTAAATAAAGCTGAATTTTGATATTTGGGGGGTGGGTTTTGATTTCAGTAGGGCAAGTAAAGTACTGTATTTCAAAGGGGTATGATGATTTTCTAGGCACTGTGTATATATATAAGATGATATAACACTTTTTAATCAGAGAATAGCATCAAGTCAGTTAAACTCCTGGGATATTGATCTGGTCAGTTAAGTAGCAGAGGCGGTTGTTAATCAGTTTCAGCTGCTTTGGTGTTAATGAAATTGTCAACAGGTGCACTAGATGGGCAACAATGAGACGACCCCAAAACAGAAATCCTTTTACAGGTAGAGGCCACTGACATTTTTTCCCTACTCATCTTTTCTGACTGTTTATCGCTAGTTTTGCATTTGGCAAGGGTCAGTGTCACTACTGGTAGCATGAGGTGATACCTGGACCCTACAGAGATTGCACAGGCAGTCCAACTCCTCCAGGATGGCACATCCATACGTGCCATTGCCAGAAGGTTTGCTGTGTCTCCCAGCACAGTCTCAAGAGCATGGAGGAGATTCCAGGAGACAGGCAGTTACTCTAGGAGAAGTACAGGTAGAAGGTCCTTAACCCATCAGCAGGACCGGTATCTGGTGCAAGGAGGAACAGGATGAGCACTGCCAGAGCCCTACAAAATGACCTCCAGCATGCCACTGGTGCAAATGTCTCTGACTAAACAATCAGAAACAGACTTCAGGAGGGTGGCCTGAGGGTCCAACGTCCTTTAGTGGGCCCTGTGCTCACTGCCCGGCACCGTGGAGCTCTAGTGGCATTTGCCATTGAACACCAGAATTGGCAGGTCCACCACTGGCGCCCTGTTCTTTTCACAGATGAGAGCAGGTTCACCCTGAGCATGTGACAGACGTGAAAGGGTCTGGAGAAGCCATGGAGAACGTTATGCTGCCTGTAACATCGTTCAGCATGACCGGTTTGGTGGTGGGTCAATGATGGTCCGGGGAGGCATATCCATGGAGAGACGCACAGACCTCTACAGGCTAGACAATGGCACCCTGACTGCCATTAGGTATCAGGATGAAATCCTTGGACCCTTTGTCAGACCCTACACTGGTACAGTGGGTCCTGGGTTCCTTCTTGTGCACGACAATGCCCGGCCTCATGTGGCGAGAGTATGCAGGCAGTTCCTGGAGGATGAATGAAATTGATACCATTGAATGGCCCCCACGTTCGCCTGACCTAAATCCAATAGAACACCTCTGGGACATTATGTTTCAGTCCATCCGACGCCACCAGGTTGCACCTCAGACTGTCCAGGAGCTCAGTGATGCCCTGGTCCAGATCTGGGAGGAAATACCCCCGGACACCATCTATCATGTCATTAGAAGCATGCCCCGATGTTGTCAGGCATGCATACAAGCACGTGGGGGCCATACAAACTACTGAGTACCATTTTGAGTTGCTGCAATGAAATTTCAGCAAAATGGACTAGCCTGCTGCATCATTTTTTCACTTTGATTTTCGGGGTGTCTTTGAATTCAGTCCTCTGTAGGTTGATAATTTTCATTTCCATCAAACGATGTGGCATCCTTTCGTTCCTAACACATTACCCAGTCCATATCAGTATAGATATCCAGCATGATATTTTTCCCCATTGAGATCTGATGTGTTTTCAGAGTGTTCCTTTAATTTTTTTGAGCAGTGTATACACAGTGCCTATAGAAAATCAAGAAGTTTCGTCTGCTCACCAAGGCTGCATTTATTTAATTAAAAATACAGTAAAAACAGTAATATTGTGAAATCTTATTACAATTTAAAATAACTGTTTTCTGTTTGAATGTATTTTATAAAGTAATTTATTCCTGTGATCAAAGCTGAATTTTCAGCATCATTACTCCAGTCTTCAGTGTCACATGATCCTTCAGAAATCATTCTAATATGCTGATCTGCTGCTCAAGAAACATTTATTCTGTACAATTGTACAAAATATTTGTGTACAATATTTTTTTTTCAGGATTCTTTGTTCTTTGTTCAAAAGAACAGCATTTAATTGAAATATAATCTTTTGTAACATTATAAATGTCTTTAATGTCACTTTTGATCAATTTAATGCATCCTTGCTGAATAAAAGTATTAATTTCTTTAATTTCTTTTCAAAAAAATAAAAATAAAAATTCTTACTGACCCCAAACTTTTGAACGGTAGTGTATAATGTTACAAAAGCTTTGTATTTCAGATAAATGCTGTTCTTTTGAACTTTCTAATCATCAAGGAATCCTGAAAAAAAGTACACAACTGTTTTCAACATTGATAACATTTACATTTACATTTACATTTATGCATTTGGCAGACGCTTTTATCCAAAGCGACTTACATTGCGTTATACTATACATTTTGTATCTGAGTATGTGTTATGATATTATTATTATTATATTATTATGATAATAATCATAAAAGTTTCTTGAGCAGCAGATCAGCATATTAGAATGATTTCTGAAGGATCATGTGACACTGAAGACTGGATTAATGATGCTGAAAATTCAGCTTTGCCATCACAGGAATAAATTACTTTATAAAATATATTCAAACAGAAAATAGTTATTTTAAATTGTAATAATATTTCACAATATTACTGTTTTTACTGTATTTTTAATGAAATAAATGCAGCCTTGGTGAGCAGACGAAACTTCTTTTAAAAACATTAAAAATCTTACCGATTCCAAACTTTTGACTGGTAGTGTATATATGTACATTATATATATACGTGTGTGTGTGTGTGTTTGATATGATATAAATAATGTTTGTATGATTGATATACATACATACAAAATGTATAAACTGTATATTCAAAGTATTTTATATTATATAATTTATTATAGATTTTATATTTTAAAAATATCATTAGTGGTGCTGTAACATGAGCAAAAGACACTCATCACAATCTTTGACTAGCCTTCAAGTGATTGTCTGTAATTTCCTAATCACCTCCTTATCAGACAAAGAAGCTTGATTACCTCTGGACCTGCTAAAGCTGCTCCGGCCCAGGTGGAAGTGAGCCATCATATAGGAAGTGACGCGGCATGTGGCTCATTCCCTGACAATCCTGAAGTGATGACTGAAAACTGAGTGCAGCTGTAGTTAGAAATTAAACTGCTTGAACTCAAGTAGAGGATCAAAGTCATCCCCTCTTCACGCTTCTTTAGGGCTCATGAGTTACACTCGGATAACATAACAGAATGAAAGACCTGGCTGGCGTGTGGAGGCTACAGCCTTTGAGGAGCTGTTAATCAAGCAGGATTTCAGGATATGGGGCCATTAAAAAAAAAAAAAAAAAAAAATTTTGTTCTGCATAATTAACATGTCTGAGGCCTTTAGACATTTTGCTGGGTGTATTCCATGCATATATTTAGCATCCACATGTAGATGCATGCCTGAAACATAACACTACCAGTATTGCCAAAAGACAGATCTCTGTGCATAACGATATTATGCTTCACACTTCAGCTGCTTTGAACAGGTTGGAAATATACAGAAAATAAGTATTTCTTTATTTATACAGGTGCTGGTCATATAATTAGAATATCATCAAAAAGTTGATTTATTTCACTAATTCCATTCAAAAAGTGAAACTTGTATATTATATTCATTCATTACACACAGACTGATATATTTCAAATGTTTATTTCTTTTAATTTTGATGATTATAACTGACAACTAAGGAAAATCCCAAATTCAGTATCTCAGAAAATTAGAATATTGTCAAAAGGTTCAATATTGAAGACACCTGGTGCCACACTCTAATCAGCTAATTAACTCAAAACACCTGCAAAGGCCTTTAAATGGTCTCTCAGTCTAGTTCTGTAGGCTACACAATCATGGGGTAGACTGCTGACTTGACAGTTGTCCAAAAGACGACCATTGACACCTTGCACAAGGAGGGTAAGACACAAAGGTCATTGCAAAAGAGGCTGGCTGTTCACAGAGCTCTGTGTCCAAGCACATTAATAGAGAGGCGAAGGGAAGGAAAAGATGTGGTAGAAAAAAGTGTACAAGCAATAGGGATAACCGCACCCTGGAGAGGATTGTGAAACAAAACCCATTCAAAAATGTGGGGGAGATTCACAAAGAGTGGACTGCAGCTGGAGTCAGTGCTTCAAGAACCACTACGCACAGACGTATGCAAGACATGGGTTTCAGCTGTCGCATTCCTTGTGTCAAGCCACTCTTGAACAACAGACAGCGTCAGAAGCGTCTCGCCTGGGCTAAAGACAAAAAGGACTGGACTGCTGCTGAGTGGTCCAAAGTTATATTCTCTGATGAAAAAAATTTTGCATTTCCTTTGGAAATCAGGGTCCCAGAGTCTGGAGGAAGAGAGGAGAGGCACACAATCCACGTTGCTTGAGGTCCAGTGTAAAGTTTCCACAGTCAGTGATGGTTTGGGGTGCCATGTGTGGGTCCACAGTGTTTTCTGAGGTCCAAGGTCAACGCAGCCGTATACCAGGAAGTTTTAGAGCACTTCATGCTTCCTGCTGCTGACCAACTTTATGGAGATGCAGATTTCATTTTCCAACAGGACTTGGCACCTGCACATAGTGCCAAAGCTACCAGTACCTGGTTTAAGGACCATGGTATCCCTGTTCTTAATTGGCCAGCAAACTCGCCTGACCTTAACCCCATAGAAAATCTATGGGGTATTGTGAAGAGGAAGATGCGATACGCCAGACCCAACAATGCAGAAGAGCTGAAGGCCACTATCAGAGCAACCTGGGCTCTTATAACACCTGAGCAGTGCCACAGACTGATCGACTCCATGCCACGCTGCATTGCTGCAGTAATTCAGGCAAAAGGAGCCCCAACTAAGTATTGAGTGCTGTACATGCTCATACTTTTCATGTTCATACTTTTCAGTTGGCCAAGATTTCTAAAAATCCTTTCTTTGTATTGGTCTTAAGTAATATTCTAATTTTCTGAGATACTGAATTTGGGATTTTCCTTAGTTGTCAGTTATAATCATCAAAATTAAAAGAAATAAACATTTGAAATATATCAGTCTGTGTGTAATGAATGAATATAATATACAAGTTTCACTTTTTGAATAGAATTAGTGAAATAAATCAACTTTTTGATGATATTCCAATTATATGACCAGCACTTGTAGCAGAGAACTGTAGAACAAAATCTTTGAAATAATGCAAATTCTTACAGTAACATAAAATATAGGTAGTCAGCAATGTTATTAAAAAAAATACTAAGTTACATAATAATTCTCAAACATTTTCCAACAGCAATCATTGCTTACCTGTCAGTAATAGTGGATACATGTTCTTGCAGATTCTATGTTGGGCTACACCCAAAAAGAAACCACAAATTAGTAGTGCTATCAATCAAACAATGTGTGGTTTGGTAAGAAATTGCCAGCTTTGATACTAAGGTATGTTTCTTTAAAAGAAGTTAATATGTTATGTAAAAGAGCTCATAAAGATAATCCATATCATTATTACTATAATTGGTATAATATCACGTCAGATATTCACATGCAAAGTGCGTTCATAACCGATACTGCAGGCATTGATTGTCCAGATACATGTATGCAGATAAGAGCAGTTGAACAATTATGAATTCAATGCAGAGCTGCATGCACTTATTTTTTGAAGGGTTTACATATTTTTTATTTTATTTATTTTATTTTAGTTGCAATCGCAACTGTGAGCTACAAGTATTAATTTAATTTATGTATTTGAATCCACTTAAAAATCAGTGTGGACACTTCTAATTAAAAGATAAATGAAATCTAACAGTGGGCTAATGCATAGAATTATCACTTAGTGGAATCTAAGCAACATCTAATTTGTCCAAAAGCCACTTATGTGAACCTGTTCCCTCCAGCTAAGGGTGACATACGTTTATACGACTTTAGTTTCACTACGTTTGTTTCTCATGAGGCAGTGACACCTGTAAGCACGTTTTAAAATCCCCGAAGACATGTCGAAACTTTTCCTTCGCTTCAGATGAATGATCTCGTTTGGCAGGCGTCTTCAATTCCAAGAACAAAAGAAGGTGAAAGGGCTCTTTTGAAAGGGCAACAGGGATGGATTTACAGGAAATGGTTCCCTTGAAGGATAAAGAAAGTGAAAGTTTGTGAAGAATCGTATAAAAGGAGTGCATGCACCGGTGAGGCACATATCTGTTGAGCACAGGTGAACACATACAAAGGGACAACATGATGTTCTCTAACTCTGTGACATTAGGAGCAGGTGTTCTGCTTATATTAATCATCAGTCTATGCTCTGCAGCAGGTGAGGCAAAATTTACCATTATTTTAGCAATATTGTTATGCAAGAGGTTTAAATTAATCAGTTTTAAAATGTATTTGAACATATCTGAAGGTTAAATATGAACAAGAATGCAAGTACTTTATTTTACAATTTCTTAACAATAATATATAATACAACTTTTTACAATTCTAAACTATCTATAAAGAAAATCTGGTTATTTCTTCATTGTTTAACAGGTGAGACTGTGTAAATTGCTAATGATTAACATTCTGTGCACTGTTTAACTACCACAGCTCGTGGTGATGGGGCAGAGGATTGCTGTTTAACCACCAGCAACAAGCGCATCCCAAAGAGCGTGGTGACGACCTTCACCATTCAGACCGGTGATGGAGCCTGCAGAATTCCTGCCACTATGTAAGATGCATTTCAAAATGCCTCAAAACTGCTTCAGACTTAAAGGTGTATTGGATTTTGCTTATTTAAATATTAATACATTTCCACAGATTTGTCACAAAGAGGGGCTTGAAGCTCTGTGCACCCTTTCCCAGTGAGAATAACTGGGTAGGAAAACTGATTGACCACATACTGGCACCACAAAAACCCAAAAACCCGAAAGGTATGTGTTTGTATTTATTTCATCATCAAATATCAGTAATTGTACATGTGTGCTTTTAAGTTCTGTTTGAACAACACAATATTTAATGTAACGTAACATAGAACACAGCCAACATCATATAACACAACATAACATTTAGAACACAATGTTATGTAACAATATCATTTAGAACATAACATAAGACACAACACATAACATAATATAACATTTTGAACACAACACCACAAAACATAACATACAGCATAAACACAACATGAACACAACACAGCAATTTAATACATACAATTTAGAACATATTTAGAAGACATAATGTAATGTACCAATAATTTAGAACATAATAGAAAACACACACACACACACACACACACACACACACAACATAACATTTATTATACATAACAATGTAACATAACATAAATCACAATACAAAACATAATATAACATTTTGAACTCAACACATCTGTTTTCTCTCTTTTCTTACAGGAAAGAAACAGAAACACCAGTGAATCAGATTCATACTGGTCCAGTCTTCTCTCACACAAGTGCATGTATACGGCACTGATCCTAGAACAGATAGCTGATAACACTTATCCTTGATAGTTAATGCTAATTCTCAGGTTTACTACACTGTACTCTAGCAGAGCAGGTCAAAGTGTGAATCTACTGTCATAGAAAAATATGAGCTATTTGTAAAAAATGTGAACTCTTCCCCCACTGGTCTACATGAAGAGATTTTAAGCTAATATTTCCACCATTTGTTGAATTTGTATTTTGTCTAGATTGTATAAAGTTACTGTGTTTTTCCTAAGCCATTGAATGAAAATATGTTTTTCTTTTTCTACATTTTCTCTTTATATTTTGGAATATAAATAAAAGATTTAACATTTTAAATATGAGAATTGTTTGCATGTTTTTTTTTTTGTTGGTCCATTTACATAATCTCAAAAGTAACTAATGACCTTAAAACAAATCATTCTAAAAAACAAAATAACTGTATAATTATTATTTGTTCTATTTAAAAAAGTATCCTGGCAGTAACTACAGGGATTATATCTAACACATGATCTACAGTACACTGTAAAAAATGATTGTGTTTTTAACAGTAAAAGACTGTACAAATGCTATGGTGAAAAACTGTTAATTGGTTAACAGAAAGTTTTCGTACTTTATACGGTGAAGAACTGTAATAGATCTAACCGTACATTTAATATAATTTTATAGTAAAATACTGTTACATTTACAGTTTTTGGAAGTGAAAAGAACAAGTCATTGTATAATTTACAGTGAAAAAACGTAAACTGACATTCCCACAATTCCCTGCGTGACACTTCACATTTAATATATTTTCATTGAAATAGGTTTTT
Organism: Hypophthalmichthys nobilis; assembly: GCA_037950665.1. Classification (NCBI taxonomy): domain Eukaryota; kingdom Metazoa; phylum Chordata; class Actinopteri; order Cypriniformes; family Xenocyprididae; genus Hypophthalmichthys; species Hypophthalmichthys nobilis. Next base: position 18,865,930 of record CM075476.1, on the reverse strand, counting down.
CTTAGTTTTTTCTAATCAGTTATGTACATTAGGCTTTCATGACACATCTAATGTTGTTAAATTAATGTTTATTGCTTTTATTTTTTTAATGTCATGTGTGTTACCATGATGGTGTTTAGTGTTTGTGTGAATGACACTGTGTGCACCTTCTATATATTAGTATACTGTCTTTTTCAGCTTGTGGAAAAGGACTTTGATTCATCATGTGACTCTCATCACCACTGTGTTTGGTGGTTGTCAGTGTATTACAAAGTTTTACTGTAAATGTTAAATCTATATTTTTTACGGTAAATTTCTGGCAACCACAGCAGCCCTTTTTTACCGTAAATTTAACAGAATTTTTTTTTTCAGTGATGTTATACTAATGTCCTTGTGACTGTAAAGGGATCCTGACTTTCACACATGCGCTGCATCTAAGTAAAAGTCAGCATACACATATGGAGAGCTCAAGCAGCAGAAGTGACCTTTAAAATGGTTGTTTGAATGAAGCGTTTAAAGTATCTATAATTTCTATATACTGTAGTTTCACCAATTATTATAAAATATTTCAAAATAATGAACTACACAGTAAAGCAGTGCATCTTTTAGCCATGCCGGGCTGCTATATGAACCCCCCACCCCGAAATTTGATTTGTTGTGCTTTTCACAATATATATATTGTTTTAAAGAGTGCAATATTTAAATAATTATATGAATATGTTGTGTATATATGTGGTCATATCAGCCCTGTGCATGTGATAGAAGACCATTGACTGTGTTTCTTATTTCTTGACATTGTGACATCCCATCAGCTGGGCGTTAATCCAGACCATTGCTTTCAGCTGTGTGATGAAGCTGCAGTTGATTCCAGTTTTCTGAAGGATTAGAAAGTTTTACCCCGTGGACAGTGGCATTGTACACACAAACACTCATATACACACATATACAAATGTGCACAGAAATACCCAGAAACCCACAACCCAGATGCCACAGAATTCTTTGCAGCCCTCCAGCATGGAATGCACTGATTACTGAAGTGAAATATCACTGAATTCTGTTGAGGGCCAAACATAAATTAAGACTAGATTAGAAAGATAGACAGACAGACAGACATATAGATAGATAGATAGATAGATAGATAGACATATAGATAGAGAGACAGACATATAGATAGATAGATAGATAGATAGACAGACAGACAGACAGACGATAGATAGATAGATAGATAGATAGATAGATGACAGACAGATGACAGACAGATAGATAGATAGATAGATAGATAGATAGATAGACAAACAGACATATAGATAGATAGATAGATAGATAGATAGATAGACAGACAATAGATAGATAGATAGATAGATAGATAGATAGACAGACAGACAATAGATAGATAGATAGACAGACAGACAGAGAGACAGGCGATAGATAGATAGATAGATAGATAGATAGATAGATAGACAGACAGACAATAGATAGATAGATAGATAGACAGACAGACAGACAGACAGACATATAGATAGATAGACAGACAGACAGACAGACAGACGATAGATAGATAGATAGATAGATAGATAGATAGATAGATGACAGACAGATGACAGACAGACAGATAGATAGATAGATAGATAGATAGATAGACAGACAGACATATAGATAGATAGACAGACAGACAGACAGACAGACAGACAGACGATAGATAGATAGATAGATAGATAGATAGATAGATAGATAGATAGATAGACAGATGACAGACAGATGACAGACAGATGACAGACAGATAGATAGATAGATAGATAGATAGATAGACAGACGATAGATAGATAGATAGATAGATAGATAGATAGATAGATAGATAGATAGATAGATAGATGACAGACAGATTACAGACAGATAGATAGACAGACCGACCGACCGACAGACAGACATATAGATAGATAGATAGATAGATAGATAGACATATAGATAGATAGACATATAGATAGACAGACAGACAGATAGATAGATAGATAGATAGATAGATAGATAGATAGATAGATAGACAGATAGATAGACAATAGATAGACAGACAGACATATAGATAGATAGACAGATAGACAGATAGACAGACAGACAATAGATAAATAGATAGACATATGGATAGATAGACATATAGATAGATAGATAGATAGATAGACAGACAGACAGACAGACAGACAGACAATAGATAGATAGATAGACAGACAGACAGACAGACAGACATATAGATAGATAGACAGACAGACAGACAGACAGACAGACAGACAGACAGACAGACGATAGATAGATAGATAGATAGATAGACAGATGACAGACAGATGACAGACAGATAGATAGATAGATAGATAGACAGACGATAGATAGATAGATAGATAGATAGATAGATAGATAGATAGATAGATAGATAGATGACAGACAGATTACAGACAGATAGATAGACAGACCGACCGACCGACAGACAGACATATAGATAGATAGATAGATAGACATATAGATAGATAGACATATAGATAGACAGACAGACAGATAGATAGATAGATAGATAGATAGATAGACAGATAGATAGACAATAGATAGACAGACAGACATATAGATAGATAGACAGATAGACAGACAGACAATAGATAAATAGATAGACATATGGATAGATAGACATATAGATAGATAGATAGATAGATAGACAGACAGACAGACAGACAGATAGAAAGATAGATAGATAGATAGATAGACAGATAGATAGACAATAGATAGACAGACAGACATATAGATAGATAGACAGATAGACAGACAGACAATAGATAAATAAATAGACATATGGATAGATAGACATATAGATAGATAGATAGATAGATAGATAGATAGACAGACAGACAGACAGACAGACAGATAGAAAGATAGATAGATAGATAGATAGACAATAGATAGACAAACAGACATATAGATAGATAGATAGATAGATAGATAGACAGACAGACAGACAATAGATAGATAGATAGATAGATAGATAGACAGACCGACAGACAGACAGACATATAGATAGATAGATAGATAGATAGATAGATAGATGACAGACAGATGACAGACAGATAGATAGACAGACAGACAGACATATAGATAGATAGATAGATAGATAGATAGATAGACAGACATATAGATAGATAGATAGATAGATAGATAGACAGACAGACAGACAGACAGACAGACAGATAGATAGATAGATAGATAGATAGATAGATAGATAGACAATAGATAGATAGATAGATAGACAGATAGATAGATAGACAGATAGATAGACAGACAGACAGACAGACAGACAATAGATAGATAGATAGATAGATAGATAGATAGATAGATAGATAGATAGATAGATAGATAGACAGACAGACAGACATATAGATAGACAGATAGATAGATAGATAGATAGATAGATAGA